>JAJTIW010000014.1:0-600000 GCA_021365295.1 Tricladium varicosporioides | reverse complement strand
CAATGTACTCTACTATGCTTAATCGTGTTCCCTGAAAGGAATGCCAAATGCCGAGAATGCTTCGGTGTGTCCACTTCCAGGGCAATAAGAATATGAATACTGTGGGTGTCTTCTTCTATCCCTCTTCCCCTTCACAATTCTCAATTAGTAATTTGGCGAGCCATCATTCATTTCAGACAGTATCACTGCTAAGTCGTTTAACCAAAATGACGGACTCTGGTATAGGGAAAAACAACATGTATAGCGAAGCCACCTTCATCACCATCATCATCTTCGTTGCTCTCGCCCTGTACAATGTTGCCGAGCTGAACTTCATCATATTCGCCACTTTTAAGCGAAGGGGTGGACTATACTTTTGGAGCTTTTTTATCTCAACATGGGGAATCGCTTTCTACTCCATCGGTTTCCTCGTTAAAGGCACACGAATCTCAGATGTCATGGCGTTCTACGTTACTTTTATTGTCGTAGGATGGTGCTCCATGGTTACCGGTCAATCTGTTGTTCTCTACTCTCGACTACATCTTGTTCTACGCAATAAAAAACAACTGCGGGCTGTGCTAGTTATGATAATAGTAGATGCTATTATTCTGCACTGTCCAATTGTGGTCATGGTGTATGGATCAAACTCCGCCAATCCCGAACCCTTTCTGATCCCCTATTCGATTACCGAGAAAGTCCAGGTCACCGTCTTCTTCATCCAAGAACTGATCATCTCTGGGCTCTATATCTTCCAGACTGTCAAGTTTCTCCGGCCTGAAGGTAACATAAGAGGGAAAGGTGCTCGCAGTGTTATGACCCACCTGATTTGGGTCAATGTCATCATTGTAGTTCTAGACATTACAATATTAGGGCTAGAATACTCTGGCCTTTATGACATTCAGACGGCCTACAAAGGCTTAGTATACAGTATTAAGTTGAAGGCGGAGTTCAGCATTCTCAACCGCCTTGTCGAGCTCACCTCATCTTCGAAGGTTACATCCAATCATAACAGCAGTGATCGCCATGTTCAGATGGAAATTGTCGATAGTGGCAGATTCAAGCGACATACAGCAGGCACTATGGCCCAGGCATCAGGTTACCGGGCGTACATCCATACAGGCGGCCCAGAAGATTCCAGTCGGAAGGATGTTCTTGAGCAGGATGATTCGACGGTATACATGACTACGGAAGTCAAGGTACATAGACAGGGGGATGAGGAGCATTTGGAGGTGGAGAGTGACCAAGACACTGGTGGTCTTGATCGGAAAGTATCTTCCTCTTCCTCTCAGGCCAAATTTGCCTCTCTTGGGCAGTAATATTCCTCAATTTACCATAGTTTAGTTCAAAGCTTGCGCTTAGACAACAATACCCATACTTACCATGTTTTCCTGTCAAATTTTTGTTGTTCTGGTGTGAGTTTTCGTAATCATGGGCATCTATCACATTTTGTTCAAATCCTTTACATAGCCCCAAAAATATCTGACTTCGATGAGCCACCCGTATTGCACGCAAAGCCAAAATGCGGAAATTTGCACCAGGAATGTTTCGTTGACAGGCTGAACTAATCTTTTGAACAAGGGGCAATTCCGGCAACGAGTCATCAGGCGGCTCGGAGGGGCAAAAACCTGAACTAGACTATTCTCGTCATCAACCCCTCCGAAATTCTTAAATGCTCCAGACGAAAGGCAACATTTTTTACAACAACTTTTCATAATGCCTACAGAATTGGAAGAGGTAATTTGCAGCACCAAAAGAACCCAGAAATATTGCTAACATATTGCTTCAGTTAGTGGAGTTCATCTCTCATGGCAATACGCAAGTGCGACAGCTTGGTGAGCTTGCAGAATACCCCTCCACTATAGATATTAATATGTGCTTTAGCTGTTGAAAATCTTGTCCCATATTCCCTTTCTCAGCCTTCCATATTCAAAACGAATCAACTTTTACCAATCAAAGATTTAAAGTTATTAGTGAGGGATTACAAAGTTTGTGCTCTCCAGAAGTCTTCCGACGGTACAGGACTTACAACCCCAGCAAATAGCAAAAGATGCAATCACAATCCTTATAAACCTGTCGACAGATCGGGAGATTTTGAAGTTTCTCGCGTCGGACAAAGAATTCATTACAACGTTATTAAGCCGTGTTACTGTATGCAAGTCTTCTGGTATTCAATTTAGTTTGCTATGACTGACTACAACTCTCGCAGAACCCAAAAGAACCAAATGCGGATCTTCTTGCAATGCTGCTGGCGAATCTAGCTAAATGGGACGACCTGAAGTATATAATAGAACTCGAAAGACCCGCGCCAGAGGAGCTTAAGTCAAATAACAAGGCTATCGATCAGCTCCTTGACCTTTTTGTGAAGGGCGCCGACGGGACATATAACAAAGATGCAAATTATGATTACCTCGCATACCTTTTTGCAGATTTAGCCAAGCATAAAGAAGGACGGAAATATTTCTTGTCGAAACAAGACTATGATAAAGTCTTGCCTCTTACGAAGCTGACTGTTTTCACGGAACACAAATCAGATATAAGGAGGAAAGGCGTGGCGAGTACGATAAAAAATGTAGCATTTGAAATTGATTCGCATCCAGATTTTCTTGCCGAGGATGAGATCAACATCCTTCCATATTTACTTTTACCCATAACGGGCAACGAAGAGTACGATGAGGAGGAGATGCTAGATATGCTTCCTGACTTACAGCTTTTGCCACCAGATAAGCAGCGAGATCCGGACCCAACGATTATTCAGACACACGTGGAAACTCTAATGCTCCTCACACAAACAAGAGAAGGAAGAGATAGAATGAGAGAAATCAAAGTCTATCCCGTCATTCGGGAAACCCACTTACGAGTTGAGCATGAGGATCTTCGAGAAGTCTGCGAAAGATTTGTGCAGGTTCTTATGAGGGATGAAGAAGGCGAGAAGAAGGTAGATGGTGATATGTCTGCGTTAGTTCGTAAGCCAGTCAAGATCTCCTCTCGACCTCCAGCTGGTGGAGCACCTGGAGGTTGGGCGAGCCAAGAGATTGACGTGGATGAAGACGATGACGATAAGATAGTTGAGGTGTAGGAATAAAATGTCAGAGCAATCACTTATCACAGGTTCTCAGTGCGTATTTCAAATTCTACTCAAATGTTTATTGCAACCTTCAGACCAGAATTTTCGCTTCATCCCTCCCTTCTCTTCCCAAGCCAACTAAGGCTGCACACCACGCGTCAAATTAGTAAGACTCATCTAGTCTTCTCCCGTGATCCTTCGAAACTCTCCTCTTACTGTATTCGGGTACACTCGGACACTTTCCTAGTCCTCATTCATCAAGCCACAGCTTCTAACTCATTTCCAGAAACAACACTACAGGAGAGTTGTTGCAGATCGCATAGGCAAGAAATTCTCCGAAGAAAGCTACAGTATCTAAATCGGTAATTTCTTCTTCGAATGATGTGGTTTTGGTTCTCGGAACCCGAGACATTGGTAGAATATTAGCTATTTTAGACGGTGAGGCTTTTTGTGCTTCCGAAATTTACAAAGCCTGCATGTTTAGCTTCCGTGTTGGGGTTTGGGCCCCAAGTTCCTTTGAGAGTAGAATGCATGCTGTTGCACTTCGAACACTTCATACGTACCCCTGCACGGCGATAGTTCCTGCCCTGTTGAGTTGACTCAAAAGCCAAAAACCACGGAGCTTCAAGTGGCCAACGCTTGAGCCGTGCTTGGCTCTCCCGCCCTTTCTCCTGCACCCACTTACAAATATAAACTTTTGTTGCACCTCGTTCCTTGTGAAACATATCCCACAAGTTTCAAAGTCTTCATCAAGGGTCTCGGGAGCGGCACACAATCATCCCCTTAAATTCCACTAGCACGATTTCGATTGTGAGTTACAAGTGTATTTTCATCTGGAACTATTGAAACTAATGCAAGTCATGCACGACCCATGAGTTCTGCAACCTGCAACACAACCTACACATTGGTTACTAGTCTTTCATTTGGTGATGTGAACTGATGTTGTTCGTAAAAGACTCAGATCTTGGTCGAAGAGGCGTAAAGTGTAAAGATAGTGCGTTCCTCAGGCGAGAGAGGGGGTTAAAGCGGAGGTGCAAGAACATGTAGGTCATAACACGAGCCTCTTTACAATAGAGGAAGACGAAATGAACGTGAGGCCTGCCCTCTAGATGAAAGGTAGATCTTGCTAGATTCTTTCTAGCTATGTTTGGTTTATGAGAGATTTCTCAGCAAGTCTGCCATCGAGAGAATGTTGACGATGAGTGAGCCCTAAAGGCCCAAGATATTGGTTCTTTCGAGTTGTTAATTGAACTAACCTCCATATTGAGCATTTCTGTGTTGCTAGAATGATCCCAATTCCTATGCTAAGTCCCCCTCCCCTCCCCTCCCCCGCTAGCTTGCTGTAGTCTATGAATGGCATAGCTCTTTAGGTCAAGGAAAAGAAAGTTGAGGGAGTGGAGCAAGTGGATAAAGAAGACAAACTCCCGTGTTCAACCAAGAGTGACACCAAAGTAACCTTTATCAGATGGGAAGAGAAGGTTTAAATATAAGATCAAGAGACAATAGCTTGCAGATACTATGAGAAGGTTTGACTGACCACAAGGACATGCCACAGAATGCTTTCCTTAAAGCGCACTGAATAATGAAATGTTGAAACGGTGCTCAAGATCGAAATATTCACATATCTTGCCAAAGTATGCTTTCATTAAATTACCATTGAACTACTCCTGCCAGAGACCCAGGTTCACTTTTGGAGCGTGTAAACTGAGGAATTTTGTTATTTGTGATCGTGAGGATAGGAAGCTGTCTAGTGGGGAAAGATACCTTTTGCCTTGCCAAGACTTGAGGTCCGACCACCGACGCTAGCCGTTAATCACGGGAAGCGCGTTTTGACGATGGGGAAGCTACGAGCTCGAAAGAAAGCCAGGGAGGATGAAAACCTCCGCAAGAAAGCCTTAGAGAACGCTCTCCTCAGAATCTCACCCAATTCTTCTCTTGCGAATATGTCGACAGGAGCTCCATCGCCTCAGAGGGAAGGCACACCCACGATGTCAACACCAATCTCATCGATTCCTCCAAATCGCGCCCTCGAAGCAGATCATCAACCCACTGTTTCATCCCCTCTAAATCCAGATGTCAAACGAGAAAAACAGGAAGAGGCGCCGGTGGCACGCGAGCGAGCAGCGAGAGCAAAGAAGGAATCACTGAAGAAGCGCGAATCGAAGGGAGGCTCTCTTGCGCCAGAGACCAATTCGAGAGCTACACCAGACCCCAAATCAAACTCTTCGTTCAAAAACAAAAAGAAGGAAAATGCACCTGCATTGATCAGATACAAGCTACCACCTCCCAAAATCACGGACTTTGAAGCTCCACGAGGACCAATTTTTCTCGAGGCGCATACCAAAATTGGTCCAGATGGCACCGAAATACAGTTCAACGAAACCTCTGAACAGTAAGGATGAATTAATATATAAGGTTTCAGCCGTGCTAATTATTTATTAGTGTCTACAATAAGAAAGGCTTCCACTATACCCACTGCATAGCAGATCCCGCTTTCCCCTCCTCCCTCTACTATCGACAATCCGAGACCGAACCCTTTGGGGCACGGTTTAATTTCGAAGACACCTCAACTCATATGTTCTTAGACGAAGCTGGAAAGCATGTCACAACGGATAAAGGCTTCAGAATGGCAAAGGCAAATGTTGCGATTCGGGAAGGCAGATACTACTGGGAGTGCAAGATCGTTAGTGGAATACCGAAGCGCACAAGAAATGAAGGCAACATCCACCAAGAAAGTGCGAATGGCCATGTGCGAATGGGCTGGGCAAGAAGAGAGGCCACACTGGATGCACCTGTTGGGTTTGATGCATACAGTTACGCAATTAGAGACGTCCAGGGTCAGAAAGTCTTCATGTCACGACCGAAGGATTTCTTCCCGCCTGGAGAGGATATTCAAGAGGGAGATGTGATTGGTTTGGAGATAAATCTGCCCTCAGAATCATTACATCGCAAAGTTGTAGAAGGACACTACAATCCAGCAGTCGATCTTGCAGATGATGAGCCAGCCGGAATTGAGAGAGCAGACATTATACGAGACAGAGTTCCTATCCGGTTCAAAACTCATCTATATTTTGAGCAAATCGAATACCACTCAGTGAAGGAATTAGAAGAGCTCATGAACCCGTCACCAGTAATATCTACTGGGGGTGGAGGGACCAGTGGGTCTATGCAACAACCAGGGCCAATACATCCGGTACCAGCACTACGAACGTTACCACATTCTTGTATTAAGATATACAAGAATGGTCAGTTAATGGGCACACCTTTCACTGATCTTCTAGCTTTCCTGCCACCAGCCTCGTCACCCATCGTTCAAGTTGGAGCACGAGCAGGACTTGATGATGGTATGCTTGGATATTACCCTGCTGTTTCGGTCTTCCGAGGCGGTGCTGCAGAGGTGAACTTTGGTCCCGACTTCTGGTATCCTCCACCTGGTTACGGCGAAGTTGATATGGCTGGGAGTGATCAGCCTATCACATCCCGGTTCAATAAACTTCAAGCAGTAGGAGAAAGGTACGACGAACAAATTGTTGAAGATATTGTGTACGATATTATTGATGAGGTTGATTTCTGGGTCCAAGATGGATGCATTAGCGGAAAAGCAGCAGCAAATGGCGTTTTACAGAGCGCTGCGGGCGTATCCGCACAAGAACCTCCTGGGGGCTCCGAGATCAAGGAGTTGGTACAAGATGACGAGTAAGCGGGCTAGGAACATCTCTGATACCTTTATTGAATTAAATCTCGAAATTAATCTCATCAACTACCTGCAAGCAAGATCAAATTCGAAAAGCTTCATTATAATCGATCACCTTGCCATGTCTAGAGGTGTCCCAAGAAAGGCATCGGCACCACTACGAAGAAGCTAAGCTTTGAGTTAATCTCAGGAGCGCTGAGCTTAAACAGCGTCTATCATCCACCCGGGCGTGGCTTTTGCCGGAGGGATGAAGGAACGGTGGTAGCACACATAACCACACAGCACAGAGTCGGGCTTTTCATGGTTGATGACACAGGTAGCTGTATGTTTACATGTCACCACACGTCTCATTTTACCAATTAGTATCGATCACACCGTATCTCTTCCCACCCATTTCTGCTAGTTAGCAACCTCCGCTCAGTCCTCACCACTCCACCTCAACATTCCTCACAGCTCCCAGACAGTCCCCAACCACGAAATGCATTTCCATAACCCCTACGGCAACCCTCCTCGTCCGCATCCTCCCCAACTTCACACTTATATCCTTAATCGCATCATTCATAAACCGTTACGGTCGTCCCCCATAGTACAGATTTTTCGATTTCTCACTAGGGCATGCAGGACTTTTCGTCGAAGATTTGGAAGAATGTGAGCTTCGTTTAGGTAGGCACATTTCTTGTAGGAGTGTGCCAGAGAGTCGCGAGGGCATCTTGAACTTCCGAGGCAAAGGAGAGGGTGAGGAAAGCAGACTAAAAGCGTTAAGCCACATTGAGAAGATAAAGGAAAAGGAGATGTAGCCGATTATTATGGAGGCTAAAGAAATAGGGGCACGAGATGCCATTTCTTGACAAAAATATACAAAATTAATGACTACTTAGTTTGGAAGGATCCCTGCCGTTTGAAATCAGTAGTAATCAGAAGAGATACATGCGATTCAATTTATTTAACTTCACCTATATATCTGCAACCAAAGCCTATTTATACTCCTTTCTCTCTCAATTATCCTAAAATCACCCCTGATATCTAATTCTTCAGCCTCAGTTATCTAAGTGAACAAGACGCATATTTTTGAAACGTGGGGCAACTGTCAGGTATTTAAATGCGATTATGATAATCGAGCTCGGAGCATCCGGATGTAGATATAAAGTAAACAAGTATCCCTGGATCCGATTCGCCAAAGCTTACGCCACATCTAGATCTTGATCCAGCTCCGCATGTGAGGCGCAAGCTGCAGCATGACGTGTGGCTGAAAAGAGGCAGCCTGACTTGGATGTGAGACAAAGTAATGACTTGGACTTGGTTCTTGACTTTCCCATCATGACCTCTCCATCTCTCCTCCTCTTCAACGCATTCAAAAAACCCATATATCTTCGATTCGATAATACACCATTTGCTAGCGAATATGTTGGAGTACTTCACTTACAAAAAAGTCAAGAAACACCAGGCTGAAAGGAAAGGAAAAGAAGCTGTCGTCAAAACGCCACCACCCCTCCTTGACGAAGACGATGAACGTTTTCTTGAGCGGATCGTATCTCCTGAGAATACGCCGCCTCCGTTACCTACACGACCGACAGATTTGAGCGAGGCGGGAGATACAATGGGCAACGCATCGCAGATGGTGAGGCATGAGAAGACTAGGCCTTCGAGTGAGAGACGGAGATCGGCATCATATTTTCACCGTAAATCCCATGATAAGGAGGATAAGGGGAAGGGAAAGGAAAATGTGACTGCGGAGGAGCCAAAGAAGCTGGGAAGATTTGCGTCGATTTTGAGAAGGAGTGGAAAGGTACGTCGTGAATTTCTATCATTTTTATGGTTGAAACTAATTGTATGGGAATAGGACAAGACCCCTTTACACCCAAATTCCAGTGTTGTAACCCCTAACGAAGCACACAAAGAAGAAGATGACTTAACGCATATCCTCGATGATCTCTCCCTTAGCGCACACGAAAACCGCGCTTTTTCCTTGAACAAAGAATCTACTGAGCTCGTGCAGAAATTCACCTTGGTGCTGAAAGATCTAATAAATGGTGTGCCAACTGCATACGATGATCTTGTCCATCTCCTCGATGATAGTCACCAAACACTCAACAAAACGTTCGAGAAGATGCCTGGATGGCTACAGAAATTGGTGACCCAATTACCAGATAAGTTGACGAAGAACATTGCTCCAGAACTACTGGCTGTTGCTGCGGAGGCTCCAGGCTTGGGTGCGGAAGGTGTAGCCGCTGGAGGTGCTGGACTAGCTGGAGCAGCAAAGAGTTTCTTCACGCCTTCTACACTCAAGAACTTAGTTACAAAACCTGGCGCTGTGGCGAGTACATTGAAGGCGATCATGAACGCGCTGAAGTTAAGATGGCCTGCGTTTATGGGGACGAATGTTTTATTGAGTTTAGGACTATTCGGTAAGTTCTAACTCTGCAGGATTTCTTCAATGCACGGAAGCTAACCATAAAATAGTCCTCCTATTCTTCTTCTGGTACTGCCACAAACGTGGTCGGGAAGTCCGTCTGGAGCGGGAGAACGGAACAAGGACACCGGATACACCTGGCACACCAACCAGGACTTCCCGTCGCTCTAGCCACGAGCGTCCCCACTCCCGCACTCTCCGCGTCGAGGGGGAGTCCTCCCGTTCGCATGCACACTCTAGCCGTGAAGGTTCATCACGCTCTCATCGTTCGAGTGATGATAGAGATGAGGATGAGGCTGCGCTAGCGAGACGGAGAGAAAGGAGACGCTTACATGAAGAGGAAAAAGCAAGAAGGCGGGAGGAGGATGAGAGGAGTGATGAGAGGAGTAAGGGGAGTAGACCGAGTAGCTCGAAGAGGAGGAGTGATGATGGGAGAAAATCTAGGAGCGGGCGGGATTAAGGCATGGTTTTATGAGGAATGATAGATACCCTTTTGTGCTTGGATTTCGGGTTAGATTGTGGGATCAATCTATTTCGTTTGGCGCAGCGAAATACATATTGAAAGGAATTACTAAGTGATTATCATTTTTCTAAAATGCTACTTTCATTTTGCGAGAGAGGCGGCTACTCCCCTTATACATCTCCTTAACCCTTCCCTAATATAGAAGACAACCTCTATACCTAGGTTCTGGGAGTTATAGCAATTAGAGTGCTAAGACGATTGGTACAAAAGTGCGCCATCTCTAGAAAGCCAGAGCTGTACTATAACTAATTGTCATGAACTCCTATCTGTGGGTTCTGCGGACGTAATTCTCAGCAACCTCTTTATCTCTTAGAGTTCCCATAGCAGTTGCATAGCAGTTCGTATATTTTAGTGTCAACCAAGCCCCTGTTGTCAATTCCCCATTTCTGTCGTTCTTCGAGGATCTATACATTTTTGATTATAGAACAGATTTATACGAATAACTATCAGCAATTCACTTAAAGTAATCACTTATCCGCATCTACTTAGTGAATAAAGGTTCATTGTTTTGGTAGAACGGCAATGTTAGAACGTTGCTGCAGAGTTTAAATATATCTTGTTGTTAATTGGAGGAAGGATTTGAAACACTGTAGTTTTTTATCAACAGAGTAGCTACTTCTTGAACTTTGTATACAGAAAGAAGTGTAATTTTAGTGATGACCCCTATCAGCATCATTTCCATTAAAGTAATAATAAGCATACGCTGCTCTTAGGAGACAACTGTATTATACATATTGCTGTTAAAACAGTTACACATGCATGTGTTCGCTTCCTTAGAGCGCCATTCAAGTATGTTCATCTGCATGAAAGGCGTTAATTAGATATAAAACATTATATAACCACGAAGTTACCAAGGGCATCACTAACCTGCTCTCGTGCCAATTTTTGAACTTCCTTCCAACAAAAGTGATGTCGTTGGAATTTACCTGAAAACACGCTGAAAATCAGTCACCTACGACAGCATTCCTGGTGTATCATGGGTTCAAAGTCGAAATTCCGAAGCAAATTTCGATGGTTTTGCGATTACATACTTTATACAAGATGACATATACACCTAAAAGCTATAGCTTATTATACCCATCCTTCACTACTTTCAAGGCCATCACTTTCACGAACATCAATTTTTCTTCCTAAATAATAGTACCCGGCCATATTTACTTTCTATATTATAGCTGAATTTACCCTAGCTTGAAAAATGCGGCCATGCCCATTTTGTAAACACGATTCCATCTCACACCAAATCTGCGCTTTTCACGACTTCAGTTTTGCAACTTCAAATATTTGCAAGCATAATGAAAGTCGGGAAGATATATAAAGGCCATGTGGCCTAGCTACAATAAATCTTATTGTCTGGAATGTCTGTGATCCTCTTTATGGTTCGTAGTCATCATCGTTCTCTCCACCAGAGCGGGCTCGCTTAGATTTCCTTCCCTTCAATGAGGCCTAGTGTTGTAGGGGTTAGTGCCATGAAGAAGCTGTCATTATAGAGAAACGAATTCAAGATGCAGCGCTCACCCTTATGATATGTGGTTTTGTAAGCTCAGCATTCAAGAATACCTCCAGAACTTTTATTTCGTCATCATTCAAGTCAATATTGCTTGGACGCAAGCTCAGCGAAGGAGACCGATGAACCTTTACCTTCTCCAGGCCACGGAATTGGACAAGTGCGTCAAAGCCATTGGATTTGTTGAACTTCTCGATTGACTGAATTTCCTGAAACAGGTGCTGTTTCTTGTGACTTTTCAGCCCTCCGTTGATGCAATACTCCGTGAGGCTAACATTCAGTACCTTCACATTCGGCAGAGACCTGATGAAAGCCAGAGTTGTAGGATCCTTTTGCGCCCACCCCCACCACTCGAATGTGACCTCGACCATGTTCTGGCCGACTTTGTGAAGGATGTTGAAGATCGACTCGTCCTTAGGCATCTCGCTAACGTGGAAGTTATTTCGATAGAAGTGACGATTGGATTCATTAAGGACTTGATTGGAGGCACATCTTAGATTAAGAACAAGATTTCGGGAAGTTGTACAGAGTATAGAGGGACGAATGCGAATTGGGCCGAGAATCTTGACGGATATCTCATAGATCGCGTCTCGGATTTCCAACGGCAGCCTCATGAATGGGAAGATCTCTTTATCTATAGGAACATGTCAGCAGGTTGATTTTGAAGCTATTCACGAAATGAATCGGGAACCTACTAGCACTAGCACACGCATGCTCGATCTTTGCGACAGTAGCTCTCATGCCTGCTTGCAATGCTGTGAATAGTTCCTTTCTCTCGCCAGCACTCTCAATCTGCTTGCCAACATCTGGCTCACCCATCCGAGTCTCGGTGAAACGCGATAGTCGGACGATCTCATATCTGCTGTTGCCGAGATTTCGTAATATACATAAACCATTCTCGATGATAACATTGGTTTGGATGGTTGCGAAGACTGGTACGTTTGGATTGACGATAGTAGTGGTCGCGTTGACAACTTGCTCGTTCCTACACTCGATCTCCTCCGTGATATCCATTTCTTTTTCGTTTGAATTGTATACGGCACTCTGGCACGGGTTTAAAGGCAACCCACCGGATCTGGTTCGGGTCGTCATCATGATGTTGTTGTGTTTGGAGGTGGAACTAAGAAGAGGCGGGGAGGATAAGAAGGCTATGATACGAGCGTGGCCGCTTGAAGAAGCACTAGGAAAGGCAAGTGGTTCAACAGTGAATGCTTAGCGTTAGAAAATTAACTGAGGAATTTATATTCAATTTCGATGGGGAGCAAGCAGTGAATCCGGTGAACGCTATCCAGCAGTGACTTGTGATATTTTGTTGGAGAGCTGACGAAAAGTTCAAAGTCATTATATATGAGTATATAGGAACGAGGTAATCGGATATATCTCGAACGAAAAAGAGAGTTGTTGATAAAATAACACAAGGGGGTCTGTCGCGTTTTATTTGGACGAACCACCTTTCGCTACTAATAATGGTAGGAGCACCGTTGGCTTATAGTTTAGTCTTTCAACAATCTTTACCAAAATGGAATTCTTAGTTGAATCGAAAGCTAGGAGTCCATAGAGGGAGCACAAGGCATAGAGGGTATAATTTTCATTCTCTGGCACTATTTAGCTAGTGCGCTATTTTATATATCCTACAGAGATCTCTAAGCACTGCAACATCATTGCAGATAACAATCAAAATACAAGCCCACTAATAGGTTTCTGGTCAGCTGACTTCATGAATAACTGGCAATAAACACTTACACTTGATGGATTGCCCCTGGCCCCTCCTCGTTGAACTCGACTCTTGACAAGAAGCCTTTCGAGATGCCTTGATCGACCACGAAGATTGTTTTTGCAGCGACTTGAGAGCCGAGGAAAAGCGCCTCCTCATATTGCTTCCACTCCGGAAAATAGGTTGGGGGTGCTGCGGTCTTGATATTGGTGGGTGATTGCGAATGTGATGAGTGACTGTGTGATCCTGCATTGTAGCTTGCTTGGAGGCCTGGGTTGAGAGCAGGGTTTTGTGCCGTCGTTGCAGCGAGGAGGAGAGGATTGACTGCACTGGCAGTCGGAGGCGGGTGTGGGGTTGATGCGAATGATGCGGTTGGTGTCATTGACCCTGTGCCGCTCGGTGTTGCTAGGTTTGAAGGTAGTTCGCTCATAAACATGGTCGCCGAGCTTGGGGAGACCAAGTAACGATTATTGAGAGTTGCAAGTAGGGACTCCTTAAAGCCTCTGACCTTCGACCCGCACCCGCAAATGATCAGACTCTCCCAAGCTTCTTGCCTCTTTGAGACGTCGTCTACAGATAGGATTGTTCTATAGATTGTGTCGGCAATTGCATCGAGCATACCATCCCCTGCTGCTTGGAAACGTTCCAGGCCTATTTCAATGTCTCGTCGCACGCGGTCAGGGTTTTCTTCCTCCCAAGCCTTCCGTCGCGCATCCTTTTTTAAATTCTTCTGTTGCTCAGCTATTGTACCTTCAACGGCGGAAGGAGGCGCCTCTTCAGCAGATGTAGCCTCGCCAACAACCGCAGGTGCAGTTTCTTCCGTGGCAGTTACGGGCTCCGGTGTTTTTTGTCTTTTCGCATTTGGTTCCTTGATAACTTCCTCGTAGTGGAACATAGCTCGCGGTCTCTTTGAGTTAGGCAATCTCACAGGCTTTGCGGCCGCAGCTTCTGCAGCTTCTCGCTCTTTATTTGCTTTTCGAAGAGCAGATCGCTCTGCCTTCTCCTTTTCCTTTTTGGCAAGAAATTCCTGAGTTTTACCGCTGGCAACAATACTTGCCACATCCAGCACACCGTCATCATCAACAGCTTTATCCTCGCCATTACCAAATTCATCTTCTGCAATGTCATGCTCTACTCCTCTTGGCGGCTCTGTGATTTTGACACTCGGTCCAGATGAGGTAGCACCAGTCGATGCCGCAGCCGCAGGGTTGCTGACTGCATCTGCTTCGACCAACTCTGTTCCAGGCAGAGGTGTACCAGGTACCAAAACTTCACAGATTGGAGTTCTCTTCAATTGCTCAGCCATGTCTCGAGTGAAGCCTTTTGATTGAAGAAGCTTCTGTAAACGTAGTGTCATAGCCTCTCCACCAGATAGAGGAACACGACCCCGTGACGATATTTGGAAGTCCGTGATCGCAGTAACATCGACCTTTTCATAACCTACATCAATGACAGTTGCTGATCCTGATTGAATCCCGAAAGCATAGAATGTAGCAAGAGCACTGTCCATGATACACAAAGCAGGCGTCTTGAATTTCTCAAATATGAATTGTGTAATATCTTCATGATTTTTCGCAGTCCATACAGGCTGGCCGATTAGCATCACAGGGGTGTGTAGAGTAGGTGAGAGGGTATTGTGGATATGTTGTAGAAATGCGAAGAAGGCTGGCATATCCACGATCCTGCCTTCTGTAAAATTGTAAGCTTAAATATTCCCAGACTCTTTAAAGTTCGCTTACCCTTTAGAGGCCATATGGCACCCTCGTCATCCTCAGGATATTCAACTAATTCTTCCTCATCCTCTTCCACCTTAGGTTCCTCTGTCGTCCCCGCCATCTCGACATCCGCGCCTTCGCCATTGGCCACTGCTTTCTCCTTTTTTTGTGAGCACACTTTGTATGGTTCGTATGACTTTCCATCCGGTGCGAGGAACATGCGCGTGGGAAATCTATTCGCAGCGGGTGTAAATGATTCTGGGAGACCAAGTTGCGCAAGCGTAGTTTGCGTCCCAGGCGCAATGATTAGAATGTGTTCATCGCGAAAAGGGGGCATATTGGCGAAGGGAGTGAGTTGTGTTGGGAAATGCGACGATTATATTCGAATTCCCGCTCCAGTATTGTGTCGATTCGTTGAACTAGATTTGTACTTTCTTCCAATTGAACGCGCTCGTGAAGCAGGAAGCGCGACCAAATATTGAAGCCTCGAAATTTAGGTTTAAAAGCTATTTAATCATATGATATCACGTGAGTACCCAAACACTCGTCAAGTCACTTTTAATTTGAGCAACTCTCATACTTCTTCCGACTCCCATCTTTCAAGATGGTCCCTCTCATGCCATGAGTCAGATGAGGACGTGTTCGAATTCCAAGGGCCACCCCGTTTTCCACTGGTGCAGTCCCTAGTAAAGTAAGGTATCTGACACTCTTCTAGTAGCGGAACGATTACCGCTACATCCATAATAAGTATTTGCTTCCGGGCCCTTCTGGAATATGTGAGGCATGCTAAATACCATTCATATTTTCCACCCTGCTCCAAGTCATCTTTCTCCACCTCTATGTCGCGGGTATAATTTGGATATTACCTGGGAAGGGCAAACTCATACAGTTTAACATACATTCGTATACGCTTATGGATCAATATGAACTTTTTTTCAGTAGCTTTTAGTATGGGCTTTCCTTCACATATATGTCCTCCTACTACGTGGACTGTAGAGAAGTTCTTGGTTTCGTTCAAGTCGATGGGCAGGCCGGAACTTGAGGTTCTGATGTCCTAATTCTGGTATGCTCGCCTCTAATAGTCAGACATCATTAGTGTAAGCAATGTCTAGCTCTTGCACCGAAGTATGGTGGTTCCGCATCGACCCTTGTCGTCCCTCAAAGAATTGGTGATTGTCCTGTTCTCTTCCCACAACAAGACAGCATTGAACAAAGGTTTTAAACAACCTGAGGAATAAATCGGTACGCTTCTAAACTGTCCAATTTCAATTTATACGTGCAAATAAGTGATTTTAGACATTAAATATTGAAATATTTGCTAACCAATTTGCTATCACAGATCCCATTTGCCATAAGCATTGTAAACTCAGGCAAGTGTAAAGCTCCCTGATGTGGCCTCAAACCCAACTATCGAACCTGTAACTGGAGTTTTGGAGTCCCCATAGTACTTGATCCTATACGTCCCTGGCGTAGCATAGCTCTCGGTCTCCCAGCTCACTACAACATGGCTGCTTCCTAACAGTCCGTCATCCCTGTACCAGGTGTAGACCAAGAACCAGTCGCTATCATCTCTGACTCTGATCCATTTTCCATTTTGCAGTAATTCTACGGCAGTAAAGGTGCCTTCTAATCTGAAATTGTTTCTTGGGTTTGCGCCAACGAATGTAGCATTGACCACAGCCCCACGTGCGTAAGATGCAGATGGTTGCGAAATCACGTCACCGAAAGACTTGAAGAGTGGCGGGTTATCGTAGACTACACCAGTCATCAAATTAAGAGAGTTAGCGCGATTGTCAGGAGGCATCGGTCCTGCTGCCGGCTTGACAGTATTTGTGGATGCAAGGTACTTCATGTTGCTAGTTGAAAGGTAAATATACGCATCGAGTTCGTTTTGGCCATAAAGGGTGGATGCGCCTTCATAGCGCTGTCTGCTATACTCTTCTCGTGTTGTAACATAATGTGCATAGGTGTTCGCAGGGCCACCAAGGACAACCTTTGGTGTTTTCGTGGTAAGAGAAGAGCTTGTAGCCGCATCTGCAACAGCCTTCTTCCAACGCCGGCCTGCCATTGTCGTCGCCTCGCTGGGACTAACAATCATGATGAATTGACCAACACGGAAGCTCTGAACATCAATGATGTTCGGCGTCCAGGCGTAAGGCTCACTTAATTCCCCAACGTCTAGAAGAACAGGTTTAGGACTTTGGCAAGCCTTTTGTTTGTCATCTGGAGCCTTGAGTATCGATGAGACGATGACCCAGAGTGGATTTTGCGATTTGCTGTCTGTGTCACCCTGTGTGAAGTCAAATGCTCCTGGGCCATCAGTGGTCCCTCCTGCAAAAGAATATCCCAATGCTGCTGGACATGTCTGGACGGTGGTTCCATTTGAAAGTGGGAAACTGTAGTACGACATGTCGTTGAACACGTGGTATGCTTTGACTGACGTATCTTGTACGGGTGTTGCTACTGAGTCGAAATTATCCTGTGACCAAGTCAGTCTAAGCTCGAAGTTTGGGGTGGATTTGTGACACTCACATAAAGAGTCTTGGCTGCGGCATATACTCTTCGTCCAATTTCGTAGCAGCTCGACACCCCCAAATCTACTTTCTGAAACATAGGGCCTGTAGTTATTAGCTCGAATTATTCGTACCGGAAAATCCTTTGCTCACCTCGGCCATGGCAAGCTTGACTAGTCCCACCACAAGTACTGTTCTCAAGGGTACACATAGTTCCAGATCCATCGTCACAGTAAGCACCAAGAACATTCGGTGTAGTGTCTCCAACACTTGATTGAGAGAAAGCTGCTACGAAACCTGGGGCCGCTGTTGAGGAGGTATTCATTGCTTTTTCGAAAAGGTAGGAGGAGACTCCTTTGTTGTCTCCAGATACGTGGGTGTTGTTTTCGAGCATGGATGTGCCGTGAACAGAATGCCTACCAACAGTCAGATGTCAGAACTCAAGAGGAATAGTCATAAATTTCAATTTATGATATATGCGTTTTCCTAAAGCATAATTTTGAACTTACCATGCCAAAATGCCAGTATTGAGCCCATCAGAAGCCCGCTGAAACCTCAGCATTGTAATCGTCTTATCTACATCATCACTATACAACGCTCTCTCCGCTGCCGGATTAGCAAGATAAGCCCAAAGACTACGATTAATATTTGCGTCTGACACCGTCGTATCCGCAAAGCTCAAATAGCCCGGAGCCAAACTCTCATGTGCCCGTTTAATACTCAAAATACATCCATCTACAATCGCTTGATAGCTTTCTTTTGAAAATCCCAAGCTCGTGATTTGCGGTAGTAGGTAGTTTAGCCAACCTCCTGGCCCGGAGTGGGAATGGGTTCCAGTTACGGCAACATTAGAGGTGTCGTACATGGAGTAGGAGGAGCCGAGGGCTGCCAGCCCTTCAAGGATGCCATTGCGGATCGCGGTGTCGCCGTTTGCCGTGTCAATTACGAGGTAGATGAAGCGGTCAGTTGGAGTAGCGGTGTTCCCGATTATAAAGGCTCGGGAGTAGATTCTTTGGCGGAGACCGGTTCCTAGGAGTTTGTGAGTATGCAGATGTCATGTGATGGGGTATAAAAAATATAGTTGGATGAAAGCTCCAAGAGAGGTTCCTTACCGATTTGTGCTAAACTGGCATATCCCATGAAATTCAGTTCTACAACTGGGCCTGTGATATCGGCCTTTCCGACACCGAGAAGATACTGGTCACCAGTAGCTCTAGACAAGTGATCATGGAGATCTGCTTCTGTAGCTCCTTGCTTCTCATCGCCATGCTGCTGCGCTTCTTGCGAGATTGACGGTGCCCATGTTTGAAAAGCAACAGTGCCAAATACAACTGTAAGAGAGAATAACACAACAACCAAAGCTAGAAGTGTTCTGCTTCGACGAGGTTTTGTGACTGGCGCATCAATATCGTGATCAGCTTCCTGTTTGTCCTCCACTGGGAGGGCAGCATATTCTGAAGTCTGAAAAGGACGCATGGCTGTAGATTTAACTTCCAAAAATTACAGCTGCACAACACGACGAGAAAGGAAATTGGGGATACTGCACTCTTATAAAGTGAATACAAACCGATCCGGTAAGAGATAGGCAAAGCATGGTGTGGCTCTGAAACCTTGGGACCTGGAAGTTGGTTGACTTGCTTGCAACGTGGGACTAAAGCGACGTTATTGATCTCTTGACCAACGGCGCGCCCGGCATTACCTATTTTGCGGTCTTTCGCCGCTGTCTGTGGTCACTCAATCTTGATCGTGATCTTGGGTATATGAGGGGCTGTCGGTGATCATTCTTTTTCGCATGGGAGGAAACCAATCAGCTGGACAGGAGGCCTGCTGCTCCTTGCATTGGTCTTGCTTAACTTTGACACCGCCTGCCAAGACCTGGATGTGTGGATGCGGACCTGGAGATGGAGGACGGAAGGGGTGGTATTGATCCGGCACTTGCCCAATTGACTGCCATATCTCCTCTTTTTAAGAATTGTGGTGGAGACGAGGGGGGGAGGGCTGTTGGTCGAATCGTGATGATCAGATGCTAATTACCTGGGTGTGCTAATTTAATGTTACCGAGAGGCGCTGAAGCAGGTACCCCCCTTATTAGCGAGCGAATAGGCACGTGAGGAAAGGGGGCTTTCCTCCCACTTTTGTGAGGGCATATCGATAAGAGGTGGAAGATTGTTTATCTTGCCTACGTTCCGAGGTTCTATTTCTTATCTATTTACAATCTTGAAGAGATCTGGTCAGTGCGATGATCAAGGACCTCGACAATTATAGGCTCAACAAGTGTCCATAGGAATATGAATTCTTTGGCAAGGCAAAATCATACCTGTCATTCCAATTTCTCAAGATCAAGTTCCTTTGAATTTCAAGCTATAATGCGGGGAATCGAGTTCGAAGTCAAGATGTGCAACTACCGGAGTATCTCCAAAGTTCTGGGACCGAAGTGTTAGCAGCAGTCTTGGCATATTCCCAATAGTTCAAGCAAACGATAATCAACACGGGATTTTCGAACGACGGACAAAAGGTCCGCACACACGTAATTTTAAAGAATGGGGTTTATAGAATATCCAAATTTTAGCCATACTTACCTTAATGTCCCAAGGTCGAAATTGCTCTGTTTTTGTAAAGGAGCTATGTTTATACAGCTATTTGGAGCTTCTACTCCCCATGCCCAAGTTGTCATTATACTACCGAGTCTTGTCGCATCTTTCGGTAGGTTGAAATCTAAAAGCTCTAAGACATAACAAATTTATAGTTGCTAAGGTATCATGCATTTTGGGAGTTCACGAGGATCAGAAATTGTGCACAAATTCGAAAGGGGAAAAGGGAACGAATGGGTGATAGTAAGGGATTTTCTTTAAGAATAAGATACAAACAGTGTTTTAAATTAAAATATGACGACAAAAACAGAGATCCATATCAAAACGGGTAGAAGCAGTATAGGAAAGCAAAGGAATTTCAATAAGATAAGCATAAATCATAGACTGCTGCAAGAGAATAGCAGAACGAGAATACCGGTAGATGGTAAGGATATCTGTTCCATGCAAAGATCTTTTACAAATACAATAAATGACCAAGAACGCCGTGTACCATATGCTAGTCCCAAGCAGTAAATGCAAGACAAAGGATCTACACGTATGGTATCCTGGTCCACCAACGCCGCGCTAATACACAAACAAACCACAGGGATGAAGAGATAGAAGACCAATAGAGAGATCTAATAGTCATCACCCCCACCACCATCATATCCATCACCTTCATCTGCGTCCTCTCCATTGTCAAAGTATTGTTCGCCGTCATAATCGCCGCCCATCTCCTCATCCTCAAATTCGGAATCGACTTCTGAAAAGTACGTGTTAGTATGGGGTTTCTAGTGCCGGAAAAGCATGGTACTCTACCAACTTCCTCTTCAATTTTTTCCTCATTCTCGTCTGCCTCTATCTGCGTCTGGAGCAGGGTTAACCTCTCCCTCATCTCTTCCTCACTCAATTTCTTCGAGTTCACATTTGTCAATGTATCTATACCGCGGGCCTTCTTTCCAATGGCTTTGTTGATAGCTCTCTTGACATCTTCGCCCTCTTCCCCTTCTAATGTCGACCAAAGTTCCTGCGGAAAAAGTTCCTTGTCTGAACAAAAATTAGCATAACGAGCCTGACTCATCGCGCAAATACCACTCACTAAACGGACGACCAGAGAGCTTGGGAATATCATTCTTCTTTTTCTCAAATCTCATCGAATATGTTTCTACTCCATGAAAAGGATCCATATCAGCCTTTCTATTCGATCCATATTGTCGGTTGAATTGGTCTTCGCCAAAAGTCTTCGCCGGAGCATCAGGATTGCGCTTTGTAGGCCGGGTATATAGAGGGCCGCTATGGATTTTCTCCTGCAGATCTTTATAATACTTGATTTGTCGCATCTCAGATTCAGTGAAAGGGGCAGGCCGCTTGAGATTAGGATGAGGCTGGGTCTTCTTTAGATGTTGCTCTCAACAGGAAAACAGGTTTGCTTACAGGAAATTGTTCGATGGGTTTAGATTCTAGCTGTATGGTTGCATCATACTCCCAAGTTGCTCCCTTAAGCTGATCTCGTCTAGCACCTCCGAATCCTCCCCCTCGAGACATATTGTGCTCAGTATTTCTTCTGCCACGGGTCTGTGATGAGGGGTCGTGAAGCCCAAAACTCAGATGTCAGCGAAAGACCAGCTGGAATGGTTGTGGCGCAGCTGAAATTTGGAAGGCATATATTTGACAGGATAGGAAACTGTGGATAGTATAGAGTTAGGGAATTTCAATGGTGCTGTGACATTGTGTTGAAGAATAAGAGGTTGTAGATTATTTTTTGGTGGGGTACGAGGAAATGTCCTCAACTTACCAAGATCCGCTCAATTATTTTTCCGGTGCCGACTCTAGTGTCACCGAAACTTCATACTCGCTGTCGCGACATCACCAGGCATCTTCGAATAGCAACGAAACAGGGGGCAAGTCTGGCCGAAAAGCTCCTCCCGTTCTAAATGGGTATTTTGTAATCCGTTCTTATTCGCCGCGGACCTATTGGCCATGAAACACAACTAAACGCCTTCCCGTTAGAATAACTACACCAGGCATCTTGAGTTGGAACCAAACTTGATCTAAGAATCGACTTGGGGCATATCACCGCCGACATCATTAAGAAACGGGAATTTTAAATTTCTCGGCTTTGTGTTGTACAAAATAAAATGGAGAATATTCCGATCACTAGACTGGAGGAGCTTGAAGCGCACTTACAGCAGGTGCTTGCTTCTCCTGAAACTCCACTAGATGTGAAGCTTTTCGATGAGGTAGAATTGCAACTTACAGGTGTGTGCCAAGACTGCTTTTCATTATGTGGGTAGTAGTGTTAGCGATAGGGGTTACCAATATTTTACTTCCAGAACGCGTTGAATGGTGCAGACATGTAGGATCTAATTGAAAATAAGCCTGCTGTCATTCAACAAAGTCTCGCGAGTTGCACACTTTCCCCTCAAAGGGCCAGCACTTTGACTGAACCTTTTTCTAACTAACCACAGATTCGAACACCCCTCCATTGATACCACGGCTTCTTCCTATTCTCACACAAATCCTTTTAACATATCAAAGTGACCCAGCAATCCTCGCCAGTCTCTCAATGAAACTCTTACGACCTGTCTCTTTTACGCAAGTGCTCAGGTTAGCATCCGAGGATGCCCTCATCCAAGCTCTTCAATCACTAGCTCCTTCAGCAAATATTCTTGCTATTGCAATCCTGCATAAAGCAGCTCGTAGCCCTGGAGATACAGCCATATTATCCATCATGAAGGGTGTTGTATTAAGCTTCCTTCGAGTATGGCTCAGTACTCCACACGTGGAAGTCGGCGAGAAAGCTACACAAGCTCTTGGTGACCTACTTGAGGTGGACTGTGACAGAAGGATATCGGCAGGTCTCGATACAAGAATGAGCGGCATACAAATATCATCTGGGAAGCCACCGGGCCAAGGTCTCCTATGGCGACGAATTTTCCATGACCGCGATACCTATCAATTGCTTTTTGATCTTTGTAGTTTTCAAACTGTGGGCACTGGAGAGGGCCAACTCGACGAGAGACAAAAATCATTAGCACAAGCTCGCCTGTTGCGCGTTCTTCCACGCATGGCTGCACTAGATTTTAACACCGTCACTCGCACAAACTTTCCTGAAGTGGAGGCGCTATACGGCTTACAGGTCGAAGAGCACGGCATTTTATATTTTGCCACGGTTCATATGGTCGATAAAGAGAATGATATGTTGATGCATATCACACTCATTGATTTCTTTGCAGAATTTCTTGAAATAATGAGCACCACTGAACTCACTAAATCTACCATGGATTATTTGGCTACATTATTGAAGGTTGTTGCTGGGTCTGACAGCATGTTGTACAAATCCCTCGAGACGATCGCAGTAACGCCAGAAACCTCACCGGAACTTGTAGAGCTTTTGGTCAAATTAAATGAATACTCGTGATTGGTATTCCCGTCCCTGCAAGGCAATTCATATGGCATTAGCTTTAGTCCCATGATTTATGGCTAGGCTGAAATCAATATAATTTGTCGGTTTTCGCATCTCTCTCATTTTATCTAATTACTGATCAGTTCGTGTCTTAGAAAACCTCGAAAGCACTTCAGAACTTTCTTAGTTTTGACAAGCATCCCTCAAAGGGAGCGAGGCGAGTGGAAGATAGAATAAACCTGTCCTAATATAAATACCCGGGGACCGTTTAACTTCCCTTTTTATGATACTCCGTTTTTCTAATGATCGGTTCTGCGTCTTCAAAATAATCAGTTCTTCAGCGGCAGTTCCGACTGCTTATATGTGGATACCAGTATGAGAGAAGAAGTTAATGTCAATAACATAGATTGTCATTGCGAATACGAGGGTATATCAAACGTTTCAGCATCGTCCCGGTCGCTCCTCCATTACAGCATAGTACCCCATGAAACCATCACCATTGTAGTATGGATTTCTAGGTCTTGTCTTCCTAAAGGGCCTATCTCCAAATGTCATATAGCGTGAGCAGCCTCCACCATGCCGGTCTGGAACTCTTGACCATATCACTACCCTCTGCATTTTCTAAGCCAAGCGGCTGGTTTACTTGAGCTCTAGAAACCTTTGAGTAACATATTATTCTTGGTGTTTACCAAGGAGCTTGTCTAGTTCACCAGGAATCAAATCAAGGACCTCATCTAGGTGTAATCTTATTGGAACCCGGTGGTGTATTCTCAGGCAAATGGGAATTGCTGCCACAAAATGCGGGTCCAGTGTCTTTCTATTCACATTTATAACGGCTCTTTGGGGCACTATATTCGCGAGCTTCCAGTAGAGAAGTTCAATAGAACCCCTTATCCAATATTCAAATGCGATGGGAAGGAATTCAATCACTTAAATCCAATATGTAGGTTGACTCCCTTAAAATAAATTTGATTGAGGAAATCACTAAGAATTGTCCTTTCATTCCAATCAACAATGGGGCCAAGCCTATGGCCAGTATTCATCATCAGCGCCGCTAATTCCCCAACACTTCGAAATAAAAAATTTAAACTTAATTAGATTGCTTATTTATTTGAATTATATATTCTCGTGCTGAAAATGGCTCGATATACAGAAGATAACGTGATTATGACTATTCAGGCTGTTGCAAACAGCAAGTTTATACGACAGGCTAGCCAAGACTGGGGTGTTCCTTATACTACACTTAATAATAGGCTAGCTGAGTCGGAGTCTTATACCCAGGCTGCTCAGAGTCAGCAGAGGCTATCTAAGGTTCAGGAAAATTATTTAACAGACTAGATCCTTACTTAGGAAGCCCGAGGATACCTATTAATATATTCTCAAATTAAGGAACTCGACAGACGTCTATCACTAGTCAAAGGAGACTTGGTTTTAGTAGAAAAACATTGGCTCTAAACTTTCCTACAAAGGATACTAGTTTTTAAGACTAAGAAGTATAAGGTCGTATAAAGAAAGCTAGACTTATTAGTAGAAAAAACCAGCCTCTGCCCCTTTATAGCTAGAGAACTCTTATATTGTGGAGGGGATCAAAACCACAACTTGAGAGCAGGAAACGAGAACAGGATCTGGTACGTAGAATAAGGTCCTCAATCTATAGACTTTGAGAAGCAAGCATCAAGAGAAGAATATATTTAATAATAATTGATTGATTCAAAATACAAATAATTAAGTGGTGGTGGTGTATGAGTTGTCTGTGTGTGACTCTGGAAAAAAATCTAACTATATGCTTCTAGTTTATCACGTGATTTCCAAACCAAAGCTATCCCTGTTGATGTGAGGCCTGGAGGCCTCAGGCAAGTGCTTGCTTCAGCACGTGCGTTTCAGGCACGTCTCACTAGTTGTCATTTATATGTGGCCTGAAGACTTTTCGTAGTTTGATTCTGTACAATTCTAGACAACAATAACAAGACAAGAGAAGACAGCAGGATACTATACGCTGTTGCTAATATACTTGATTTACCCTGATTCAGGCCCTCCTAAATCGCGTTGCGTTGATGACCCTTAGTCATCCGATTGGCTGGAGTCGTTAATTCCAACAATCCCCACTACAATATTTATACTTGAATTATAAGTTATCTGAAACAGAATTTATATATATTATGAGGGGTGGCTAGTGCTCCCTTTTTTTTTCCTCGCGTGTTTTAAAGCCTCATATGATTCTTTGGTACGCAAGACCACCATAAAAATGGAAGCAAACTTGTAGAGTAACAAGCAATCAATCACCCTTTTTTTTTTTTTGGATTCTACGAAGCTCTGTACACAGCGAGTATTTTATGACACTCATTTGTTGTGTTTCTTGCTGGACCTTATTTGCCAAACCATTGCCACCCACCTCCTGTATCCTAAGCGACACGCTTTTTTTTTTTGGTGTGCTATATTGGCTCTTCCTGCTCTCGGGCAATATATATATATATATGTATGTATATATATAATAGTTTGTATTATTGTTGCGACCAGCTAAAACCTACGTTTACCTAGGCAATCGAGTGTCATTGAATTCTTCAATATAACGTAGGCTCTTCGTCAGCGAAATAATAGTATTATCATTTGATAAACTAATCGCTAAGGAAAGGAAAGAAAGAGCTTGAGTTCGGGTGGGTGATAATAACCCCTCCATCAGGATAGAATATACAGCGTGACACAGGCTGCTCCCATGCCAAACCCTTACAGCTATAGTCTTATTTAGAAACCTTCTAATTTGGTCTAGGCTATATTTAAGTATATATAATTAAATCGGGTACACGCGTTATACTATTTAGCTCTTTCTTATTATATAATATAGTAGTTCTAGAGGGAATATGAAATCTCCAAGTTATATAGTAGTATTAAGCAACACAGATAGGTCTAGTACTTTTATAATACTAGCTTAACTGTATTTATATACCTCTACGGGCTGCCTATAAGAGCGACATATTGCCGACCCTGTCCTCCTTGTCAATCTCGATCCTATCCGTCTCAAGAAGTAGCTTCACCACGGCCTCGTACCCTCCACTGGTTGCTAATAAAAGGGGTGTATTACCGTGCTTATCCTTCAAGTCAACCTCGAGTTTACCCATTTTGAGGAGTAGCTTGACCACGGCCTCGTGCCCTCCATGGGCTGCCCAAGAGAGCGGCGTCCTACCGTACTTGTCCGTCAAGTTGACCTCAACATTACCTGTACCAAGAAGTAGCTTCACCACAGCCTCATACCCTCCACTGGCTGCCACTAAGAGCGGCGTCATACCGTTATTATCCTTCCAGTTGACCCTGACCTTACCCGTCTCAAGAAGTAGCTTCACTAATAACTCGTGCCCTCTACGGGCTGCCCATAAGAGCAGCGCCTCACCGTCCTCGTCCTTCAAGCCGACCTCGACCTCGCCTGTCTTAAGAAGTAGCTTGAACACGGCATCGTACCCTCCGCTAGCAGCCAATAAGAGCGGTGTCATACCGTCATTAGCCTTCAGGTTGACCTCGACCTTACCCGTATCAAGAAGTAGCTTCACCACGGCCTCGTACCCCCCATGGGCTGCTGATAAGAGTGGGGTCTTACCTTCATTATCCTTCAAGTCGATATCGACATTACTCGTCTCGAGAAGTAGTTTGACTACAGCCTTGTGCCCTCCCTGGGCTGCTAGTAAGAGCGGTGTCTTACCGATCTTGTTCTTCGAGTTAACCTCGACCTCCGTCTTGAGAAGTAGCTTCACCACGGCCTCGTACCCTCCACTGGCTGCTAATAAAAGGGGTGTATTACCGTGCTTATCCTTCAAGTCAACCTCGAGTTTACCCGTTTTGAGGAGTAGCTTGACCACGGCCTCGTGCCCTTTACGGGCTGCCCAAGAGAGCGGCGTATTACCGTACTCGTCCATCAAGTTGACCTCAACATTATTTGTCTCGAGAAGTAGCTTGACCACGACCTCGTACCCTCTACAGGCTGCCCATGAGAGCGGCGACCCACCGTGCTTGTCCTTCAAGTCGACCTCGACCTTACCCGTACCAAGAAGTAGCTTGGCTACGGCCTCGTACCCTCCACTAATTGCCAATAAGAGCGGCGTCATACCATCATTGGCCTTCAGGTTGACATCGACCTTAGCTGTCTTGAGAAGTAGCTTCACCACGGCCTCGTACCCCCCATAGGCTGCTGATAAGAGTGGCGTATTACCGCCATTATCTTTCGAGTCGATATCGACATTACTCGTCTTGAGGAGTAGTTTGACTACGGCCTCGTGCCCTCTCTGGGCTGCCCAAGAGAGCGGCGTCCTACCGCACTTGTCCATGAAGTTGACCTGAACATTATCTGTACCAAGAAGTAGCTTGACTACGGCCTCGTGCTCTCCACGGGCTGCTAGTAAGAGCGGTGTATAACCATACTTATTTTTCAAGTCGACCTCTGCATTACCCATCCCGAGGAGTAACTTGACCACGGCCTCGTACCCCTTATAGGCTGCTAATAACAGTGGCGTATTACCGTCATTGTCCTTCAAGTTGACTTCGACCTTACCCGCCTCGAGGAGTAGCTTCACCACGGCTTCGTGTCCTCTACTGGCTGCCAATAAAAGTGGTGTATTACCGTCCTTATCCCTCGAGTCGATCTCAACCGTACCCGTCTCAAGAAGAAGTAGCTTCACTACTGCCTCATGCCCTCCATAAGCTGCCCATAACAGTGGTGTCCGACCGTATTGATTATCTTTCAAGTTTATATCAACACTATCTTTTATAAGTAGTGGCTTTACTACTGCATCATACCCCTCCCCTGCTGCCCATGACAGTGGCGTTAGACCGTATTGGCTTTTAAGCGTGTGCGGATACTCTTTTCCAATTACCATCTGTATTGCTTCTCGAAGCCTCTCTTCTGCCTTTTTGTGCTCTTCTAAATCCCCTAATACTAGTGAAACGTTCCATGTTCTAGTTGCCTTGTCCGAATGATCTCCAAACTCTGTATTTAAATGCTTTAGCACTTGAGTATTCTTTGCCAAGGCTTCATATTCTTCTTGATCTTGCAATTCACCTAAGGGTTTCTCCCAGTCCCAAACAAGTAAAAAGTCACGCGAAAAGTGTACTCTTGATTCGGATAGTTCTAATAGCTGCGAACTTCCGCTCTTGTTTAGGGGTGTAGCCGCAATTACAACAATGACAAAGTAATCCCTGCACTGTCTAATAATCGTAGGTTTTGAGGATTTTTGTAGAAAGCAAACGATATCACCCTTTCGGATATATTTCGCTGATGCCCGAAGAATCCATTCAATCCTTTCGCCTAAGCGCCAAGCTGTGCTTTTAGATATAAATGTTATAGTTATATTCTGCCTGTTGTCACTCGTTACAGAGGACACCCGGCCAAGAATGCAGCCCTTGCTCTTGATTACCGCCATCTGGCTGTCGTCGAAAGTCTCTACTGATATATCTTTATATAAAATAAACTTGACAAGCTTCCGGAATAGTTTGCTCCAAGGAACACTATAATCAGGTTGTAAACCAGCTTTGTCAAGATCATCAGAGCTCATACCAAGTAAAGCATACACCTTATCGCGGAGATCAGAAGCCTCCCGAGTATGGAACATGTCTACTAGCTCGACTAAATGGCCTGTTTCTAGAGAAATTCTCTCTAGCGAGCGTTTTGTATATTTATATCGGAGACCAGCTCGCTCTATTAAGTAGATCAACGAGGGAACACTCTGTAATTTTGGAGAGGCCGTATAAGGGAGCTCTAAAGATTTTAGCCCTAAGCAGAAGGCGTATCCACTAATCTCTATAGGGCCACACATTATCACAACATGTCGAGCTGCGGCAACCTCCTGAAGTACCTGAGTTATATATATCAGTACTATCTAGTAATTGCAGTTGAGGGTTTATTTACTTACCCAAATGCGCTGGAACCATGATCGTTGAAGCAGGTTGAGAATTATTTTCTTCTTTGAGTGCTCTATATACTCCCTATTGGCAGCAAGGCAAATATTCTCAAGTGCTCCATCTATATCATCCGCCATTTCTCCAAGCCAAACAATGACACGATGTGCATTACTATAGATCTTCGCCATAAGCTGAACCTGTTGACCTTGCTCCTCTAGGATTTTTTGGTTGATACAAACAGCATCAATCCATATGATTCGCTCAAGAGAGTGATCTCGAAGACGTAATAGCGCAGCGTGTAAGTTCAATGTGACAGGAAACTGATCATTGTCTACGTAAATAGGCAGAGTCTCGTGTGGATTGCCCCATACATAGGACAAAGCCTCATACAACTGAGTCCGTGGGTTTGATTTCCGTAGAGAATAGTTGCATAGCTTGCATTGTAAAGGTGCAGCCTCGTCTTCATTCGGCAACAGGCGGAGCAGGCGAATATTGTCACCCCCTGGGGAGAGCGGGGAATATGGGAAGGAAGCCATGGATCTGTGTGCGCTGAATAGTTCTGGTGGATTTTATAAGGATGAAAAAGTTGGTGGGTCAATGGTTTCCAAGCCGTGATAACTCTATATAGCCAACCGCCCGACTGCACGTGTTAAAATCCTATATGTGACACGGGTTGATGGGGAAGATCGCAGCCCTGCGAGACGTTCGCAGCGCATGCTAATGCATAACCTGATACCCAATCCCACTACTTAAAAAATTTGCCAAGATCCAACAACAAAATTATTTATGGAGCGGGGTCATGTTGATAATAAAGATAACACGAAAGTGCATAGACACGCCTTTTATGAGTATGGGCAATTTTAAAAATGCTTTTTATATAGTAAGCACTACCTAGAATCAACTACCCTCTCCCAACTGTCCTTTTGTCCTAGACAAAAGGTACTTCCCTTTGAGCTCAAACATGAAGTTAAATGCTTATAAACTAAGTGAATTATTGTTATTTTGTGTTGAGATATCTGCGGTCTGGTTAAATATTCAGTTGGACTCCGGGACTTCACCCTGCAGGTATGTCAGGTAAATCCCAAATTCTGAATCCTAAAACGTGATAGTGTCTCGTTTATGCAAGTAATCAATAGCAGAATCTGACTTGTAAAGGTTTGGTCTCCACTTTTATGGTGCTGCACAGGCGGGAGTTTACTGCAAGGGCGGAAGCCCCCTGAAAAGATAGGGAACTTTAGGCCAACTGATGAGCCTCCTTCCATTGACAAGGGTTGCGTAAAGTATTCCGCATAGAGTCTAATTTCCTCATTAAAACCTCAAACGAGTGGCCTAGCACAGGAAACTTTCCTCTATTAGTCGCTCACCTCGAGTAAATCAAGGAGTTATAGTGACTAGGTGATTGAAGGATCTGAGAGCCTGTCCCTCACCACATTAATATCTTTATCATCTCCCCCCAACACTCTCTCCCCATCTCCTGCTGAATATCTTTCAAAGTGCTAATTACTTTTTATTTGGTATCAGCTACCTCGCCGACATCACGAAAATAGACACTAAGAAATGATGAAGCCAATTGAGATTTGGGTTACTTGTAAGTGATTTTAAAGATCACGCAGTTCTCTACTAGATTAAATGTTCCTGACTCCCCCAAAGCTGCTGGTCCCAATGGATGGAAGGTCTGTCTTTGTCACCTCTTTTCACGACACGAATTTGACAGCGATGAAACAGCCTGTCATTATTCTAGAAGAACTTAGACTTACATACAAGCTAAAACAAATGCATTGGGAGCAGCTCATGGCGCCCGAATTCCGCAAGATCAACCCCGGTGGAAAAGTTCCAAGTATGTGAGAGCTGGCTAGGAGTCTGGCTTTCAATTTCCTTATACGCTAACGTTCGCAGCTATGTATGATCCGAATACTGATTTGTTGCTTTGGGAGTCGGGAGCAATCATTCTTTACCTTATCAGCCAGTACGACACTGAAGGCAACTTGACATACAATACTTTCAAAGAAAAACACCTTCTGAGCCAGTGGTTGATGTTTCAAATGAGCCAACAAGGGCCTATGTATGGACAAATTGGCTGGTGAGAAACCTTATCCAAATACAGATTTTGATAATAACTTTTCATTTAATAGGTTCAATGTCCTACACCCTGAAAAAGTTCCATCTGCTATTGAGAGGTACACGAAACAATGTGAAAGAATTCTACGGATCCTTAACGATGCACTGGAAGGAAGACAATGGCTAGTTGGTGGCAAATGCACATATGTGGATCTCTCTTTCTTCATGTGGCACATTGTTCTGCCACTCAGCATGCTGTGTCCGCCAGGACAAACACCATTGGTCAAATATCCCAATGTACTCGCGTGGCATGAAAGAATGAATGAAAGAGACTCCGTGAAGAAGACAATTGCTGAGAGACAAAGGGCGATGGACTCTGATGGCTTAGGGGGAAATGGATTGCCAGATGACTTCAGTGTGGAGGATTTGAATATGAAAATGGACAAAGATCTTGAGCAGAGCGGAAGATGAAAATTGGATCATCTAACTTGCGATATAATTAGCACTCTTGTCATAAGGTTCTTAGAATTTATACTTTTATCAATCCATTTCTGATTAACATATAAAAAGAAACTGGTGCGTTACATAATAATAACTTACTTCCTATTCATTGTCCAGCCTATCATATTCCAACGAATACTCATCGGGATATCCCGCAGCCAGGTCTTAACCATCTAATTGTCCGCATAACCGCTTGACCCCTCAGTATTGAGTAGTGATCCTGCCACTAGAGGAGATACGGGCTTAATACTTGAAGAGGTTCCAGCTAAAAGCCTATAATTTATAGAATTTGTGGACGTGCGGGAGGCATAGTTGGGCTTCCTCTTAAACCTCAAGGATTTAGAAGCTGTGGGTGGACTGAGCTCTACTTTGTTAGACATCCTATTAGGAATCTTGATCTAGGGCCCAAGTTTAAACTCAACGCAATGACCAGGTCTCCCATCTGTCTTGACTTTTCCTCTTTCCTGAGCAGTTTTTTGCGGTAATACTCAAATCATGCCTTGCCATTCCACTCCTTCATTCACCCTCTCCAGGTTTAATTCCCCCTGCCTCTTTTAGCTCTCATCTTGCATCCTGTTAATTACTTATGTGACATTTGTCTTTGCCTTTTTCGATAACTGAAACCCTAGTTATTATTTCGCTTCGATTTATTCGAAGGCGAGTAACACTTGATATTAGAGGACGCAGAGGAATTCCTGTTGTCAAGAATCAACTCAACCAAGTTCTCAGACGAAATTGAATCTTCACTAGTATCCACCAAGTTTGGATTGTCAGTCGGCTGAGAAACACTTGTGTTAGAAGCGTTATCAAAATATATTTTGAATTTAAATTGTGCTATGCATCTAGGAATATAGTCATAGGAAAGAGAGGATTATATGTGATTGCACAAGAGGGTTTGGAAGGCGCATACCAGGGATTTGTGAGCGGTTCAACTAAGGAAGCCATCTTGTAAGGATAATTCGTACAAAGATGCCTGTGAGACTGTGTTATACAATGTTGAAGTTGAGAGTGAGGGCAGTTGAGCTTCATCTTAATATTTCGGTTGCTAAGAAGTGAGGGAGGTACATGTTTAGTAATTCAAGCGAAAGGGACTTCTATATTAGGAAAGAACAAATCTTTTGGTGCATCTGCTATTATTTTCATTTGGTCATTTCGTCTGACAAAAGAGAGCTGTTCGACATCTGTGTGGGCGTGACACTCGCCAAATAAATATTATGCATCTCAACGATCCGTCAAATAACCACATCATAAACATTAAAAAACTACTTTCATATATACATGTTAGTCCTCATATTACCTCAAGTCCGCTCGTGTATCCACTTCGTGTCATGCTCGCAGGTAGATATGTGCATAAAGAAACTATAAACCCCAGGTATCATACAAATCACCCTGTGCTCCACCCGATCTCCTAAATTTTATCATAAAATGCCTCATCAGTAGCAAAATCACCCATGTTTCGATTATTGTACGTGTTCGATTTCAAGCTTCTCTCGCCTCTCGGCCCCGCTGCTGTTATACTCACAAATTTCAATGCACTCTTGTAAGTTGAAGGCGTGATTGTATTTTCACTACCCATGCCTCCGACTGCTTTTCTGTACCCAGCCGGGCTACTTGCGGTTGGTGTCAAAGGGTTGCTTGAAGTGTGGGAGGTACTATTATATCCCAAACCACTCCCGGATCCGCTGGTTGTGTACATGCTAGCGTTTGAGTGGGTGTTGAAGCTATTTCTATGAGATCCTCTTGTGTTGTTCCTGGTTCCATCTGAGAGGGTGTTCGTATCATTCTGCACGATGTGACTTCCCTTATTTGGTCCGCAATTACCTGCGAATTGCAGAATCTTTTTGTTCGGTCGGCTTTCTCAGTTCCTATGCTTAGGTCTAGAGTCAGGTCTCTACCGTTACTAAAACTATTCGCAGGCCTCACAACCTCATCGTAATGCATTCCATTGGAGAGACCTGCAAATCGATCATTTGGGTGAGGTGGTGTGGGGCTGTCGCCAAGTGACCGCCTTGACGTGCCATACTCTTTGGGTGTTCTGAGTTTGTCTGATCTTCCTTCCTCCATGGCGTAGTCTTCGAGTGCGAATGAGACGCGTGGGTGTGAGGGATTAAGATTAGGATTGAAATATTCGCCTTCTGGTTTAGAGCGGTCTTGACCAGGGTTGGCGGTTTCATACTCGAGCATTTTGATGAATTTGTAGAACCCCGAAGCGAGGAGAGCGCCGAGGATAGGACCGACCCAGTAGATCCAGTGGTAGGAGTGGAATTTATGAGAGACGACTGATGGACCGAAGGAACGAGCTGGATTAACGGAGCCACCGGTGAAGTAGACACCTATTGGAAAAATTGGTATGACACGTGCATAGAATTTACTAGGTATGAGATATACTTACCAGTAAGCTCTGCAATGAAGAGAGACAATCCAATCCCAACCGGAGCAATGAATGTCCCCTTATGCTTCTCTGCCGCTAACATGAAAATTGTGAACACAAGCTCAGCAGTTAGAAACATCTCGATAAAAAGTCCTTGGATAACGGACGTTCCTCCTCCGAGGCTAGTTCGAACCGTTAATCGACCAGGAAAGAGAGCGGAGCAAATAGCAGCAGCAGTGATGCCACCCAGAATTTGTGCGATCAAGAGAAAGAAGCCTCGAATATATGGGAGAGCACCTACCAAGCACATGCCCAAGGTCACCTGTTGCTATTAGTAGAGGTTTGTGTTTTCGTTGATTTGCTTACTGCAGGATTGAACAGGCCACCACTAATTCTAAAGAAGACCCAAGCATTGACAGCAAGAGAAAACCCAAAGCTCAGAGCGATATACATGAGCTGGGAAGGGTCACTGATAGCGCCAACAACGTTTAGCGAACCTGTTGGAGCAGCAAGGAGTGCTACTTGAGTGCCTGAAAAAGCAAAAAATAGAAAAAGTGTCGTGCCGGCATATTCAGCACTTGTTGCAACGAAATGGTTTCGAGCCTGAGATATGTAAGTATGAATTGGACTATCAGCGTCTGCTAACGTACTGAATTGGGAACCCATTCAAGAAACGGAAGTCTGTTGGATTTCAAAGAACTCGGCCTATGATTCCTGTGCGATTTCTTTGAAGTCTTGGTAAATGGTAGAGTAAATCCACCTCCATGGGTGTGTTCATTAATATTCATTGTGGATTAGGTATCATGAGCCAGGTCAATAGAAATAAGGGAAGCTGAGATCAACCCCAAGATGATTATTGCGGAGAGCAATATAGTGGTAAGCGATAAATGTAGGCAAAGATAACAGAAGTACTATAAGGAGCCTCTTCAGCACTTACCTTTACCCTTGAAGAATGGCATAGCTTAGGTGTGGTAGCTTTAGCATGCATGGAGTAGAAGCACTAAGGGAATCATGACAGTTAGTAGCAGTAGCCTTCAGTTGCAGTGGCTGAAGTATGACTGGTATGTCAAGGCGAATCAACTCAATGATCGTCAGCTTTCTGTATGGGTTGCCTTGTAGTCCCAGTCATAATCATGATGAAATTGGATTTTGTGTTGGCTCAAGGTAATATCTAGAAGCCACTCAAAGCACAATGGCGGTTCTCATAGTGCACCCAGAAAGGCTGATCGAAAAAGTTTACGAGACTTTGTTAAAGAAGAAAACAGCCATGCAATCAAGCGAATAGTCCACTAGAAATGTTACAATATCTAGCTAGCTCTCCTCCATAGCCATCTGTATTTTAGCATAAAAGTAGTTTCGCGTCCTTGCGCAAACTTGTAGCACTAACTGTACGGAGAATAAAGGAACCGAAGAGCCCAAATGGTTCAATTCCACATGTCAAAGAATGTTTCCGTATACTCGTTTGAAAGGGAAATGGCATCGGTGGCTGATGCTCGGACCAATCGCCCAGAGGTGCTACGTTCCGCGTGCGACTTATCTGGATCGTTGACGTCTACAATAAATCTTGGTAATGCGTGGAAGCTAGAGATCGACCATGACTCTGGCACGATTTTAGCCTCCATCTACTTAACAGAGTCAAGTGATGTGGTGGCGATAACTGCTAAATATCTCAAATAGCTCGAAGGGACCGCGTTCTGGTAGAGATGTTATATCGTCTTCTTTCGACCAGGATGCACTTATTGTCGACCCCTTTGTGGAAGTTCTTTTGTATTCTATGTGAGAAATAGTCGAAATCTAAGGACAGCCTTAGGCTACGTGGATCTTGTCAGGTGGTGGTCTACCGGATAAGCTTAGACTCGCATGTCAGTGTACGAATGCGAGGTTAGGTATTATTTTTTATAACCTCACAGGCTGACTATGAATTCGACAGCGCAGTCAAGAATAGCCTGAGTTTGCCTGAGGACTTGCAGAAATCATATCCATAAGAGCTTTCTTCTATGTCTTCCTGGAAATGAATGAACAGTAAGGGCTATCATGCTGTAGTTATATTTACAGGTTTAAACGAGTGTGGATGTGTCTGCCAGAGGGTTTAGCTATTTTAGTTTTTAGTATTGCAGAGGCCTAGTCGATGATTTATTTAGCCATTGCACAACAGGTATCTGAAGTTGTCATCAAAGCGCACTGACGGGGCTACCAACAGTTAGGATTGATCTTCAGTTATTAGCCCTTTGCTTCTATACCACCACCCATATGGCCTTCTGAAGGTAATTCCTACTCCAGATCTCAAGCACAATGAGATTTGTATTGGCCAAGTAGATAATATGGTCGTGTTGAGGGTAGGAGAACATTCGGCAATCGCAAAAACATTTCAGCACTGCTTTTCCTACAATGATTTCATGGTGGTGTGGCACGGATTTAGCAGATGTCGTTCAAATTCCACCTTCAGGTACAGTGTTCCAGATAAATGCCGTGGTGATCATACGACAAGGGGAGGATCAGGGAATATGAATTTAGACAAAGCTAGTCCCATTTAGACAGCTGCATAATCACGTGTCTAAACTGTGAGAGAACAAAGGCTAGAATATGTCAGAAGAAACCAATTCTAGTGAGATAACCTCATTATAGTAGCAAATTAGTGGGGGGGATTAGGAATACTTTTGTGATTATTGATTTTAATGGGGAGAGAAATGTAACTATTTATTAACGATTAGTCATGTGACTGGTACCTTCAAGAAACAAGCTTTTTAGCTCGTCCACCATTTTCGACAAGCCTGGGCCAACCAACGGAGCAACGTCGAAGCAGAGAAAGGCCATGCGGCTTGCAGTTACGGGCCACCATTAAATCACGCTGCGAATCGTCACAACATTTCTACAGTACATGGTGGCATCATGATGATTCACGAGATAGTCCAATTTTCTTTCTTTTGCTTCATGTCTACTGTGTCTTCTGATCGGTAAACGGTCACGCACAACTGTGCTGTTCCCGCAAGCCACAGCCAATGTTGATTGATCAGTCAACTGTTCCCAGTTGCCGCGCCGAGCCACACCCTGCCCGCGGAGCAAGGCAGCGTAGCTTAACTCGACTCATCACCAACAACTTCTCCCAACTCCAAGCCACGCTACGACCTCTTCCTAGCACCTATTCTTCTTGATAGCACGGAAATTTCACCTCTCAACAACGGATGCGACTCTCTCGTGCTTCTGGCAGCTGTGGAGCTGATTAGGTCCCAGGGCGGCGAATTCAAACACTCTCCTTACATCATGCGACCTCCAAGAATCATCATAGCCGTGGCTTTCTTTCTAACCACTGTCTTTTTGACCTTCCTTTCTCTACGAGCTTCTCACCCTCCGCATGTCATCGATACCTCCTCCGTTGAACCGCCTAAGGCCGGCATCAGCGCGTTCTTTTCCTTCCGAGCACCTTTCTCCCTCTTTCCGCCAAATGCGATCATAACCTTAACCCACGAGAATTCAACCGCCTTCTTAGCCCGACCTGCTGCGTTTGGCCCATCTTTACCTGCGGAAGGTCTCAAGGGACAAGTATGGATAGGCAGCGGTTTTGGAGATGATAGCATACGGCAAGGTCCAATGGTGGCGGGGGCTGAGGGGGAGCTTGGATGCAGTGATGTACCAGGCTGGGTGGAAACTGTAGCAAAATCTGCTGCTGCTGTAAACGAGGGCGGAAAATCGAGCGAGGGCAAATCTGCGGCGACTACGGCTGGTTCCAAAGTTCACGATAGAGGAAGCAGCAAAACGGACAAAGATGATCGAGCAGGTTCTACGGATGCTACAAAGGGGGCAAGCGCTGGAAAGACCCCTGCAGTTGATGATGGAACGGACGACTATCTACACCATCCATTGCCTGAATCAACAGTATCAAAAGCACCAAATAAGCAAACGGCAGAATCAAAGGAGAACCATGCCGATATTCAGTCTATCCAGGAGGGGGCCGAGATTGCTGGAAAGGTTGTGCTATTGAGTCGTGGGGGCTGTGGATTCCTTGAAAAATCGAAATGGGCACAGCGAAGAGGAGCAATTGCATTAATTGTGGGAGATGATACCAAGGGAGGGCCACTGATTCAGATGTATGCTAGAGGTGACACTTCGAACGTTACTATCCCTTCAATTTTTACCTCGAGGACTACGGCCCATCTCCTCTCATCCCTTATTGGCCCCGGTAGCTTTCTTGCGGATAGTATTGATGAGAATGGAAAGCCTACACTAAAGGTACAGCATTCGGACAAGACTAAAAAGAAGGGGAAGAAGCACAAGGCTCACACAACTTTTACACCAACTGCAGCAGCAAATCAGCCACAGATGACAGCTAGAGGCTCTACTAAGTCTTCAAGCAAGAAGCCAACCGCCAAGGTTGAAGACAAGCCTGCGGCCATCACCACGCAAAGTCCAGGCTGGTTTCGATCACTATTCTTTGGCTCGGGAAAATCTGGAGGGGCTGAGGCAAGTCGACCACCAAGTAGTGGGCAATTAGACTGGGTTTTGGTAGATGAATGGAAGGATGATGACAGCCCTGGAGCAAAAAAGGCAACAACAAGACCAGGGAAGATCGACGGTGAGAAAAAAGCATCTCCCAAAAACAAGCCCAATTCCAAACCGGCCAATTCTAAGCCTACGATTCCCACCACAGACTCAGACGACGATTTTGTGATTGGTGTTCAGGATTGGAGAGATCCGGATTTAGTTGGTTCTACTAACAATGAGGACGGTCGGAATGATAACAAAGAAGATGGCACTACCTCGAAAAAGCAAGATGCAACAAAACCAAAACCAGACAACCCTCGTCCAACCAAGGCTGGTCCTAAGAAGCATATTGGAGGGGTTCTCCAAGATAGTCCTGAAAACTCCAACCTCGAAGGTGGTAGTATTACCCCTGGAAGTGGTGAGTATGAAACAAAAGCAGAGGAAGAGGAGACTAAGTCGAAAGACGATCACAACGAGGCAAGTAGTAAACCAAAGGGCCTTCTTACGACTATTTTCGGCGACGATGAAGAAGAAGCAGAATTCTTGATGCCTGAATCACATAAATCCGTGGATATGAAATCAGATGAGCCCGACGAAGAAGGAGATGGTGATGATGATGAATACGAAGGATTGTGGGTAACTTTAACGCCAACCAGTGGAGCCAGTCCTTTCTTAGATACTCTTCTGGTTCTGGTGGTAAGCCCCTTAGTCACCTTGACTATAGTGTACGCTCTTCTTTTGGTACGATCCAGAATACGTAGACGCCGCTGGCGGGCACCAAAATCTGTGGTTGAGAGACTGCCAGTAAGGACGTATCAAACGATAGCCACTCCTAACCCACAATCGCCAAGAGTACCAAACCCAACTGGCACCTCTGCGACCACTCCTCTACTACAACAATCTCCCCCATCAAGGCCACGCCCAAGATCAAGAACGACAACTGGAGTGCCTGAGCCAAGTGACCTTATCAGAGCGAGTTCAAACCCGTTAGAGGTACCTGCAATCCCCCCACGCACTCCGGAACATGAAAAGCTTCACGGAAGTCATACCAGCGAGTGGAAGAAGTATATGGGAAAACAGGTGGAGTGCGTGGTATGTTTAGAAGAATATGTCGACGGTGTCAGTCGGGTGATGAGTTTGCCGTGTGGGCATGAATTCCACGTTGATTGCATGTGAGTCTTCCTGTATGCTATCCATAAAATTGTATACTAACGTTATCTTAGAACACCGTGGTTGACAACTCGAAGGCGAACTTGCCCTATCTGCAAAGGAGATGTGGTTCGCTCATTAGCTCGAGGCTCTCCTTCCAGTCCTCGCTACGATGCATACCAGGACGACAGCGATGATGATCTCCAGGAGCAAGTTGCTTCCGCCTCAAATGCTTCGTCATCCGCATTACCCATTACAGGGAGTTCCGGGTCGGACAATGATATCGAACAAGGAAGAGGATCGACGCCCACACGACCTCGAAGAACAAATAGAACGGGGAGCTGGAGGAGCATGCTAGCTAGCAGTCTTGGTTCAGGATCAAGAACTCCCCTACGGACACAAGAGGACCGCGATCGATAATACCATCTCTCATGTTTTCTAAACTTTCTGGCAGCTCGATCGATCCAATAGGATCCGAGCCTTTTTTATGGTGTATAGGGTAGATAAGTGAAACGGAACCTCAGTTTGGGGAGGGGGGATTGGACTGGATTTTTTTGGCTGGAGCACAGCGATGGCGCATACCACTCGTTTATGAACACTTCTCTTTTGGTCTTTTCTTGCATGTGAGAAGGAACGGGTGAGGAGGGATGGAAACGGGTGCCAGATAAGATTACATCGCACACGTGAACCCCGCTATTATTAATATGGGGGGTATACTCGAGGAGAAGACAAGACGGGGAAGGGGATGATATATCCGATGCCAAGAGAAATGAAGTAGTTGGACTGACCATTTTGCTGCTGTATTCCGCACACTTCTGCCTTCCCTTCGTATTGTTCCAACTCTGTGATAAACCCAGAGGCTCGGTAATCTTTTCGCAGATTGGCTGCAAATTTCCTAGAAATATATTAATCAAGTGGAATCCTCACTTATAATGGGAAGGTATGTGTTACTCCTGTATTGCTTGAATTCTCAACTGGAGGAATCATGACAAAGCAGGTAACATGTTCTTAACTTCGACTAAGCAAACCCAACAACATAGTTTCTCTCCACAAGAGAGGCCTTCGGCTCTTCACTTTCGTCTACTAAGGGACTTTTCGACACCCGACAACAGATATCGTAAATCCATCGCAATTATGCTACTAAGAGGCCACGCTTGCAGTTAACAAATTCGTCAGGAGACCTTCCGTGCTTGTGTTACATTATGGTAAGAGTAAGGCCAGGCGGTCAGGCTTGTAAGCGAGGGGGTGGGGGTGGAAGCAATCGACGGACGATTAGACTACCCAGATCAAGAATTCAAGCACTCTCACTCACCCTGGCTCAATTCGTTAATTAGAACACCTCATCTCCCACCATATCAATACAAATCCATTCTCTAGAATTTACACGTCTTGATTCAACAATCCAAACATCCCCTTCCCCTCTCGCTCGCAATCACGTTTCCTTATTTTAGAGGAAAATCAAATGTTTTTACTACACTTTTTGGGTCAATCATATGGATCTAGACGGTAACTTGTAGACATAGAATACATCGAATTCTTTGAATTCCACACTATTGTTCCAAAATCCTAAACATAGGACACACTCGGGATTTTTATAATTAGTCGGACGATGGTTTGGAAATCAGGATCATGGGGTCTTGTCACTGTTTTCCAGTCATTATGACCTCATAAGGGAACTAGTCTGAGCCACATGTCATCATAGATTTGCAATATAGCAGTCAGCTTCATCCTTACTCGACACTTGACTAGATGACATGTAGCCGACTGACAGAACCCAAAAAGTCACGAAAGCGTTTGATTACGGGAAACTCTGAAGCAGAAATATATGTAAAAATCTGTCATATTCACGATGAAGTATATACAAGTGGCACTTAATGTCTTAGATCAGATGTACAAGTCGAAGTATATATGATGGCAAATTCGAACGTGGTAGCAGGTAGTTATAGCTTCGCCTTCTCCTTGGGATTGACGAGTGGATCATAGATGGCCATTCCCTAAGATTAAAATTAGGAACATTGAAGCATATGCGTTTGGGAAGACTTACCAGATTATCCACCGGTACACCAGTAGTGTGCATGCTTAAACCTCGGGTATCAATAAGGGTTGGGTTTAGTTGATCGATACTTGTACAACCAATCAATCGCATATTCATTTCCATCTCATCCTTCAGCAACTGCATTGCTCTGTCTACACCAGGAAGCCCGTAAGAACTCATGGCATATAGGAATGGTCGACCAATTCCCACGCCCTTCGCACCTAAGCAGAGTGCTTTAATGATGTCTGTTGCACGTCGAACGCCGCCATCGATGTAGATCTCAATTCGATTATCCCAACCGCGTTCTCGAAGAACTGGCATCACTTCCGCAAGGATCTCAACCGCAGATCGGGCGAACTCCAGTTGGCGACCTCCGTGGTTCGAAAGAACAACTCCTTGGCAACCAACTTCAACGGCACGAATAACATCCTCTACTCTCTGGACACCCTTGAGGATAATTGGCATCTTAGTGATAGATTGGAACCAAGGAATGTCCTTCCAGCTTAGTGCAGGATCGATGAAGCTGCTAATAGCTCTTGCAGCGCCCTGCGAATTATCTGTTTGAGATCCGCTTTGGACATTCGATCCTGCTTCTGTGAACTTCGAGCGCATGTCCTTCTCTCTCCGACCAAGTTGTGGCGCATCGACTGTGATGAACAAACCCTTGCAGCCACGCTTCTCAGCATGTTGCACGATCTTCTTCGTAATCTCTCGATCCTTGTTAACATACAGCTGCATCCACTGCACCTGATCGCCCTCCGCAGCATCCATAATCTCGTCAAAAGAACATGAAGCAAGAGTGGGGATCATCTGTACAACATTATGTTTTTTGGCCGCTTTTGTCAATAAGACTTCTCCTTCATGGTGTCCAAGTTTTCCCAAAGCGGTGGCGGTAACGTAGAAGGGCACGTCACATTTAGTACCTAGCATGGTGGTGCTGAAATCGACTTTCTCAACGTCAATGAGGATTCGTGGACGGAACCAGATTTTGTGAAATGCGGTGTGGTTTTCTCGCAGAGTCTGCAAAGTTCTATCAGTATACGAGCGATCATCGGATGAGGGTAAAAACATACAATTTCATCATCAGCACCACTAGAATAATATGCCCATGCTGTCTTCTTCATCACATTTCGTGCCACCGATTCGAAATCCATCAGGTTGTAGCATTGTTCCAGAACTGGCATGCGTTTTATTCTTTCCTGTCGCTCTTTCTCTTCTGGTGTCACTTCTTTCTCCTCTTGTACTACAGTTCCCATATCCACCGGGCCGAGATGCTTTGACTTGTTAAGGTATTTATCAAGAGTGTCGGGTGGGTGGATTGATTCGTATTCTTCTGTTGCATCTTTGCCCTACTCCATATTAGTTCCCTTAAACGAATCTACAGAAGGGCAATTGAGCATACAGCATATTTAAGGATGATCTTTGGTCCACCTGGGTGATCTTGTAAAACGGTTAACAGTGCTGGCAACCAGGAGTGTAGAGCTTCACTCACCAGGTAAAAACTCCGTAACATCGTATGCTTTGCCCTACTCAGAAGTTAGCAAATGCCACTCCACACCTCGCAGATCTCCATACATGAACAATTACCCAACACGACTCTCTCGAGTTATGCTTCGCAATTTCTTGTCCTGTTAATGCCATCTTGTTGTTGTTCGGGAACCGAAGTCCTTTGGGGATCGAGAGTGGAACGATTTTGAGTGCAGGAAATACAATGGGAGGAGGAACACAAATTAGTAGTTGGAAGGAGATCTAGACACAATTCTTTTTCTCTCTCGTACAGAAGCTCGACGGCGGTCTAGGGATAGTCGCGGGAATAGCTGGAGAGGTATTTGTCGGTAATCGTGACGATAACATGGAAGGTGGGCCGACCTGCTTGGAGCTTTCTCGGCAAACTGATTTGATCTTCGCTGTCTCGGGCAAATGGGTTGCGAGTCATTTCGTGGAATTTTGTGTTTGTTATTCTTGTCTACAATCCTCTAAAACGTGTTATGATATACCTAGTATCAGTAAGGCGATATCAATAATTTATTCACTTTTTTATTATATTTTCAAACCAAGTTCTCCTCCCTGGAGCTTGTACCTCCATAACTCACTTCCCGGGTATGCATTTTCGGAACGCGGGGATAATCAAAGAGTGGGGGAATGCCGCGCCGTGCTTCTCCGCCAGCCACTAAGAGAAACTCAATTAGAATTAGAGATGGCCCGCTGACTAAATTATCTGGGGGAAAAGATTCTAGATTTGGGTCGTGTTTCCCCAGAATGTTCTGCTTTAAAAATATATAAAAATATATAAAAAAAGATAACAATAAAAACTTTTATTGGAGAGAGTTTTGAGCTGCTCTATCTCACCCCGTGTTGTAGTGATGATCTTCAGCTTTGCGAGCCGAGGTAAAAGTGCCACACCGCATATCACCAGTATTCCCTCTAGAAGTGCTTTCAAAGCCAAAGCAAAAAAAAAAAAAAAAAAAAAACTTTGAGAATACCTATAAGCGCTTTCCATGCCACATCCGTTTGTTTGTTGAATTCGAGTTGACATTAGATGTGTTGAACTTATGCGCAAGCATTGAACTCATCCTTTAGACACCGAGTATAAAACTCTGCCTCATCAGTGTATATACGTAAATATTGGGTCTCCGGGCAGCAACAGAGTATTTAGGAACACCTTGTAATTTTAGAATACTCTCCCCACGTATTTCAAATCTCTCTGCCACTCTCAATCAATCTTATCCATCACAATGCCAAAGGAGAATATTGGGTTATTGTTGCTGCCGGTCGAGATACGACAGGCGATATATGAGCCATGTTTTTCAGTTTATGTTAGAAGTCTCTCTTTCAGGCGTGAGAATGTTAACATATTCCTAGAGAGAGAGGATGCTGGTTATATAAACCTATGCCCACAACTTTTCCGAACCTGCAAACAGATCCATTACGAAAGTGCACCCTTCTTGTACTCGAAGCTCGAATTCTCGTTCCATGACCCGATAGTCTTGTTCAACTTCCTTCACTATATCGGACCAACAAATACCGCTCTTCTTCACAAAATGAGCTTCTGGCCCCCACATTTCGAGAGTGTTGGCCCTATCACTGAGAGATACCGCTTCGGAAACTTGGTTGGTGGAGATAAGGCCATTGATTCACAATGCTGCTCTCACATGTGGTCATTGGCTCTAAATAAACTTGCCGATAAAACATTAGGAATGGAGAAGCTAGAATTCATATTGCATTCGTTTGGCGCTCTGGATGATAAACTCACCTGCGAACGAATGGCCAGCAAGTTCTTGAATGAGAACGCCGGGTTGGACCATGCGGAAATGGAAGAAAGAAGATACTTATTCTGCGGGCATCGAGGTGCCGAAGACGACATGATACGTGCAATGGGACGGTTTGTTGGCCAGGGAACTATAGCAATAATAGGCCCTAACGAAAACTCGTGGCCTCTAAAACTGCAAAAACATTTCAGCGGGAACACTTGGGTGCGAACCAATCTTGAGTCAAGATTTGGGGAGGCAATCCTTTGGACACTCTCTCCAGAAGGAGACACTTGTGTTGCTGACGAGATAAAAGCTTTCTTGACAGCCTCCATTTGATGGCAATAGAGTTCCATGATTGCCTCTCTAACCGTGGCATTTTTACCAGTCTCAGCCAGCATTTCATTGAACCTCTAGTCTTCATTATATCTGCAAATGCCTACTGTCGTATCCTATTGCTTGTCTTATTATCATTCGATCTTCTATTCGACCTACATTGTTATGCAACCACTTCTGCCTCCATCAGATGACGATTTATGATCATCCCATACCCTCGATAGAGGCCATACCCACTATCTTTAGTGCCAAAGGAATTCAAATCCAGCACTATATCCTGGACAACCTCAAACCCACACTTCGCATACATACTTCTTGCTCTCGGAAATGCAGTTAAATAAGTAGGAAGTCCCCCTTCTAACGACTTCTTCACACAATAATTGACCATCGCAGAGCCAATGCCTTGACCTTGGCATTCAGGAGTCACAGCACAAGATGAGATTACTTTTCATGTCAGTATTCACCCTTCCAATATTTCCCCAGTAACTCATTGAACTAAAGGAAAGCGGAGCCTTACAAAAGTGCCTCTTCCCCATCATCCATTTATCAATCTCCACGAACTTCGTCGCAGCATAACCTGCGAACTCCAAATTAATCCCCTCCGGGCCTTTTCCATCCTCACTAAACTTCAGGGGATCACTCCCAGCATCCGCACTCATCAATGATAAACAACACATCGCAATAATCTTCCCATCTTGCGCATCAACAACTTTCAAAAGCTCGGACGAGGATTCAGAATGTCTAGCCAAGACGCGCTGAGTGAAGTATGCGAGCATATCTTTTGTATCGGGCCAGGATGCGAACATGAAGGGGCACAGAGCCTCGGTAAAGTAGGAGGTTGTTAGTAGGTTTATGAGGGTAGGGAGATCGGCCTCTGTTGCAGGGAGGAGAGAATGGTTTTTTGATGTGATGAGCACCATTTTGGCCCTCTGGTATTCAAGATCTCTCGCACTAAATTCTTTAAAATAATGTTGCAATCTAGCAGCGTTGAAGTGAAGACATCTACACTCTTATACAACAATCCGAAATCGTACAAGTTGCGCCGTCTGACAACAGCCAATGACAATGCATCCCGATTGTTCCTGCAGCCACCTTCAGGGTCTCTCTTATCGAAGGAATATACGATGCCAATCACCGTACTTGATATAGCTGAATGTGGGCAACATGTGGCCACATGCCAGATTTTGGAGGGGCAAATTTTGAGATTCAGATTAGGAGGGGTCCACCCCGCAGGTGTCTGGGGTGTATGATTTGGGGTGATACTTTCCAATTGTGGTAGTTTTGGTAGGTTTTGTGGGGGTGGGGTTGGTTGGATATTTAGCCAACACTTCAAATAATCATGATAACCACTTATTATCACCTTCAGAGAAGTCTAGAGAAAGCCCCAAGTTGTATCGAAGCACACCGTTTTCCAAGAGTCGGGAAACTCAATCCAGCAACCTCCCAAAACTCCGCTCTCGAAATGTCTAGGTGGTGCCCGCAGCTCTGTCGAAATGGGTGCAAGTGGCATTAATGGGTAAAACTCTTTTATCCATCTATCAAAAATCCAACACAATACCATGTTCATAGAAAGTATGACTTGACCCTTCCCATATACTCTCGACCTACTTGTCGAAACAGCAAGATATTGATTCTCAAATTGGCTTTGAAGGGCATCTAGGATGAGACGACGACAGGTCTCTAGAAATCTCAAATTTGCTGCAAAAGTAATATTGTCAGCTCCTTGTGTGTTTTCAGGGATGCGTGTAAAGACTTTCGATGTTCGGATCGATCGTCAATATTTGTAGGACTGGGATCTAAGGTTAAGGCTCAATTGTCAACAGCAAGCGAGGGTGCAACCCACAGTCAAACAAGAGCTCCAAATCCCACCCCATCAACCTTGTGTGTTTATTTCGCTCTTCCCCCCTATAGATTTTATGAAACTTTTAAAATATACAGAATTCAAAGACATAATACTTGCTGGATAAAAATACATGATGACGAGTCTAGAGAGATATCCGGCAACATGTATTGAACAATGACTTCTAAACAATCCAAATACCCGACGCTCATACATAATCCAATTATGGCTCATTTATCTCAATTAATCTGCACCTCCCTCCAAGGCACAACTTTCAGCACGCCCACTAACCCAAACGCCTGCCTCGTCGCCACCCCATACACCCCCGGCTGCGTTGTCCTCAATCGGTTCAGCAACGAGCTCGCAACCTCAATTTGCAACACATTTTCCCCACCCTTTACCCAGGTCCCAATATCATGAGACAAAGCAAGTTGATCCGCTGCTGGGAGCTGCTGCCCGTTGACCTTGATCCTGAACGACCCGAGGAATTTGGGGAATTCGATATTAGCACCAAGTCCAGAAGTATTGGATGGTTTAGATGGGTAAGAGGAGGGAAGAGAGAATATAGTGGTATAGGTGCCGATTCCGGAAACGTCAACGAGCTCGGTGTAGGATGTCCAGGGCTGGAGAGGTGATGTAAGATTTAAAGTGTGGCGGAGGATAGTGGTGTTTGTTGTCGTGAGACCAGGAGTGAAGTCTTCGACCTCCAAAGTCCAGTTTGTGAGTTCAATAGGTGGAGGAGATTCCCCGACAACTGTGGAGGCGGTTTTTCCGTTACTGAAGGTCGTGCTATATGTGCCGCTTGTGTTGGTGCGGACTGCATATTTGCTCTCGGCGTCAATAACGAGTGGGCCAGTGCTGCTTACAGCGTGCACTGCCTTGAAATCCATGGGCACAATGGTTACGAGCATTGTCTGGCCTGGAAGTAGCTTGACTCGGAAGGATACGCGACTAGCACTGACTTCAGTATACACTGGCATCACTGTGCTCGTACCTTTCCAAGCATCAAGAATATAGGGAACTGCCTGTGAGCTACCTCGAACAACCGATACATCTTGATCAACAGCTTCAGTCGCGGAATTGGCAACAAAGTAGTAGTGATCTAGACGACCGTCGACACGGTGGATATGGATAAGAGATGAGCTAGAATGTTGAACTTCGGTAACCACGCCGAGTTTGGTCACTCCATCAGCCATACTAGCTCTGTCTGGCACATTGACTACGTTTGAAAGTGCTAGCATTTTCTTGAATGTTGAAGCGACCTCGGTACTTTTCGAAAATTCTCCATATCCATATGCTCGGACGTCAGACCAGTTACCAACCACGAGCACTGGAAGACCATCTTCAGCATACGATAGCATGCGCTGAGCAGAGTCAAGTGTCAATACTGGATACAGACTATTGAACGCATCCCCTTCGAAGGCAAGCAAGCCAAAGTTCGGACCATCAGGTGCAAGTCGCTTATTTAATACTTTAGAAATTGGGAGTTGGAGCAGACTTGGGGCGAGAAAATTCATGCTCCAACCAGTTCGAGTCCCATCAGCTGAGAAATAAGAAGCGCCAAATCCAGATGCAATGTACCCCTTCTGTCGAAAGAAGCCTACATCATGTTTGGGAATACCACGACGGAGAAGAAGTTGAACTCTACCCATGTATGCTGAAATATCTGGTGCGTGTCTCCATGCAGGCTGGCGAGGACCCCAAGATTCGGCGTATCCGATTGCACCATTGTAAGGTGTAAAGGCAGCAAATCCTGGCCATTGAGCAGTTGGTGCATCAATATAGGAGAAACCGTGGAGGACCTGTTGATTGACTCCTGCTGCATAGATTGGATTGAGCGTCCGTAGAACTTTCTCCCAGGTAGTTGCGTACGCGCTTGCAGCAAATGCTGCTGCTTCATTTGAGATGATGTTGTGTTGGCCCATGTTGCTTCCACCAGCAAGTGATCTATAGTCATCAAGATTTTTGAAGCCTAAAGACTCCCCTTCACCTATATCAAGGGCAGCTGCAGCACCCATTGCATCTGTTTGGAGGCCGTATGGTTGGACCCGGAGTTGCATCCTATGAGAGTTTGCCCAAGCCTTAACGGGAATAACATGATTGTCAATATAAAGCGAACCTAGTACATCCCAAAAATCGTTCAAAGCACCCCGAGATATCTCGGTATCTGCGAAAGCAATGGTGAATTTTTCTTTCTCGCGGACAATGGCAGGTATAACACTTATGATATCGTACCCCATTCGTTTCTTGAACTCAGCCGGATAATTTGGTGTCCAGTATGTCGTCGCCTCGAACTCGAGAGAATCTTCAAACATCGATCCTAACCCGTGTATCCTAGAGGTAAGAATTTTATCATCCCAGAACTTGGTCATTGCATTCGCTCCAGCTGTCGCAAAGTGGTCAATCACATAACTGGCTGGGCTTGTATGTGGCCCTGCCTCTGGGACTTGCCCAGAACCGCGAACACGAAATGGCATGAGAATCCAAGAGCCATTCCCAGGGGCTTTCCAGGTCAACTTTCCATCAACAACCTTATCAGTAAGATCAACCATACTACCGGCGTCAATGAGGAGTGTTTTAGCAGTAGGGCTGCTGGCAGAATTGATTCTCCAGGCTTGAACCGCAATGAGGGTTTCTTTTGTAACGCCATCCCCTGGAGCTTGAAAAGATGGAGGCAATGGACCAGAGAACTGGTAATTTGTTGTCGCATTAACATACGCTCGTCCGTGAACGAGCTCATGAGCAGCTGCCTCATCATCCGGGGTAATAGTTGGAAGCGCAGCTGGCCAGGATGGTCCAACAGCAGCATCAGTCCTTAAGCCCCGTATCTTCGCTCGTTCCAGTGCACTATAAACGGCGTCTGTCCATGGGGTTGTTGCCCAGCCATGGCCCACAGGATCCAGAACACTAGAATCTTTGATACTGTGATGCACATCTTCAATTTCTACCCCTCCAAAGCCGGCATCGGCGATTTGATCAATCTCTGTAGCCACTTCTACGGTTGATACTAAGCCATGAGGCCACCACCACCGAAACATAGGTCGAACATCTGGTCCAGGGTTGACAAATGTGCTGAAGATACCGGCAGCGGAATTAACCAGTGGAAACGCAACAGAATAAGACTATCTGTCAGTTACCACGACGAAATTCCGAAAATAAAAGGAGCGCATTAGGAAATGGTTTTAGAAAAAGACTTACCATGCTAGAGCACTAAGACTTCCCGCACTCTCAATTTCCTGAAAGCAGATCTACACCGTGAATTGTCAAGCGTCCTCGTTATTTATGTACATAGCGATCTCCCCATCCTGACCTTTCAATAATCCAAGTATATCATTACTACTCAATAGTACGGCAAGACTTCGGCATATTTTTGACCGAAGCAATCTTAGATTTAGCACAACATGCGCAAAATGCTGACATTGGTGTCATATTTGTAGCGCTATCAGAAGAATATCGTCGACCTCGTATAGCAGATGTAGCTAGAGCAGATGGTCTGTACAGCTAGCGAGGTACCCGTACCTAAAACTAGTCAGAGCAGGCTGGATTGTTACCTTAAAGCGGGGTATTGGTACCTTAAGTTAACCTATTTAGGAGACTCAGTCAGAAGACTAGTTGTAGTTTGCCTAAAGGTCCGGGTCTAAAGCAAAGAAATAGGAGGCTATCTTTAAAGAATTTCGGAACTGCTACCGAAACTGTGGGTATAGAAGGGATTCTTGACTTCTCCAAAATCTTGAATGGAGTGCGGGGGAAGTTCTTGGCAGACTCGGGCTTAGCAAAGATGTTTTTCCGGCCATATCCAGGGTCAAGATGAGAATGACAAAATGCGGCACGGTGTATATTCAACCGAGGAGCATACAGCCGCCTGTGTGTAGAGCTTGATCCATCAAGGTTTGACTTCTAATGAATTAGTTTAGGGGGAGGGGGGATGTCTTGCATCTTGCCAGTCCCCATACCGTGGCACTGGTATTAAGCGGTCTCTACTGAGGTAAGAAAAGTTTAAACTAACAAGTTCAAATGAACGGTAGAAAACCGCGTAGGTAAATAGCGATACAGCCCTACTTAGGACGGCAACAACATCAGAAGAAATTATGCGAACCTCCAAACTCACCATATCTACATAACTTAAGAAACTTTGATAACCTCATAACATAAAATAGAACCCCTACACAACAAACTTAGGTAAGAAAATATGTTGATTTTCCCTTTGAGATGAAGGAAGCTGTAATTTCCTTGGAAAAATATCTTCAAATTCGGTCTCCGTTAGCACAATCAAAAGCGGGATGCTACAGCCACCAGTGTCCTTTCTGTAAAGAGCTATGCCAGTTCAAAAAAATTGGAGCCTGTATTTTTATCTCTCATGACATTTTCAAACATAGTTGTCGTCCATGATTCTCACCATCGGCTCTCGAGACTTTCCCCCTATCCTCCCTACCTACTTCGCTATCACGATTGCTTAGGGGTTGCTCAAGCAGCCCGGGTGAGCTGGGTAAGGAGTAGGCGAGCAGAGGGTGACCAGCTCGCTAGCCGACCTTGGGGCAAAGAAAAAAGACTGTGTTCAACTGCCTAAGTCATATATCTTTCTAAGCCAACTAAGACCCTGAATTTGTATGCATGCAACACCAACTCTCCAAGGTCATGTTAGTTGATATGACTCGAAATATGCTGTGTGTCGAATCCGAGTTCAAAGTTCGACAATTTCAACAGGATTGCCAACATCCGTTGTACTTTGATACACGACTGCTGCATTCACAAGTAAGGAGCCACTACCACCAGAAGGTCCGACCATGAGCCTCTGCCACAAGAAGCCTCTCACGCCATACCATAGGACCTTCATCGCATCTAACCAAGCATAGCTTGGGATTATATCAAGTATGATACCTTTTTTCTTCCTAGACATAAGGCGCTCATAGGCACGTTGCCCCTCATCCCAGAATAGAGCTTCACGACCATGGCCAGAGTGTATGTGCCCCACAACATGAAGTCGCGGTCTTACGCGCCATATTTCTTCGAGTAATCCTATACAGCCTAGAGTGAGATCAAGGTGGAATCGAGGAGGGGTATGGGTGATTAAGACATCAGTGTCCAGTGGAACGCGATTGTGCCATGGCGGTAGATCGCGTTGGTATTGGAACCTACTTGCTTATTAGCTTCTCAAAATAGTATGTGGGTATGTAACGCATACGCAAAGTCACTTCCGCCACATTTGGGTATGTCTGGACTGCCATAGAAATTGAGCTTTCTTCCGCCTTTAAATTTCAGCGTAATTGCTTTATTCTCCAGGTAATGAATGCCTTTAAAGTTCAATTTCTTTCCTTGGTCTTCTGTCCTCCTCGACTTCGGATCAAAATAGCTGTCGTGATTCCCAGCAATGATAATCTTCTCTTTGTGCGGCAGGGAGGCCAACCAATCCAATTGTGTTTGAATCTCCTCCGCCGTTCCATTATTTACCAGGTCACCCGCATGTATGAGTAAATCGCCGTTTGGGACTGGGAGCGTATTTGTGTGAGTGTCTGAAATGCAGACTACTTTGATCGTCGGTTTGGTTCGATGAGGTTTAAACGGGGCGCCACGTAAGACAAGAAAAAGGCTGTAAATGAAGTGGACTATTGCTCGTAATGGAGAATCGAGTATGTTATCCAGTGTAGTGGGAGGATCCCAGATGTTTTGCCGCCGTGTCCAAGGCCATTGCGACTTTCTTGCCATGTTGAGTCTCAATATTGCCTGAAGCTAGGATTCCCTGCTGTGTTCCCTAATATTAAGTGTCGTAAACCGCCACCGGTATTGTGTTCATGGCCAAATGCTTCCTGCACCTGCTAGCAGATAAGAGGTAACTTTATCTGCCATAAGGTGTACAGGTTGCAAGTTGTGAGGTGTTCAAAATCCTTGACGCGACGAGGTCATACTGGCGGGGAACAAGACAGGGGTGAGCTCCAGCTGGGAGGGCTTTAGCGACGTCATGGCTTCAACTGAGACCTGCTGAACAGCTCACACAAAGAGGGAAGGACAAAGGAAACTGCAAACTTTCCTTCTCCTCCATCGTTACCTCACCAAGAAGCATTCCTTCGCACAGTACAACGTTCTTGAGCTGGAGCCATATCAGACGACACAATGGCTTCTCTAAAGAATCTCTCTGAACCAAATAAAGATCAGCGCACCAATTTCGAGTATGATGAACAATCAGCTTTGTGGACAACTGCTAATGTTCTACAGCGTTGACTTTGTTATTGACTATCGTTTTGCAACTACGAGTATGTCCCTACTAGCAATAATGCAGGCAATTCCTGACAGCCCGATAGGCAAACCTGAAGCCGAAGCTCAATTCGCCAAGCTCATTGAAGCTCTCAATGATGTCGGACTATCTACCGAAGTACGCAATGGTGACAATTGTTCCGTCCTTATATTTGTGAAGGTTGCTTCGAAAAGTCACCTACGTGCAGAGGTATACCGAAGCAGAGTACAAGACTGGCTTTATGGCGTTCGGACAATTGCCCCAGACAGGGAAATACAGAAGAACTTGGAGAGCGAACCCATCACTGAGGCCGAGCGCCTACGCCTTGTATATCTCCTGATCACAAAACCAAGAAATGAAGGTGGTGCTGGCATCACACCAAAGAGTGGGGAGTGGAAGGGTGTAGCATCTATTTTTGCACTGCACGACCAAACATTCAACAAAGCCTGGATCCGCGATCTGACCTCGAAATCCTTCCTTACCCAACAGGACTTGACAACAATCAGAAACAGGTTTGGAGAAAAAATAGCATTTTATTTCGCATTTATGCAATCATATTTTCTATTTCTGATATTTCCTGCAGGATTTGGGTTCTGCTCTTGGGTTCTCCTTGGCCAATTTTCTCCCATATACGCCATAGTAAATGGATTGTGGGGTATTGTTTTCGTAGAATACTGGAAAAAGCAAGAAACCGATTTAGCGGTCCAATGGGGTGTCCGAGGGGTATCCAAAATCCAGCACAAACGACCTGCTTTCAAACATGAGAGCGTAATGCAAGATCCAGTTACAGGTGAAGAGGTCAAAGTCTATTCACCTGTAAAAAGGTTGGGAAGACAGTTACTACAAGTACCGTTTGCGCTCATAGCCGCCTTGATGCTTGGTAGCTTGATCGCTTTATGCTTTGCGATTGAGGTGTTTATCTCCGAGGTCTATAACGGTCCTTTCAAGTCCTATCTCGTAAGTCCTATCCAAATGATGTTATATACAAATCTAACATGCAAAGGTCTTCCTCCCAACCGTCATACTCACAATTGCTATGCCAACTTTGACAACATTGCTGACAGGTTTTGCCGCAAAATTGACAGACCTCGAGAACTACGAGACGACCGATGGTAAGAATATGCACTCAAGGTTCATAGTATGGCTAACGATTCCTAGCACACGAGTCAGCAATGGTATCGAAGATCTTTATACTCAACTTCATTACATCCTATCTCCCGATTCTCCTTACAGCATTCGTTTATGTACCCTTTGCTCAAGTCATTGTTCCGCATCTAGATGTCCTTCAGTTGACGGTGAAGCCATTTGCGGAGAATGAAAAGCAAATGAAAGCTCCAGAGGCAGGCTTTAAAATTAATCCTGATAGGCTCAAAAAGCAGGTTATCTACTTTACTGTCACAGCTCAGATTGTTAATTTTGCACTCGAAATTGTTGTTCCCTACGTTTCTCGACGGTTCTTCCGCAAGGTTAAAGAGGTGAAAGCAGACCGGGCAGAAAAGAGTGGTGGTGGTGCAGCAAGTCCGTCGGCGGAAGATCATCCTGAAGAGAAGGCATTTTTAGTTAGAGTTCGTAATGAGGCTGAGCTGAGTGTTTATGATGTTACTACGGACTTCCGTGAGATGATTGTCCAATTTGGTAAGTGTCAGTGACCATGAGAGCTCGAGATGCTCGCTAAACTCTGAATAGGCTACTTGTCCCTCTTTTCAGTTGTGTGGCCTCTTACTGCAGTCTCGTTCATCATTAATAATTGGTTTGAGCTTCGAGGTGACGCGCTGAAAATAGCATTGGAGACACAGAGATCTGTGCCATGGAGAGCAGACTCCATCGGCCCTTGGCTCGATGCCCTAGGATTTCTGTCATGGCTAGGCAGCATCACGGCTGCAGCTCTCGTCTACCTCTTCAGCGGGAATGGTCTCGGCCCTGCAGGCACGCCTTGGGATATCAAAGTTTGGGGACTCTTACTTACGATCTTCCTCTCTGAACATATTTATCTAGGCGTGCAACTCGCTGTGCGGATGGCTCTTAGTAAGATTGACAGCCCAGGTTTGCAAAAGGAGAGATCAGAACGCTTTGCTGTCAGAAAGTCAGTCCCTACCATTTCTCCGCGTGCGCTCAATTTCTGACATAATCTACAAGGCAATACCTTCAGGAATCTTTTGGCCAAGAGGCTGCTGAGAAAGTAGCAGCAGGAGGAATTTCTACTAGTGAGAAAATAAGCAGAAACACGCTCGAGGAGGCCAGACAGAGTACCCTTCCCGGCCATGACACACCAGAGGAAAGGTTCTGGATGAGACAGCAAGATCAAGCTGAGACGATTGCTATTGGAAAGGCTTATATCGCGAAAGCATGTTGCATTCCATGCCCAAAATTGTAATAATGCTGACTTCAAGCAGGCTGCAACCAAAGCAACAAAGGAGACGAAGAAAGAGCTTTAAGAAATAACGAATGATGGATTACTGAGAACATGGATTGGATGTGATAAATGGATCTGGTTGGATGCGGGTACGGTGCATGTAGACGAGCGGCGCAAATGTCCATTTTGAACAGCAATTTCAAAGCAAGCATTTTTCTCCATATTCCCAAAGTAGAATTTCCTCACCTTGACGAATAATGACTCACTTACCGATCCTTTTCGCAATTTTAATCCTTACAGCACATCACCAAACCAAGAATTAACTCGTAAGCATGGTCATTCCAGTCATTTACAGACAATAGGTTCGTTGTGGCCACCGTAAAGTTATGCCGCCCGGCTCGGATTTTGCGTGTTTCCGAATGAAGGCTGGAATTTGGGGTGGGCTTGGCGAATGGGTAATCATGCTTTGGACCGCCGAACCGGGTCAGATGTATATTTACAGATCCTTTGCTGGGGGTGAGAATTTCTGGACAAGTCGCTAAGAATGAAGAGCGAATAAGGGTGGGAGAAGGCTTAGCAGGAGAGTTTGGGAAAGTTCTAGAATATTTGGAATAGAACTGGAGAGATAACAGACTAGGTTAGGGTTTGGCTGTATTTGAGGGAGAAAAGATTGCATTTGATGTGAATTTGTAGTGTGCGCTAGGACTGTGGTATTCACACTTTGCTTTGATATGTATTATGTACTCCACTGCTTCGAAATTTCCACTGACTAGGCCAAGTACAGTAAAGCAACATTAGCTCACGACCCTACGATTCCATCCCCCTTCTCTCGTGGAGGGCTCTTCAATACTCTCCATTCAGGTCCCTCTCCCCACCCCATGAACTGCTCTATTCTAACAATCAAAAGAGGGCTCCAACCCAATGGCGAGAATGGGGGTGGCCTGACAAATTTGGTACAGCAATGCTGGACTTGGAACCATCCAAGTGGAACACATCCCAACTATAAACCTAAATTGAATGGGCGAAATGATATCGTTAAGATTGGAAACATTCCAAATTATGGTTGCTCTTGATCCAAGTGGTTCTCAAACTCGTGATATGGCTATCCTTCAGGCTGTAGGGTTACATGGAGCTAAAAATGCTTTGGATTCTCTTCATCTAAGGAAAATCGTAATGTAAAGGGGTTGGGGGACGAAGGCTGACTCTGACGAATCTTCTAATTTCGAAGTTAGGGAAATCGCGATCTCACCCATCACTTTTCATACACGCTTAATTAACTACAGTAAAGTGTGACTTTACAAGTCGGCCATTCCTTAACAGTAAAATCTTAAACTCCGTGAAGGGACACGACATCGCCCCAAGCGCAGTTTAGCGAAGCAATGCCGATATAGTGCATACTATTTGTAATTATCTATTTTTCCTACAGGAATTTCTTAGCATAGTAATGAAAGTAATGGATTGGAGTCAGATTTTGAAGGTATTGCGGATTGTCATTCGTAGACAGCCATAACCCAACTGTCACTTTTTAAGGCAGGTGAGATGTGGGGAAGACTCACTTTGATATGCAATAGTGTGTTATCAGCTAGCTTTCCGGATAATTATTGGGGGGGGGGGTTCTCCGGGAAATTAAGATCGAGTGGTTAGATCAGAAACCTACAGTCAGGGCGACCAAGTTGGAGAAATTGGGATGTTATTATTGCAATATCGCAAGTTTTATCGCATGTAGTGCACAGTCTACACGCTAAACTAATCTCTCATTTGTCTGCGATCCCCCCTAAACTAGCTCTTGTCAGTGGAATCATTCTTACAGTGGTGTCAAAAATTCTTTACGCCGAAGGTGGATCAACATCAATATGTGTAGCCCTCACTTCACAAATTTGCCTTGACACTTCAAAGTCACTGCCTCATTGGCTGCCGGTGGATGAGGAAATATAAATCCAATTAAGAATTCTTTTCTCAAACATTCTAGTAAAACAAGCTCTGTCCACATCTCATCTAAATGTGGAAGCTATGTATGTTTGCCGAGGCAAGCAGAAGTACGCTTGCATTCGGGACTCTCCCGATTTCAAGTATCAACAGCACATATAATTCTATCAATCTAGGATTCTTTCAGCCAGTCTTCCAGGTAATTTTGCATTTCTCATATTTTTCTGAGCAAATGTGTTCTTTTTGGGTTTTTAGAGTTTTATTGTTGATGTTAACGTTAAGCGAGGGCGATGTTGGTTTATGGGCAGTGCGGCGCCTAAAAGGCCCTGTCTAGAGAGTGGAAATGGGTTCCACGTGGAATCCAGGGAAAGCTGTCATTAGACAAACCCATCACTAAGATTCTTTTCTTCTAAAGAAAAAGGGCGGCATGAAGTGGTAACGGTGGACAAAACGTGCAAACTAAATTTCAACCCTAGAGGGTCTAAAAACGATGATATCCTTTACTTCCTATCTTCAAAATTTAACCATCACTTATAGGTTTACAACCTAAAGAGCAAATATTAGGAACCATCATCAACATCTTTCCAGATAGGCACACTAGCAGGTTCAAAGAGGTTCCAGAGGAGCAAAGACATTACATGGACATGGGTGGTGTCGTTCAAAGCCTGAATATCATCGCATCTAAGAAAGTACCAGCCGTTGGCAACAGCTATATTTCTTGGTAAGGTCAAATTCACCAATTAAGATTTTCGAAAAACTCCCGTATTTCGTAGTTTCGTAGAGCCAACCCATATTTCTCCGTACAAGGGAATTCCGCTACTGGTTATCAAGCATGGGAATTTCACCTACGGAAGGGTGCACCAATACGACGAAGGAAACCGGCAATAGCCTTCCAGCAACCACGCGCTCTATTTCCCAACCTTCGCTGCGACCTAACTACTGCTTTGTGGGCTTTGCTGATATGATCCAATGGGACATTGATATGTGAACTTTGCTCATTGCACGTGAAGATAAGAAGCATATTGTTCGTTATCAAATTAAAGTACTTGCCCAAGTTTGTCCTTACAAGCTTGGTTCATCAATGGGATACCATTCAGAAAGCTTCTTGGAAGAAACTGACAATGGGTTGAGTGAAGGTAGGGATGACGATGATAGCGACGAAGACGAGGAAAGGAGATAAACAGCAGACTGATTACTTCAAGAGAAGACCACCAGACCTGGTTGTGTCGCACCAAACTTTGTGACTTATTCTACTAGCTGACAGTAGAGAAAATTGGCTGCTGGAGATTTATCCTGACAACATAAATTTATCCCATATACGGTCTAACCTGCTATCATCCCTTCGTCGAGTTTTCCTCCTTGAAATGAAAGAAAAACTTCATATACTTGAGAGTAATTCGCGAGAAAGCATCATAAGGGAATCTCATGACGGACTTTGGATTCAATAGGGCAACAATTGCACATAATGCCAGGAGTGGAGTCTCTCTGCTGCTCATCCTTTCTGCTAACTTGTCTAGATACTTGACATGTTTTTCGTATGAAATAAGAACAGCATTAGGGCTAGAACTAGAGAATCACCTAGGACGTATTCCATTTCGAGGAAGCTCCGTGTCCACGTTGATCGACAGTTCTAGAATGCGGGGTAGGCGTGGCTTGGTGCGGGATGATGTCTTGGCACTTTTCTCAAACCGCATTCTAGCATGGCATTTTAAAATAGCATGTTTCGGAATGCAGTCCTGAGGCTCATCAAAACAAGATTTAATTTGTGACGAGCTTCACGATTTATTTCTGAAGTTGCGAAGGCTTACAGGGAAGCAAGTCAAAATAAAGTTGCAATGAAGAGGCTTTAAAGCCCAAATTTGATATGTAAAATGACATGACCAAGGTGGCTTTAAGGTTGTTAAAGGATCCTCACGAAATTCGAAAATTATGATGAAGTCTACTGAGTTCAAAATCCCAAATTTACAATCAGCCTTATATTCAATGTTGAGTCTAAAAGACGGTGCTTGATCTAAAATACTTGAGTATCTTGGGAGATTGGAAGAGGGTCCTTTGAGTTAAGGCATTGTTCTCAACCTGTTTGTTATCAAGGGGAGGAATAAATCTAGTTTCGTTGCTAGAAGCACATCCTTTAGTATCGTCTACGGCATTTTATTCATCATCTCAAGCTGAAACTTGTCAGGAATAATGATTATAGGGTAGAGAATGTACAATGACGTAGAATCACGTGAAACATCCCCTGACTGAGCAAGTACTGCCTGCCATTTAAAGTTCTTCTTATTGAAGTTGAGGGATATATTATAATATCAACATTGATGATTAATCGGCTGGAACTTTCCAGGTTCTTTCCGCGGCGGCACAACATTCCTTGCGAGCCACCTCTATGCAAAGCATTGCTGAATTCGGACGACCTTGTCTCACAGGAGGCCCTGGTCGGGGGTCCTGATGCCATGTCATAATATCAATCCACCCGTTTGACACATGAGAAGGACCTCGGTACTGGAATCCCGATTTTTCGGTACCATATGAATGTCTCAGGGACACCTCGGTCGTTCCTAAAGAGGGTCTGAAAGGTAAGACAATAATGCAATAAAATTATTGGTTGTCGAACCTTCAAACGGACAAGGCTGACGGTATCTGAACAAAATTACTTCAATGCTGTCACTACACATCTCTAAGAATAGATAGATGATCACCGGTGTCGGATTTCCATGGGAAAATCCCGAGAATCTTACTAGGGATATTATATTGAAAGCTTCCAGAACACTATTGAACTGGATCTTAGTCACTTGGTGTTACCCTGGATATTCGGCATTTCAGAGTTCACCGTTGGATTTACAGTAGCGTCTGGCAGATACCGCAAACCTTACAACCTTGGTTTAAAGGACCTTCGCAGTTCGCGCCCTCGCAGAAAAGTGAAGGCCGAAGGGTAATGAGGCTTGAGAACGGTGAACGGAAAGAACTCTGGAAGAAGCTTCGAAATTCAGTTTACAGGGATTCGAAGACCTTTTCTGGAAGGGGATAAAAATGACGACGGGCACTAAATTTTATGCAAAACTTGCAGCCTTGTGCAAGGGAGCTTAATTACGAGCTATCCGTGCCGGGCGCCACACACACTTAAACGTGGTTTCAGTGGCTGAAACTCTTGTGAGCGGGGCGGAGCTATTCGTCTCCCCTGTCACTTATAACGCTGTTCGGGACGCTCAACGCTCCGATGGCCGACCTCCACGACCAAAATATTAAAAATCAGGAGATTTTGCGGATCATGAGAACAGATTTATCTTTCTAGTCCTCCTGATGCGGTCGGATTCGGGAATTGCATGATGATCTGAGGTATTTGTGAGTTTCTGATTGCTGAACTTCACCGGGAGTGAGTGCGAATTGTGCGAGTTTATGTAGGAGTTGAGATGTACAAGTTCATTGCAACATCCGGACCGTATTCGCAAGTTTAGCGAATACCTTAGCTTGGCGGGCAATGCGAAGGGTAGCATTCTAGAGGTGTCGTACTCGCGTAATAACTGTAGCACATATATTGTTGAAGAAATTGCATATTATTCAAGTTCAGAGTTGTGGTCAAAAGTACATGCCAAGACAAAATGCGAAAAGCGAGGGACGGTCCGGACGAAAATTCCATTAAGGTTTCTATGGGTGGTCATGCCTCGATGCTTAGAAGATTTTCCAGGAACGGCCTTCGCTCGGCTTTGTGATCTTTCATCCGGATCAAAAATTTACGGTTTTTTGGAAGATCCGTGATGACGCTGAAGCGCTTTGGGCATACCTTATCGCCGTATCGGCATGATAGACGACCCGTCTTGAGGATCAGGGGTTCGGCACGATATCCGAGTGTGGGATTGGAGACCACAGCATCTCTAAATCTTTTCAACCACCGGCAAAATACTTCTCAAAGTTCTTGAGAACAACGAAACCTCAATTACGCAATAATACCGACTCGTGCACCTATATTACCGTGTATAAAGCTGACTCAGCGACTGCTGCAAGGGCGTGTGGGCGTGGTACACCATGAGCCTCATGAGAGCCACCGACTTCATCAACCCCACCGTATCGTGAAAAGAAAGTAACGGGAGAATGCGGGAGAACGCGCTTAGAATGGCCTAGAGTAGGGCATACCCACCAAAAAGATTTGTGCGAGTGTGAAAAAATGTGGCAAGAGGGCAAGTACTGCAGAAAAAGTTGCGTGATCATGGATTTCTCAGAAATTCCTGCAGAATATTTGTCGAATAATGCGGAAAGACTGACAAACACAAAGAATCTCACCTCTGGGATGAGTTTGACTCTGGTTTTGTGCCCTTGGCCATGGTGTTCTCGAAGCTCCAGGGTTTAGTGATCCCGAATGAATGGTCAAGCATGAGACCAATTGCAGAATCTACTGTATGTCAGCATGTAGTTCAGCTCCCTGTGCTGTACCCATATTTTACTCGAGGATCTGAAGTTGATGGCACTAGGTAAAGATGCTTTTGATCTGTCATCGCAACGGGTATGGGCGTTTGTGGTCACAAATCGGACACTTACGGTGAGATATCGGAGATAAAAAAGCTCTTAGGGTGGTTGGGCATAGTAACACTAACCACAAACGTAGTGACTATTCAAGAATTACTTACTGCGAGCCGCACGTTGCGCAACAAGTTGAACCTGGTAGATGAATGAGTTGGACAACAAGATGTTCATCAATGATTCGAGGAAACAACAAGTAAGAACTGGGCACCTATATGCGAAATGCGTGGTGTTGCTTTTGCTAGTCTGTACAGTCAGCACGGTTCGGAGTACCTTGTTGATCGCTTCAAGTGCTGACTGGCCCAAAAACTCTCGAATGTACGAGCTGGTTAGAGGTTAAGGGGTAAGTTTTGCGTAAACTCCCATTTTTAGGGTTGTGAATGGCCTCAATTCGCTGTTCTCGACTAGGGGTTATTGAAACCACGTCCTTGGGAAACAACGTCGTGTAATGCAAAGTTTTCTTATCACCTAGTTTTATAGAAGTCATCCATGTTGCGGTCCTTTAGCGATAGCCAAATTGATCTAGACAAATCAAGTCTCTGACAATTACTTTTCCACTTTAAACCCATTTTCAGTATAACTGGCTGATGAACCACGCCGTCATATGTACTCATATTATCCCTGCCAGACGATAGTAATGCTTAATGTGCCACATACATCACACCCTCTGGGGGCAGGTCTACTCTCAAACGACTGAGCGCCGAAAAAAATGAGCCTGCCTAGACACTTTTTTAGATAACACTAAAAATGATTCCAAAACAAATTGATCGACCGTTTAACCTAAGACACTTCTGGTGTGTTGCTGCTTTGGGATATTTCATGGGTGCCGCGCTTTCGAGTGGTCCGCATTACATACCCTTGCCTTGAGTGGAGTGGGAGCCATACGACAAACGAACACTGCCCACAAGCAGAGATACATGAGGCGCATGCCAAGCGAGAAATGCTGCAATCTTACATTGAACAAGCAGCCCGCTCACGACTTCCAACAAGTCATCGATTGAATCAAACAACGATGAACCTCGACACCAGCACGTTGTTATTGCGTGGCTTTCATGGCAAACCCAATCAACCTTGTCACTATATCCATTCCACAAGAGTTTCCAAGCCACAACCTCTCTGCTTACAGTAACAGGTTGGTGTTGAACCTGGTTCCATGCAGTTGGCGTCTACCAGTCCTAGTCCCACTCCTTAGCTAGGCCCGCCAATTTATGAATTTTATGCTGGTCCTCGCACACTTATCGGCCACCGTAACCAGTCGGTGTCAGCATGAGTGCGGATCCGAAGCCCAAGACAAAGCTCTGGGAACAAAGCTCCCCAGTCCAATAGCCTACAATACCACCTTTTAGACCTCCACTTCCGTGACTCCTCATGATGCGTTTAACTAAAATACACAGTCAGCCAAGGCCTGCCCTCTATATACCACACGCCCTGTGTATGTCCTGGGAAAATCCTCTAGACGCTTGCAGATCCCAAGGTGTCACGACCGCGACAAGAGCTCCCCTCCTGGGCACCCTCTTCCATATTACATACCGGCAAATAGCTCCACTTAACTCTCTTACTTATACCGCTTGAAGTAGCCTTCCTGATACCCATCTTTTATATTTCCGCATTCGGCATCTCTCCCGCGATCTGCTGGCCTTTTCAACAGATCCCCAGGGTCTCAAAAACTTCGATTTCAGACGGGGCCGACTACTCCCGCTGCCCACGAGGCTGGAGTCTCGGACATAACTAATATCCCGCATACTGTATGGTACCCTTGACGTGAATAAACCGGCCTCATCATATAATCAAGGCACGTCCATTTACTTTCAGGCTTTGATATATATACTTCTGGACGGCGCCACCCTCCACGCCGTCAGTTACTACCACCTCTTCGCCTCTAACCTTGAACGCCTATTACCATGTCTGGTTTACCCACACCCCCAATGGAGGACAGCAAGTCTCAATCAATTGTTAGAAGGTCCTCCAAATCAACAAAGCAATCAAGTCGGACTTCGAAAAGAACAACAGCTTCACATGACCATAGTCCATCTGTGATGGATGGGAGACATAAGAGAGTTTGGAAAGCTTGTGAACGATGTAGAATGAAGAAGACAAAGGTATAGACTTATGGTGTCTCTGACCAATTTCGATATGAAACTTATTCATTTTCAGTGTGACGGAGAATCTCCATGTAAACGATGTAAAGACGACGGACTAGTTTGTACAGCTGGAAGTAGGAAGAAGACTGAGTTCAAGCAATTGCCTCGAGGGTTTGTCTTTCTCCTGTTGTTTCATTCCAATTAAGTTGAAAGTCTGACTTCTATTTTACAGATATGCCGAAGTATTAGAGAACACACAGTATGCCCTCATCGCGACGGTGCAGAAGTTGTACACTATGGTCCGCAACAACGAGTCCTGGGAATTGGGAGAGCCAGATATGAACGAGAGAGGGCAGCCAGTAATTCACGATATAGCATTCAAGCTGGGGTGTATTCGACCTTCGCCTGATCTCCCTTCCTCTTTTCCCGAAGGAGAAGAAGACTTCGCCGAGCTACAAGCACAGCTTCAAGCCGCCCGCGGCTCGATGAGTTCAGAGGACACTGGGAGTAGGAAATTGTCTACGGATGAATCGTCATATTCGCCAGCTCTCGACCGAACAGAACGCGCCAGTAGTAGTGAGAGCGACCACTCGAATTTGTCAAAAGAATATCAACAGATGATATGGAACCAACGCCAAGCAGGAGCTTCGAAGACGAAGTCTTCTACCCAAATACCGAAGTCACATTTGAATATTACAGAAAGACCACCCTTCGACCCAGAGACAGTCCAGCAAGCTCGAGTTTCCCTCGATACGACACGCTCAATGCCTTCTCCAATATATACAGATTTCCAGATGGAGTCGCCGATGTTACGAAATACCACTCCTTTTTCACCATGGTCAGCAGGAGACGAGTTTCTTGGACCAGCTCACGCTCTCGACCTCACAGCGCACTACATGAGACAACAGCAGAACCTTCCTCGAGCTTCAAATTTAAGTCGGGCGGCGAATTTTAATACCATGGATCAGGCGGATCTCTTAAAGACGATGCAATTTAATGATGCGATGAGCTTTTCAGATGGTACAATTCGACCGAATATGTTAGACTGTAACAACTCAATGGACCTTTACGATCAGATGGATGTTATTTATCCTACGGACTATGAAGGTCAATTAATGGTTTAGTCAATCATGATGATAGGTTTTGGCGCCTTTTTTCTCATTCATGGAAAAATCTCCCACATACATGGAGACAAAGGTTGGGCACGGGGAGTTTTCTGGATTTGGGAGGTTGCATTTACGAATTTTCTTGTTCAAAGATTCCCGTTTCACTTAAGAATGCATGGTTTTATGGTGTACGATAGACAGGAGGGGTAATCATGGTGGAGGGCACGGTGTTTACAGAGGGGCCTTTGCTATGTCTGGCAGGCCATGCAATAGTAGATTGAGATTCAAACTCAACTACATGTTTTAACAATCTTGTGCATTACTCATTGTGCATGTGCATGTGCGCTCAGATTGTGTTCTCACGGCATTGTAGAATATTAATCAACACAATCACACCGACTTCTCGAATTCCCAGAAGCAGTAAATCGTGCAATCTAAACGCCATCCAGTCACGGCATTCTCCTCTTTCCAGATTTCCAGCCCCTGCCAAAGACGGACTTTACGCTGCTCCGTCATGAGTGAAGTGTGAGAGAAGTGTGGTAGGTAGGGTTCTCAGCACAGACTAGTGCCAAGATGAATGGTTCTAACTGCTTCATAAGCAACCCGCAGACCCCAGTCAACATGATTTCTCCCCACCAGCTTCACATCTACAAATCTGCTGGCGATTACAAACTCAATCGCACTGGGCAGTTGTTGCTGAATAAACCAGGCTCCCACGTCGACATGCACCTAGGAAATGACTCCGTGGTCGGCGGGACTTTAGCAGCTCTCTGCAGATACAAACCGCCCAAGCTCAAACTTTGCCCGTCCTCCACAATTACCGTCGATATGCCACGGTCACATCCTGTAACCTCGATTTAAGGCTTCAACAATATGCTTACCCCTTTCAGACAAGGCCGACGACAGCGTGGAGGCGCATCGCTGGAGCTCTCGCAGCCTGGCGAATGTGATGAGGTAGAATACGCTGAAATACGCTGTGCCAGCTTGACTATGGCGGCGCAGACCACAGTCTTCGTCATCCAATCTCGATGCCGCTCCCGTTCCACGGCATCTGACACCAAGTGACAGGATCATAACCCTTGAACGGAATTTTAGTTATGCTTCTCCTCAACCTTCCAGCAACCTTCGAAAACTCATCTTGTACGAGTGCGAGGAGCGATTGGATCAGTTCATTGACACTTCATGAACGATTTGCACACAGCCATACATGTTGAAATAGGAAACATGTCCCGACGTGCAGTGATTTCAGACAGGCTCGCTCTCGCTTTCAGTCGCATTCGTATTCCTCCTATTCAGCCTTTTGCTAAACGAACCTACGACAACCTTATATCAGGAGCCCAGAAAAGGCCCAGCACCATAGCCACAGAGCCCAGAAATTGAGGGAGATCACATCTCGTGCCTGATTACCATTCGGGAGACGAAGCATCAAACGCCCCGGATTACAAGGTATCATCTGATGATCATGATGTGAACGCCAAATTGGGCGAATTGAGGGGTTGATTCGACCGGAGCGGAGGTAGAGAGGCACATATTCGGATAGGGGGACAAACAACAGTCCGAAGCCGAAGCTGCGAAATCCGCGGATTTCGCGCTGTTCGGCCGAATCTAATCAGCGACCACAATAACTCTTGCACCTATTCTTTTGCATTTCTGTCAATCCCCTCAAATCAAATGATTTAAATAAAGTCCTCACCAAGTAGGCATCGATACTTGGCGCGAAGTGTCTGCGTCCTGGTTATCAGACCGTCTTATTCTCGCACTATCGCATTTCGCATGCCACCAATATGCAGGCTGATGGTTCCAATGGAGGATTGAGGTTGATGTGGCTTGCCTAAGCATCATGTACAGCCTTTAAGTGGTGAACAGATCACATAGGGTTTTCACACATGTGTGCAAGTGCTGACCACATCTGCTTTGAAGTTAAACGTTCGACTTTATGTCAGGATGCTTCCTTTGTGATTCCGCTTGCTCCCAAGTCCACCAGTATCATATTCCTTTCTATCATCGGTGGATCAGAGGCTTTACTGTGAGTCCATTCATTTGTGGGGGTAACGATGGAGGTGCAGCAAATGCACCTCGGATGGAGAAAGATAACTTAATAATCACGACTATCACCGACCCCCATCTCTGTCTGATTTCGCAAGGTCATGATTGATTCGTACACCTCACGAAAAGGTTGGGTTTGCATACAGAGATCACAACCGAAGAAATTCTTCCCGTGAAAATTTCTCACTTCACAAGCAAATTCAAATGTCAAGCGGTGACTAGCTTCTGCATGCTAATATCCCTTGGTCCTGAAGTGGTATGACATATGCCGGATATCTATCTCTGGCGTGGTTCAGAATGGCATTGGGTTAGACAAGCGCCAGAGCCAAGCTATGCAATCTAGAAACCCTAAAGACTATCTTTCAGATCCCTATTCATCGACCAATTGCGCAACTGCTTCTAGTTCCCCGTGTGCCATCTAGCATCACTGTACAGCCTTACGCGGAACTTTCCAAACATTTTGACAAAGCTTATTCCGTTTAGCCTACGGTATAGCTGATGATTCGCTATGCCTCTCGTCGATTTAGCGGGGAGCCTAGATTCCGCCCATACAACCTTACAGAGAAAGTTACCCGACAGGGTCTTTAGGTCAAGAGATGCAATACGTCGGACAAACGAGCGGGGTCATCCTGGTTTGGAGTAGGATTACAGCTTCCATCATTTGCGTGGATTTTCTCTGATGCTTTAACAAACCCTGATGCTGTTTCACATTTGTCTGGGCTCTCGTTATCAAAGCGCAGAGTTCAGGCTCTCGAAGTACACCGTGATATGCAAACTACTAAGCGGGCAGTTTTTGTAACTGCAGAACAATATTTCTATCACTTGCCCCGATGTTCCTGCTACTCAAACATAGCTGTAAACACTTGTTGTAGCTCAGTAGATCAGAGCCTAAATTTACTTCATCGGTCTCACCAACCCTTGGTTAGTGTTCGTGCTCATAAGGTCTCCCAACTAACTCAGAGCTTTTTTGTTCCTTTGGTCGATGAGACCGGGGCACAATATATTGTGCCGGCAATCGGGGAATTCTTTGTGATGGGAAATATGGTTGGCTACCGAGTTAAGGGGTTTTCCCCAGGTCGACAGCTGCCAGCCAAGCCCGAATTCTGCAACATACGACTCTCGGTTGCATTAACATGTACAAACTTCTTGTTGATGTCAGGTTGTTGGCTTTTGGCCCCAGGTTTCCCATACTACTCCTCAGATCTGTTTTGCCGCTATTTGTAGCTCGTTTATAAACATAGCACACTCTGCAGAAGAGAACTAGCAAATTAAGGAAGGGTATGTGCTTCAATCATGAGTCCCATGGCAGGATCTGGACAGTGTTTTTCCATAATCAAATATACAGTCCAGTCATCATGTACACAACCCCAGATCTGCAACCATTGATTAGCGATCTTTCAGTTGTCAAACTCAAACTATGGCCGCCGAAACATAACTCAAATCATCTAGCCCTATAGAGGTGTATGCCATGAATCAACCACTTGCTAACCACTGGTCAACAAAAACCAAACAAGGGCTAATGCATACCCGCTTCATCATCCTACAATAAGTACTTTAGCCAAACTCTAGTCTGCTGAGTCACAGAGAAATGGCTTAGATAACAGTACCTCTTACGTTATTCTTCTATATGGCCTACATAAATTCACTTACAACAGTAACCTTACTTGTGATTTCCGAGGCCTAGGCTTATCTTGCGGATGCGAATCTCAACTTTTCCTACTCAAGGTACCCTACAAAGACTACTTATATTCGTACACCGGTGATCAGCATTTATTTCAGTTACTACACATGTCAATTAAATCAATAAATGCAACCCTCGAATTCAAAGTAGGTTACATCTAGGAAGTCGACCGAAATTGCTCGATCATTCAGTAAATCAAGCTCTACTCCGCATAGTGCATTTTTGAGAAAGTAAGTACAATTAGCAGATAGTCTAGTTTATCATCAGGGGCTATACCTTTTCGATTCCCATTCCGTGAGCTCCCCAACTTCATGCCATCACGTGATATAGGACTTCTCTTCAATCCGGTGATTGTTTACGTTTGTTTACATCACTACAGAATGCACGTGTTGATTTCAACCAACTCCGAACATGAAGCTAAGGCTGATAACATGGACTGCAAAGATATGCTAGGCCACATCATGCTTCATTTAAATGCGCTATCTACATGCAAGCTCTCCCTTGGGAGCTACCTTCAGGTGACACTACTCTTGATGGCGTCCTGTCATACACGGGTATGGTTACTGAGTAAAAGCCAAGGTCTCGCCTATGCTGTTGGTATCTGCAACTATAGAAAACCAAGGGACGTACCGAAACCGGGAGAATTATGGTTCGCACGTTGCTATTTATTGCTAGGCTTCGTTGGTGGTTGCAGGAAACGTTTAGTCTCCTAGGCTCTTGCTGAAGCTTTCTATTGAATCAGGGAGAATATGTAAGGCTGAGCTGCTTACCAATTTCACAGGTGAGTATAATTGGAAAATATGTTGATTGATTGAGAAACTATATGTGTGTGTTTTACTATTTTGTATTATGAATGATTGTTGTGAGCACTAGACTAACTAAGGCGGCGCTTGGAGTCATGACTTATTCGACACTTTCTCAGCACTTTGAGAGGGGGCGGTTACTTTAACTGATAGGAAATATCTTGTTTGTTTGGTCAAGATAGAACTGAAAACTGTCTGGAGATGACTTCTGGCTATCCGTAGATCCTCACTTGAAGGCTGTGGTATTCGTATTTACTTTATATTTTGCTATGCGAAGTAATATTTAATTCTCGGGAAATAGATTTATTGTACGATTCGTACCTTGGTGAATACCAGTGTCACTCTATCGATGCTTACATATTTAGGCCTCATATATTCTGGTTGAGATTGAGATTAGCCTTGAGATGAATCAATAGATGTGTAGGATACGGTGTTACTAAATCCATCGTTTCACATGCAGCTGTTGTGTTATCAGCCAACAGATGGTGTGCTTGCCGAATTCTACCTGTAGCATCGTACTGTAAGTAAGTTCAATAAGTTAGTAGGGAAGGAATCCAGATCCACAACTTCTCATAATTCATCAAACGAACACAGCTACCCCCTTTAAGATTCATTGATATTCCTTCTCCGACAATATGCGCTCGAAAACAAGTTGCTGCATGGTTGCCAAATCATGATAGAAATATCTCCCGAGGCTCAAACTTGCGCGCGGAGACAAGGCCACTTCGAAAAGAACGGAGAACTACTAACTAGATTCACACAATACCTCCCTAATAGTTGACTGAAATAGTTTAGTTTCATTGTCATTCAGCTGTCTTAAAGTTGGTTGTGCTTGATCTCCTTGAATCTCCAGTGTTCAGAAAACTTCGTCGTTCACTCCGTCTAAAAATATCTTGAAGATTACCCGTTCGAACTTGTGCTACTGCCACACGACCCTTAGGAGCTAACTTATACTTCACCAAATTTTATGTTTACAAGCCCTTTGTCCAGATTGCAGCACTAAACATTTTTTGATAAAAAAATTATCAAACCATCCCACATTCGACAAGCTTCCTCTTCAGGAACTATTTCCTAGCCTCAAAACTTCTCATAAGATCAAATATTCGACCCTGTCCTCGATCTCCTTAGCAGACATCCACCTCCGTCATATATCCACAGACATCTTGAGCCCACGAGCCTCGCAAAAGTCTCACATCTCGGGGCCATTCGGGCATTCCACATATATCACCCACGCCCGAAACCGCTCTTCCACATTCGCCACATGCGACATCGGACTTCCTACTCCAAACCAGCTGCTAAGCATGATTTTCGGTTAATTGATAGCTCCTAAGGTCCTCAAAATGAAGATATATTTATCCCCACAAAAACTCGCCGAGGGTTCACCGAGGCGATCGTAAGATCTTGCCTTTGTAACTTCTCGATGTTTTATCTCGCATGCGCATAAATACCGCACACATGCCGAGATGGTGCCGCTCGCATAGATACTGTATGGGTAGGGTGAGAATGATGTTGTGCAGGAAGTGTGTTGTGCGGCTCCTCCTAGCGGGACAGGGATAGAGGTGATTTAGAGTTGTGGGTCGACATGCCTTACACGTTTTCCCTGTACAGTACCATTCTTACTACCTACAGGAGTAGTTGAAGATGTTAATATTTTGTTTATATTGTGTTATTTTGGCGTTGTGGTCGGAGGTAGGCCAGGATTAATTCCATTCTTGAATTTTAGCTCATCGCTCTTTTGCGTATTCTGCGTAGGGTAAAACATGTGAAATTATGCTAGTTGCGAAAATGCAACGCTTTAGATTCCTATTTATGTATTTATGGGAGAAAATAAAACACATCTTCGGCTATTTTTGCACAAAGTCAACCTTGGACACGTCATTAGAACAACTAGATATGCTTCCCTGCCTGCGAAGTAAATACTTTCCGCTTTAAATCTTCATACGAAAGCTACCAAAAGGAATGGCCCATGGGCTCAAAATTTTCTCTATGTATAACTTAATTATTTACAATGCTTCATCTTTGAAGTCTTTCAATGTGTTTACAAAACCCCTTAGTGAACCGCAATTTTTGGATGATCAGCTGGTAACTGCTGTTCCCCTAGCCCTCCACACCGCTCCAAGGCTCGTAAATATACGAGATGCTTATTTTTGCGTTCCTTTACGCGGACTTGCCCACAAATTGTTTTATTTTTACTCGTGAAAGTTGTTCACTATTCATTCAGAAGGTTTCGGGTATTCTCGCTTCTCCTTTCCATGTAACCCCTTATTGCCCCGCAGTTACCACTTCATCTGAAGGTCTTCGGTGCTTCGATGAAGAGGAGAAGTTATTGAACAATAAATTTTATGTTATTAAGTTTATTCTCTATTGATTTTCATTTTCGTATGCCTTCTCATTTAGCAACCTGTCTCCTGCAAAACGGAAGTGCCCTGTGAAGGATATACGGCTGTACAATCTAATGTCTTGATACTGAAATACTCAAAGCTGCCTCATAAAAAATTTGACTTGATGAAACTTTGGATAATACTTTAGGCAGATTCTTGCATGTGTGATTATATTTAATATAACTGCACGTGCACGCGGCCTTTTACTGCAGGTTTACAGGTTTTAGTTATGGCTCTATCTCGAGATGTTTTGGAGGTAACATTGTCATCGTAGCCTTGAACTTAAATGAATCAGTCGCTATTATCACAAACATGGAAAATACTGCAAGGCACATCGTCCCGCTGGCGTGGTAGTTGGCAGTACAAGATATAATACTTGACTCTGTAGTAAAATGCAAAAGCAAATCTAAATGATTGACAGTAAATATTTTGGGGTCCTTGATCTCAAGGTTTCTATTTTAAAAGAATTCAAGTTAACTTAGTCAATTCTTGATTAGATAGCATTGAGTAGAATATGAATTACTCTTGTACACCACTTCAGAAGGTTGAAAACTGGGATCTTGGAAGTATCAGGATCACAAAACGTTACTATTACGCGGTGTTAACATATTATAAATAGTCTCATGACTAATGGTACTGAATATCATTTTTCCTGCTTCTAATACTTCGGGTAGCTCTCTTGCACCCAATTTTCACCCTTCAAGCTACTCTCTAGGGATTTGGGTTTTGCACTATTCGTGTAGAACTTAACGAGTCTGGCGTATACTAAGTCTCTACTAATTTAATCCAGACCAAATTATCCATAGAGAGAAGCTTAATAATACCTCTTTACTTTGCTCCCTTAAATGAAGAGCCCCTGAAGTTCTCAAACATCACTCCGACTCCTAATGCTGTGGAAACGCTTCAAAAGCCCATCAAATTATGTACTAAAAGATTGCTTCAAAAAATATTGAATTTGACGTACAATGTAGTTTACTTCTGATTAGGGGTTCATAAAAGTACTACTTCAAACTCGAGGTGAACTTTTAAGCGCTGCCTTGATATGGTCATCGCCAAGAAATAGGGGAGCGCCTCCATCTATGCCAATCGTGATCGTCGAACCCCTTACTTAATCATCTTTGACCATTGCTGACCTAATTCCACCACCCACTTTTCATGGGCCCGCAAAGTTGAACTTCACAGTCTATGAGTGGCTGTAAACTTGTGGCTCATAAACATCTGCCTTGAGGTTTTCAGTCTCCTGCAGTTGGAGCACGAATGATAAAGAGAAGGCTTATCAAATGGATCTAATGCAGGTGGGGATGAGCGCGTACAATGCAATGACAATAAGGTGCACATGCAAAATTGTGGGGTGAATTCTTTTGCAATACTTCTGGTTATGTGAGAAATTCCACAGCGTTGTGGTTGGGGGAGCAAAAACACCTGCTTCAAGAGTCAAGTCCCGCAAATATAGCTGCTATAAAAGATTGCAGAATTCTTCCGCTCTACAAAGCAACTATACTTCACACAATAAGCCCTCCTTAAATTCACAGTCGCACCCTAAATTTTCTACACTAGAAGAAGCACTAGGATGTTCACTCCCCTTCCTACATCTTCACGTCAGGGTAACCCCCCAGCTTTCTCGAGACTGTTCCCTTCACAGCTAATCCATCTCAACCAGCATCCCAACCCTCTCCCCTCTCCCTCATCATCGCACAGAAGCACAAGCATGTCTCGCATCGTACTCCCTCCAATCTTTCACGAAGGCAATCTCACTCTTCACTCACCCCTCTCAACCCCAAACCACCGAAAGAAAAATCCACAGCTATTGAGAAATTCATGTCTTTCGTTTTCGACGGTCCCCTTGGCACACGAGATACACGAATGATGAGAGAGATCAGTAGATATTATGAAGAGGATAACGATAGTACGATCCCACGTACAGAGGAGGAAGAGAGAGCGAGGCAGGAGAGGCTAAGAAGACGGGCGGAGATTGTGAGGGGTGGTTGATGGAGTGGCTATTGAGGGTCATGAAGGCTAGGTCTAGGCGAGGGGATCAAACGAGGAAACGCTTAGGTTTCCACGTCAAGTTCAGGAGGTATAATGAGGTATTTGATGGTGTTTGTGGGGTAATTTCATGAGCAGAACGAAGATTTAATTGAAGAGGCCATGTTAGTGGATATATGATTGCCTATTTAGAATTTTCTTTGCGATGCTTTGACATGGGATGAATAGTAGTTAAATTGTGTTGTTGGCCTAGAGTGAAAAACCGTCAACATCAACCGGAAACTCTAGATAACGCAAGTAACAAAAGCTCCAATACTATGTTCAGCGCATTCCTAGCGATTTATATTACCCGTAAAATAAATAAAAAATAGAACCGAACTCTTTCGAGGATTAGCACGTCATACAAGTTAACCGAAGAACCGAGAATTATACGAATATGTAGGCGGGTAGCAAACTGAAAAACTACAGTGCTGGCATTTAAGGGTCAGGCCACTAGTATGCCCCCGTTGCAGACGCATAGAGCTCGTTCTGTTCCGTTTACTAGGGACTACGAAGAGTCGTTATTCAGGCAGGCAAGTCGCTAGTTGATGAGCTCGCTTAGAGCAAGTTTGAAGTTGATAACCAAGGAAGGAGCGGGTAGAAGGCTTCGAGCTTGGATGATGGTACTCCTGTAGGTGCATCCCAGAGTTCAAGCCGGCATGTGGTTGAAGCAAGATATATATAACGTGTTTTCAATTTCAGCACACGAAGTCAAGTGTCCCAGCCCCTAATCTCCAAGTACCCTTCTCACAATAGATCGTTATTGCCTAAATCATATCGAATCAAGCTACAACATCTCTATTTTTAGTTGCAAACTATTGAGTGCACTAAACTCTACTTTGAAGCTTTTGACTACGTGTTTCCAAGCACGTGCTTCACGTACAAAAAGGTATACGTATACAAAGCCCCTCACTTGACAATAGTTCCCTCCAAGTGACGAAGAAGTCTAAAAGTAATACACTAGCTATTCCCAGACTTCTTAAATTACCCAAAAAGTAGAATAGCAAAAATCTGTCTCAGTGACATCTGTGAAACAATCATTGTCCACAGAGCACAGTCCTATATCATCGCGGCAATCACCTATTCAAATATCTGGGTATGTTCTTCACCATTTATTGGGAATACGAGACGCCGGATTATTCTATTCAAACTATCAAATGATTTCATTAAGACCTTGAGCAGATGACCTAGGTTTGAATCATGGATACAGGGATCGGCAAGTCATTCTATTTTATCTCTGTTGCGCTATTGAGGGATAGTGGAAACAAGTCATCTATCCATTTCAAGAACTATCGTGCTGGCCAGTGTAGGTAGTGACGGTCGTGGTTGACGTATATTCTATTTTAATTTTAAGGTAACTGGATACCAATTTTGATAGATTCGCAGGAGTAGGTGGCAGACGGAGAGGTAGAATCACCAAAGGGAACATGTGAACAAAGAAGGAGACTCGTCGCCCTAATTCCGGGACAGGTCAGAGAAAACCGTCCTTCGCTTGGGATATCTATCGTTCGTTTGGTAGAGTTGTCAGACATGGTTTCTTCTTGATGGACCTCGGGTCTTCCACGCACTTGTACACGTGGATGTCTCTTCGTTTTGGAGTTAATGTTGGTTTGGCATATCTTTGTCATGCTGCATTCTTAATTTCTACCAATTACTTTCATTCAAAGACTTTATAGTCAATTTTTCGAGTTGGAGTGTTCCGCGTGCCTTTATAACATTGTCATATTGCACAAGATTGGTCCAACCCCTGCCTAATTCATTGGCCTCTCGATCTCAGCCCCCAATCCGCCTCACCCGCCACGCTGCAATGCAGAATTTCAACGAATCGTAATTCCCTGATAAACACTTACCATGGCCGCATATGCGGGGTGATATCCAACGAAAGTGTTATCCGATGGCTTGCATGGTCGCCTCGTTGAGGTGGATTTAGCCATAGATATTAGCTAGAACAGTGGCATGGTTTCCAACTCTCTTTCGACTGCTCTGTAGAGCGCAGGAGAATAATGAAAATGGCTGAGACAAAAGTGCACCTCCATATCGTGAAGGAGACGATTGAAGCTGGATTGAAGTGAGTACACGAATTGATGAGTCTTTCATCGCTTTTGCGATCAGTGTCAATTCTAAATAGCTTGAGCTTCGAGAAATATGTGGTAGCTAACTTCCAGCACCAAGGCTCGCAACAACACTCGAAACATGTCGTGCCATCATAATCGATGATGATATCGAGTATGAACTCGATTGTATCGGACGAGAAATCCAAGCTACGGCATCAGCATTACAACAGCTCTATACTGTGTCACATTCTGCGTCTAGTGAACTCCCAGAAGCCGAAAGACTTGACGTCTTTGCGGATGATGGCTTTAGAGAAATTATTGAATTATCCGAGAGATGTGCGACAGTATATGATACTATCGTCGTCCTAATATCCAAAGCCGGGACACCCTCGGGACAGAAGGCCAAGGTACCCGTCAAAGGTATTAACGGGTTAAAGCTTACGATCAATATTATTCAGGAGGGAATGAAGGGACGATGGTTGAAGCCAAGGTTAGAGAAGTGTCTAGAACAGTTAAAATGGTTGAAAATGAATATCTTGTGTCTTATCCAGCTTGGAGGATTAGCAAAGATACAGCTGATGTAAGATATTGTGTTCATTACGCCTCTGTTCGTCCTGGTTATTATGCTGACGGTTTTTGCCAATCAGGAATGCCAAAGAAAGAGCCCCTGGAAGCTTTGAAGAGGAGCTGGTGATGAGAGGTGCCGCCCTAAGATTAAGACAAAAGGCAGCAAATGAGCTAGAGAATCTAAAGCCCAAGGACTGGAAAGAAGATGACGACTTTACGGGAATATTTGGGGAGGAGCTCCCTATCTCCGATGATGAGGATATTGTTCCCCAGAAAGTCGAAGAAGTTATCGTAGTTAGCGAAAGTCCTGAAATTCCGGATAAAGCTCCTGCTGAGGTTGTTCCGCTAGAGTCGATGTTCGATAAGATGTAAGTTCTTAACTCAAACCTTATGATTAGAAATTCCTAAATGACGCACTCATAGTGGAGAGACCTTCGACACCATAAAGCCGGAAGTACAATCTCCAGCCAGCGTCAGCAGTACTGATACATTCGTAGTCATTGAACCAGAAGAGCCCGAGGAGAATAAGGATATTAAGACTCAAGACGGGACTAACGTTAGAGTGGGGTTCTCTGACGATCTCTCGAAGCCAGTGTTAGCCGAGGAACCGACTGCTGCCAAAATTATAGAGCTAGTTTCTAACACTGTTGAGGCTCCATCTGCTGCAGAACCTAGCCAGGAAACTGCAAAGGTAGAATGTTCAGAAGAAAATGGAAGCGCTATACCAGAAGCCGACCTCCCTCTGGCCACAAAATCTCAAAAAAAGATCAAGATCATCCCATCTTGGCTCAAAAATATTTTTTCCCGCCCGGAGATCAATCCTCAGGACAAGGAAAGCCAGACACTTGAAGCATTTGTTTTCAGTGAAGATCTCCAGGATACCATTAAGATTCCTTTCGGACATGATTGTCTTACATACGGGTTAAAGAAGATGAAGAAGTCTTCTCTGACTTGGGATCAATATATGTCCTTGAGTCTGGAAAAACGCCAGTGCATCAATCGAGCTGTTGCGCGCGCCAAAAGAGCCGACGCTCGCAAGAGACAGTGTATTTCTGTTGGATATCAGAAGGGATCTGGTGAGAATAGAATGATACTATTCTTCTCCCTTGGCGAACCTGTTGAACCTATCCACCTCAACGATGCAGTTGGTCGGAAGTTCGATTTCCAATATGAGCGGTGCCGGACCTGGAAGGTAAGCCATTATCTTTACACATCTCTAGTTTTTCTGTTGACAAGCTTAATAGCAAATACATGGGCTCATCTGTGAGTCCTTCAAACATGTTGCCGTCGTTGGACCGCATGTCTTAGATGCACATTACGACCTTATTGGAAATGCAAGCGGCGATATTATATCAAATGGCCATCCTCAGCGCAACACTATTCTCCTGCCATCACAATTCGAAGCCTCCATCAGGCCCGGAATGGCAATCTCAATGCATATGTGGCCAATGAATGACTTTTCAACACCACCACCGCCTCGGATTGGCCCTCCTCCACTGCCGCCAGGTGGATGGAGCCCACCCCCTGGACCTCCGTTTCGTCCGCGATCAACATTTCCTCCTCCACCCCCACCCCCTCCACCTGTATTTATGTTTCCTAGTAAGAAATCGCAAAACCTTCCGTATAAGTACAGCCTACTAATGACACAATTAGGCCCTCCAAGTTCGGACACAGACTCGATGTATGCCGATTCTGATATTGATGATGGCCCAGAAGACAATGGAATTGAGATTGATTATAAGCTAGAGCTAGAGAAGTCGAAACTGACTATGGGCGAATTGCTCTCCAAGTTTACATATGCTCTAGATACTGTTGATGAACAGATGACAAGTATTTTCGCTGGAATTGATGATTCTGATACCAGTTCTTCGTCTAGCAGCTACTTGCTTGACGATTAGAGGTTGAGGTAGCTTTGAGCGAGTTTTGATGACCTTATGATTGACGGTGGCACTTCTGTCCCTCTATTCCTAAATACTAAGATGGGCAATCATTGAGGAAAGCTTTCGCAATAAATTGAAGAAAATGGAATACGCTGAAGTTGTGCTGATTCTAGCGATTGTGAGCCTAAAGCCCCTGAAATAGGGGTCTCGTTAGTGATTTTAGCCTGATGTTATAGTGAGAATATCAAAGATCGTCACGTCCCAGCGAAGATCTTCCCCAGTTTCTTCTATGACCCCTTTCTGAAATCGCAAACGCCAAAGCATGATGTCCAGGCCCATCGCAATTTTGTAAGTGACGTAAGGCAAGGCTACCTCAACTTCAATACCCTGACACAGTCATCCTTGCGGCCGCTCCGAATGTTTGCTCCAGCTGAGTAAGTCGTGCCTTTTGCCATTATGATGCTCAACAACACAATGGTGATCATTGTCCTAAATGAATCGAAACAAGACAATGTTCTATTTCTTCACAGCGATTCGCAAAATCTCATGAAGTCTTTATAGCCAGTCCATACCTCGAGCTTCATCATCAAGAAACAAGCGCGTTTCATCTATCTGGCGTGTCGCGGATTCAGTAAAAATCGGCGCTTACCCGTTGCATTATGAGTATCCTTGCCTCACAATAGCACCGCCACAGAGGAAGACACCGAAAACCATGTCGTATTGAAAAACCTGGAAATCCCCTAAATTTTCAAATTTTAGATTCTGTCATTCTTTTTGTGAAGTCTCGGAATCTAATCAAAGATGTTCGAGAATGTGAATTGTACAGTGGTCCCTACCGCTGTTAGCACTGATGCTGGCGTTGCAGGCGCTGGAGTGAGTTGTAAAAACACCCAGAGGGAGCAAATTGCTAAAAATAGATCAATAGGTCCTCCTCTCCTTCATCATTACAGCAGGACTTTCTCTATTGATGAGCGCAATAATTGTCCTCCACGAAATCAGGCGTAAATCCGAAGCAAAAGTCATCCGAAAACTTCTCCTCTCCCTTTCCGATCAACAAGTAATCACTGGCCTCGGAATCCAATGTATCGGCCTCGCAAAAATGGGGACCATGGTTCCCTACCATTTCTTCATCGTATGGATGCTCTCGTTACTTTCCACTGCGACACATATCGGGACACTTCTTGCGCTAGTTAATGATTTTAAGAGAGATTGGGTTTTGCGATGGCTCCGACAATTTTTTATGTTTGTCAATCTGGTACTTTCGTGTATTTCTGGAATATTCGTCCTCATGTCTGTCATGAGAGACCTCAAGCCCACACTTCCGATCGCTTGCGTTTGGCAAGTTACAGGCACAGGCGCGCCATCGAATGCCGGGGTCTCGATTGCTGGAACGATCGCGGTTATTGCTATTAACTGCATATTTTTCATTCTGGCTGTCTGGTATCTGCATGTCAAGGAACGCCCGTGGCTGAAGACCATCCAAGTCGTGGGAATTGTATTGCTGATCGCCATGGGCATTGGTGCTGCTGTGAGGGTTATGTTACTCTCGCAAGCATTTGGCACAGCATCTGTTCCACTTACAGATACAGGTGAGAAGGACTGGAGTTTTGGACAACTTCTACCACTCCTTTTATTGCTTCTACCACTGGTGTCTGCAGTCGAGATTTTGCGAGGTAAATAGGCTCCATTCTGGTGAAATTGATAGCTGCTAATACGCTTGGGAAACAGGGGAAATGAAGGTTCCTTCTCCAGTTATGGATGATAGTGCGCCTCTATTGATAGGAGGAAGCAAACGAAACTCATTTGAACCAAATCCATTTTGGGGAACCCAGATGAGCCGATTCAATAGCAAGTCTTGAGAGGGTTCATCCTACAGGATCACGACGAAGTCTACAACTCGTCAGGAGGATAAACTAATTCTAGATCACTTCAAGGACACTGCCCAGTGTGAAGAGTTTAACAGCCTTTCGGCATGCAAATCAACTCTAACAATCGCTGTATGTGCAGTAGACCTGGAAACAGCCATTACAATTTCAGGAGTCGCAGAAAGATGACACCTAATTTCGGAAGAGAAGTTCCCTAGATCCCATCTAGACAACGCACTGTGAGTTTGGTATTCAGACCAAGTGCAAGGTGTTGGAAGGGGATTAGAAGACTATGTCTATGTTATTTTACCGACTGTATCAAAGCAGAACAAGGTGATCCAGCTTAAGGTAGAACTCGGAAGGAAGTCCTAGAACATGATCGGTTGCTTTGACTCCCCTATATCAGTCAAGGTTCCGGCAAATTCATCTGAGCATGAACTAGAATAAAAGTCAATACTATCTCTAAGCAAATAGGAATGTTTTGAGAGTCTGAACTTCTAAAATACGATTCAGGAATCGTGACTGTTTTCCCTAGCCTTGCAGGGCCCCTGCATGATCTCCGGCCACTACTGCAAGTTGCCCCTCGATTGTCAGCACGACGAACAATCTCAAACTTTCAAGTCCTAACTCTTAATTCCTGACTTTATTTTCAAAAATGAAATCTTTCTTCGGATTTTGTTCTGTTCTATTATAGGTGACACCTCATAGTACTTGTGGCTGAACTATTTGCCTACTTGTTTCTTTAGATACGGAGTCGCACACGGAATGCGGGGTGTGCATCGAGTCAACCCTCACCTAGCAAACAGTCTTTATTGGAATATGGATAACGGTCCCTGAGCGTGTCAGGCACTGCTAGCCTCACCATCGAATATTGTTTCTGGTGCCAAGGACCGAAATAAGACAACGGACGGGACAGGTCTTAGAAAAAACACTGCCGCCACAATTCAGCCTCAGACTCCTAAAGCAACGGAACTCCTGACAACACAACAACAGGCAAACTAGAGGACAGACTTCACCTTTTCGTGACCGTGTTATTCTAGCCGTATCTCACCACAATTCACGTGGGTTGATGGGAAGATATCTTGTGTTCTGATCTCACCTTCAATTCTCTGCTACCACCTCAAATTCCAACGCCGATCACGAGGCTGACATCGTCAACGCAGCAAATATGGTTCGACGTCGCCGTCAAGCTCATGGGAATGAATCCCTCTCAGGAACATTAGTCACAGTTGGCATCGCAGTCTGTTGTATGCCATGCATCTGCGCGATTGGAGGCGTGGTGCTGTTATCACATACGTACAAGAAAATCAGCAATTATCACCGGCCATCAACTTTACGTAAGATTGAGCAAAGAAGGAGAGACCGGAATTTTGAGCGAAGAACTCCCAGAAATTTAGTCCCCAGATATGGAAGAAAGGAAATTGATGAATCCGGGCTGGGATTGACGAGTCCCTTGACTATTGGGAGGCCTATCGAGGTGATATATCCCGATGTGAATGACTTGAAACCGGTGGTTGAGATCGAGTTTAAGAATGAGATTGAAGGTAAAGATAAGAGCAGGTATCGCCTCAGTCAATTTCTTGAAAAGACTAAGAATCAAATCGCGAAGGAGGAAGTCACGCCTATGCCGACACCGAAGGAACTGCCCACACCCAAGGTTACGCACCTCCAACAGGATTCTTCCTTCATGACCAAACTCCCATATGAAATCCGACAGCAAATTTATCGAGAAACAATCGGAGGCTATGTATTTCACATCTACTTTGTCGATGCGTATCGAAGAATGGCTCATCTTCGCTGCAAGCATCAGGATCCTGATCGATGTGAGAAGAGGGATTGTCGAAACAGGCTCAAGCAACAGGGTGCCAAGGATAAATGGGGCCAGTGTGATTTGATGGCGCTGTTACAGAGCTGCCGGATTATGTGAGTAAAATTTCTAGGATCAATTTTTGAAATTTTGGTTTCTATAATCATGCTCCTGTTGCTCGCGTCTTCATATTTTCAGTATACTTTCCAGCCGAGTCGTCCCCCATTACATGGTTGGACTTGCTATCATTTGTCATATGCCCCAATAATTCAAAGATAGAATGTCAACTCTTAAAATGAGCGCATCCCTTCACAAAGTTTCACAGCCATAATATATAGATTCTGTACACAGGAATCCAGAGTACCCAAACTACTACTTCTAAAACTAACTCTACCTTAGATATAGCGAAGCTATCGACCTGCTATACAAGTGCAACACCTTCGAATTCATGGACATCGAAAACGTCCTCCGCCTCTCTATGACCATTCTTCCTGAGAGAATGAAGCTCATTACCAATATCCGCTGGAAGTATGGCCTTATCTCTAACCATAGCATCGCACCCGATGAGATCTATCTCAGCTTGCTCATGCACATTGCTAATTACCATCATAGGATCTGCCCTGTCCACAACTTCCAGGATACAACGCCATGGCTTAAATGCGTAGCGACAGAAGACGACGGTGAGGGATGTAGCTGTGTAGGATGCTTGCCTTTGCAGACATATAAGGACATCACTGTTAGTATTGCTTTCTCGTATTCTTGCGTGAGAAATCTGGATATTTGATCTTCCATTCAAATTCATATTTTGTAACATCATTACCTTGTCACAAACTATAACCCCAATGCTGCATACAAAATTCAGGAAGAATTGCACCGTCTCTTCATTCAAGACTTGCAACCCTCTCGATGACAACCTTGCCTCTATATAATATGTATTTTCTTTTTTCCTTGTACGAGCCTAAGCTCCTCCTTCTATGCAAACTACTTCCTCGTGTTCACAACTTCATAGTATAAGCATAGTCCTACTAGCACATTTCTGGGAATCGCGTCTTTCGCCCCAAGCTCCGTCCAGAAAGATTTGTATCTTGCGATGGTGGGCAGGGCACCATCAACCAATTTTCTATAAATAGCAAAAACATTCTTATTATGTTGTTTGATCAATTGTTAGTTGTACCTTCATTATTCAGTTTGATTTATTCCTATGTTTACAGCTCTGTATTTCAATAGTTGTAGGAATTCGGCATACTATATCCACTTCTTTTTATACCACGCAATACAATATTCCTTACTTGATACCTTTGTTGGTGTCTGAGACAGCGATTCTTATTCATAAAGCTGCATTTTGTATCACATCGTTATGCAGCTTAGCCAGAATCTCGCAACCTTTACCCAAGCTAACATATCCGAAAAGGTCCGACCCTGGATATACTATATGTGGTTGATGAGAGACGAGGAAGAAAACAAGGGTACACATGATCTCGGATTTGTTGATGACTTAGACGATGATGATATATAAGCATTTGAAATTCGAGACCGTATAGGTACGGATAGCCTGAGGGGATTTAAGGGGCCTTTCACTACAATAGTCTTTTTTTTTAAAAAGAAAAAGAAAAGAAGAGTGCTCCATTAGAGGGCTGTAAGAGTAGAAGACATCAATTTAGGGACCAAATTTTCGTGTCCCGAAAGCAGTATCAGACTCTTTCAACAGTTAAATTAACTTGCCTCTTAGAAACTCTAACTTCTGTCGGTTTGAGCTATACGATATGTACAAAATTGTGTCTCGATTGTCACAAAATTGTTCTAGGTCATCAAGTAATTCACCCTCTGCTTGGCTGACCTTGCGGAGTACAACATAACAATAAACCCTTTCCAAATGTTAGCTCTCAATTTCTAACAAACACAAACACTCGCCTATCCCTATCAATGAGTGATTATATTACCGCGCGCTTCGATTCTCCAGACAGATTTTAACACGAAGTCCATCCACACGCACTCGCATCGCGCTCCCGCATCTGTACTTAACCTTCCACTCATCTCTTGTGCTCGGGATATCAAACACCACAGTCCCAAACCCTTCCAGATAGAGCGAACTTTTCTCACGATTTCAAAACAAGAACAGAAACAAGAGCAACAGAACTCCAACCTTCAACGTTCAAAACGCTCCCAACACAGAACAGAGCCCTCACTACAATTACCCGCAGCTCGCGCCACTCCTCGAACATTTCAAAATGGACTTGACTTACCTCTCTACGCCAACTATCTACTCAGAGGAGAGCGATCCCAAAGTGCCCTCACTTGCCTCACAACCACCTCCCCCACCCAGCTCGGTGTCAATATCTAGCCCCGCTCTAGACTCGCCCCCTTCCCCAACATCTTCTCAAAATGGCAATTCGGGGAATGAAAAAAAGAAAGAGACGATCATAACAGTCGGCGTATCTGGCTGTTCATCCAGCGGGAAAACAACCCTCGCATTCCTCCTCAACGAGATCTTCAATCCCCTCGCCCACCCCCGCCTCACTCCAGGCACGATAGTAAAGCAAGACGCTTTCTTCTTTCCCAAAGCCAATCTCCCATCCCGTCACTTCTCATGCTATCCCCTTTCCCCAATAGAGCGGGCATTCCTCGAAATGAGCCTAGCAGAGTACCAAGCTGAGAAAGGAGATAGGAAGCAATCGATGCCTGGGCTACCTGATGACAACAGGTCGCTTTACGGGATTGAAAGAGAGGGTAATGGAGAGGGGTTTGGGGTTAGAGGACCAGACAGCGATTGTGCTGCTGCAGTGGATTTTCGCAGATTGGTAGAGAGCCTGAAGGGCGAGATGGGGAAGACTGGAGGAGAGAGTGCCGAGGTGGATGTTGACGAGACGGGGAAGTGCACAGGTGGCACCATGCCAGGAGAGTGCTCGCACAGCAGAAAGCACACACCGAACCCGCCCAGCGCGTTGGTGGTAATCGAGGGAGGGGAAGAAAAGGCACGGTGTAAGTACCGGGATCTGATCTACGAGCAACGGCTTCGAGTCCGGGAACTTCTTCGGCGGGGAAACCTCACCTCCTCCCAGAACGGCGCTGAATCTCCCCCTTTCCGATTCATCTTCCTGGAAGGCTTCCTCCTCTTCACACCTCCACCCCACTCCCCTCTCCAGTTCATACTCACCCGCGGAGAACAGGGTTCTCCGCTCGGCGTGCGGTGCTCTGCATGTATGAGAGATTGGAGGCAGGAATTGATGTCGTTGATTGAAATCCCCTTGTTTTTACCGACAAGTAGAGAGGCTGCAAAAGCCCGTCGCTTCTCTAGAAACATCTACCGAGATGCTCACCTCGGCGGTAGACGACTCCCAGGTCAGATGTGGAAGAGCGAGGGGTATTTTGAGGAGGTTGTTTGGCAGGGGTATAGGAAGGAATTTGGGTGGCTGATTGACACGGATGGGGATGGGAGAGGTGAAGACAGCAGGATGGGGGTTTGGGTGAGAGGGAAAGAGGATGCCGGGGTGGAGGAGTCGGTTGAGTGGGCTGTCAGTGTTATTTTGGAGGGATTGGATGGGAGGTTGTGAACGTTATGGGGAAAGGGAAAGAAATAGGGAAGGTTGTTGCGCTGTACAAGAAAGCACATATCACATGAAGGTACCTCTTAAGAGAGCACTACTAAAAGTGAGAATGGAATACGCTGCAACTGTAGAAAGATATGTGAGATTTTTGCCTTCTCTATGCAGGCTATATCGTGATAGCCTAAGAACTATTTGCTGAGAGACCATATGAATAGATTCATTTGCAAATTTCCCTTGACCAAAGCTGAAAGACATGAGAAATGAGAATACGAAAAATAATCTTGGATTCAATATCTATTCTGGAGACACTACCCCATAATTGCCACTTCACTGAGACAAAGAAGGTAAGGCTTGTGACTCACAGAAGGCTTCTCGACGAGATGTCATTAGCACAAGCGGTAGTGAAACCTTACAATCTGAAAAAATGTAGGGCTCCCTCTGCCCTCTTCTTCCCTTTTTGGGGTGAAGGGGAGGGGTTTCGATTGTGCAAATGGGTAATAGAACAATTATATTCAGATCCACACGATAAAACTATGAAGCTTTTGCCTCTACTGCATTGCCTGCTGAAAACCCACGAGTTTTCAATATTGACCATGAAACGCCTTTTAACCACAATTCAGAAAACCCTCCAACCCACGAAACTAATCAGGCAGCAGCGGCTTGCTGAGCAACTGCCGCTTGGGCAAGATTCTCGGCTGGTTGAGCTGGCTGAACACCCACACGCTCCTTTGACAAGATGTCGACGAGTAATGGAGAGGGACGATTGTCTTTGCCGGCTGGATAGACTTCTTGGTTTGTCTTGTATCGTTGGACATTCTCAATGTACATGTCGAAGAGGTATGAAGAGTCCATTGGCCCTCCCTTTGCTTCAGGATGGAATTGGGTGGAGAAGATTGGTCGAGTCTTGTGAATCATTCCTAAACCTTATTAGCAATGAGTTTAACGATCTGCAGATATGAGCTTACCTTCGTTGGAGCCATCGTTTAAGTTGACAAAGTACTCCTTGAAGTCTTGTGGAAGTGTTGGAGTATCGACAGCATAACCGTGGTTTTGACTGGTGATGTGGCATTGGCCAGTGGTTAAGTCCAAGGCTGGAATGTTGTGGGCACGGTTACCATACTTGAGCTTGATTGTTCGGGCGCCAGCGGCAAGAGCAAGCAATTGGTGACCAAGACAAATACCCATGACTGGAACCTGTGAGGATTCCATTAATCGGCTCAGGTGGTAGACAGTCTCCTGGCAGTGAGTTGGGTCACCGGGTCCGTTAGAGATGAAGACACCATCGAAGTGGTGGGAGACCTTGTGGATAGGGAAGTCGTATGGGAAGACGGTGACGCTTGCTCCGCGGCTGACCAGGCTCCTCAAGATGTTCTCCTTAACACCACAATCGATGACGGCAACATGCATATCTCCATTCTGGGAAGAGACGTGGAAAGGAGCCTTGGTGCTGACTTTCTTAACCAGGTTGATTTGCTCAGGGTCAACGAAAGCCTCATCCTGATCAGCATCATACTCCTCTCCAATTGTGATACGGGCCAATGATGAACCCTCCTCACGCAAATATGTGACAATAGCACGTGTATCGACACCAGAAATGGCAGGAACACCCTCACGAGCACACCAATCGCTCAAGCTCTCGACAGCAGTCCAGTGACTATATTTCTCAGCATAATCCGCAACGACGACACCAACACACTGAATATTGGGGGATTCGAAGTATTTGAGGAGTCCGTGATCGTCACGAGCGGAGGAGGGGACACCATAGTTTCCGATCAATGGTTGGGTGAAGACCAGAATTTGGCCACGGTAGGAAGGATCAGTCATAGACTCAGGGTATCCAACAAGGGATGTAGTGAAGACGGCTTCACCAGAGATGTTAGACTTGGCACCGAAAGATTTGCCGTGGAAGACTGGTCCATCCTGAAAACAAAGGGATCAGCTCATGCTTCTTTCAATACACCAGAAAACACCTACCCTGATAGTGAATGTAGCACGGTCATGAGAGATGGGTGTAGCCCTCGGCTTAGTGACTGGCATAGCGCGCCCTGCACTTCCCTCAACGGTAGCCAGGAACCGTGCTTGTTGGGTGATTCTGGCATGGATCCCACCAGCAGACTTGAAAGCCCCCGGCTTGACGAATCGTGAGAACATATTGGATACTATTTCGAACAGGTAGATTTGATTATGTGTGTGGTATGAGAAGCAATTTCAGTTTACTGAAGCTTTCCAGATGTGATCTGCAGTGTGCGTGGTCAATATGCCGTACTTGGCGGTGAGGAATTTCGAGATTGTGGAGGTCTAACCTGAAATATAATCCTATCGGAAGTCAGTAAACACAATCAAACTAATTGAAGCCTACGATAAGAGAGGAGAGAACATTGAGAACAATTGAAGCATTGGAAAGCCTGTGCTGGCACTGTCATCCTGACCATGAGGGGCGGGAGATCACCAAGCACGAAGATAAGGCCCAAATGAGTCAAGGAATCGCACAAGAAGAAAGAGCGGGCGATTGCTACATACCTGAGACGTGAAGACCGAAGGACGCCCAGTCATACGCGCGACTGTTCTTCTCTTGTGAGGTAAGGGGAGGGTGAAGTTTTTGTTTATGGTGCAAAGAAGTACAAAACCAATGTATGCGAGTGGAGTTTTGTGGTTGTGATGAGGACTGGTGGGCAGGAAGCTTGGAAGCGGCTTCGCTGTGAAATGCGAGGGCCTGGCGCGATTGGCCTGTCACCCCTGATTGGCTGGGATGGGGTACAAAGCGGGGCAGGCAGCAAAGACTGCAAAAATTCAATTAGCGAGCTTTAGAGCTGTTCACGCTTCACTGTAACAGTGGGTGATCCTCCAGGTGACGCAAAGCATGTAATTCTCCGTCGAATGAGCGACAAATCTTTCCTCGCCTTCACTGCACAATGCACGTAGAGTTGTCTTCGGGCTAGAAGGTTTTCGTCCTTCTATGGGGCATCTATGGAGTGGCTTTCGGGAGCTGGCGGCGCCATTGTTACTCTTCCTTGCGCAAACTTTTACGCCTGCACCATGAGAATTTTTTGCCTGGCTGACTGAAAAGCATGAGGAACCAGAACATTTGCCATAGCACGTGTGAAGGCGAATAACCCCCACCAATATCATAGCGGGGTAAAGATTTAGGGGAGAGGTCTATTTAAAATTCCTTTTAAGTAGTCATACTTAGATTCTAATTTGCTAGTTTCCTCAGTGCGGGTCAGTTGGGACTTATATGTCTTGATAACCTTAAGGGCTCTATTCTCACAAAATTAATACTTCAAAATGTGCTAATAAATCATTAGAGTTTAATCCTCAAGTTCGAATCGGTAATGGAGCTGGATAAGCATCTTCACCCAATGACATGGGTGTACACATTTCGATAATCTTACTGTCCAGTCTTTGGGAGCACTGACACGACTGGATGTGACTTTGAGGAAGAACGCCTCTTCGGCAACATTAATGCGCGAAGATAATACTACTATTATCGCATCGATTCTCATCTCATATTGCAAGTGAAATTATTTGGAGGAGGGTATAGTGACACTAGCGAGGCTTGAAGGATTTACCTCCCAAGAGCCTTTGAGGAGGCAAGAACTTAAGCGAAGAGGACAACAGCACCTAACCACCAAAAATAATCATCGATCTGGACGATACAGCTTGACACTAACCTGAGTCACAGATCCTTCAATTTATCTCAACAGTATCTCATAGAAGACTTCAGAAATTGAAGTAAGAGACAATGCACACGAAATGACTCAGTGCTTCAGCTCTTTGAATGGATACTGTGGCCTCCCAGGTTTATTCCAGTATGACCGCGAACTTCAACAGAAGATCAGAACACCTATTTTACAATAGTATCACATATAACAAGACTCTCTTTTCTCTTGAATTTGAGTGCTATGACATTCCTAGGCCTTCCATATCAACCCAAAGCAAGATGGCCTTCCCAATCCTCACCCTCGCAGCCCAAATTCGGAGCACAATTCTCCTTTACGTAGCCTTACTTACACCCCCAACAACATTATCCCAGCGCACTCTTTGCATATTCTTCCTTCCAGCAATCTATCTTTGCCATCTCTACACCTTCTCCTCACCTTTAGCCTTCCTCTCAATTCTTCACTGTTTCTGGTCAACACACCTGCTTCTATTTACAAACCCACGAGAAAATTTCCGTCTGATATGTCGTTCAAAGTTCAAGTCTAGAAATGGTGAGACTAGAGAGTGGAAAGAAGGATACCCAAAGGGGCTCAAAGAGAGATTTGGTTGGGTCAGTAAACTACTTTTGAGTCCGCGGATGATCGGCTGGGACACCTCAGCACCAGCAGACACACCAGGCTCTTCAGCATCGGCTACTTCTATCCCAAAATCCAAACGCCGTTCTTCTCCCTTACCAAAGGCTACACCACGGACCTCCCCATCTCCCTCCCCAATCCCCCGAGTACAACGCCAGCGACTCTCTACCTGGTTAATAGAGAGGTTCGCCCTCGTAATCATCTATTTCATCCTCATAGACGCTACAAATTGGTGGATGCATCACGATCACTACTTCCATAATATCTACATCCACGAAAAGGGCGACCTCGACACTGGCTTGTTTCATACCAAGGCACTTTGGACCTCCTTCCTCACTGATCTACCAAAATGGGTCGATCCGCTCGCCATGAGAATCCTAGTATTTGGAATCCAGGAATACGTATTGTTCAGCTACATCCACAGTCTCTTCGCGATATGTTTCGTTGCTCTAGGGAGGTTCGGCATTGTAGGTGAGTTCTGGGGAAGCCCATACAACTGGCCCCCCCTCTTCGGCTCTCTATCGAGCGTGTTCGAGCGCGGTCTAAGGGGTTTCTGGGGGGGGTTTTGGCACCAGTTATTCCGCGAGGTAAGTTAACCCCCGAGTTCTTAAACTCAAATGGGTCGGGAATGGGAGTCGTGCTCACTTTAGTACCTAGATGTTTCTCGGTCCTGGAAAGGCCTTGGCTAGGGTTCTGGGACTTTCTGGGAAGTCGACAACGCGCCTCGCCATCATCACAACCACTGCATTCTTCACATCAGGCGCTTTCCACGCCTTGACGCTCCCCAATCATATTGATGGCGTTGATGAACGTATCGCTGGCCCTAGCCCTCTCGGCTATGCATCGTTCTTCTGGCTTCAAGGGGCGTGTGTCCTGTTTGAAATTCTTATTAATAAATTGATGACAGTGGTGATGCCTGAAAGGAATCGAGGGACTTGGTCGAGATTATTGTTTGGAATGATAAGTGTAGCATGGGTGATTGGAGTCTTGTACTATAGTGCGCCATTGATTATAGATGAGCTAGTGAAGGTTATGAGGGCGACGGGTCTGAGATCTGTTTTTCTATTCCCTCTGGGCGAGAGGTTTTTGGAGACCACCAGTGTTGAACCTACCCCCATTATCGAATTGATCGAGCCGCCTCTTACAACATATCTGATAGGAGCAGCGACCACGATGGCAGAGAATGGACCATTTTAGGTTCGTTGCGACTGCAAGACGTGTGAGGAGAGGACTTCTCGACTTCAACCTGTGGTGTTTTTTTGCGAGCAAGAATTTATTTCAAGGTAACTCTGTTCAATCATAGTTTAAAGTTTTCAATATTTAGAACATACAATTCCGTAACGTAAACCATGATGATTGAAAATGGAATAATGTGCCCGAAGTCCAGACTTTTTATCCAGCATGAGACTTCTCAGAAGCCTTAAATCATGCATTCGAATTCCCCCAATTGAGACTAAGAAAATAAGATGAAAATAGCACCTCAAAAGGCAAGTCGGAGTTGAATCCCAATACGAGTCTATTCTGTTATATTTCATTTCCCATCAGCAGCGATATCATCCGTGTTCCCCGTTTCGTTTATTCACCGTGAGACACGATTTACGCAAGCCCTATTCGTATTCAAGTGCAGAGGCTAAGCTTCGACAATGAAGCGTTAGATGATGTAAGGGTTCCATTTCGCAAGGCTTATCACATCTAAGCTTTCTCCAGAAGGCTGTATGAATGGGAAGCGTGACAGCCACCTAGCTGAGACTCTCGGATCTCGCCTCTGACCTCACGTAAGATGTACGAACTGCTGAGCTGGTATGGCAACAGCTCCTCAATTCGTGACACGCTTCTGAAGCTCTCCAAAATAAATACAGGAGGGCTTAGGAGAGATACACTCACTTGAAAAATACCTCTTTAGTAATGCTATGTAGCAACTGTGTCAGTAGACTTGGGAGGATGTGATCTGGTAAGGTCGAAAGCATCACATGTTATTAATGTAGACTTTGAAAACAACGCAGCATTGGTATTAATGCTAACAAAATTTACAATCCAAACTCCGGCTAAGGCTTTGTAGCCAGCCTGAAATTACGTACTCCATCCTGTCTTGGATAAACACAAATCGCTAACCACTTCGATGTTGAGGCTCCTCTATGCTCCGAACGCCTTCTATGCAAATATCCGCTATCCGTATTGATACAACATTAGGAGCCAGCCTTCGTTTCGCTGATTCATGAATTCGTGCTATACAAGTTTATCCTTCGTTCAAAATTAAAATCTTCCGTCGTCCCTCGGCATTGGTTTTTGTCCCCAGAGCGCATTATGCGCTTCTGGTACGTCTCCCGTGGGCTGACTTGAACTGGCCCACTGCTGAGATGGGCTCTGTTGCCTCCTGCCCTCTCTCTTCTGTTCAAGATATGATTCGGATTGTGTGGGTTGGGGGTAAGGAAGATGGGGTACGCGACTTTGATATGCTTCTGGCTCCATATCAACGGCCATTCCAATATTCGATTGTTGGTTTCTTGGTCCCGGGTTTCTACTAGTAAAGCGTTCAGGACTAGTGTCTGTATATCGAACTCCGTCGTATCGCAGTGGTTCCGTGCCTATATCTCGACCTTCGGCATCATAACGCTCCCTCGCGGGTGTGTATCCTGAACTGGGATTCAGAGGGTTCGGTTGAGCGTGGGCAATCAGCCCCGCTCCTTCCTCGGCTTGTTTATTTGGGCCTCCTACCGTTGGCATACCAAATCTACTTCTCCTAAATTCGTTTGCGATAGGAAGGTGGATCTCTTCTCTAACTTTGTATCCTTCCGCACGGGCACCATCTAAAGCCATGTCGTTTTCGTTCGGCACATTCTTCTTGTAAGATGAATCATTCTGTCGGTGTTTCCTTCCTACAAAGAGCCAGCGCATTCCTCTAGCGAACCCCTTAACCATATCCCACGGGTTCATGGCATCTATGAGTGCCTTGATACCCATAAATCCCCCCTGATTGGATCCGAGTTTATTCACCGACATTTGGTCTGAGCCATTGACGGGATATTTTCCATGATCAGCCCCTGTGGTGTATGGTCTGTACGGGAACGCGAATAAGTGAAGGATGGCGAAGATGGCCATTTCTATGCAAAGCAGAAGTGATGGGATGCCGACTTTCAGATCTGGGTATGCGATTGTCGATGATGCTTGAACTACTTTGAAGGTTGCTGAGGTAAGAATACTGATAGCAAAACTCTGCCAAAAGGAGAGGAAGATCACAAGCTTGATTGCAAGGACTTTCAAGAATGGAGAGTGCGGGGCGAGATCAACTCGAAGTTGTACGTAGAACTGGATTAGACAGTACATCGCAACTGTCACTGCCACACCTTCAAGGACAAGAACCTAATTAAATTAGCGAATCGCTTCTGTACCAAGCAGATAATATAGTTACCCAAATGTGTGCAAATAGTGGTGAATTTGATGATTCGCAATATCTACTAAAATATTGCGTAACAACCGCGGTGATGGTCATCGATACTCGGATGAAGCAGTACTGGTAGACACCCGTCCAGATAATGTTAAACCAGGTCAAACCACTCCTTGGAGTTCTCCAAATCCCCCTCTGTCCCCCACAACAGGCCTTCATCCAATTTAGGGGCCAAACCCATGGTTTCGGCTCACAAGTTCTGAAGTATTGTTTCTGATCGTGCAGATTTGGCGCAATGTAGTGGCAGAGGAGGGAAAAGAAGGAGGCAATGGCGAAAGCTTCATAACAGTCGGATATTACCTGGAAATAAACCGCATGCCAGTAAAATCGGAAGGAGAGGAAGGCCGAAGTCGCATAGACAGGTATCATAAAGAGAATTCGTATGATGCTGCAAGCTGTTAGTAAACGCTTGTAGGATGCGAGAATATGTAACTCACTGTCTTTGCTCATATGGCTTGGTATAATGAGTCGCATGCATAAATATAAGATAGAAAGAAACTAGAATTGCCAACAGTGCACATCCTGCTGCGACAATAAGACCAATGGTGTGAAAAGTGAAGTTTCCTACTATAGCGATTTCGGAAGATCCAACTATATTCGATCAGCTATATCCTCTTTCATATTCCAGAACGTCCGTACTCAGCATTTCCTCCAACGTCGAATTACAAGTGGTGTTGAACGAGACCATCTCGGCGGTTGTCGCTCATGCAGAGCAGTGTTTAGATCGTATTCCGCAGAGTTGTGTTTCCTTCCTTCTATTCTTCGTCCTGCGATTCCCTACTTCCTCAACCCTTCTGCCAGGAGTAAATTGATATGCGCGCGCGATGTCGTCGCTGTTGTCGTGTCTGTGGAGGCGTCGAGGGATGATGCAGCACCAATTTCAAAGCGCAAGGATGGTTCAAGGATGAACTGTAATCAAAAGATTGTCGCAGATATTTCCCAGCACTTCCTCCTAAAGTCTATTTTTTGTTGGAAACCCAGAATGCGGGTATTCGTAACGATCGTGAATATTAAAACGACGGATCAGACGGATTGCGATTTGTACGTTGTTGAGTGGGAGCGCAAAGATTGAATACGACTTATCTCCTGCACTAGGTGACGTTGGAGGGCGTTGAGAAGACAAGGCGGTTGGTCATTCATAGACAAGTGGCGGAGCATTTTCTAGTGCTGTTCCAGTATGCTGAAAGCCCGAAATCAAGCTCAATTTAGGTATTTTCTGGACCCTCTTTACGGGTCTCCAGCCTCGGTGGCACCTGCCATTCAGCCTATCGGCCGCCCAGGTCTTACCCATCAACCGTTCTTCACCACTCACAACACGCTCTGTCCCCGCAACTCAATCACAACTTCGCTCATTGAAAATACGCACCGCCCCTCAAGCGGCTGATCTTCACGTATCACCTTGACGTTTTACTTCGAGGATGATGCCTCCAAAACACCATTGCGAAACCGCCATCACAACTTGGACTCTGCGCATTGGACATCTTTCTTTCAGCCCTGCCATCACATTGGATGATAAAAGCCGATCTGTATATAACGTTGAGTATACCTCGATTTGCTGTCAATGTCAGTCTGACTGGTTGTGTTCTTGATCTTTTAGCTTCTAGGATTATCACGATTGAGGCTGTTCGTTCACATGGTTACGCAAGGCCCTTTTGCCTGACCACACATCTTCACAATTTTTGTTGGAGTCGTCTCATTTTGAAACCGCCGTGATCATGCAGTTCTTGTGGCATCGTCACGTCTTCACGTGGCAGGTGGACTCTTTCCACTCGAAATTCATGGGAAAGTCCTTCTAGAATAGTACACAGCCCGCTGTTGAGTTGGCAGGTTGCAAACGCGTTTCTTATCGAGAGACTCTTTTCATTGTTCTTGAGTTCGTGTTTGCGGTGCTTATTACCATATTTTAACAATTAATTTGTGGTGGATGGCCTGGGGTTTTCACTTGAGTGGAAGAAGGCATTGCTACAGTCGTGTTACTGCTCCTTATGTTGTAAAGGTCTGTCCAAGCAGATACCTTCGAGTCTCTTGTTTGGTATCACCACGCAAATGCGACGGTACTATGCCGGGTTCTTATGCCCCTCATGTTGCCAGTCACAAAATATCGAAACAGTATCCCGCCAAAAAGATCATCAAACAACGCACGGAGGCTAGGCACAAGCGAGCTTGGTTTTTCTAAAAATTCCTTCTAACTCCTCTCCAATCCTGGTCCCAGTTGACCACTCGAAGTATTGTTGATAGATTGGGCCTTGGTAGGCGAACTGGCCGCCTTCTGTTTGTAGAGCAATCAAAGAATGGTTGTGTTAGGTTGTCTAAAAACCTGATTACGTTCACTATTCAATAAAATACTTAAACTTTTCACTACCATATACTTGGCATTTTTCGACATCTTGAACCTGTCAAATTTCCGACGACTCCGAACCCTGAGGATGGCAAGAACGCGGGAGCTTAGAGATTTCCGACGGACTTCTGGTATCCCCGTGGTACTATTACGTCGATAGCTATTTCTCAAACTAAGGAGACTCATGTTTGGAAAAGAAATGAGTTTGGTGATGCCTGGTGGGATCCTTGGCTTGATCTCCCCTCTTCTCCAAGGAAAATCATGACCTTGCAATGACTCTCCAACACAGAGCATAACATAGTACTCAGTATCATATTGTTTGAAAATTATATATGTGAGTAACTCTATCTAATAATTTTATCCATCCAAGCACCAAACCTATAGTAATCCAAGTCAGGCAGCTTGTGAAAACCCAAAATTGCTGTCTAAGGGCAACCTTCCTTGGATTCCACCTGGAACCCTTACACTAGTTAGTCAGCGATACCCACCTTATGTGGATTCCACTCGACCTAGCAAATACGTAGCTTTTGTCTCTCACTTCGTGCATCACCACAATTGCGAGTCTCTGGAAAATACCTAAAGGCCTGAATTCGTTGAATGCAAGTTAATAGGAGGTAGGTAACAGATAAAGTAGTTATTCATCAAGGCCAAAAAATCTCTTGTAGCATATATCGCCATTGCATTCAACGGATGGCCTTTTAGTCATTTGACATGCTACTATCAAATCTCGGTAGGTATGAGTTTGGCCTTTTTATGTAAATATTAGTATCCAAGAATATAAAAGATCATACCGAGATCCTAAAGAACGAACACCACTATCTATGGCTCTGTCTGTACAAGCGATCATGAATAGATTTTTTTTATAAGTGCTATCAGCTTCTCTGAAATGATAATTTCTTGTCAAAAGTCTGGTAGCATAACTATTCCAGCAAAAGAATTCGTATTGGCTCACGCGATAAAGGGCGAATCAGAAAGTCATCATGTGTAAAGGTTGAAAATGTTTTTCTTAATCGCAAGCGACTAAGTTCCTAAGTGCTGGTGCATCAAGCACATATCCATACAAACAAAAGAAAAATCAGATCCCATCCTGTGCCCAAACGCCAGCCATCTAATGCTATTCCATGTACCCCAAAGCATGGCCCTAATCTCAAATGCTCATCAAAAGTCCCGCACGCTCATGCAAAAAGGTGTTGCCCAAAAGGCGAAGAAGTGAAAGAATCAAGAAGAAAAACTGCTAGCTCAAGGACGCATCTAGTATCCAACTTGCGCAGTAGTCTTAGGGATAACAAACGTCTTAAAAGTAGTAGGCTTGGGGTGAACAGTTCCAGTGTGTGTAGGCTTGGTGTGTTGACTAGTCTTATGTGTTTCAGAAGCATGGTGATAGCCAGAAGCATGCGTGTATGAAGCATGGACACCAGTCTTAGTCTTGGTGTGGTGCTTCTTAGTCTTGTGGGTCTTGTGTCCTCCATATCCAGATGGGTGGGCAGTACCTGAAGCGTGGAAAGTTGGCTTGGTCCCTGTGGGGTGGTGAGTAGTGCCGGAGGCCGCGACGTAGTAGGAATCTTCTCCTTCTTCTCCTTCTTCTTCTTCTTCGCGGGGTGAGAGCCAGCGCTTGATGGTATCTAGGACGGTCTCGTCTTCGTCTTCCTCTTCGATGGGCTCTAGTTCGATGTCCCGGTCTTTGAGATAGACTGGCGCCTTTGCAGTGGTGGTGGGGGCGACGGTGACTGCTTTGGTTGGGTAGCCGGTTGCCTTGGTCACGGAGTGGGTACCAGTGTGTGTCTTGGTGTGCTTCTTGGTGTGTGTCTTGGTGTGGGAGGCATGGTGTTTGTCGGTGTGAGCACCAGTGCCGTGAGGGTAGGTGTGATGTTTCTTGGTGTGTGTGCCTGTTGGCTTCCCTGTTGGCTTGGTGTGGTGGTCACTGCCGTAAGCACCAGTTGGCTGGGTGTGTGCGGAGGAGCTCAACGATACAGAGGTGGAGTAGATTTGTGTATCCTCGACTGCTGCAAGAGTCTGTAGGGGTTAGCTACTGGTAGTTTCTAATGATGATTGGAATATTTACGAGTTGAGTGCCTGTGGCGGCCACGACCAAAACGATAAGCTTGGAGAACTGCATGATGAAAGTCTGACTGGAATGCTGCTGAAAGTTGGAAAGTTGTTTCTGATGGGATTTGATCAAAAGTTGTTTGTGAAGCAATGCCTCTCAAAGGATTGTGTTGCTACCGAGAAGTGAAGTAATTGAAATGAGGAAAGATGCAATGAGATGAAGTTGAGACGAGACAAGATGAAGATAGTAGAATGAAGACTTGATAGAGTGAAAGACCGTACATATATACTTCTTTCAACTCTATAAGATTAGATGAAAAGAGCTGATGAAAATCCTCTATGCTCCTACCGAGATCCTCGCAAATCTCACCGAGTCTCTATCTGTTCGAAACATCAGAGGAAAACATACCAATCACTACCTGTCTAGCCCAAGCCACAGATCCCGCGGATCGCAGAGCCCCGCAGATACTCATCGATCGTCCCTTGGTATTCAAGGATGGAAGCCGACATCCGTGAGAAAATTGACCTCATGAGGATTGAAAATGCCATCACCTCTAATTCGGGAACCAATCTCATCTGATCAGCGGAATAATATTCCTCCCGCAGCTTCTGGCAAAGCCCATGTTGACAAAATATACCGTTGAAACAACATGGAAGGCAGGAACGGATCATTTTATGCAAGTCCTTTAGGAAGATAGCCAAGGATTCCGGGGGAAGAAGCGAGAAAGATCTCAGGGGTCGTCATGCGAATGACGGTAGTCGTTCCCACTTATATAAGCCCGATTCCAGGCTCTCTATGGTAGGGCATGAATTCATGAGGCTGAATGAGTAGGCTAGGAGCCCTACCCTATAACATCCTGCAATGAAAGAGCTGGTAACGAACATTCGTCTCGCTGCTGAGATATATAACCTTGTCATGACCACAGACGAAGCAACCAATCGTTACTGGATGGTGCCAAGGCTTATCTATTTTCCATTTCCACCATGACATTGTCTACGCGTTCTGGTAGCCTTCCTGCAACTCTGTGGGAAAGAAGCTTATCTTGGGACCAACCAAGCCGATATCATGTAAACACTATAATGGTAGCAGGGGGTTCTGTGGGAGATACCAGTGATATCAACATTCTTGGGCGAGATTTCTATCGATTGGTTGTACCACCTTGCAACAGCGCTATTGCCTATGAGACGCACAAATGCGAACTCATCGTGATGTTACTTCTCAACATCTAGTATCCTTGGATAGTTTCCACCTAGCAGGCACCAAAATTTTCTAGCGAAGGATTATTTTTGATGAAGATGTTGCTCGTACCTGCCAAGAGGATGAAGAAAAGTGGGCCAAGGATGCATCCCGGAATAACTTCAGCTCGCCTAAATTTTAATTGACGCCACAGAATCCCATGACTGCAGGCTTCACTGTTTCAAGATTCTGTAAGCCAAGGCTGAGTTCATCCTCCCTCCTCTGATCGGGGAAAGCAATTCGTGATGTTTAATGCTGAATTTCTTGATAAATTCTTAACTTTGCACGTTATTTTTTAATTAAAGCCCAAGAACTTTGTTTCATTCGACTTTGGTTCATTGAAGAGTAAGATAGCGGGGACTCCTGAAGCTTTCTCTGATAGATTGTTCTACCCGTTTGTGCTGAGAGGATAGAGCCGTTAGTTGGAAAGTCAGTTGATAAAGTAGTATGCGCTTGTTCACCAATCATTAGAACCAGAGAAAGAGCAGCCTGCAAGTTCAGCTAATATTCCCAGCTCTGCTCAGTATATGCCAAATGCAGGATGCGTTATTGGTGTCGTAATTCAATTGTACATAAAGAAATGTAAGTACCCAAGATCGGTAGGCTCTATATCTATTCCCCTGTATTCTTGACACCATATCCAAGTGCGGATATTTGTTGAAAATGATGTTCCCTGGAAGTACACAAGCCAACACCTGCGCCAGTCATGCAAACCCCTAAATGTTTATGTACTTTCAAAATAGGTACTAAACAGATTCGAGAAAATTTGTAAGAATTAGGACCCGGTGATCTCCTCATCAACAAGAATATCTGGGTCATTTCCTGGTAATCCCCTTGGAGAGTTGCTAGTTATTGTCTCCGGGTCCGCAAGGTAGACTGTGGATTCTGTTAGCAATTTTTGTTAGTGAAAGGAAAGTGCAGCAAACCATTAGGCCGGATAAACCAGCTGAACACGAAGGCAACCCCGAAGCTGCCACTTAAGACCACAAACACCGCCTGTGGAAATGAGCCAACGGTTTCAGCATATATCAAGTTGAAAATAGTCGGTGCCACAACTCTGGCCAATGCATGGAGTAGTCCAGTGGCACCAAGTAGCTGCCCGACTCGGTCATGTGGCACATGCTTTGTAAGTGCAGACTGTAGAGTGGGACTGCCTATCCCTCCAATTGCTGCCATAACACCAGCGAAGATAAACCATTCACCGGTCTGTGCCATAGCGTAGCCTGCATATCCAATGACTTCGCATAGGACTGCTACACGAATGATAGAAAGATCTAGAGAATCAGAACCAGAATTTGGCTCTGGTAGGGCGAAACCAGACTCGCGGCGTTGTTTGTTAGCCCGACGTGTACGAATGAGGTAGTTAAGGAGTGGAAGAACAATAACGAGTGCACACACTCGAATAATGTTCACGATTGAGATGAAATAGCTCGTGTCTTCAGTGTCCCAATCAAACTGAAATCCAGAATAGTAGACAACTACAGTTACAGCCCCCATTGCTACACCAAAAATGATAGTGTCTACAGTTGAAAGCAAGATGAGGTTCGCTCTGAGGCGAGAGGACGCCCTAGGACCAGTTGGCCAGAGGATTTTGAGAGGAGCGAGAATATTTCCCTGCTTCAAGGCCCATATCCAAGTATAGCCGTCCGTGAGAAGGTTTATGCCCTCAGCTGCGAACCTTTCACGAGCGAGCATTTGTCGTTTCTTGGTGAGTGACTCAGGAACGCAGATCAGAATGAATAACATAAAGAATAGGTGGATTCCGAGTGCAATGTAGAAAATTGTGATCAGCGTCCCACTATTTCTAAGAATGAAGGCGACGCAAAGTGGCCCCAGTGCTATCCCTGAGAAAAGACATGCGTGAAAGTAACCAAAAGCTACAGCACGTTTGGGCGGTGGTGTACAATCCGAGGCATATGCGTGGGTCAAGGCCATACCTGCTGTAAAGGAGCCACAAAGGCCGTCAATGACTGCACCAACAAGCAGCCACCTATAGTTGATGGTATCCGGATACGTAAAAGCAAGAATTGTGATGATTTCTGTCGAGAAAGCACCTATGCTGCTGATAACCAAAATTTTGATTCTTCCATACCTGTCTGATAGAGCTCCTAGTTTCGGAGACATAACAGCACTAAGGCAACCCGTTATGATTGTAATATAAAGCATAAACTTCGTGACAAGCGACTGAACTTCTGGAATTCGACATTGTGGATTGTCCTTATCGAGTAAGATAGGAGAAATTATGAAGGATGAATCTGCGCTAGACTTTTCGATGAAGTATTGTCTGCAGACGAGACTGAGGATGAGGTTGAGTTTGGGTACAATAATACCGCCAAATGCAAGCGCAAAGAGGAAGAATGAGGGTACAAGCCAGGTGACCTAGGTCGCCTTAGGTTAGTTGTATACGTACAGAGGTAGCATAGTTATCATGAGACTTACAGACGGCTTCCGCCACCAAGGTAGCCCTTCAAAATCCGCGAGACCCTCCCACTCAAGTTCCGTTACGCTTTCATTTGGGTCTGAGCTATTTCCACTGCCATTGCCCAGCAGCGGCTCATCTTCTGCAGACGTGGATTCGTTCAAACCAGCATTCCGCTTCAGAGAATCGTTAGCTCCCCAGCCCTTCTTCCCAGCACTTCCTCTATTGCTGCTCTCCTCTTGCTGCTGCTCCGGTACATCGTTCTCGTTCTCGCCAACCGCCATGCTTTATTTGAGCTTCCAGGAAGCTTTATCACTAGCCAAGATCGTTTATATGGACGTTCGTTGTCGCTCACGGTCCCAAGTACCTCAAGTCTAGCTTGAAGTCCGTTATCCAAATTCCACTTGTCGCAAAGGTTGTTATTATCTCCTCTTCAGTCGCACGGTCATTGCAGATGTATTCCAGTTATGTACAGACAAGTATGGAACGCTATCGATAGGCTTATTAGCCAGCTATTCAAGATAGTCCTATGCGCTGGCCATGTGGTAGGGAGCAGCTCCGGGCCTAGGGTACATATGAGAGCATCGGTTGCGCCGTGAACGGTAGGTCAAGTGTATGAGTGTGTAAGTAGACTCCGTTAGGTCAATGTAGCTTACTTTCATAACCTGAATGTTATATCTGGCGTATCAAGAACTCATGTTGGACTTATGGGGACGCACGGCCACATGATAGCTGGCTGTTGCTTGATAATCCACTTCAGGGTGACGACCGGCAATTTTAAAGGCCGTTATCCGAGCGCATATCAATATGGATTCAACCAGTTTGGCTTCAACTCTTTTTGATCTTAAAGAAGGCTTAATGTCAAATTAAGATAATTACCTTTCAAGGAAAGCTCATCAGATGAATCTCAGTAAGTAAACCTTTTCTGTTGTATCAAACTGATGTTCGCCCAAATCCTGAAGTGGGAGCCGTTGAGACTGCGGTGCCCAGCCTCCAGGAATCATGACGCAATCAATTTGAAATCATAGAGCTTCGGGAGTTTGTTTTGAGCGAATGTAACCAACTTTATTATTTCCGCCGTGATTCCTTTTTGAAGTGCAGTACTAAACCAAGCACATGATTTATTCACCAGATAAACGTATCAAAAGAACGTTGGATCACCTCACTGTCATTGATTAGTTGTTGTTTTTTTTTTTAACGAATACAACAAGAGTTATACAAGCCGGTTAGCGTTATCTAAACCGCCAAAGTCTCCCCGCGACCTTGACTAGCAAAGAACTTTTTGCTCTCTGCACATCTTTCGCTCTTGCATCCTGGACATCTCAATCCCATCTGCTTGCTACAGGTGATACCACTGTCGAGGTGAGCCTTTGCAATATTGGCCAATGCTTCAATGAAGACTGGATGACCGTTCAAACTGTCTGATCTCTTAATCGTATCTTTGTGCCCAGACTCCCCAATAACCTCCTCATCCAGTTCGTACAATGTCTCAATGTGATCAGAAGTAAAGGCGACCGGAATCAAGATTATGTTCTTTTGTCCTTTCGCAATATATTCAGCAACCGTATCACTTGTCTGGGCACCTAACCAAGCACTTGGCCCAACCTGTGATTGCCAGACCAGACGGTAAGGATGAGAATGGCTTAGCCTGTGCATAACAGCGTGGACTGTTGCAGCCACTTCAGCGGGATATGGATCTCCTGCTCCCGAATTAGCAAATGAAAGCTCACGAATAGATAGACAATATACCTCTGTTAACTACAGACATTGGCAGGCTATGTGCCGAGAAAAGAAGAACGACGTCGTCCCTTACGTCCTCTGGGTACTCGAGGAGCTTGGCTTCGATGTTGAGCGCAATTGCATCAACAAGCCCGGGGTGTGATGGCCATCGGTCAATGACGCTCCAATTGATCGTTCCATCGTGGCCATTTGCTGCGCTGGCACTCTTACCTTCTAGTCTTTGTCTCCATTTCCATAACTCGTTTAAACTACTTCCTGTCGTAGAGCAGCTATATTGTGGGTATTGTGTGAACGCCACCGCTCTTCCACCCTTTCCGCCGCCAAATCCATCCTCTAACAATTTGTGATACATTTCCTCAGTGAGAGGATTTGCGTATCTGAAAGCAACATATGGTTTATGCGGTGCCGTCTCTGGGGATATTTTGTCAAGAATCTTGCACATCTCCTCCACTTGATGCTCCGACCACTTTCGAATTGGAGAGCCGCCACCTATAGCTGCATATTGCTTGATGATCTTGGGCGTTCGTCGTTTCGATATAAGAGGGCCCAGATAGTTTTGGAGTGGTCCCAGAGGAATGAGATCCCCATCTGCCTGTAAAGTGGTTCATAAGCACAGCGAAATAGATAAAGGAAAAACACGCACAAATAGTCTGCTAAGGAAGTCTCCAACTTCATCAGTTGTTGACGGCCCACCCATATTCATAAACACCATTGCGGTTGGACCTTTCTTGCTTGTTGAATCCTGAGTAACGGGAGGGATGGCTGTTGCGAACGATCGCAATTGATTGGCGCTGTTTCTTTGCCATGGTGAGGGTGTACTTGTGAGCTTTGCTATTGTTGACTGTGTTGCCCTTTTGGTGAACTGGCTAACAGGATTTCGAAAAGCCATTGCGGAGATGATGTCCAGGATGCGCGGACTTAATGTACAAGAAATGGTTATAAGAACATGGCCGGGGCAGGTTGTTGTCTATACTTGTTCGTGTAAGCTTCCCGAGTCAAGACACGATTCACTGAGGCTTAAAATGTACAAGGTTGGGTAAAAGCCCGAGGGGCAATGTGGAGAGACTATAGGTTAGAATTGACCAACCAACATGCTAGCATTTGAGGGGTTTTAGAGTCATGTGATTTGTCATATGACTAGGCGTAAAAGCGCGATCTGAGTAGATGCACGCGTCTGCCTGAAGCCGGTCTTTCGCGACTCAGGGCCTTACTGATCTCTAGCCTACAAGAGTGTGAACTATTGTACCCCAATTGCAAACACAGCAATTGTATTTCGAAAGCTCAATCATGGCGGACTCTACTCCATCTTGGAAGAAGAATGACGAGGAGGAGGATGAAGATGAGGAGCTCGACGAAACAGTTGGTTCTACCACGGCTCCTAGATGTGAGCGTGCTAACCCGTTCGCAGAACTATATTGCCCAAAAAGATGCCGTTCTTTTTGCAATCGAAGTTAGTGATAGTATGCTCACACGCCCTCCTCTATCCGATTCGAAAAATACCGACACCGATAGTCCAACATTAACAGCCATCAAGTGCGCTTACCAAATTATGCAACAACGGATTATATCAAGCCCAAAGGATATGATGGGAGTTCTATTATTTGGTACGGAAAGTTCAAAATTCCAGGAAGAAGATGCAAACAGTCGAGGGTCCCCCTCATATCCTCATTGTTATCTGCTCAGTGACCTAAACGTGCCCTCTGCTGGAGATGTAAAAGAGCTCAAGAAAATTATCGAGGAACCAGAAGGAGCAGATGAATTGCTAGTACCCGCAAGAGAAGCGGTCTCGATGGGAAACCTTCTATATTGCGCTAATCAGATATTTACAACAAGAGCACCTAACTTCGGTTCAAGAAGATTATTCATAATTTCAGACAAGGATGATCCTCATCCAGGTGACAAAAGTACACGGTCACAGGTTGCTGTTCGCGCAAAGGATTTATACGATTTGGGAGTTACGATAGAGCTATTTCCTATCTCTCACCCGAATCATGACTTCGACCGGTCTAAATTCTATGACGTAGGTATATTTCGAGCAAAGTTGCATTTAAGCTAATACGCGCAGGATATCATCTATCGCGACCCTACTGAGGAAGCCGATACAGTTCCAGGCCACACCAAATTCAAATCCTCGGGCGATGGTGTCTCTCTGTTGAGCAATCTTGTTTCAGACATAAATTCGAAACAAATAGCAAAAAGGACACTCTTTTCCAACCTTCCGCTTGAGATTGGCCCTGGATTTAAGATCTCGGTTAAAGGATATAACCTATTGCAGAGACAGGTGCCAGCGAGGAGTTGCTATATTTGGATGGATGGCGAGGAACCCCAAATCGCTCTTGGAGAGTCTTCTCGGATGGAGGAAGATAGTGCCAAGGTGGTGGAGAAAGCTGAGATTAAAAAGGCCTATAAGTTTGGTGGTACACAAGTCTTATTCACGCCAGAGGAGCAAAAGGAGCTAAAGAACTTCGGCCCGCCAGGGCTTCGCATAATCGGCTTTAAACCGCAGTCTATGTTGCCGTTCTGGGCATCTATCAAAAAGTCAACATTTATATATCCAAGCGAGGAAGATTATGTTGGCTCGACTAGAGTCTTCTCGGCCTTGTGGAAGAAGCTTCTAGATGACAAGAAGATGGGTGTAGCATGGTACATTGCTCGAAGTAATGCTAATCCTCAACTTGTAGCCATCCTGCCGTCAGCAGAGAAATTAGATGAAATCACCAATGCTCAGACATTTCCAGCAGGACTTTGGCTTTATCCCCTACCTTTCGCTGACGACCTGCGCAATCCTCCAGATCAACCCTCTCCAGTCATTGCCCCAGACAATATAGTTGACCCGATGATAAAGATCGTCCAACAACTGCAACTTCCCAAGGCGGTTTATGATCCTAGCAAATATCCCAACCCATCACTACAATGGCATTACCGAATCTTACAGGCAATGGCTTTGGATGAAGCGACCCCGGAACAATCAGATGATAAGACTATACCAAAATACCGACAGTATGTACCTGATGCTCTTTTCACGGTTGCTATTCTAAATACTGTTCAATGCTACTACCTTCTCACGTCACCGAAACTACCTTGCTAGTATTTTGGGCTCCAGAGGGCCTGGTTCCAGCCACTACTGTGAGTGGTCTGAGCTAATCGTAACTCTAGGATCAACAAAAGATGTGGTGAATATATCCATCAATGGGGCCTTGTCCTCGAAGAACAATTCCGTCTCTTTGAGAAAGAACGCCATACGAATCGTGGTCCTGAAAGCGAAGGGCTCCCACCCAAGAAAGCAAGGACTGCCAAGACAGAGTCACTAGAGGAATTAAGCATTAGCGACCTCAAGAAAGCCGCAGCTTCGGAGACCCTGGGGAAGCATAGTGTTGCGGAGTTGAAGGGATGGCTCACTTCGAAAGATTTGAGCGGCTCAGGGAAGAAGCAGGATTTGATTGATAGGATGGAACAGTGGATCGATGGCAATTAGAATGAAGAAAATCTTGTGCTTCTGACGTGAAACTCTATGATGGGATTTTGTTTGTGCAAAAATACGGTGTCGGCCTGATGGTTAAAATGCATGTTTTGCAGTTCTTCGCTAATATCAAGTCTAGAATAACAACTTCCTCACTGTAATATTTATTTACTTCGTTTGGAGAATTATCTACCAGCTAACTTCATAGTCACCACCTTCATCAAAGTCCTTTTCTGGAGGTTTGTTGTCTTCAACACTTGGTGGGCATCGTGGATACAACTCTCTCATCTTCGACTCTTCCAGAACCTTGAACGTGTCCGGATCATTGTTAGCGTTTTGAAATTCATTGGATGCGTCGATGAAGAAACCATGAAAAGTAAAGCCTTCGTCGAAACAAAATTTCAGGACTTTTGATCGTCTATCCTGCAAAGCCAGCATGGCAAGAGACTCTCGAGCATATCCTGCATGCTCTTCGTTCAGTTTATCAAGCTTTGCTTTGATCTCGGGTATGTCTCCTGTGCGATAAGCTGCAAAAACTTCTTTGAATGGTTTTGCATCTACTCCTGATTAGTTGCGTGTTTTACATATATCCCCCGAGATCTTGCCTTTTATTGACTCCATTTTCAAAGCCCAAAGCTGAACGGAGTAGCCAAAGGGATCAGCCTTGAGAAGTTCGTAGTCTGTATTTTGCCAGTCATCCCCTTCGTGTTCAACACCCTCACAGTGCGCCAAGAGATGATTAATATATTCTTCCTCCGTAATCACGCCAGCTTTTTTTTGCCGAAAAGCTTCAAGGAAGCACAAAGTCATGATGTATCTTGATTCTTGAAATGTGTTTCTCGATGTGGATGACTTTGCTTCAGAAAAATTGTGGAAGGTTGTATGAAGGCTACTTCACATATGTTGGTGAAATTTGTTAATTTACACCTCTAGTTCATTCACAACGTCAGACTGACATATACTGCTAAAAAATTTAGACCCCAAGAATGATCTTCGAGCAGGGTCACGATTCCACTGCTGAGCGCTCAGCCTTCATTTGTATCTTGGCAACGGAAATGTCCCTGTAGGAAGGTTTAGGGCGACAATTTCAAGGTTCCGATTGGCCAACTCGTTCCACCAAAAAATGCCAGGAGCTTTAGTACTTTAACTTCACGATCCTCTGTTTCTATTTTTAACCTTAATAGCGTTATGACTTTAAATTTGCGCTACATGAATTGTTCGCCTACAACGTGCTATCTATGTATTGCGTGAAATTCTGTTTATGGGGAATGTCCGTTGGGCGAGTGAGAGATTGGGACCCAGAAGGATTGTCAGGCTACAATGAACCAATGGTACTAGTCAACAGGAGAGCCGCCACTCTTAACGCTGCTGTGCTAGTATAGCCGCCGCACCACCAAGGAGCCTCTGTCTCATCTGAAGATTCCGAGTGATCTTCTCAGGCTTTACGAGGGCTAGAATCCCTGTGGCCTAAGAATCCTCATGTGGGGACTACTTAATGATTCAGGCCATTGTCCATTGGTACACTTTCTCTCGAGGCCCTTAGATGCACAAACTCCGTGACATGTTTCTGTGGTGTATTGTAAATTTTCACTCGCTGCTGATGGGTCCAGAATCCATTGAATCCATCAGGAAGAATATGAATGTCCAAGAACCGAGCACTCTTGTCGAGAACTCTAGGCTCACCAAACTCAGTCACAACGCCGCAATAATGGACTGTATGTCAGGATCAAATGACATTCCGATCCTCTTTGCGGCTTGGAGGAAGGTCAGATATTACGAGCGATACACCTCATTGAAGGTGTATATATTCATAGGTGTGAACCTGATGAACTCATCCTTCCTCACTCAACATCAACATTCAAACAAGCATCTTACCTCCTTTCGTCGTGCCTATCTGCTCTCATTCTTAGAATTATCTCTTTTTTAGTAGAGCTATCGCTTTCAGATTGTCTGCAATCAATTATTCAAAATGCATTTCCAAGGCGTTTTCATCAAGACCGTATCCATTCTAGCCGTTTCTCAAAGTATTGTTACCGCACTACCAACAGAAGAGATCAACAGCCTCGAGACCCGCGCAAAAGGGACTAAAGTCAAGTGCGATGATATCAGCAAATACACAGTTCCTGTTAGTATTACCATGTTTTGTATCTCCGCTCACCTACTCACGTGCTTCCAGTACTTCATCTCCAAAACCTGCAAGCGACCAGCAAAGTCCAGCTGTCTCTTTTACACCCGAGGTCTTAGCAGTGCAGCTCGCACTTACGCTAAAGCTGATGGCCACTCCATGACTACCATCTGGGAGATATGGCCAAGCTCTTGGTACAACAACAACGTCAAGGATACCAAGAACCCACTACGATGCATCATCCAAGATAAGGCCAAGCGTGGTACTTATTTCACCAACATGTCAACAGCCATGGCTCAAATGTGTGATATTTTCGCTACCGTTATGACCAAGGATATCAATAACGTCCCACAAGACGGTATCTGGGCTAAGGCTGAGTTCCCAACTCTCCAAGCAAGTGGAAACCAAGGAAAGGTGCTACAGATTGAGATGATTACTCAGGATGGCAAGCAGACCAAGCACCTATGGGTCCGAGGCAAAAAGGCTCGTCGTGCTCTTGAGAATCGACAAGCAACTCCAGAGGAGTTAGAGCAAGAAGAGGAAGTTGAGGAAGAGTTTGAGGAGCTGCCTGTTGAGGAGAGAGATATTGACGACTTTGATCCGGCTGATCCTAACAATGAGCTTGAGGAAGTTGAGGAGACCGTCGAGAAGAGGGATGGTGATGATTTCGATCCGGCTGATCCTAACAATGAGTTCGAGGAGGTTGAGGAGAGCGTTGAAAAGAGACAAGAGGTTGACCCAGCTGACCCAGAAGAGGAGCTTGAGCCCATTGAGGAGGAGCTTGAGAAGCGTGCTGCTTCTTGCGGATCTTCAGTTGACGCTGCTGCTTTTGACCAGGGTGGAGCTTATGTTGTTACCTGGTAGTTGGTTTTAAAGTTGTACATTTGCAGTTCTGTGGAGTTTTGGGGCCGACTTGGGGTAGGCAGTATCTTGGAGTTTTGAGGACATTTGGGAGCATTTTGTAGGACTTGGGTTGCATTACGGGAACTGCGGGGTTTGTAGCGTTTTGGAAAATTCCCTTGTAGCATTGTTTTTGGTCTCGAGGGATTAGACCTTCATGTTCACTGTCTTATATATACATATCTCAGAGAGTAAATTACAATATATGCCTCTCAATCACTTCCTTCCCCATCCCCTCCAAATCGTGAAAATCCGGCCCATGCTCGTAGGAACCCAAGCTTTGTAAAAACCTGAAACCCGGCTCCGGCTTCCAGTTTCCGACATCCGACTTCTCTCGACACCCAATTTTCAAATGCATCCTCCATGTAGTGAATCTCTCTCCGTATTTTGTTCATATTAATCTCCAATATTATGATCATCCTCAAGTGAATTATATAGAGTGTTGCATGTAAAAGTCTGAGTTCAACTTTTGTGCATTCTAACAAACATAGATACAGGGCTATAGCTCCTTGGCACTAACTCATGAACTTGGTCCTCACCTTCCTGTAACAACTACACTTCCACAGGTCTGTTTAAGCCGCTGAGTCCCTACCCCCTCTACCCCCACCCCCCTCCAAGGCATACCCTGCGACCCAAAAGCTCGTAATAATGGCGAACAAGTCGCAATCATTCCTTCCTTATCATGAACCTGACATCATTACGATCCTTACGCAATCATCACTGCTGCTCATCCTCAACATCGTCAACACCATTTTTGATAAACTGGTATTCTGTGGTTTACTTGGGCAAGTCTTCATTGGTGTAGCTTGGGGAACTCCCGGTGGGAAATGGCTAGATCACGGTGTGGAGGATGTCATTGTCCAACTCGGATATCTTGGCTTGATTCTTTTGGTTTATGAAGGTGTGAAATTTAATTTCAAGAGATCTACAGTTGCTAAGACAAATACCAAAAGGTGGTCTGGATACCAACTTCCACTCTCTCAAGGCGAATTTATCCCTATCTGCTGCCGTAGCTCTGACCGGAGTCGGCTTTCCAATGGCTCTCTCCTTCATCCTGATATCTTTGGTTAATGGAACTCCACTACAAGCCTTCGCTGCTGGAGCCGCTCTCTGCTCAACAAGTCTCGGAACTACTTTTACCGTCCTCAGCACCAGTGGATTATCTTCAACACGTCTTGGAACAGTGCTTAGTAGTGCTGCAATGATGGACGACGTAATTGGATTGGTCATGGTACAAGTTATCTCTAATCTTGGAAAATCATCAAATTCCTTCAGTGCTATAACGGTTGTACGGCCACTAGCTGTGTCATTTGGCTTCGCAATTTTAGTGCCATTAATATGTTTGTACATTGTTAAACCTCTGACCATGATTCTCAATGGAATAAGAGACAAAAATCCAGGGACAGCGTGGAGCAAGTACTGCCAGAGATTTAGTACCTCATGCACGTTGCACACACTCATCCTCATCGGACTTGTCACAAGCGCTACCTATACCGGCACTTCTAATCTATTTGCTGCATATCTGGCAGGTGCTTCGATCAGTTGGTGGGATAGCGAGGTTCCACATGTCAAAACCAATGTCCCAAACACTGCAGCCCTAGATCTAGTTTCAAAGCCTCCACAAGACAATCTAGACTCAGAAGAGGAACCCACCAACGATGAAGCAGCTCATAACGGCCAACATGTCGCCGTCCTAAATACAGGTATTGAAACTTACTACAAATTTTATGCTACGCCTGTACAGCGTATATTGAAGCCGTTCTTCTTTGTAAGCTTTTCAGGTGGTGGTCTCTATTCTTTGCTAACAACGCTAAATTTCTGCTAGGCATCAATTGGTTTTGCTATCCCTATAACAGACATGTTTCGAGGTGAAGTGGTTTGGCGAGGAATCGTTTACACAATTCTAATGCTCTTCGCCAAACTTGTTACTGGCCTTTGGCTTATTCGACTGGATATCACCTTCCCCAAAGTCCGATTACCAAAGAGCGTTCGCACCCTCGCGACCACACCAGCTGCTTGTTTAAGATGGATGTACGGACAGTCAAAGAAGACTGACCAGAATCCTGCCCCACGCTCTGACCCTCATGAACTACAAAACAAGGCCAATGTCACACCTAGGGGAACCCAAGAGCAGTTACCACAAATCGATACAAGTTTAACTTCCATACAAGCAGCTGGCATGTTTCCTGCGCCACCAAAAATTAAGAAGCCAGTTTCCTTATACCCAGCAGCCATACTCGGAACTGCGATGACTGCTCGCGGCGAAATTGGATTCTTGGTTGCGTCTTTGGCTGAAACCACTGGGCTCTTCAAGTCATCCTCTGAACCAAGTAATGGTAGTTCAGAAATATACTTGGTGGTTACATGGGCCATCGTACTATGCACTATTATTGGACCATTAAGTGTTGGAACACTAGTTAAGAGAATCAAGAGATTACAAGTTGAGAAAGTGAGAAGTTCAGGCATGGGTGACCCACTTGGAATTTGGGGCGTCAACTGAGACCAACATTGGTAAGGGTTCTTTATACCCTTTACGATCTTTCATATGCTCTGCCTGAGACGATATTTCACGATATTTAAGCTTATTTATAAGAGTGCTCTTATAAATCTTAATTCGCATTTCGAAAAGGAAAATTGCAAATGCTAAAGTTCTAATTTCGGCAACAATTTAGAGTATGCAAATCCAATAATTGATACCGAGACCATTGCCCCATCAGTATATTCCCTTTTTCGTAAATAAGGAAGTGGGGGATGTGCAGTACTTCTTGAATATCTACATTAACTAAAAAAATAAATAATTAGAATTGAGAGGCAACAAGTCCCAGAAATATACGAAACTATTTAATACTGTTGTTAATATAAAGGGTTAGATTCTCTATCCTGATAGTAGAGATATTATCACCTCATGTAAACTTGATATCTTTCTTTCCTCTCCTTGGTGACTAGGTCATCAAAATATACAACGAATACTTCACCACTGGCGAAGAGCCTGTAATATTCGAGCGTGTTTAGTAGTATTTGGTTGCCTAGGTACACATGCGTTTTAGCTAGTTGTATTATTTTGTGGGATATTTTCAGTGGTTTTCCATGCTATTTACTGTAAGAAGTGTGCTACATATTTAAGTAGTAAGTCTCCTGGGCCAAATGTCAGTAGCTGGCCTATATTCCTTGATCAGCTGAACCTTCAGGGTCTCCGGCCCCCTGAATAGCTGAACCTTCAGAGCCACCGATTTGATCCCCGACTCATATATATAATAAATAGATTGACTCTTCAAACTTGATACTATTTCCGTGCGATTCAAATTTACCTCTAAGAATAACCGAAAATAGTAATATATCACAACCCTCTAAGTCCGTGCACCCCCTTTTGGACCACCCCCCCTTTTGGACCAGCTGAAACCGGTCCGTGCCCACACCGCTTTTTCTACAACACCTTAAAGAATAAAATCTAATTCTAATTATTTTCATTGGATTTTTTAATTCGAAGTACTCATACTAAATATGCGTCAATATACGGAAGAAGACTTGCAATCAGCGATAGTAGACGTCGTAAACGGCCTGTCTATGCATGCAGCTGCGCGAAAATGGGGTCCCCCATATAGTACGATTAGAAACAGGATGTCTGGAATGGAGTCCCATACCGAGGGTGCCCAGGGCCTCCAGAGGCTATCTAAGGTTCAGGAGGACCATATAACAGACTAGATATTAGCCCAGGAGTCTCTAGGACACCCGTTAACGCATGCCCAGATCAAGGACTTCACTTCTCGCCTACTACAGCTTAAAGGAGACACTATTCCAGTAGGAAAACACTGGCTACAGGCCTTTTTAAAGCGAAATCCAGTTCTTAAGACTAAAAAGCAAAAGGCTATAGACTCTCAGCGTGTTAATAAAGCTACTCCTGATATAATTAAGGCTTGGTTCCAGAGACTGTATATTCCTATAATTCAGGCTATTAAGCCAGAGAACCGATATAATATAGACGAAGCTAGCCTTATAGAGGGCCTAGAAGTTAATAGACTAGTCGTAGAAAGCTCTGAACGCCTTGGAATCAAGAGTAAACAGCCTGGATCTCGAGCCTGGACGAGCTTTATTAAGTGTATTTCAGCGACAGGGGTCTGCCTAACTCCACTTGTTATTTTTAAAGGAATGACAGTCTAACAATAGTAATTTTTACAAGATCTTAGTTTATTTAAGGACTAACAATTTACTAGTACTCCAAAAGGGTAGACAATAGACAATACTAGCCTAGAATAGCTCTAGAAGATCTTTCTACCTTAGATATATACTATAGAGCCTAGATTACTAATTATAGACGGACACAAAAGCTACGAGACTAACGAATTTTTATATACTTGTTATAGAAACAATATATATTTACTTTACTTGCCGTTATATATGTCTTATATCCTTCAACCTCTTGATTTATCGATTTTTTCTCCTCTTAAAAGTTAGTACCGAAAGGAAGTCAGATATCTAGGTACTCTAACTAATTCAAGCCCTCTAGAAAAGCAAAACTTCCTTAAATGTTATCAGAAGGCTCGACAGGAGGCCTTATCTTCTAGTAATATTAGATCTAGCTAGAAAATAACTAGTCTCTGGCCTCGATATATAGCCAAGCCTCTTATAAGTCGTCTCCTCCTTATAAATAGCAATCAGGACATCAGGATACTACGACAGTCAATAGAAAGCTAGAGTAGACTAAGCCAGACCTCAGAATTGTCTCAGATTACCTGGAGTACGCCTAGGAGGTCTGTACAAGTAAAAAATCAGGCCAGGGATTTCCAGCAACTTGAAGACCCTGATTTCCACACTCAAAGGCTCCTGTTTCGTAAGATTACTAAGGGTTTTGAGGAGCAGGAGTCTATAATAGCTAGCCAAGAGCTTCAAATTAAGTCTCTACAGACTAGACTAGATACTGCACAGCCTAAAAAGCGAAGGAGGGTCGAGACTAGTCCAAATTCCAAGTTCGCGAATATACAGGCTATACAACGGGCACAGGAGGAGGCTAATAGGGTGTCAGGGGCTGAACAAGCTGTAGATGACTTATATGAGGCTAGTATAGCTTCTACATGCTCAGATTTACTTGTGGTTGATTTTTAATTATTATGTGTTGGGGTTGGGTAGGGTAGCGCACGGACGATTTTGAGTGGTCCAAAAGGGGGGGTGGTCCAAAAGGGGGTGCACGGACTTATCGAAAAAGCGGAGGATCTATTAAATAGAATGTTATTTGCTTTGTGCTGCAGATACATCAGATAAATGTCGAGGCCAACCGTGCCGACCAATTGAACCACCGATGAATTATCGTTCTGGAAGTGCTATGTGCAACAAAACTCTAGCCTACAATAGTAGTTGAATAAAGACTTTTCTTTGGTTATATGTTACAGCATTACCTGACCCAAATCACATGCCACCCAAAATCACTAGCTGACTCGAGGTGACCTTTTCGATGTGTTCCAACCCTCTCTTTCTGTCACGACTAGCTAAAGCCCACGTTTGCCTAGGCAATCGAATATCACTAAACTCTCTAATATACTATAGGCTCTTCGCCAATGAAGTATTCGTATTATTATTCGATAAACTAACCGCTAGAAACCCCGAATCCCGTGCACATTACGTAAAAAACTAGAAAGGGTGCCAGGAACATACACTGGTCGAGATTGAGCGTGGCGGCTACAAAAAATTTACATAGAACTGCTTTGATTTTTGATAGAGAAATGCTCCTGCTACCACTAGTCTCGCAAATCTCGCCTAGCACTGCAATCAAGCTTCAGCATAAATTTTACTTCAAAAACCACCTTCTTTTCTAGATCAATAAATCAATTCCATTCTTACCCACAAGTGCAATTATCAAGCTATAGCTTCCAATTCCCTGTTCAGCATATGGGTTTAGAGCGATCCGTGCTTCGTGCTCGAAAATAATGCAGGTTAATGTACATCTAGGCAATAGTCTAAATCATTACTTTCCGTCGATATAGTGTTCATAGTAGTCCTTATTTCAATTTATCCTCTGTTCGAACTTCCACTACTTGTTCCAGTCCATGGTTACTGCTACGTTCATCGTTTGAATTATCACCCTTAGTCTTCAGGCTTTTCCAATCGTACAGCACAGCTCCTAGACTCGAGACCGTTGCTAGTATAAGTCCAACACGGAGAGCGTCTTTGATCGCTACCCCATAGACTGCTTGCAACTCTGGTGATACCTGAGCATGAGAAGAGCCCGGAAGGACCGTCGATGTGCCGTCCAGAACAGAGTGAGGGTCTATGTCCGGGGCCAGTGTTTTCAGTGCCTTGCTGATATTTTCCAGGAATACTGCCTGCGCAACTGACACGAAGAGTGCTCCGCCAAACGTCTGCGCGAACAAGATGATGCCAACACCAGTTGCCACATCATTTTCAGGAAGTGTAGTCTGCACCATATATAGTCCTTGTTCTTCTCCTAGGCCGATTCCAGCTCCACACAGGATCTGAAATCCGACCCATTTGGCTCGCGAGGTGTGCTGAGGCCGAACAGTCATTAAAAGGCCAGTACCTATCGACATGAGAATTGAACCAGCGTAGACGAAAGGTGTGTAATATCCTGTTGCGGCAGTCCCAAAGCCTGCGAACATGAATCCGCCGACGACGCTGAGCATGAATGGGATGAACAGGATTGCGGATTTAACGGCAGAGACACCATCGACGATTTGAAACCATAGCGCTAAAGTCTAGATCAGTATTTATCTTTACTATCCCAGCTATTTTTGGAACTCACGTATGTAGAAAACATTGACCTGAGACGGTGATAGTATCCTAGTCAGCCAGATGCAATGTGAAGCCTGTGTTGGAATTACATACAAAGAACACACCTCCAAGACAGAGGCCAAACCAGATCGCTGCACTTATGCTTTGCCTACGTAGTAAACGTAAAGGAATGATGGCGCTCTCTTCCCTCCAGTATTCGACCCCTACAAAAGAACAAAATAGGACACCAGCAACCGCTAACAGGGCTATGATGCGGGCATTATCCCATGAATAGGTGGTCCCACCCCATGAGAATGCTAAGAGAAGACAAATCGTTGCTGACACAAAGGTGAGAGTACCAGCCAAGTCGAAGCGCGCGATCTGGCTGCGAAAACCGGTCGACTCGAATTGTCTCTTGCTGCCCCGGCTACTGTCATAGAAAAAGGCGATGAAGATCATGACAGCGCCCCCGATTGGGAGATTGATATAGAAACACCAACGCCATGTAGTTGAATCTGAGAAGGCTCCTCCCTGTTCCAGTAGTCAGTCACTGCAACAAATCTTATAGATAGAGAGTATGTAATCACCAGTAGGGGTCCAGCTACGCTCCCAACTGCAAAAATGCTACCAATGACGCTGTTCCATGTCGGTCGCCGACATAGCGGAACACACTCTGCGAGAATGAGTGTAGTTCCTGCTTGTATTCCAGCAGACCCCAGACCTGCTAATGCCCGTCCAAGAATGAAAACATGAGAATTTGGTGCAGTAGCACATACAACACTCCCGATCTCGAATATTAGCAACGCTGCCAGGAAGACGAGTTTGTTGGAGAAGAGTGTATAGATCTTGCCATAGGAAGGTTGGAATGCGCAGGACATCAATGGGTAGATCCTGTTCAAGGATCCGTTAATATTTGCGAAAATTTTCACATCGGAATGGACGGATGATGGAAAACTTACGCTGCATACCAACCCACATCGTCAATGCTGTGGAAGTCATGGGTAATTCGAGGGACAGCGGTCGAAATTATCGTATTGTCCACTGCTACGCATAAAGTCGCCAAGCACAGCACGATTGAGATCAAGACCACACTTGAGAACTTGATATACTTGCTCGTATCCTCCGTTTCTTGAGCTTCTCCGTGTGTCGCTAACTCACTCACATCGGCTACTGCGATTTTGTTCTCGGTAGAAGGATTTGGAGACATTCTGGTTGGTAATCTACAATAATTGAATGAGAGTTTACAGTAGTAGACTCAAGAGTGGGTTAAAAATAAATCTTGGAATGAGAAGGAAATGCTCTCAGTAGCATCTCACTGTTGACAGTACAACGTATTATAGGAATTGAATGTAGCGAGATGACACTCTGTCTGGCCTGAGGCTAAGAAATGTTGGATGCCGCTTTTTCAATAGCGATTTATACTGTAAAACTTCAATTCTAGCATCGACGCATTAGAGAAATGGACCCCAGTCCGATTCTTAATGCCCCAACCCCTAAACAGAGGAAACAAACTACTCGCGATGACCGCCTTCACATTCAAACTTTACATCGCTACGCAGGCTTTACAGTTAACTAGACTCTCTTTCAATTACCTCATATAACACATTGTCGAGTCGAATATATGCTCTCCTACCCTACTATACCTAAGTAGAAGGTCTGCGAATGAAAACCATTCTTAAAGATTCCTTGTCAAATGCTTTTTAACTAGTTAAGCATGTGCATCATTAGTTAATAGGTGAGTGTCGTGGGATGAGATACCTAAAGTGTTTATTTAAGGCTATAAAATTGAGGTTATCCGGGCAGCCTTTAGAAAGGAGGGATTTATATGACGAAACACATAAAAGAGTCCTCTTCTTTCTAAGAACTGTATTATTTGCCTTGATTTTGCCAAAAATTTAAATGGACTAATAGGTAGTGGTGGAAACATTCGATGGAGTGGTGGGACGTGGGTGTCAAAAGCCCGAATATCAGGGTATAATATGGCTACAAGCAAGGTAACTTAATTAATATTCAACTAGTAACCCTTAATGTAATTAAAAAAACTAGTTAATGCCCCCCTTCAAGTTATCCCTTCCAGCTATTCCTATACCCGCGCGGAGTACAATGGACCTCTGTTAGCGACATGGCAGTAGCATTTTAGAGCATGTTTCGAGTATATACCTGCCCCCTTGCAACTATTTCCTATTTCTATACCTAAGTACAACATACGTGAAACGTCTGCTCGTTACTGTAAGCCAAGCTAGGAAGACATAAAAAGATTACATGGCAAACAAGATAAAGCCTTTTTACTCTGTTTATAGAAGGCTATACAAGTGAAGGAGGATTATATAAATATTTTAGGGGTATATAAGTGGGTTATATAGAAAAGGGGCATATTTATTTTAGGTAAAAAGCTGAGGTAATACTAATTTAGTATTATATTATAAGTATAACCTTCCTTTGGATAGGAAATATATATAATTACATATAGTAATTATACAAGGTTGGGAGGTCATTTATAATCAAAAGGTTCTATAACTTGTCTCTGTCTCTGGAGAGAGCATGAGAGCAAAATGCAAGGAGGTGGCTAACGCCAGTAGAAGGAATACAAAATACTAGGGGATGAGCTAAAAGCGGGATTATCAGGCATCCTTAGTCCATGATTTGACTCCCTGCCTGGCTACATTTAATACCTATAATACATTGTAGAGTCACCGAACCACTTTTGGGATCCCTCTAGTTCGGGAAAGTCCTGAAACAGCTGCACTACAATTGGTCCGAGTGCGACCAAAAAGATATCTACCTTGTACACGTACAAGGTGTTACCCCGAGTATAAAGTAGCCGCTTTGGACAAGTCATGAAGAGGGTTGTCTCATATCTCTGCATCGACACGTGCGGCATTTTTGTGAGTGGTCGGAACAGGGAGGCTATGTAATTGCGTCAAGGATTCTGAAGTCAGAGATGGAGTCGGCATCCTGAACGGGGAAGCAGGGGAAATGAACACCAGAGCGTGAGCATCATGGTCGGCACAGTAAGAGGGGATAGTGAAGTTCCAAGAACAAAAATCAACGTTGGGGACGAACTGCTTCATGGTGCTTATCAATACGATGGTTCCATTAGTTTAACATCTACTTAGTTGATTCAACGCACCGTTTATAACTATAATAGTGTAACTAGTCACTTAGATATTTTGCGAATTCGATTATGATGTTCCTAATACTCTATTGAGTTCAATAAAAGCAAATTATTTAATACTTCCGGCTAATATTTAGAGTATTCTAAGTATTAATAGGTATAAAACGATTGTTTTAATAAAAAGCAAAGGAAATATTGGACAAAACCCTCTCCCACTGTTTTCTCCAAGTAGTAAATATACTTGGTCGAGTACTCGGAATATCAATATCGACTGAACTATCTCTTTCTTTGTCGCTTTGACTAGTTAGAGCTCTTATTTGAATAGGAGTAACTTACTGTGATCTCCAAGAGTAGTTCAAAAGAGCCAGTGAGGAATTCAGCAGAAACAATCTGTTGAATAAGTGATGACTCCAAGCGCCGCCTTGGTGAGTCGAGCGCCACAACCACTATTCCACTGTATGAACAGCAAAACGCACACATTTTTTTTTTTTTTTTTAAAAAAAAAAAACCAATATATTTCCAATCCAAATAACCTATGCAATTGACAAGCAATCCAGCCACATGCACACTCCCTGATTTAATACCAGCCTCAAATGGAGTAACGTGATTGAGTAGCATATGATTACTTCTTGATTTCAGAAGGTTGCTGTAACTGAGAGAGACCCGTCTCTGCTTATGCGGAGGCTAGACGATATTTAATCTCCTGGTTAGTGGCCTTAATAATTCCTTGGATTTGAGGGTTATAAGCTCGTCCTCGGATAATAGGAATAGGGGGTTACGGTTCCCACGGAGATCAGTAAAGTCTCCTTGGAACCCTCCTCCGTTGTCACAATAGATTGTTGACAGACAACCGTTATTAGTATACTAGGATGTCACATTTCGAGCCACTTCAGAAGCGGTCTTCAGCCGAAGGGGTAGACCCAGGCATATCGAGAGGAGTGATCCTTGACTTGTGGAATATACATGTCAAAGCCCAAATAGCAGAGCGCAACACAGCTACAAGCAGAATAATTCAATTGATATTTAAGAGCTAGTGATATCCAATATAACAAGAAAATTGATCATGCCTCCTCCTAATCATCCTTCTAGCTACTACTATACCCGCGCAGAGTACAACGGAACTCCGCTGGAGACACAATGATAGTCCGTTTAGAGTATGTTTCGAGTAGACATATGGCTTTTCGCAACCGTTCCCTTTATCTATACTTACGTGAAACACGCGTGACACATGTGCCCGTCACACTAGACTAGTACCAAGGTTATTATATCTAGGAAGTCTAGCTTACATAAATATTATCAATATTTTAAACTTAGAATACTTAAAGTATAGTAATTCTCTCACTCTTAGGTAGATCGATATATAAGTTAAAAAGTATATTAACTCAAGTAGTCTAAAAGTAGTTAATTACTTTGAGATAATCTCACTAGTATATTATAAAGAGTAAATTTATATTTAAGATAATAACTATAAGTTAAGCACGAAGCTATTAACTAAGAAATAAATAAAATAACAAATAGAGAATAGGCGCGTGATGTGTGAGATGACTAGCTGAGCTCACACGTGACCTGATCGCAGATTCTTTCGATCTCTTTGCCCGTCTGGCAGTGTACTAAATATAGCACACAAGAGATCCTGTGAGGCGCACGTGACATATCTGTTCAGATATGAAACACTACGGTAGCGAGGTTATTCGTTCTGTGATCCTCAACCTACGGTCAAAACATGAAACTAACGATTTAACCACAGCATTTGCGAATGGTAAATTTGAGAGCAAAAGGAAAAGCTAAGCTGCAATTTCATCGGGTCTTGCCGTGGATTGAACACGGGACCTCTCGCAATATCAGATGAAAGTACTCAGGGTACACCCTAAGCGAGAATCATACCACTAGACCACAAGACCGATATCTTTTTGATACCAAGATGGTGGCGATTGCGCTTATTTTATGATATATTTAGTTTTGTGGGTGCCAAGACAAGTGTTAGGATTCGGCAATGGCCGGATTCGCCATAGGCGAGTGTTTTGCCTCCACTTTAGCACATGATTTTATCATCTCCTTCTGTCTGATATTTAGTACTTAGAGTTCATATCACAACGAGCGATAACCAATGCTACTAGGTTTGCCTTTGTAGAATAATTATACCTCAGGTATTGATACGGAGATCCAGAAAAGAAACCTGGCAGTTCAGAGATTAATTACTGCAACCGAACCCCTGATCGAGTTAACCCCAGTATTTGTATCGTGCTTATCTTAGCGCCGAAGCTCCGATAAAGAAACATTCCTAGGTTATTCCAACACCACATCAAACACAATGTCCAGCTCAGATCCATCATATACAGTCTTTATCAGGCTACCCTTTCCTAGAGGAGACTTTATAGACCCTCCCTCTGTATGTAATTCTCTACTAACCCTAAATGTAAGCTGATATATCTAGGTGGAATGGGATGCTGGAAAGGACAAGGCTTTATGGAAGATTCTCTCGAAAGCTTCCAAGAACAGCGATATTGATTGTAAGTACTCAGACATTCTACTACATGACAAAGCTAATGATTTGTAGGGAATGAATTGTTGGTATTCTGCTTCTTTTCTGCGAACAAATACTGACCATCTCAGGGCTGCCAAGTTCGAAGTTTCCCTCCCCTTCCTTCTCCAACAGGCAGCATGGCTCTACGAACGACAACTTCTACAGGTCAGGGCACAGATGAGGAAAGTCGGTGCATCGAAAGGATCTGCCGCGCCTTCACCAGTCCCAGGCAGCACATCTGAGAATGCTGGAGAGATGATGAGAAGGACAGGCTCGGGAGGTGGTGGTAATTCAACCAGCCTCATCTCGAATAGGAAGCTCACAAATTCAGGACCACGGGTATCATCTGCCTTATCTTCACGGAAGGACTCTCCGCTACCAAGAAACGATGCCAGCATTCCAAGTACTCCTGGTCGAGCGATGGGTATGTCTTTATCTTTCACTTTCGCACCCCTGCTGATATTAGCCTCCCTAGCACCGCCCTTCTCACGAACCTCATCAGCGAATACAACTATTACATCTCGAAATCTCCCACAAACCAGTCCTAGACCCGCACATGCTACGTTAAATCGAAGCTCTGTATCCCCCAGACCCCAACGCCCAACTTCCACCATAGAAGCCCCTAGCCGATCTCCCCTCGCAGACGCCCTCTCCTCCCCAGACGCAAGCCCCTCTGAATCGTCATCGGACTCAGAACCCCCAGCACAAAGTCGACTCATCCGCCGACCACCCCGCTTCACAGCAAAGAAACAAGGACAGTCAGATGATGGCGATGAGGATGATGACGAGCCAGCATTCATGCCGTTTGCCTCTACAGAGCCAGCGCATCATGATCCGAGCGCTACATTGCGAGGAGACCCGAGGCATATAGCGAGGAGAATGCCCACACATAGGAAACAGATGGAGCGTCAACAATCGCAGACCTCTGATTCGTCTGCTAGCTCTACGGCTCCTGTTGCAAGGCGCCCGGATCCCCTATATAGAGAGAGCTCACATAGGCAGATGCTGGCTGGACCGCTGTCACCAAGACGTACGGTTGAGTTGGCTGGGCGTAGTCCGATATCGAAAGGGAAGGGAAGAGAGGGTAGTGATGGAACTCCGAGTATGGGGAGCAGTTTCAGTGATCTTGATGGTATGTCTAATTCTTCTCAAAAAACTACAAATTGCTAACAAGTATCAGATGCATCGGTGACTCAAAGTGCACTAGAGGAGGCGATGGCTAGTAATATGCAAGCAGGTGGGGGCATGGCAAGTAGGATGTCATCGCTCAGCCATCATATCCGAAGCAAGTATCTTTGACTAGCTACATGGAGCAAGATCGTGTAATTTTGGTACAAGGCGTTTGGAAATTGGCATAAGAGATGAGGATTGGTGGGGCATTTGATAGATAATTTACTGTATATTACACTTAGCACAGTCTCTGGTAAATAAGATAAAGTAGCTAACATGTCCACCGCACATCCATTTCTCTATTCAAGTGCTCGAGGCTAAAGTAGAATGACTTTTGGAAGATTCTGAAGAATGATGAGGCGAAAGGAATCCTGAAGAAGGGGGGGGGGGAGGGAGATGTGTGGCTAAAAGTGTTCACAGTGGAATGGATTTTCGAGTCGAGTGTTTTTTTGACTGTCTTGTCTGAGTTTACCCAAAGACGATAGCCACCCTTGATACATATATTGTGTTCCTCCGATATAGTCACCTCGTCTTGTAAATGAATCCCACCAAGTTAATTGATGCTGCACATTTGCTATTCCATGAGACCTCCAAGTTGGTTCTTTTTATTTATTGGGGATATTTTTCATCTCTGCATACTTAATTACCCGCAAGCCTTCCCTAGATCCTGATATAAATTCACTCGCTCCCAAACACGCCGATATTTCTGATAAATAGCTTTGTCTGTCGTAGCTTAGCACCAAATCATCCAGATGTAGCAAATATCCGGTTTCCAATTTTCAAACCCCACCTCGCTGAGTATTTCAATTTCGCTCCTTCCTCCCCAGTTAGTTAAATGGTTTTGTATATGAAGAATATAAGACGGACATAATAGGGACGATTCCAATGTTGTAGCTTTCCCTTTGGTGATCGTATTTTCGAGTTTTTTTTTTTTTTTTTTTTTTACCACACTTGCTCCTTAGAATGAGGAGGTCTATACTTGTCATTGGCCGTGGCGGTAGCCATATCCGGCCATGAAGTATCGGTGCTGACTGCTTGTTCTCTGCTAGCCTTATTCTCCTCAGTTGATGGTTCTGCTTCATCGACGTTCGCATCGTTTCCCCAGCCAGATGCTTCTCCCCATCCCACTTCACCGTTACCGGTGCCAGTTCCCCAGCCAGACCCGCCAGTACCTGGAGCTCCCCAATCCCCACCAGTGCCGCCAACTCCCCAGCCATTGGCAGCAGTGGGGTTTCCTTGCCCCCAGCTTGCATCGGCCGACCCCCAATCATCAGCGCCACCCGTTGCTGGAACACTTACGCCAGTATCAGTTCCCCCATCCGGGGTGGCTCTGTCTTTCCCATCGCCAGCGCTGCCAACACTCTTCTTCCCCTCCCACCAACTGCTACTCCCGATATCCTTTCCCTTTCCAGCAGCCTGCCACCGATTCCAATCACTCGAACCCTTCTTGCCCCATTGTCCAGGACTCGGAGCTACACCATTCTCACCCCAAGAGTGTAAGAACTTACACTCATCGGCTGTGTACTGACACTTTCCTCCCTGTGCCCAGTAGTGACAAGTCTTGCCCAATTTCTTGCCATAGTTCCTGTCATTGGTGTCAGTGTTTGTCCAACTGTCCTCATCTCCAGTGGTTCGAGCATCTCCGCTTCCAATTCCAAAATCAGGCGGTGTCTTAGTTGTTGAAGGGTCGAGACAGTCGGTCAGCGCAGCCCAAGTTGGTTTCCCCTCTCGAAGATTTGCTGGGTCACCAGATGAGAAGGGGGTGTGCTCATGGAGGTCACGGCATTCCTCAGCGGTGAAACGACAATCTTTGTTTGGGGTAGCCCAGAACCAGCATGTGACAGTCTTGGGGATGACCGCGCGGAGAGGCTCTTTCAATGGCTCTTTGGAACGGTTGCGAGGGCCGGCTGGAGCTTTTATGGCGTTTACGGGTATGGGTGGAGTGATACCCTGGCGCTTGAGAATCTGGTGGAACTGTTACTTTGTTAATGAGAATCTCTAAAAAGGAGCGAGAAGACTTACCTTTTCATCAACAATCTTGTCAACCTGCTCACGAGTCATGTGGTGTACAAACTCCTGATCACCGTCACTTGCCTTACCCTCATCAGCTAAAACTGCAAATCTGCTCGTCATCAACCCGTTCTTCACGGCAGGACGACTTGGAGTCGGCTTAGCGCGTTGTCGTGGTCCAGTAAGTATAGGAACATCATCCCACTCCGCAGCGTTCATCCCCTCCACCCTATCTAAACCTGTCGAGTAAGTCGTGCTCACACTCCCATTCCTCAGATGTACCGGGCTAGGAGCAGCTTTCTGAGCAGCTAGATTCTGCTGGCAGGCGATCAAGTCCGCGGAACTTCCATTAACTCTCGGATTTTTGAAGATCGACTCTTGAAATTGGCCAGTCTTGTTTGTGCGAATATTCCTCCCAAAATATAAAGTCCCCGAGACATGCTTGAGAATGGAAATCTGATCACCAGCCTGAACCTCCATGCCAAGCAGGTGTGTGGCATGGTGGTTATTCTGTGCGACAGCAATGATACCCGGGACGAGTTTCACATCCTCTAAGGCACCTCCAAGACGTTCGATCACACTTGCAATACCTTTCGACCGAGTGACTGATGTGGCAGTCTTGGTTGACATCCTCGAATCGGGTCGTTTGGGCGGTCTGATATGGGGAGGTTTGAACTGTGGATTATTGGGCTGTAGAACATCGTTCAATGCCTTAGGAAGTCGACCATGCTGGCGGGCGAATCCTTCAACAAGAGCAGCGCGGGTATCGGCAGAGACGGGAGTATTCTCGGTGCTGTTTTGAGGGGGTACTTGTTCGATTTCGATGACTTGGGTGTTTACCTCTGAAGCCCAGGTATGGATACGATCAGCTTTCTCGGCGTGGGCGATCGAGGGTGGGGATTGTGGTTCGTGCGCCTCAACTTCCTGCGGCAAATAATCTATGGGCTGGCTGCTGTTGTCCTCGTAGGCTTCTTTCTTGTACTTCGGCCTGGATTTCTGACCAGCTTTCGTCAAGCTTGCATTAAACGCCTTGATCTCGTCGAGTTGAGCTTGCGTATATCCAAGCGATAGTCCTCCATTTCCAGGAATCTTGACTGGTTCACGTTTTGGTTCGTCGAGCGGGGGTGTTGTAGCGCTGCTCAGTATGTCAGAGAGGGTGTCAGAGAGCGGCTCGTCTTTCGCAGGACGATTTTTTTGGATTCGGGGTTCATTCGATTCCGCTACTGCAGAAGTTGCTGTAGAGGATGGATTTGAGGACAGAAGGTCTAAACTTGCTGGTTTAGAAAGAGGAGATTCCTGTGCTTTGGTCGTGCGTTCAAGTTCGCAGGAATCCTTGGCGTTATCAGCAAGAAGAGATAGAGGTTCTTCTGATGAATTTGAGGGCCCGGGGGTTGAGCTTTTTGCCAATTCAGAAAGAGGTGGAAGAACTTCCTCCCCCTTCTCTGCTATGACTGGCACCTCTAGATCAGCAGCTAGCGAGAAGGTGTCTATTGCCTTAGTTTGCAATTGCAAATGCCCCATATTGTTTATAGTATGCGATTCCGTATCTTCGAAAGTCATCAATTCCTCCTCCGTTACCTCGAGGAGACTGGTAGGTGGACCGCGGGTGAAGACATAACTACCTTTGTGGATCAAGCCGTCGATCTTGATCCATTCGTCCTCTGTAAAGTAGTCGGCTCCGTACAACATGTAAAGACCCTTCAGAGAGATTGTTAACAAGAATCACAAGTTGACTTCGTCTGTTTGAGCAAGAATTGGAAAAACGTGTAAAAAAAACCCTTACCATTTTCACCTGCTCCAATGCTCTAGCAGCATTAGTAGATAACGCCATGTTTGTTAGAGCTCTCCCGAGCTTGTACCTCTGCAAATTAATTGAGAGGGAGGAAGGTAGGGAGGAGGAGCAGGAGGTGGGTAGAGATAGAAATTGGGTGCTGGGATCTCTCAGGCCGGGGGTTGCCCGAGAACGGAAAGGTTGCGTTAATCGCTGAAACAGTAGTTGCCGTGAACACACCACCAAGAAGGAAAGAATAGATGCACAGCTTATCAACACTACACGGTAGCAGATAGAAGAGAGAAAGAGAAAGGGAACGGAAATGAAGATATTCATTTATTTCATGCTGTTAGCCAAGCAAAGACAGGCCATATAATTGCAAGCCCTAAAACCCCAATAAAGGGTCTAATCCGAACGAGTCAGGTTTATCTATCAAGTATCGCTTCAATATCAGTGGGTGAACAACCTTCACTGTTGTTTCATACCGCCTTTTTCCCAACTCAATATTTACTTCAATTTTCATGCTAAAAAGACTGCAGCTCTCCTGACGAGAGCGGGCACCAATCACGAACACCTCTTACTTGCTTTTGCCAGCTCAGACACCCTCGTGCAGGGCTGTTTCCAGTTTGTGGCGGGTACAAACCATCACGCTGCTATTTGGCAGACGCGTTGTGGTCGCGTTCCGCACAGGCCCAAATTTTCGTGTTGAGTGTAGTACGGATGAAACGACCCCGCCAAAGACCCAAATTAGGAGAGAATAGAGGGGTAGAGAGTCAAGATAATTAAAACTGGCAGTTACATAAATGCATTGATGATATATTCTTTTTCTATATTAGCTTTGATTTGCAAGTTATTGGTGGATTTCTCGAGTACCAGAAACGAAGTGTCCGTATCCTAGAGTTACTCATCTTGGTGGTGGGTTTTCTTGTCCTATGTAGACAGAGGTATCTGGATGACACGCTGATTATTCACCACACCACCACTGGCCTCCAAGCCTGTCTTGACCAATGTTATGGTCAGATCAATTATGATGGAACGTTGCGCTTTGGTTCAGTCTTGCCCACGATACGTATTTTCACTTATTGGATTCTAAAGCTGCTGCTTCCTCTCGATCATTCCTCTCTATCGTAACTAGGTAGGATATACCTGCAACTAATACACAAAATACAATCTCTCCAACAATGATTGCAGCAACGGGCAGCTGTGGTGGTCCCTTGGAACCTGAATTTGACGGGGTTATAAGGCTTAGCAGGGAGGATCGGGGGGACTCTCTGATGGTCTTTGAGTTAAATTGAAGCTTTATATTTGCAGCATGGGAAGCTACATCTGTTAATGAAGGGTATAAAGTATGTAGTTTTTGAACCCTAAATTATTGGAAAATTCTTGGGCTCTTGGGATCAAGGGAGATTTTATCAATTTTTACTTATATAGAAATTGAAGCGAGTGGATTACTTCAATAGGGGATGCAAATGGCAGACTTTCCCGAGTCATAAAAAGAGATAAATAGACCCCTCGATGATGTCTCATGTAGGTATGTTCAAATATCAATATTAAGATGCAGGCCGTGTTCAGTCAACTTTAACATGCATCATTGTTTCATGTTGGGTACAAGGCCGGTGTACTGCATCGTGCGCTACGGAAATATATGTGTGTAGCCTTGTATGACACGAATAAGAAAGCAAGATCCAGAAAATTCACTAGAGTCTTTGTGCCCGTAGCGACTCTAGTTATACACGGCTTGGATGCTCTAAAGAGGTGCCTTCAATCTTGTCGGTTATGCCATGAAGCCAGGATCCAAAGTCTACTGGGCTTTTTGTGGGGTAGATCAGCATTATTAGCCCAGCCTCATCGCAGAAGGAGGTGGAATCCTTGCCCCGATTAAAGGAGATTGGTCATTGATGGAATCCCAGTCGTGACCATCAAACGCAGCTTGTCGACTTCGTAATACTGCTGCACGCGTTCGTTCTTGCATCTCAGCCTCATAAATCTCAAGCCCTGCCTCTTGACTAATCTCCCCAGCATATATTCGCTTGAGCTGATCCAAAAGAAGAGCCGCGTCCAGAATCCCGTGGTTTGCTCCTTCACCACGATACATCGTCATCGCATGTGCGGCATCTCCAGCTAATGTAATGGATCCATTTACATTGTCCCACGGCAGGCAAGGAAAATCTGCTAAACGAAGCCCAGTTGCTGTTGTACTGTCTTCTGGAATATCCATGATCATGCTGAGTAGTGGCTCGGCGAAGCCTTCGGCCCTTTCCTTCATTACGGCGATTTTTTCAGCAGAAGTTTTGGGAATTGCATCCTTTTCTGAATCTTTCACCTCCCAGCTAATTCCGACGAGTCCATCGTATGATGATCTACCATCGGGGTCTGTAAACACTTCCTAGATTGTCTCAGAATCATTTCCTAGCGGATTCTGGTCGAGGCATACCTGGATAGAGTAAAAGAAAAATGTCCGGGAGTGTGGTTGTAGGCCGAAGAAGAGAAGTGGATTTAGTGCTCGAACTGGGACAGCCTGCTCTGGAGTAAAATGTCGGACTGCGCCAATCAAGTTAATTGGTAAAGGTGTGAGTTGGGTGTCTCCCATCCTCAATCCTTGACGAACAATGCTATTATTGCCATCGGTACCAACAAGGAGACTGCCACTTGCTGAAGTTCCATCCTCAAATATGGCTGTAACTTCGCCACTGTCGGAAGTCTCGAATGATTGAAGCAGCTTTCCATACTGGATGTCGAGGCCAGAAGCCAGGACAGCTCTTAATTTCTGGCGGCCCGCCCTTAAAAATCGTTTCGTCGGAATAACGTGGTATTTCGGTTCGCAAGTTGCAGCATTAAGAAAGAGGAAACCACCCTCCCTTCCTTGGACACTTGGGTCGACATTGGTCGGAGAAGGGAATAAGCTTGATATGCGTAGTAGCGACGTTATATGGTACCTACCTCTGGAAACAATGCAGCAAGTCGAGAACCGATCGTTCTTTCGAGGGCATTTAAAGACCAATGCAGTGTTAAACCCCAGCCTTGACTGCTTTCTGACGAAGCTTCAAGCTTCTCGAATATTTTGAATGGGATTCCGGCTTCGCGACAACCTTGAGCAAGTGTCAAACCCACGACACCAGCTCCAATGATTAGGACATCTCCCGTAGGTTGGCACGTCAAGGGCGGAGTGTTTTCTAACATTGTCACCCTACTTTGCTGGGCCAACTAATCTGATAACCAGGACGTACAAATCTCTGAACCGCAGAGTAATTTTTCCTTGTGGTTCTGTTGCAGAGAAAAGGAAACTGTCAAGGTTCAGAGACAGCTATTCCAGGGTACCCAATAAATATCTTCCCTACCTACCAGCCGGCACCCCATGAAATCTCCCGCTTGGGAAAGTTCAACATGGCTGCACAGCACACACACATGCGGATAGGAAGAGGGAATACTACTGTAGCCTCTCCACTGCTTTTAGATGCTTCAACTCCAAAGGAGGAAGCTGTTCCCTTTTGTGGCTGCATATCGTTCGCTGGTTGGTTTTTCCAGTCTTCTCTCTACCTTGGTACTGTGAAATGTCTTTGGCGGTTTGACCTGTTTGACTGTAACGACTCGCATATCAAATAATGAAGAAGACATGGTTTCGCAATAGGGAAGCAGATGCATCCTCCTCGTAAAATTGTGTTTTGGTGGCCTTTGTGTACACAGGTCTGGATACAGCACTGAATTGCATTGATGACTTCGTGTCGAAAAATAGGGCGTGACACGTGATTGTAAATTATGCATTTGCATTAATTCCGTGGGGGGTTCACAAAATGTCTCTGAATCTTAGTCAACATCAGCCGTCACTCCAACGATATCAACGACGCCCAGGTTTGTTTTGATACTTCGATGTCGACTCCATTTCAACGTGTTTGATCGAAATGTCTCCAAAATGACACCGCCCCAACAGCCGAGATCGCGGAAGGAACGCCCTTGTGATGCCTGCGTGAGCTTATCCCCGTATCTGTGAGGTGCCAAATACATAATGGCTGACAAGCTGGGATAGAGGAAGCGAAAGAGTCGCTGCGTGTTGGAAGAGGAGTCCCCTGTATGCGTTCTGTGCAGATTCCACAACCAAGACTGCACCTTCTTGCAGAATCCTCAATCACGTAAGAGGAAAGTCCCATCAGATGCTGTAGAAGAGCTTGATGGTCCAAAAAGACGGTAAAACGTTCTACATACAGATCACGTGGCGCAGCTAATGAAAGTTAGACACTCCAGTTCCTCTACTCGTTCAAGGAAATCACCAGGTGTTTCAACACGAGTGATACGCACTAATAATGGTACTGGCGTTGAGGAGTACGATGATCTCGATGGTCCGAGCCTTTTGAAGAAAACGCTTGGCCTACAAAATAAGCACCACAGTCAGTACATTGGCTCAACTCGAGGTCTGGAACCAGCTCTTCTTGGTAAGCTGTCCACTACAGGGAGGGAGGAGTTTCCCCTGGAGGGTGCCACGCTTCGGCGAGTATCTTCCAATGAGGCTTTCATTTTGATGCCAGACCCTGGCACTCAGGGGTACGAAGATGAACTTGACGACCTAGATACCATCGAGGCAATTGTCAAACCTCATGGCAAAGCATTGGTCGACCTCTACTTCCGCATCGTCTTTCCAAGCTTCCCTGTCGTTCACAAGGAAGTTTACCTCGAGAAGTATAGCAGGTCATACAGAGAGTTCTCCCCACCCCTGCTTGCTGCAGTATACTTGCTTGCTCTTTACTATTGGACGTATGACAATGCTCTCAGCAAGTTTACCAAACCTGATGTTGAGCGATTAGAGAAGCTAGCCCGGAAAGCTCTAGGAGATACCATACACCGGCCCAAACTGTCTACCGTTCAAGCAGGTCTCCTTCTGCTACAACACACAGATGCAGACTCTGCAGAGCTAACAGCTCAATTGGTCAGCGTTGGGTACGGTCTGGGGCTACACTTGGATGCTTCTGAATGGAACATACCAATCTGGGAAAAAGGCTTGCGAAAACGATTAGGTTGGGCCTTGTATATGCAAGATAAATGGAGTAGCCTTGGTAGTGGTCGCCCCGCGCTCATCAACCCCTCAAATTGGGATCTGCAGCCAGTCAAGAACAACGATTTTCCTGAAAACGCATCCCACGAGGATGACCAGGAAGGTAGTTCAGAAGTGGAAAAGGGGCGAATTCTTTTCAGCCATATGATTAGTCTCTCAGAGATTCTTGCTGAGCTTCTTGAGACAGTTTTCACGGTTAAGGCATCGAGGGAGATCGTAGTCGCTGGTGCTAACGGTCTGCGCATCGTCCTCGAAAAGGTTAAGCCCGTTCAGCTCAAGTTGAAGGAATGGTATTCTAACTTGCCAGAATGTTTGTCGATGGAATCTACGTTAGTCATGAAGCTTAACTCAGTCGGCTATTTGAGGCTTGCTTATGTAGCAACTGAGATCGCGCTTCATCGGCGTATCATCTTAGCGCTTTCTCTATCGACCGATACTCAACTCTACCACTTCTGCAGGTCCGTTGCTCATGTACGATTCATGTTTGCGATCGATTTTGTTCAGTCTCTGAAACCACAGCATCTCTCAAGCTTCTGGTATTTTGCATCCGCTCAGAATTTTGCTCAAATCGGCGTCTTTGGTACATTACTATTGTCTACCGCGACAAATACGGAAGAAGCGGATTTCTATCGCACGAAATTGCGAGAATTTCGCTGGACTTTAAAAATCAATAGTGAAAACGGAGCGCGATACATGAAACCGGCAATGACTCTTCTCGATGCAAACATGGCTTTGTTGGCAGAGACTACTACAAATCAACCAGCTTCTCATGCCATTGATAAGCAGACAACCATCACTCGAGCCGACACAGGACGTAAGACCGAGACTCATGCTTTACCAACAACATCGAGACACACATCTCTATATGCAGATGCCCCGTTGTCTACCAGCAGCGGCTTTGCGTCCCCTAGCCAGTATCCTTTTGAGGCAACCACCTACTCCAACCATCATCCAGACGACTCACCTGCAGCTTTTCCCTCTGAACATACCGATATTCAAACCCATGAGTTCGGATATGATTTAGGGAACGCTCAAGGCATGTGGACCTATTAACCTATGCCTTCAACCTTCATAACCATCAGAACTATCAAACATGCAATGCGCACGTTTAATGAACAAGCTTTCTATATTGAACAGTGCCGAAGACTAGAGTAGAATAGGATTGAGTTGGGTGCCGGGGTCGCCAGGTACCCATATGCAAGACCCCGAACGGGCAGCACAAGATTAGAAAGGCCATCAAGACGATTCGCCCGGGCTGCAAGGATAGCCAGCCCTTGTTGATCCTTCCCACTCATCAAGCATTCACCTTCCCACCTAGAATATATTCAAATTTTAACCTCACTCGAACGTTCGAAGCACGCCCTGACATACTCTTCACCTGCCTGTTGAACACCACGTCCCGTGTTCCTGGCCTGTATGCGGTGTACCATATCCCTAGTGTTACCATTTCAGAGATCGTATGACAGGCCTTCTCACTACTTCTGCTGATTCAGGATCAATGTCTGGGCCATAATTGGTAATGCATCTCTTCGCTGGGGCGAGGTGCCTTGGATTCAGACAAGTGCCACAAACAAATATGTCACCTTCTACTAAGGGCTCAGAATCCTTGGGCAATTCTTCAGCGTGTTTGCTACTAACATTGAAGTATCATTTCAAAAGTATATAATGTATCAACGACCGGCTTTGGAAAGGCTGTTAAGCTCAGAGGATTCTCAATCTCAAATCACTCTCCGATTCTGTGAGCCTGCAAAGCCCCCGGAGCCTTTATTCCTATAATCATGTCTCTCTCCAAGCTTATTGCGCCTTATCTTGCGCTTTCGACAATACCGACAGCATATGCTGCCTTCTGGTACCCAGATGTGTCAAGATCATTAATTGAAGGCATATTCGTTGACGCACATGGAAACCATGCTACCGGATTTGTCGACGCCATAACACCGTGTTCAAACTATGTTTCTGGGGCTCCCAATATTGGTCGCATGACAGCAGCTCAATGGATCCGGGTCTCTTTCCACGACTTCGTCACTCACCATACCTCGGACGGCTCAGGAGGTCTTGATGCCAGTATTGGTTTTGAAACCGATAGAAATGAGAATGCTGGCGCTGCCATGAATGATACAATGCGATTCTTTAGGAATCGAGTAAATGCCAAGGTCAGCTCGGCTGATTTGCTAGCGCTCTCAGTGACTGCTTCAGTGGAGAACTGTGGTGGTCCACAAATTCCAAAGAGGGCGGGCAGAGTTGGTACAGTAACCCCGTTTCTTGAATTCTTTCATTTCCAGTCAATCTTTATCAAGAATAATAACGTTCACTTCTGGAAAAGTCGTTGAACTCCTCTTCTTAATTATAGGCGGCAGGCAAATGCTAATATGTTGCTCTACAGATGCTACTGGTCCAGGTCCCTTCGGAGTTCCGTCACCGACCAACACGCTTGAGGATACTCTAGCAATGTTTGGAGGTGCTGGTATTAACCAGTCAGATGCCATAAGTCTCGTTGCTTGCGGTCACACCCTTGGAACGGTCCATCATGGTGTTTTCCCAGACGTTGTTGGACCTGAAGCAGTGACACCCGACAATCTGGCTGGAGGTGTTGCATTTGACGATTCTCCAACAGTCTTTGACAACAATGTTGTTCACGCCTATATTGATGGCACCGGTACTAGAGGTGGTCCTCTAATTACTACAGCCAACGAATCTTCAAGAAGTGATCTTCGACTTTTCACCTCTGATAATAACGCCACAATGGAGAAACATTACAACTCAGGAGCTGGTTTTGTTAACACTTGCGCCACTCTCTTTCAGAGGATGATTGAAACAGTACCAAAGGATGTTGTGCTTTCCGACATCATTACACCACAAAAGGTCAAGCCTGTCAACGCAACTCTTGACTTTGACGTTAATGGCAGGCTCATCTTCACCGGAACTGTGAGGGTAAGTGAACTATCAGAACGACTATTGCACAATTCTAATATTTTTAGGTTTTGACCCCGAGTGTGGCAACAGCAGCCATAGCAGTGGCACCGCAAGCCATGACTCAAACGATTTCTTCAGAGTTTACAAAGCTCAATATCTCAGCCGAGGCTGAAGGTGGATACAGCGTCTACGGCAAGACTAAATTTTACCCTTTCAAGCGATACATCTCCTTCCCATCGCTCTTCACCTCCTTCAGTGTCATAGGCACCGGATACCCCACAGCGACCTTCCCAGTCCAAGCCAAAGCATTCGTCGTCCCATCCCTCAGCTCAACTACATTAGCTACTGACGGGACGGTTACCGTACAATTCACTGTCGCGATCCTCGATGGCGCCACGACCCGCCTGTTCAGACGTGCTGCTGCCGCGCCCAATGTCAGAGTCGCTATTCCAGTCAGTCAGCCGAATACTCAGGGACCTTTAATCAAAACATTCAGCAATGTTGCCATCACTTCTGCTGGCTCAAAAGCTGGATACTCGCTATTCTCAGGGTCCGTTAGCGCTAGCGAATGGACGCATGGTACTGTTGAAGTTGCAATATTGAGTGATGCTGGCAAGGAAGTTGATGTCTTGATGGTTTCGTAAAGTGTTTGAAGCTGTGTAGTTTATTGTTGCTTTGTTGAATTGTTTGCAATGTGTAGCCAGGATTAAGTACGTAGAGGGTGGTGGCAAAGAACCCATTAGCAGTTTCACAATATCGACTATTTTTTTTAAAAAGAAAATTTTTTTAATATATTTCGAAAATGTTGGTCGCTCTTTCCTTCACAATTCTTAAGCAAGTCCTCAAAGTAATTCAATGATAATTTCTGAGGTCCTTACCGTTGCGTGGCCCAGTCTTTTACGTTTTTCTTTTGTGAACAAGAAGAAAGCGAATTTAGCAGTGAGAATGATTGGACGTGGAATAAAGACACACAACCCAAGACAGCACTATTAGGACACGTAGTGGGGTATACACAGAGAAGATGCATGGTTATTTGATAATTCTATAAATCGTTAAAATCGTTATTGTTATTGTTATATGCAGCCTCCATACCTCTAAACACCACAATGCTGAACCTCAAGCCCAAATTGAAATATCCGCTGTACACATCACAAATAGGATACTTACACCTTTGAATCTGCTTTCATAGCTTGTTCAAAAACTGCAGCAATATCCAAAACTCTACCATCATATCCACTCCCGCCCAGGAAAGTGACGCCAAAAGGTAGCTTCTCCGCTGTCCAGCCTGCATTGACACTTACACCACAAAGATCAACCACATTTCCAGCGTGTGTGAAAGTTCCAACTTTTGCGTTTAAACCAAGAGGATCTGCTTCCATTTCCTTGATCGTCGGATGGCATGGCGTACTCGGTACAAGTAACATATCGATACCACCTTCTAATGTATCGAATGTTTTCTGTGCTTGCATTGTATATTGCGCTTGTAATGCCTGGTCGTGGAAGACTTGCCACGGCTTAAGAGCTGAATCTAGCGCAGCCTCGAAAAGGGCCTTTGTGGTGGGATGCAGGGAGTTGATGTTTGCAGCCAGAAAATCATGGCCGATTGAGGCGATCCGTTCTTGGACCAAGGAGGCGTTGTAAAGTAGATCACCGGCCAACGAGAAGGGCGTATAGTCGATATCAACTAGGCGCCCGCCACAAGATCGTAGCTTTTGTATCGCGGCCTGGAACAAATTTTGGTACTCCTGAGAGCAAGTCTCAAGAATTAAAGTTGGAGGAATCCCAAATGTGAAGCCTCCTTCTTTTGGCCCCCGGAAATCACTCTTCCATAACGAGAGTGATAGAGGTGTCTTAGCAAAAGGATCAAGCGAGTCGTACTGATCTATTATATACCAAACCTTTCGTGCATCTGTTAATGTCGGTGCCATGATCGATAGGGTATCGAGACTTTTGCATGCCGGTACGACACCCCGAGCCGAAATCGTGCCTTTGGTAGGTTTGAATCCGACAATACCATTCAAGGCAGCTGGAACCCTTCCACTTCCAGCAGTGTCGGTTCCAAGAGCGAAAGAGACCAGGCCAGCAGCCACTGCAACCGCAGACCCAGATGAAGAACCTCCTGAGATGTGGTCTTGACTATGGACACTATGTGGTGTCCCATATGGGGATCGACATCCTGAAAGTCCGGTTGCCAATTGATCCATGTTGACTTTTCCAATATATATTGCCCCAGCATCTAGAAGAAGTTGCACAGCAGGAGCTGTTGTCTGAGCAACATATGCGTATGCCTCACATGTTGCTGTTGTAGTTACCCCCTCATAGTCGATATTGTCCTTCAGCGCAAACGGAACACCATAAAGAGGTGGCACCTGTTTTCCAGCGTATTTCGCAGATAATGATTTGGCCGCTGCAACAGCGTCCTCCCTGGATTGTATAGATATCCACACAGCTGGGTCTATTGTTTTGTACTTTTCGATTCGATCAAAGACTGAGTTCACCACCATTTCTGGGTCAAAAAGTCCGGTCTTGTAAACTTTTTGTAGCTGAGGGATGGATTGGAGAGAGTCATCAGGTACGGGAGGCGTAGAAGGTGGTGTGAGGCTTTGCGATTTCGAGGCTTGAGCGAAAAAATCAGAACTGTTTCCAATATATCCAAACAGTCCATCCTGCCCGCAGATTATGTCCATGGACGTTGTAACCATTTGTTGGTCAAAACCGCCAGTGCAATCGGAGAGTATGCAGCATTCGAATCCTCGATCGTTACATTCTCTAAGAGTCGTGGTCACACAGCATCTATAGAGAAGTCAGCACGCTCTTATCTGTCGTCGAAATAGAGCCCACTCTGTTGTAACCCCCGAGAACAGTAAATGTGTAATTCCTCTTGCCAAGAGTATTCTGTGCAGGCCAGTTCCCCAATAGCTTCCCTTGCCTGGTTTATCAATGACGGGCTCTCCCGGCAACTGTCTGAGTTCGTCGATAATATCGTGACCCCATTCCCCTCTTACCAGCAATCTTCCCATAGGTCCTTGATCCCCGATACCCATTGTGTGATGCCCATTAGGAGCGTTTACCTGACGGACTTTCTTTGATTGAGGTAGATCTGATAGATCAGGTCGATGTCCTTCTCGAGTATGTATGACCTGAATTCCAATTGATCGTGATACTTCGAGGACTTTTTGCAATGTTGGGACGATATTGCGAACAGCTGAGAAGATTTCGGGATTGCCGCACTGAATAGAGCCAAAACCATTTGGATCAACAAAGTCTCTTTGCATATCAATTATGATGAGAGCTGTTGTAGCGGGAGGAAAGGTGAAGGCATAGGGCCTAGCATTAGGAAGGGACAACTTGGTTGCCATTTTAGAGAAAGAAGGAAATGAAGTTGATCAAAGCAAAGTCGGGATGGTGCCTTTTGGTGACGCCTGCCGATGGTTGGCAATAATACTTTGGGAGAGATTGTGTCTGAAATTAACAAACGAATCTTTCGTAGAGGTTTCAAAGAGGATGAGGTGCTCAAGATCTAGAAAGAATAAGACCAAAGTGATATCTCAAGCCACAGTCCCCAGGCTAAGAATGGGCGTTTTAAAGGAAAAGAAAATACTGTTTACAGCGACTTCTAAGTGGACCAAGAGCACTTGCTCTGTCACCCTTCGGCGCAATGAAGCCATCATGAACAAGGCTATGACAGACGGCGTCGGCGGCGGGGTTTCTTCATCGTGGCCGTAGGCACGCCGGAGGCCTTCGAGCTTGTGGGGAGATAAGAGACTGAAAAGACGAAAGCGACTGGCAGATCGGCCAAGGGATGTGAACAGGGGCATTCTCGGTTACTTATCTTAGTGCAAGGCTGACAAAAGGGATTAGAAATGAAAAAGATACATGATCAGAGGAAGATGTGAAAGTTTAAGTATATAATTCTTGCACATTTGACTCCAGACGTGGGCGGCTGTGTTGGGCTAAGATGGATCGATACGTCTTTTTAGTAGATACATGACAGTGAGATCCAGGGGACAGCACAATTCGTATGCCTTGTGTGTGTAAAGCTCACAAAAACTCCTTCCTGTTCCCAGTATTATATCTTTACATGATTACTCCGAAGTGTGTAAACTGCTATGAAGTACTTCACCTCAAATACTATATAATTTTTCTCCTTGAAAACCTACCAAAAGATCTTCCTTCCCATCTGTTGGATGGGTGTCACTTGACTGTTACAATAGTACCAAGAGTTAGGATATAATGTAGCATTCTACTGTAAAGTAACTGTAGAGAAGAAGATAAGATTTCAAGACTACTTTAGGGAACCCGTCCCAAGACTTAGATTCGGCTTGGAAGTAGTAGCAAAAGAAAGTCTAGAAAGCAGAAAGAAGCCCAATTGCAATTTGAGAAGAAAGACATCTTCAAGCTTGGCATATAACTCTCAGCCAATACGAAATCAAAGGGAGGGGCTATTGCAACGTAAGTGTGACCAACCAATGTGCCATCGTTGTTTCTGTGCTAAGGCTGGTAAAGTGTGGAGGTCGTAAAGCCACAGGGCGGGGAAGACCCCCTTCGGCCAGCATGTTCAACGCCTGTGCCTTCGGCGAGCGTCGGCACTCTCAGTATTGACTGGCCCTTATCAACCAGATTTCACCACCGTTTCTCTATCTCAACCTCACGGCTGACGATACACGAATTATTTTATCGATAGATACACAATGCCATTACCAGCTTGCCATGCAATCGCTTTTGACATTCGAAAATGGTTACAAGAAGTGCATATAATGAGGAGCTTTCCTTTATCGAAATGCCTTCTTCATCACTCGGGTCAGGATTGACGAGAAGCACCATCTTGCAACAGGAGTAAAATATTCGAATCACCACCACAGAATGGCAGAGGCAGTCCGCTATCGTGTAAATGCCCTCAAGGAGGGAGCCATTGCGAAAACGAAGCCTGGGGGATGGATCATTCCAAAGGAGAAGTCCAGCTTCGGTGACGAAGATGCTTGGTGAGTCTTGCATCGCAAATCTTGTGATTTCGGTGCATTTTCTGACATGCCTTCAGGACAAATCTTGACACTGATGTAACTCCTCTCGAGAGGAGAACCTGGACCGCCTGGACGATGGGAGGATACTGGTTCTCTGATGCTTTGAATGCACAAAGTTGGGAAGCTCCGGCAGCCATTATTGCCGTGGGTTTGACTTGGTAAGTTTTATAATTATCACTCCAGCACACCTTGAACTAAACTTCAAAGGCGCGAATCAGTATACTGCATTATATTTGGCAGTCTCGTGTGCACTATACCCTTGGTTCTCAACGGTCATATTGGTGCTAAGCTCCACGTTCCTTTTCCTGTTGCCTTGAGATCAGGATTCGGTTGGTATTTCTCTAGATTTGCTGTGGTAGTTCGTATGATTACGGCCCTATTCTGGCACGCAATTCAAACATATACTGGATCTACAGCCATGACCCAAATGATCCGTGCTATTTGGCCGTCATATCTGGACATTCCAAATCACATCCCTGAGGCTGTCGGCATCACTACTCAGCAAATGGTCAGCCATTTTCTGTTCTGGTCTCTCCAGTTCCCAATTCTCCTCACTCCACCACATAAGTTACAATGGTTTTTCATCTTCAAAGCTGGTATGCTTCCCGGTTCTTTGTGTACACTTGTCCCTACTAACACAGCTTCAAGTTGTTGTGACCATCACTTGTGTTGGGGTAGTCATTGCCATGACAGGCAAAGCAGGAGGAACAGGAGATATCTGGAACCAGGAATACAAGGTTCATGGCGCTATGAGATCATGGCTCATTCTTTCGAGTATGTCTTCTATCACAGGTGGATGGGCTACCATGGCAACCAAGTAAGTGATGCTTTCACCATGTTTTCCGCATTGGCTCACACTTTAAAGCATCCCTGATTTCACCCGGTATCTCAAGGATCCTAAGGCAGTATACTACCAAGTTGCATTTCTGCCTCTTATCCAACTTGTCCTAGGACTCTTCGGCATCATTTCGTGCTCAGCAGCTAAAGTTGTCTACGGTGAATATATTTGGGACCCTCTCAAGCTCGCCTCAATGTGGAATGGGCCCGGTGGCCGTGCTGGAGCATTTTTTGTCGGATTCGCCTGGGTTGTGGCTCAGATCGGTACCAATTTATCGGCGAACGTCATCTCTTTCGCAAATGATCTAACCAGCTTGTTTCCCAAATACATCAACATTCGGCGTGGAGTCATCATCGGGACAATCATCGCTTCTTGGATTATGGTCCCATGGAAGATCATCCACTCGGCTGCCTCTCTATTGAACTTCATGGGTGGTCTGGGTACTTTTCTGGCCCCTATTGCAGCCATTCTGGGTGCGGATTACTGGGTCACGAAAAAGAAGCATATCGACGTACCTGCTCTCTACCGTCGCAGAGGCCGCTACTCTTACAACAAATTTGGCACGAATTGGCGAGCTGTTGTTGCATTTTTAGTATCTGTGGTCCCAAATATCCCCGGTATGGCAGCACAAGTCAACCCCAAGATCAGTGCAGGAGGTGCCCAATACATCTATGACATGTTCTACCTCTATGGGTTTACCAGCGCATTCGTGGTATATTGCCTCCTCAGTCACTTCTTCCCTGCTCAAGAAACACTCATTTCCGAATCTATCTTCGAGGAAGTCGAAATTATTGGCGGTGTTGAGTATAGGAATGATGGTCTGAGCACCCCAGTCGAGGTTGGAACCCCACCTAGTGAAAGCACTGATGAGAAGGCTGTCATGAAGGCTGGTGACAACAATGTTTGATAAGGTTCGGCTGGGTCCTATTAAATATGTGTGTAAGGTGTTCCGAGTATAGTTTGGTTTGGGTTATTGACCTTTGTTGTCGTCTGCTTGAACATCGAAATTTGATACCAGATATGACATTATGATGCGAGGACGATCGTTACATATCACTTAGTTAGCACGATTTCTTAGATACACAATTTATTCTCTACCGTTGGAACTACATTCAGTTCTTGTCTAAAAATGCCTTGCTTCTACTTCAGTTAATCGTTGAATAAGGCGCAGATACTGTCGAATCCACCCTCTTTCCATAATCTCACCCACCGACTTCTGCCCGTGGCCATAAATTCCGGTGGCGGAGCTAAGAGATGCTGGGTGTCCTCCGAACTAAAGAGACCTTACCGCATATATTCTAGTTAATGGTCTATCGTTAATTTTGCACGGTTCTTTCGGCATCCGGAATGCAAAGAAGAGAGTCAAAAGAGAGCCAGCCGCCTTACTCCACGGAATCAGGCTCCCCTCGAGGCCATATTCCACTTGAATTCCGGAACGGGTCATTCTTAATTGCCTCTCCACTGTAATTGACCACTGTGCGGCATTCTCGTAAACTTTTGCTGTAGATCCCCTTGGAATGACTTTGCGATGAAGCTATTTATAAATGTTGACGTAGGCTAGATGAATCTAAATCAGAAAGGCTAGCCGTCGACAACAATAGAATTTTATCCTTTCATTATTGCAAAAAGGCTTTGTGCTCGAAAGGCCTATCTACAAATTCCACTGCATATGACATATTCGACATGATTTCTTTCACGCTGAAACGCCAAAGTCATCTCCTTCGTAAATTTATCGTATCACCCTTTCTAGCGTTGTCAGTTATTTGAAACTGATAGAGTATGATAAAAATCCTTCTGAGCAAGTGGATGTATAGTGTGCTTAGTACGTGGGCATTACTCTCCCACAATTATGATGGGATAAGTACCCATGAAGTGTAGCAGAGAGCTAACACGATATTCATGTCTCCACGACTTAAAAGATTGTGTGTTATACACTTAATAGACAGCTTTTAGAACTCAAGTGATGAAGCTATTCTGAGTTTCGCCATGACCAAAGAATACCATATATGATTAAGTTACCTGTCTCTCAAGCTGTGATTGACAAGATGAGCTGCGGGGTCATGGCGGGGTAAAACTTCAAAGACATCAACTAAAAAACAAACTCCGGGTGGGACCCTAAAGAGGAATGTGGGGCTTCTTCAGAAGAGCATAAGAATAAGGGCATCTCTTTCTATCTAGAAACCGTCCACTATCGCCCTCCATCACCAAAGAGCAAAAGACGAAGGATCGAAACCCGTATCACGTCCACTTCGATGTGAGCGCCTCATTGTTTCGACCTCCCTAAATCAACATTGTGGCTGCTCAAGCCCCTGATAAATCCCGCCTCTTGGAATCGCTCGGCCCCCACCCGTCGGAATCGAACTCGCAATTACCCTTTACGTCCATTTGGTTCAGGATTAAACCCTCACCAGTTTATAACTGGTGCCTAGCGGATCTATCAGGGTGCCACGTTTCCCCCGTGCCACTTTTTATAGGGGGCTTATTTTCTGCGTGAAATTTACCAGGAAGCAAGTAGCCGATATGATTACAGCTGCTTCGGCTGTAAAATCTAAGAATGTTATTGTCACCGGTATGCTCTCCCCATCTTGACTTCACAAGTTCTTGGTGAGTGAAACTTGATTGACTGAAATGCGAAAATAGGGGGTGCGTCCGGCATCGGCCTTGCTATTGTCCAGACTTTGGCCGCGCTGTCTGCGAGAAGTATTGCGATTTTCGATGTTTCGATCACAGCAGCTGAGCAGGTTGTTGCGGAGTTAGGCAAAGAGTTTCCCGAGACGAGGTTTTTGCTTGAGAAGTGCGATATTTCGAGTTGGCAACAGCAGAAGTCTGCTTTTGAAAGCATTTTCCAAACTGTAGGAAGTATTGATTTGGTTTTTGCAAATGCTGGAGTCAGCGAATTTGGAAAGTTTCTGGAACAGGAGGTGGGAGAGCCTTCCGAGCCCAATTTGAAGACACTCGATATTAATCTTGTGGGCTCATTGTACTGTAAGTTTTCCATTCTTTAATCCTGGAGCAATCCTCCGAACTATTGGGTATTGAGTGGTAGTGGGTCGCAGTAGAGCGGCTATTCTTAAAGTCGTAGCTGAGTCATGCAGCTGTAAGGCTGGCAGTTCATTATATGCGTAAAAACACTTCCAAGCGGAAAGGCTCCATAATCTGCACGGGATCCAATGCTGGCATATACCCATTTCCTGTCGCCCCAATGTATGGTATCTCAAAGCATGCGATAGTGGGTGCTGTAAGATCTCTAGCAGCGCCATTAGATGTGGAAGGAATTCAAATTAACGGGATTTGTCCTAATTGTATCCGTGAGTCTATTTCTTCTTCCTGTCCCTTTTTTTTTAACACTTCTCATTTCTAATCCTCTTTCAATGAGCACAGGCACGGGATTGGCACCGGATGGTCTCTTAGAGAATATGCAAATCACGCCAATGTCAACACTCATTGCTGCTGTTGTTAATTTGGTGGAAAACCCAGGGTTAACGGGACAAATTGCGGAAATTAGTGGTGATCACTTCAAGCTGCGAGAACCACCAGACTTTCTTGATAGCATCACTAAAACTAACTTGGATATGTTTTCAGCACTTGGTTATGCTTAAAATTTGTTGGTCGGCATTTGCCATAGTTCACGATCACGAGTCGATCGCGACAGTATCAGAACCTGTACCTGCACATAATTCAAGACACATTTTATCTTATCTTCTCATGCAGTCTTGGCATACAACTTGCGCCAAACCTAAAGATTGAATGTGAGTCTATGAGTTTTGTTGACATTTCTATACATCAACAAAATGGTAAGTGACTTGTTCAACTCGACATGTCACTTTGTCACTTTGTCACTTGTCACTTGTCACTTGTCACTTTGTATATCGTCATCCATCTACCGGACCAGGGGCGTGGGGATAGAAAATGACACCCGGAAACCTGGTCCCGGGAAAACACGTTGCAATTGCAAATGGTACCCTGGGCTTTTGGCCCTAGTTTCCACCAGAAAGGATAAGGTTCGGGACAATCGTGACTAGTAATTACTTCAAGCTCAATCACCAAACGTTTTCAGGCTGAATAAATAGTTGTTAATATTTGTAAGTTGTATAGTCCTGATTTGCCACGCACCTTCCTATTCCTATGAAGCACTTTACAGAACCCTTGGCCGTTTAATCTCATCCGTTGGTACTCCTGTCATGCCTTTTTGCTTGGACCACCACTTTCAATTCCCTCCATACCCACGTCAACTCTTGACATGCCTCTTGACATGCCTTGGTACGAGAATCCTAGTCTACAGGATAATCTTTCCCAAATTTCTCCCAAATTTTGTGACTTCTTGCAAGTAAAGTGTGCAAGTCTCTCGCTTCCTTGGAGGAACCATGAGACAACATATCAACTACCAATCAAGTCCCGAGATTTTGTTTCAAAAGCCCCTGCCGCTCCGCAGATCTTCGAGGTATGGTGACCTTCAGCATTGGCCCCTCAAGGGAGCGCCCGGACTTGTGGGTCGAGAGAAGAGTAAGGTCTAACGCTATTCAGTCTAAACAAACGAATTCCAGCGATTCGGGGGGAAAGTCCCAGCCCTCCGAGTGCAACATGAACCAGGGCTCTTCAACATTTTTGAGTTTTCCGGGATGCAGGCAAAGCGGCATCCTCTGAGCCCACTCACCATGAAGACCCGTCTCGGGGCGAAATTTGTTGTCAGAACGCCTCTTTGGAGCAGCAATGTCGTTCGAATTCGTGCATGTGCGTTGGAAATGTGCCAGACGACCGGGTTTGGCTATCAGGGATCGTCGATGATTGTCCACGTCAAATGCCACGCTCCCGAGAAGTCAAGGTTGAATCCAGTCTGGTGGTGACATGCTTCAGTAATCTCTACGGCGTCTCTTTGAACCGATTCGCTTACCTCTTCTCTCGAATATTGAAACAGCTCTGGCATTTTCGATGTAATTTATAGACATATATATTCATGTTTCTCAAAGTTAAACCTGTGGTTCGCATATCGTCACTCTTTGATCCGCGCGACAAGCATATCCTAACCTGTCTCAAAGCTTTGGTGGAATAGATTGAAAAACGGCGCAGCAATCTTCCCCGGCTTTAGATCCCTTTGGAGCTAGCGCCCCATGCTTTTGCCTTGACTTTCACTTCACCCCACATTGAGTCTGATTTCTAACCTCGACCTTCAGAAACGACTCTCTGTTGAACTAGATCGCGTGCCAGGACGCCGACGCTCTTTTCAGTATTGCTGCTAGGTGGGCTTCAAAATAATAGCTTATGTCCATCAATATTGCTTACTTTTACGTCTGTCTTTTGTATTGACACAAATGATCGAGGACTCGCGACCTTCAGGTGGTCTTCGTCGGACCCATAGGAAATCTCGAACTGGGTGTAAGACATGTCGAGGCCGCCATATTCGGTGTGACGAGAAGACGCCAATATGGTAAGCTCAAGTAAAAGCCAGATGGTGCGATATAACTGACAGGTTGGAAGTCGGAACTGTGAAAGAAGTGGACGTCAATGTCATTACGGTATATCATTTCTCTTCATGATGATTAGCTGTATGTGTAAGACAAGAGCCCGGGTTATTGACTATCAATAGTTGCCAAAGTCAAAGAAGAGACGGAGAATCACACGCCACCATACGCAGTTCTTTTTCAATACCCACAATTAGAATCAGCTAAACTACCGCCACAAGAGCTCTATCTTCTTCAATACTTAGCTTCTTTTACACCGGAAGTAAACTTCATTGATAATAAATACTCAACTTGGATGAGGCATGTTCCTGAGTGCGTGATAGAAAAGAACAAGTCTTACAACCTTCTGCTGATACTATTGCAGGATGATGTCGAAGCATCGTTTCTTACTTGACTGTGTACTTGGAGTTTCAGCTGCTCATCATGCGCTAGCCAAATCTATGCCGGACTCGGTGCAGTTAGGGTTGTACTATCGGGGCAGGGGTTTGAAAGGGCTTCAAACAGCACTTAATACATTTTCGGAGGAAAATGCTGATGCTGTGCTTGCTGCATCGATTATATTGACCTGGTACTTGTGTGATTGGTATGTCCTAGTTGGATTAGAGTCCTCTAGTTTTATGTTGATGGATATGATAGGAAAGAATGGTCCTCCTTGACTCACGGAATCCACACGATCGAAGCATCTATGGAATCGTATAAGGAGCGCTCATGCTTCCTCAGTCTTATCGAAGAACGGCATGTTGTCCCGAATGAGTTGCAACCATTGCCACCAACCGCGACTGAATCCGAAATCCCAAAAAAGGAGGATACGGCAGCACTGCTAGAATTGATTGCCCGATTGGAGGAGGTTAGCACATACCTTACCGGCTACGAAGATGAGGAAAAGATTTTAGAGCAGATTACCAGCTTTGCCTTGATGTTGCAACGCAAACTCCCAATGACTGACCCGAATGAACAATTCGAAGCGTCGAGAATGTTGCGGTTCGCTTGCATAAATCTGCCAGCTACTTTGCTCAAGAAGATTCGTCGAGAACCTCGAGCCATAGTTACTGCCGCATATTTCTTTGCTGCTGCCATGGCCGTTCAGCCTCTGTTTCCAGCAATGGGAGCTATGGTAGGTTAACGTAAGCGAGCTATAGTTCCAAAGGCTGACAGCAATAGTTCTTTGGTTATATAGCTCTTCAGCCACTTAGCGAGCTTGTTAAATACATCGATGACCAACGAAACGACCCTATCGGCGCCACAAAGTACGATTGGGATGAGGTATCAGAGTTGATGTTATACCCTCAAGAAGTATCTCGACGGTTTAGACAGAGGTTAGGATGGCCGACTGGTTCGAAACCTATCCCATATCGATCTTATTCAAGCACGCCTACCGGTTCTCCAAAAGATGAAGAGCCCTGATCATTAAGAAATTTTCTGGTGCTGCAATAAAACCAATAACATGAGATCACGCCGCATGGCTCTTGACTATATTGTCGGCGTGAAGGGTGTATCGGAACCCGGAATATTAATGATGGTATGGAGTGAGTGAAAGAGGAAGGATATGATGGTCGGAATAAGCACCTAAGAAGGAAATAGGGTGGTCCACGGGAGAGAAGACAGTTTCTGGTGCAGAAGATATTGGCAAAGCCAAGAGTCCGCTCATAACGAACCTTAGGAGAAGTGAGGATAACAAAGCCGAAGATAAGGAGGAGAGGGGTGAAGCCATTGCGAGGGCATAATCTACAGGCAGGCGCATAAATCAAACATCACTAAGCCAATCTCACAGTCTAGATAGCTACTACCAAACAAGGCTCTCTGCCCGGTAGATGCTGGCCAAGCTTGACAAAATTTGCTGCGATGAAGGGCTCGTATGAGTAGCTGTCGACGATATTATAGGAAAGAAAGAATCATGGGTTGGAAAACGAAATCATAAATGGGTACATAATGATTAATGATCAAGAAAGAAGCTCACGAGATGCATGCATAAATAACGGTGTGGTTTTTATTCTACACTCCAACTCGACTGATAGATTTAAAATCTCCCGCCCTAATGAAACACCCTTTCTAAATTTCATCTTCTGGACGAATACTTCGACAGTGGCAATAATACAGCTGTACATTACCATGCTTCCATAAACTGTTAAACGATCGCTCTAACAGAGATCCACACCAAAATTCAATGTTAGTAGCCAAAGCAGGCGCTTGATTCCTTTTTATTACTGCGTTCGTTGCGGTACATTTGTTGTACTATGGGTGCAGACACCATGCGTCTTTTCAAGATATGGCTCTGCTCTAATTGCTGTAAACTCGTGGGCATCCTCTAGAGAAGCATGGCTGTTTTGATCTGTGTGGAACTTTCAGAGCTGTGGTTGTTTCGATGGTCATGGTTCTCAGAATTTGAGGACCGTTCTCTTGTGACTCGATACCAATCGCTAGTGCGATGACCAAGATAGGAGGAGTGAACTTCGTAGCTAAGATTCACCGTTCTTTTGATAACTATAGATAATTTTTAGTGCTTATTTTTTTCGGTTAGATTTACCAGGGTGGTGTTTGATGAAGGGCCCTTGGAATGCACGACGGGTTTGTAGATGGAAGAAATAGCTATGAAAAGCGATCAAACCTTATTATATTGCTCATAGAGATCACCATGGGAATAACTCCTCGTTTAGCCTTCATTCATGAAGGGTTTGTTCACACTAATGGCGCTAACTAGTAAATATATTCCTTCCATCTGAAATCGGATAGTAGTTACTAGCCAAGTAGTCGCGTGTAATAACTACACCTATTATCACATTTTGTAAAGAATGGCTATGGTTCCACCTCGTTCCCCAGATGCTTTATTCTTTTCTTGGGCCAAAATATTGCTATTATATGGTATCTCGCTTCCTTGTTGACACCCGAAGTACTTTTACAAAACGATGATGATGCACCCCAAGATTACAAAATACCAAACCCTTGAAGACTAGTTTTCTTCCAAATGCAAACCGTATTCACAATCCAGCAGGTTATTTTAAGCAGAACCGTGGTCTTTAGGTTTTTGTGAACTAGTAGCAAGTGTTTAATGGAGGGGATATGATTTTAGTACGACATATCTAAAGAAAATGATGCCCGACACCAAGCTGGAGTGTGAAAATCTTCTACAAAATGCTACAGATGAGATAACTAAGCGAGGCAAGTATGAGAATTGGACTTTCAGGACTCAATCCAGTACCATCACTTGCCGGATTGGCCGCAACAACAGTGCCACCTCCATTGCCTCCCTTTCCTCCCCCTTTCCCCCCACCACCACCTACTCGCCCTCCCTTCTTCTCTTCGAGATTTATGGAACCATTTGTAATGACAATTACGGGCTCCTTCACCGCGCTTGCAGCTTCTACGTTAGGGCTCGTGTACGTGGGAATCAAACTTGGTGGACAGGTCGTTGTAGTTGATCGGGGACTATCATTCGTTAACGCAACTGCTGTCGCCGTCGCAGCAAAAATGGAAAGGAAAACTGTGGGCTTCATCGTGCTGAAACTACTAGAATCCTAGATGTTCTAGAGTATTGCTGTATTCTGGAGATATGCAGATAGGGTTGTACTTCTTCTGGATTTTCTTGGAGATTAAAGAGATGCCTACTGAGTTAAAGATCGGGAACTTGCTGCAACTTATGCTTCGATATCCTTGCTGTTTTGTTTCTGTTAATTTAGTTTCTTTGAAGTGAATCATGGAAGAATGGCATTTGACCATCGATCAACAAACGTGAATGGAATTCTGTTATCTTTTGTTTTTTATTAAAAAAACTTGGCAGACTGCCCTTTCCATTGTCTCGGTATCGCCTCATATCAACAATCGAACAAAGACATTCATGGAACTAATGTATTAAAGGGGTCTGTTTGGTGGGTAAAGGATGTCAAGACTTGGCATTCAATATCCTTATTATGCAGCTTTGTGTCCAGAACTTTCTGCCTCAAAGAATGTGCCTAGCATGTTTCCTTTATTTTCATTCTTAAGCCTGGCAGAAGCACCTCCAACGGTCCAGCACACAAAGAGTATCCATAACCGATAGAATAACAGCTAATACCGAAATATAGGCGATGGGAATCAAATTTAATATTTGACAGGCTTGAAACTGGGATGTTATTTGTCTGAGGTTAAATAGCCCAAACATTTCAATCATCGTAAATGCTGGCAATACAACCCCGAAGAATGGAAGTCAACTGATATATAATTCTCTGGCTAAAATACAAAGCACGGAAATGGTGCTGAATTCTCTAAAAGAAACTATATGAATATAATTCTCTACACACACTGCTCCCAAACTCTGTGAACACTAGTGTCTGTGCCATTTTCCAAACCACATGCTCCTATCCGAGACGCTAACCGTTGAGATATTCAATTATAATTCCATCTGCTCAACCTCATATCAGCACTAAACAAGTATCGCGGCCTTCACCTAGTCTTTCATAACGCCTCTTCACCACGGTCGAATCAGAGTCTGGTCTTTAAAGGATCGCACAGCATGCACAACAGCAACAGAGGTAGATTCCTAGAGCGATCAAGAATATTACAATAAATGGTATGGCGATCCACAGACCTAACAGACTATGATGGTTGCCGTTGCTGTCAACATAACGTTTAATGGCCTCAAGAACTACAGTAGGCACTGAGGAACCCGGATCTTTGCCTACTGTCTCTGGAATAACCAGCGCAACGGCAAGTGATGTTGCTGCGAGAATAAGGATAAGATGTTTGAGCTGCAATTGTTGCATGTTTGAGTTTGTTGGATGACTTGAGTTTCTAAGGGACGTGATAATTGGTTCTTGAAAACAAGTTCTTGGTTTTTTGATTTGTATAAATGAAGTCTTCAGTAATATAATTATCTAGTGTTGCGACTGTGACTTAAATGGACTCGCGTCGTGTATCATGAGCTGGCTTGAGATGTATCAGTCTCCTGATCCAACCACGTTGGGGCGAGTTCGTGATACGTGAGCAAACGTCACGCCATGCCACATTTCCATAACCTCACATCAGATGGGCTATACATTGGTGCAGCCACGTTATACGGCAGTGCTATTAAAGACTGAGTTTTGTTTGTTGTTAAATGGATAAGTACAAATAATTTTGGGTTTGGTATCTGTTTCTCACAACTGGTAAGACGTACATTTTCTGTAATTTACAACTTGCTCAGCCCTAAATTACGCGAACGGCAGGAGCGAGGGAAATATCAGATTCCAAGGTTGATTCATTTAGTTGTAAAGACTCCTGATTCTAATGTTGCTCTCGTGGTATGCTATGAAAGTTTTACTTACCGCATAGTTCGATTGATAAAAGGTAACTGGTATCGTGCGTATACTATAAAATACGAAACCGTAGACTGCTATTCTGCATCAAGAAGTGCAAACAAGTTGCTTGACCTTTTGAGATCTGATCCTGATTGACCCTCGACTTGTCTCTTCCTTTTCTGCTTTTTGACCTTACGGAGGGCTGAAGTTTGCAATGGCAGACTAGGTATAGCAATGCCTAGCACTTCTTGACTAGCGCCGAACATACCTGTTTTTTCAATCCTCCGCAAGAGCGGGATAGCCTGACCAAGTCCCTCGAGCTCAGATAGCAATGGGAGTGATTGCAACTCGGATTGAAGTTGCTCAGCCTCTTTAGGAAGGCCATTGGCATTATATGCCACCACGAGATTCATCATCTGTTTTAGCATCCTGAAGGACTGGAAAGACCCCTGAATTTGAGCAAGAAGTTGTAGGACATCCCAGCTCAATTCTTTGTTCGGACCCTTTGACCTTGTAAATGTAGAGAGTTGGGATAATGCAAGTTCAGTTGCTGAAGTCTTTGAATTTTGGTGTGCCCAATCGATATCTTGACATACGGCGACAGCAATCCATAGGTCACTACTGGCAATCGTAGTAAATTTTTTAGCAAGCTCATTAAGCAGGGTAATGAGACTATTACAACTAGTCGGTATCTGGGTCGGACTTGGTAGCTGCAACTCACGCCCACGAGATTTACCCTGCTGCCTCTTGTGCTCAAAGGCTGTGTACCTTTGTTCATTTTCAGGTACAATAAGGTTGATCAGGCCGTATGCCAGCTGTCTGACTGTCATTGATATCTCCCATGCATTGGTACGGACTGGACAATCGATCAGAAACGGGAGGTAAATATGAGGAGAGGAGTCAAGAATGCCACTCTCTCGCGCGCGGCCTGCTATCGATGCAAGTGTAGGGAATTGAATAACGTATTCGGACACGCGAGGGTCAAGGCTTCGAAGGACCTGGAGCACACTTGTATCCTGCTGTGTGTCCTTGAGAACAATGAGATCACTAGAATACTCCCGTAAGAAGTCCATATAGTCCCCTGGAAAATCCTCGACACTTTCCAAAGCCTTTGCCTTTGCTCGAAGATCTGCCAGAGAGCTATATGGGCTTAAGCTCAACTGGAATGCCAAAGGGCGGAGTCCTTGGGTGCCCACCAAGCCCACTTGCAACCCTACTGCCATAGGTTGGTATATTATGCTCGTTAAACTTGTAGTTGAATTCCACTCCATATCTCTGAAGAACACGACAGAGCCATTCTCGCCTAGGTCATACACAAGAAGATCAGAATCACCCGTGAGGACAATTCCCCCATGTGTTTTTAGTGAATGTGCGCAATATATATCTGCTTCCCCTGGCACAACCTCTGTTATTTGTTGGTAGTCTTTTGATGTAACGAGGGATTCAAGTATTGCTGGGACGAGGAAGGCAGAGGCAGGAAGTTTCGTCAACTTGTCAGGCACATTTTGGTGTGTAAAGAAATTGTCAAGAATATTCCCCTGATTCTGACTCGATATGCGGTAAGGTCTTTTAAAGGTATGATGAAAGGTTTGCAACTGTTGCGTATACGTGGAAATTCTCTCCGCTCTAATATCGTATTTTGACATGGGCAATTGGCCGTCGAAATATATCTTTCTTCTACATATTGTTAGGGAGTGAAGCTCCGGAGTCAATTTGCTTACATCGATACTCCATTTGCCGTTAGAGCCTCGAGCCACGTAATGGCAGCTGCAACAAGTTCTCCATACGACGGCGCGGCTTCCAAGGCATTATTTGCTGTTCTCCTAGCTCCGAGGCACAAATGGTAGATGTGATGTGCAAATCCTGGCCCATCAATCACAACCTCTTGATCACACAAAGGGGCCGAGTGCGCAAACGGCCGCATATGCCTGATCAAACCCCGGATTCCCATCCGTCATCAAGCAAGCTGCTCGCTCCTGCCTTTGAGCGTTTGTGACGTGGTGGGGGTTGGACTTGAGCGTTGTGGCTCTTTTGTTCTAGCCTGACGTCGTTTAGATTGCGGGACCATTTTTTGATTTTCAAATCTTCTAAATTTCTTCCCGGCCCAAGCTTTTCTCCGCATACAACATCCAAACTCACAATGCGCAATACTTTGATCTTCGCCGGGAGCTCATGCCCCGCCCTGACAACCCAGATATGTTCGAATCTTGGTATGGCCTCAGCTGCTGTCGAGCTGTCTCAATTTGCAAATGTAAAATACCTGCAAGCTCCCCCGCGATGGTAAGGCTGACAACTTCAGGGCGAGACAAGCGTCAAGATTTTAACTAGCATTCGAGAAAAGGACGTGTTTGTAGTTCAATCAGGCAGCAGTAAGATAAATGACAGTATCATGGAACTTCTCATTTTGATATCTGCTTGCAAAGGAGGCTCTGCAAACAAAATTACAGGTTAGAAATCACCCCATAACTTTCATAGCCGTGGTTCTAACATTATTAGCTGTACTTCCATATTTTCCTTATAGTAGGCAGTCGAAAAAGAAATCCCATCGCGGAGCCATAACAGCTCGTATGCTTGCGAACCTACTACACGTAGCTGGTATCAACCATGTTATCACTATCGATCTCCATGCTTCTCAGATGCAGGGTTTTTTCAAGTGTCCTGTCGATAATCTACATGCTGAACCTATAATTGCTAGATGGATAAGACATAATGTACCTGGCTGGCAGGATGCTGTCTGTGTGTCCAAAAATGCGGGAGGCACCAAAAGAGTAACTTCTCTGGCGGATGCCCTGAAGCTAAATTTTGGTATGGTGACGACGGACAAGCGTAGGGTTGGTGGAAACAATATGACTGCTAGTATGATTATGAGACGATTAGATGGTTTCGATTCCGAATTAGACGCAGATGTCAGTAAATTGCAAATCGGCCAAGACGATTATCCGCCTCGATACGAATCGAAACCCCAGCTCAGCAATTTGCAGATCGAGCACAGATCAGACCCTCCTCAGCAGAACGGTGTCACCCCAGCCCGAGCACACCACTCACGTCAAGAAAGCCAGTCATCTCCACGAAGGACTGCCAATATGCAATCTCCTCTGAGATCGGCAACTGAACGATTGACAGGTTCACCTCTTGCACGAGCCCAAATCCTCCCTGCAAGATCCGCTCCTATGGACGAGGAATCTGAGTTTACAGATGAACGTGCTCGAGATATTACTCATGGACGCCTTGTGCAAGGTCACATTGTTCCTGATGATTATCCCTCACCTACTCAGTCAGCCATGTCAGCGTCAACCATGATCGATAACCCCGATGAAGATCCAATGGAGATGTCGAGAGCATCCTCATTCTTCAGTCCAGAGCCACATCCTCTTGGAGGATCCCATGATGCAGTTGCAAACGATTCCGATGAAGAAGAAGAGAGCTTCAATAATCCATCTTACGAGCAGATGATCACCCTCGTAGGTGATGTCAGAGGTCGTACCGTTTTCATCATCGACGATATGATCGATAAAGCTGGAAGCTGGATTGCAGCCGCTGAATGCGTTGTCAAACGTGGCGGGGCAAAGAAAGTCTACTGCATTGCGACCCATGGTCTCTTTGGTGGCGATGCTCTCGAGGAATTGCAGGAATGTGATTGCATAGATACAATCGTGGTCACAAATTCCTTCCCAATAGTACCTGAGAAGGCACGAGCCACGAAGAAGCTTGTGACACTTGATCTATCAAATTTATTGAGCGAAGCTATTCGAAGGAATCATTACGGCGAGTCGATATCTCCGTTATTTTCACACTCTTACGACTGAGCAGCAACGTCGTGGCAGCAAAAGAGTAGATTTATGAATGTAAGATTTGGTTTTTATCCTTTCGGTACACAAGCGTGGCGCTGGGGATCTTTGGGGCAATGGAGGCTAGTCCGTCTGGTGACGGAGGCGTTATTAGACATGGACAGACTAATGGCAAAGTTCTATCTACCACTCACACAAGCAGTGACTCTGACAGAAGCTGCCAAAAACACAAAACGAAACCCAGCGATGCGTTCTGTAGAGTTCGCAGGAGCATTTTTCATCTAGAATCATGTTCTTAACGGAGCGTTGGTAGATTGAGTTAGTCTTTCGGGACTTGTTGGGACTAGAAGGCACCTTATTCTGGCGCAAGCTACAGCCTTTAATTAGGATGGTGGATAAGGGGCAAGAGAACTTCCCAAATAATCTTTTCTAGTGGGGTTTGCTTTATTAACGTTTCCCAGTTGGCAACCTAGGCTCCCGGCTTTAAAGATGAACAAAAAAAGTTCATTAGGCCAATTGTATTTTTATACATAAGGGTATTGATGCACTGAAACCTGCCCAAACTCCACGCACTGTTATCAGACGTCACTACCCTAACTTTCCCTGAAGCAAATACCCCCTGCACCGAAATCCCGTAATATTCCCAGTCCCCAACTTGGGTTTGTCATCAAGCTTCATCTAGAAGCATGGCCTGGAATCATAGTCTGGCTGTGATCTCCTCTGAAGGCTTTAGTCCAGAAGGTGTACCTCGTCTCCAAGCACCAATAGGCTCAACCTTGTCTTCCCAACCCATCACCTTGACCAACTTCTTCCAAGATTCGACAGCTCGCCTGGCATGATCCTTCGGAACATTGGCTTCCTCTTTCGTTAGACTCCTGTTAAAGAATTCCATTGAAATCCAACCTTTATACCCAAGTCCATTCTTCTCATCGGTAATCGCCTTCAACACATCCACAACAGGCAAATACCCACCTCTCTCCTCTTCGCATATAAACAACCTTGCATTTCTACTCCAACTCATACGTGGTCGTTGCCCCTCAACAAAGAATGGATGTCGCTCATCAAGTGGTGCTGACATCCTTTCCGCATCAACGACCTGAACATAGAAGATCTTTTTAACATCGATTTCCTTAACCATGTTCTTCAGACTTTGTCTGAATACCGCATCAGCGTTTGGGAGTTTTCCATCTAGTGAAGCCGGATCAGCCCATCCACGTCCAGCGATATTAAACGTATCTAAGCATAATCCAAAATTCTCCCTATCGACACCCTTCACTACTGCCCATGCTTTCTCCCATGTATCGTTATAAGTTGCAAAGCACAAATTCTCATAAGCGAATCTAAATGGTGGACTTTGGGCTTTTCCGAGATCAGCAATTTCTCTCAAATCAGTGACGATCTTTTCCATATCGCCAGTGAGACCTTCAGAGCGGAAAGTAGAGGGGATCTGGATGATATCTGTTCCTAAGATCCGCGCCATGTCGAACCACAAGTATAATTCTTGTAATTTTGCCGCACGAGCAATTGGGCAAAGGAGACCCTCGCAGTCAGAGAACGGGCCAAGTCCCATGATTTCAAGACTGAGAGAATCACACAGCGAGCGGATTTGGTGAGCTGCATGAAGGTGGTTGGCCGGGGTTGGGCCACCGGGGAGGGAGGCGGCGAGGTAGGCGAGGTCTTCGAAAAAGATTTCAATGCCGGGGAGGCCTGAGGCGGAGGCTGCAGAGAATTTGGGGGGGAGTTCATGAAGCCATGCTCGCTGGACTGTGTGTGAGTTTTGGTTCTTATATATAATCTTTTCTGGAGATAGATGTTCTCAACATCGGGGGCGATGAGGAAGGAAATCTGATTGATAAAGGTGGTCAAATTCAAACTTACGCCGAGAGATAGACTTGCTATTGCTGGCTTAAAAGACATATCGTTTGATATTAGCAGCAAGGCGCGCTAAAAAATAATAATTTGATAAACGCCTTCGTAGGTTCTAATATGGCACTGCAGTGCTAATTCTGGATCAATGATGCCGTCCAATGGCCCAAAAACGAAGTATGTATGTTGAAGTGATGATGTTAATGAAACCGAGGACTCGGATCTCGGAATACCTAAGATCTAGGTAATCCGAATTAAGCGCAAAGTTTGTTCGGTATGGGGGCAGGTGTTGATCGTGATGAAGGCAGTCGGTGATGTGAGGGGAAGTCACGACCCGAGTTTGGAATTATTATGATGAAATTTGGGCTCACAATAGAGATGGATTGAGACTCGGAAGAGGATTATGAAGGGAGGAGTACTTAGGTACTGTACCTACCATGGTTTACTTTCCATCTTATCTTGGTGGTTTGTAACAGCATACGGCGAGTGGAGCTCGTGGTTAAGGATTCAGCAGAGGATAGCATCGGCACACTGCGTGCCTTACCCGATTTTATCCCTCCTCGAGGCTCCCTCCAGAAATACTCTAGAAGTCGAGCTATGATGAGGAAGCACCAATTGTGTTTCCAGAGGGCGACTCGATGCGCTCTGGAGCTCGAAGCGAAGGGGGCTGCTGACTACTGCTAAATCTTCTTCCGGCGGAAAAAAGCTAATCGTAGACGTCACTTCGGTCGCGACACCTTCCCCTTTTTGCATGATTGGTATCCTAGTTGCCATGTCTTGCTTTGCTTTGTTTGATCAAACAATGATTGAGTTTGTTTTGGGTGAGATTGATGAATGAGATCCCGCCTGGGGAATTGCGTGGAGATATTGGGGTTCGGGTGTGGCGGCCTGTGGAGAATAGATGCCTTGTGGGAGTAAAAGCTGCGACCATGGGTAAGAGAACTGTACGACAGAACCTCGGGAGGCTTCACTCAAACATATCCTATTAGGCGTTGTTGCTATTAGCTAAAACCTAGATCTAGTTTAAAGTTGAACCTGAACGTGAGTGTTGCGTCGAATTGTAACACTTACCTGGCTTGTGGTTGTTCTTTCCTGAGTGAAATTAATTATATTTTGTCTTGAAATTTCTCCTTCACGCAATGTCTTCCTCTAAGTCTCCTCTTAAAATTGCAATTATAGGCGCGGGACTCATTGGCCCTCGTCATGCAAAATCCGTCAACTCAAACCCCTCCGCAGAACTCATCGCTCTTGTTGAGCCCTCCCCAAATGGCCCTTCAATCGCAGCATCCCTAAACACAACTCACTATACTTCCATCGCCTCCCTCGTCACCTCACCCCACAAACCAGATGCAGCCATCATCTGCACACCAAACCACACCCATGTATCCCTCTCTCTTGAGCTCATTGCTGCTGGCATACATGTCCTTGTTGAGAAACCAATAAGCACAACACTTGCCTCTGGACGAGAACTCGTAGCGGCAGCCCAAGTAGCAAATGTAAAATTGCTAGTTGGTCATCATAGAAGATTTAACCCCTATCTCCTTTCCGCCAAAGCCTGCCTCTCATCCAATTCCCTCGGCAACGTAATCGCAATTCAAGGGACCTGGGCACTCCAAAAACCCCCTTCCTACTTCAAGGGAATTGGATCTTGGCGTCAAAACTCTTCTTCAGGCGGAGGGGTCATCCTCATAAATCTCATTCACGAAGTTGATCTTCTGCAATACCTTCTCGGTCCCATCGTCTTTGTCTCTGCGTTGGAGACGCCTAAGACGAGGAACTTTGATGCGGAGGAGGGAGCTGCGATCTTGTTGAGATTTGCAAGTGGTGCTGTGGGCACATTCATCTTGAGTGATGCGGTTCCTTCCCCGTGGAATTTTGAAGCCGGCACGGGAGAGAACCCGACCATTCCAAAAGTCGAGGGTGTTGACGGTTTTTATCGGATAATGGGTACAAATGGCAGTCTCAGCGTGCCGGATTTAGCGAGATGGAGTTATGAGGATGGGGCGGATGGGAAGGAGGTGGGTTGGAATTTAGAGCTGAGGAAGGAGCAGCTAGACGTGAAGAAAGAGGATGTGCCGTTTGATTTGCAGGTACAGCATTTTGTTGATGTGGTAAGGGACGGAGTAGAACCTAGTTGTACTGGGGAGGAAGCTTTGAGGGCCTTGGTGGTTTGTGATGCTGTGAAAAGGGCGATGGATAGTGGGAGGTCGGTTGAGATCGATGGGTTTGAGGTTAGAGAAAAAAGTTGAAGGAGAGCATAGCTTGCTTATGCAGTATAAAACAAATACGGCAGTTAAGAATCCCTAGGTGCATCAAAAGTGTTTATTGTTCGTTGCCGTGTTGAACCCAGATCAATTCTAGGCCAGGGGTGGGTGGTATGCTTCCTTACACTTCACGGTAGATCGTCAGAATAACACGGGAATTTTGGAGCTTTCAGTTATTTGGATACAAATCACTCGTGGTGTACATCAGCCCACATCCCAAACAGCCCAAACACCTCAAATGCCACGCTGTCTAAATACAAACGATCCATAATTGTACCATTTACAGTCTTGACTGGCTCAGTTTTGCACCAACCACCTCCTTCACCTTTTCAACCGGTAATGTCCGAACTCGTCTCCTCAACCAGACTTTGTCTTGCTCAAGCCCTTGCCATATCATTGCTTCCGTGCCTGGAATGAGTTGCCAACCACTCTTTTCAGAGATCTTAGCAATCGCAGTGTTTGGGCTTGGGTGATAGCACATCTCTAGAATAGCCCCCTTCTCGCTCTTTCCCAAGAATGTCTCAATGACCTTCCTCGTCGTGATCTCCGCCTCTGTCTTTGGTGGGAAATCAGGAATGGCACTCACAACAACCATTGGTCCTGCTAGCCTTTCTGCTTCTTCCACAGATCCCACAAACTTCAACCCATCACCAAATCCCTTACTCTTACACTCCTGAATAACCTGATCGCATTCCGATTTATCCCGATTGACCAGATAGACCTCCGAGCATTCGAGATATGTCTTGACAGCATACACCGCAGCCCTACATGTTCCACCACCACCAATTACCATGCCTGGCCGTCCCTTCATCCTCTCGACCAGAGCCGGATCAACATTTTGCAGAATTGCCTCACGAATCCCAATACAATCAGTATTGGTCCCGCAGAGCAATCTCTTCCCACTCGGCGAGTTCCTCAAAAATATCGTGTTGACAGCCCCGATAGCCTCTCCTTCCGGCGTGAGCATATCCAGGTACGGGATAATTGCAACTTTGTGGGGCATCGTCACACTGGCGCCAAAGAACTTCTCCGAGCGCGCAAGATCGAGACATGCTGGCAAACTCGTCGTTTCGTACAGGTGCTGAGCATAGTTCAGATTGAGAGCTTTGTAGATTGTGCCGTGTAAAAGGGGGGAGAGGGAGTGGGCAATAGGGTAGCCGAAGAGGTAGCTGACGCGGTCGAGGTGCGCTGTTGATTGGATGGGAGGAGGCTGTGGTGTGACATTTTGAGGGGATTGGGGAAGTGTGGGGTTTGGTGGGAGCATTGTTGCTGGAGATGCTGAAGGGGTTGTGGAGGAGACGACAGTTTGGGATGTGGACAACATGACAGGGTCGTATTTGGAAGGTATAAGATCAAGGTTTGCCCTGCTATGGGGGAGGATATCGAGTGTTGTTTGATGCAGTGATGAGCTGGTAAGGAGCAGTTCTCACCCGACGAAATATGATGCGTCGATGTTCGCCGGAGGATCCGAGTGTTTTGATGATTGATTTGATGTTTCGAGCTTGACGGGTATCCGGAGGATCTATGGATTTCGAGTTTGTATATTCCGTCTCTCGTGGATGAATCTTTTCGGTTATCAGAGAAGATTTCGGACCGAACAGAGAGTTGTTAAGCTCCAACTAGAGGACTCCCAAGATTCTTATGGTGGAGCGGAGTCAATCTGCAGAAAGGCACATGCAAATTGTGCAACCCAATGGAAAAACCAATATCAACCTCCAAGACGTGACAGTATCAGATTTCCGATACAACCCACTCTGTAGATTTGTGATCCGGGAGAAGAATGATCAACAACGAATGTGCAATCGTCTAAGGAGCAGGGTCTAGCATGTCTTACGAAGGTTAACGAATGCAAGAACAATGAAAGGAGAGTGGGAGAAGACCGTTCTTGTAAGTCTTTACCCGCTATCTGGACTTGAGAAGGTTTGGTCTAGTTTGGTCCAGTGTGATCTAGTGTAGTCCAGTGTAGTTGAGGGTCTTGGCCTTTGTGGGGAGCGGAGAACAGCTGACCTCCCCTTTTTTACGAGGCGTGGATTGGCTGAAACGAGACATTTCGGAACCAACCGAGGTTGATCCGCCGGCGACTGAAGGAAAATCCATTGCTCATCCCGCTGGTGAGGGATGATCCTTTTCATAGTTTCCACGAGGGAACTGGGAAGAACATCTTCTAGAAACCTTTGCATGAAGAATCAGACAGTTATGCGTATCTAAATGGACAATTTTAGGTCTCGTCAGGCAGCACAGTTCGTTCCGCGCGCAATTCCTATGCTCAAGAAACGTGGAGTCCAAGACAATCTCCGCTCTCCCGCTGTGCTTGGTGATGGAAGAATCTTCAACCCTCCAGTCCCCGCCTCACGTCCACAACTCCACCTCATGATGAAGCCGCGCATATCCCGAGTCAAATGGTCATCCCAGAGGCGAGGGATTGCCCTGTTCATGACTTAATTCAGAGGCAAGTTGTGTACCCCAGCATATCCCCGAATTGTCCCCAGGCGGTTCTGGGAGACCCGCCCCGGGGCCTTGGAGAGGGCAAGGGCTCAATAATCCCTCTCTGAAGGGTTGGCGTATAAGAAAGATGCGCCGTTACGAGATGTAGGTTCTGGTCGTCAGCATCTTCTTCTTGTTCTATCATTGTTGTTTGTGGTTCAGAGAGACAACTTTGGCTGTCTATCTCTTTGGGTCAAACTAGCTTCGCAGAGATTTTTTTTCTGTGCTACCGTTTTACCCCACTTGACAAAAGAGTCATCTCAAATTCTTCAACACCAGAAACATAACGAGCCAAGATGGGTATATTGGCGTTAGTTGAAGGTATGTGGCTTGTTGGCTGAGAGATGGCTGAAGAACATCGTGAACCGAGTCGCTGACCACTTTCTAGATCGGCCTACGCCACCATGTGTGTACAATGTATGTAATAACCTTGTAGAGACCTTGTTGTGCGAATGCCAAGCCTTACAACATCTTCCTCCCCATCATGAGTATTGCTTTTTCTCAAAAGAAATGCCCGAGAGAGCGAAGTGCTATTGCCAGCGAAGGATGATGAGGAGAGACGAGATGAATTCAATTGCTAACGTTGACGTAACAGCTCCGTGTATACACATGCGCCGCAGTGTAAGTCATTTTAATATTTTGATGACAAGCAATATTCTGACAAGATTATAGAGCAGCCTTCTGTGCTGTTATGATCGGATATGATTCCGCATTCATTGGAGGAACACTCGCCTTGACGAGTTTCAAGAATGAATTCAACTGGAAACAATACTCCACAGCTGAAGCAAATCTCATCACTGAGAATATTGTTTCTCTCTACCAAGCTGGGGCTTTCTTTGGTGCTCTTGGTGCATATGCTCTGGGTCACTACCTTGGACGAAAGAAGGGTCTTCAAGTCTTCTCTGGTATCTTCATTCTTGGTGCTGGACTTATGCTTGGCGCAAATGGATCAAGAGGACTTGGATTGATTTATGGTGGAAGAGTTCTGGCTGGTATTGGAGTCGGTGGTGCTTCCAATCTTACTCCTATCTACATTTCTGAACTTGCACCTCCTGCGATCAGAGGACGGCTGGGTAAGCATCTCTATTCCGAAACCGACAAAGGAGTCAATTTTAACGGGAAATGTAGTTGGCTTGTATGAGATGGGTTGGCAAATCGGAGGAGTTGTTGGCTTCTGGATCAACTATGGAGTCTCCGTCACAATGCCAGCTGACCATGCGCAATGGATCATTCCCTTTGCTATTCAGCTTATCCCCGCAGGCATGATGTTCATCGGGCTTTTCTTCATCAAAGAATCCCCACGTTGGCTGATAACTCGCGGTCAACGTGCGAAGGCGCTTAAGAACCTCTGTTGGATTCGAAAGTTGAACACGGAGGATATTTACATGCTTGAGGAAGTGGCAGCTATCGATGCGGCACTCGAACACCAACATGCAACTGTCGGACTCGGCTTCTGGCAACCATTCCAAGCACTCTGGGGTGATCGAAAGGTCTCTTACCGATTCTTCCTTGGCTGCTCCTTGTTTTTCTGGCAAAACACCTCTGGTATCAACGCAATTAACTACTACTCCCCAACAGTATTCAAGTCCATCGGCGTAACGGGCACAAACACCTCTCTCCTGACAACCGGTATCTTCGGTGTCATCAAAGCAGTTGTGACCCTTGTCTGGCTCTTCCTCCTCATCGACAACCTCGGCCGCCGAAACCTCCTCATGATCGGTGCCCTCGGCGGAGCAATCTGCCTCTTCTACGTCGGCGCCTACATCAAAATTGCAGACCCAGCCAATCACCCCTCCACCTCCGGTAAACTCTCCGGCGGTGGCATCTCAGCCATGTTCTTCTTCTACCTCTGGACCGTCTTCTACACCCCCTCCTGGAACGGCACACCTTGGGTCTACAACTCAGAAATGTTCCCCCAGAACGTGCGAACGCTCGGACAAGCATTCGCCGCTGCCTCGAATTGGCTCTTCAATTTCCTCGTCGCGAGATTTACAGAGCAGATGTTCACGGCGATGGGATATGGGGTGTATTTCTTCTTCGCATCGCTTATGATCTGCTCTGTTGTTTTCGTGTTCTTCTTACTGCCTGAGACGAAGGGCGTTCCACTTGAAAGTATGGACCGTTTGTTCTCGAAGGACTTGAAGCCAAGAAATGCACATGCCATTGTCATGAAGGAATTGAGTGAGGACGAAGAGATGTTCAGAAGGAATGTGGAGGGAAGTGGGATTGGGCTTGAGAAGGATAACTTAGCGGAGAAGGCCGCACATTTGGAGACTGTGTAAAGTGGGTAGGCTAGCTGGCTGGTCGGTCTGCTATGTGGAAAGTTGGGAAAGTATTGGATTGGATTGGGATAGAGGTATAGATGGAATGGGATTTTGGGTGTATTATATGATGATGTTATGCCTAAGCGAGATCAATGAAGCACTGGTATCTCTAACTATCCCTAATTCTGGTTCTGGTCTACAGGTGACAAACTTAAGCACAAATCCCCTGATAACCCAGTGTCTACAGCGGTGTTTGTTGCTTCTTCACTCAACTTGAGCGTACAAAGTAGGATTTAGACGAAAGACGCTTCCCGTGGTGGAGGAAGCGGGTAGTCTTCCATAACGAGGTAAATATTCGAACTCTGGATTCGAGGCCATGACGTCAAGTCGTCAAGGGTCAACTGGAAGCATCACGCCGAATAATCGTGACTGTGAACTTTTTCATTATATGAGGGATATCCTCCGTAATTCTATCTGGATTTTCTGCTTCTCATTAAATTCCTTTCACTCATTCAGGCACCAGGTCTAGTATAATCCAACCCACTAACCCGCTTCCACGTCTCCCTCACCACCCTCTCTTGTGCCTGCCTGCCCGTCTCATTCTCACTATCCCCAGCTGGTCTAATAGCCAAGTACAATCTACTACCCAACCTCACCTCTTCAATAGGGTCGGTCTCTGGGTTTGGTGGTGGGTTGGCGGTTGTGATCAACCCGCCTGCTTCGCGGAGGATGCAGATTCCGGCTGCTACGTCCCACTCCCAACAGCCACCTTCCCACCAAATGTCGAAGGAGCCTGCTGCTACGTAGGCAAGATCTAATGTGGCACTATTTTTCACGTCAATTAGCCCAAGCCTTCTCACACACAGATGATGGGTTCAAAGCCGACCTTCCTAAACTCCGCACCCCATGTACCATCCCCCCCTTCCCACCACGTCCTCCTATCTCCGCCGCCATATTCACAAAACTGTTCACTTTCCTCCACATATTACCTCCCTCAGTATCCCGGCGGTCCTTTCCCCACTCGCAGCTAAAGATACAGCCTTTGGGGGCATTTGCGGGGAGGGGTTGCTTTGGGGAGTCGATGAGGGGAAGGGACTTGCGAGATTTGGTGGTGTGGTGGTCATCTTGCCTGGAGGGGTATTAGGGTTCTAGTTGAAAGAAAAGAGGGGATTGGAAAGACAGGGAGGTGAGATTGTGGTTTCCATATTTGAAGAAATGAAAATATCGACGAATCGGCTTGCCGACTTCTTGCCTAACAAAGTAATTTCACTTGAAGTTGAAGAAATGACTCAACACGTGAGATTCAAGTATTGTGGACTAGATGACTGATGGAAACTTGCAACTTACCAAGCACCATATCCTACTAGCGCCGAATATGTTGTGTCCAGCATTGGTTGATAGATAACACCAACCAATGGAATCCCATTCAAGCAAAAAGCTATGCTTACACAGAACATTGGGAAGAGATGTGTGTAGTTTACTGTTCCATCTCTAGGCAGAAATTAGCAGGGATCTATTCCCAATTAAAGAATAGCTTTATTGGATCTCGTTCATGAAGAAAATTTTAAGACGATAGGGCTTTGAGAAGTAAGGCACATACAAAGGATCTAAGCACCATGTCGGCTCATCCCCAATTAGATAATCTCTAGAAGCACCAGCACTGTATGTTTCTTCCCCAATGAATCTAAAGCATATCAGAATTGATCTTTTCCTTAGATAGCATTCGAAGTATAAATACTTCCTCAATGAGGCAGATCACATGTTCCCTATCGAGCAACAGGCTCAATTAGGGTGACTAGGTAAGACTCACTTATGTTCCGGAAATCTCTTCACAATCTCATCTCGTACGAAAGCTTCAACATCTACATTTGCCTTCATATTAGCCTCACCATTCTCATTCTCAATCTGCATCGATTTCCCACGCAATTGATAAGTATTTAAGGAAATGAAGGGAAACTTACCCAAATCGGTCTGCGTAACAATGTCCACCGCATTCATCTTCTCCTCCATCTTCCCCTCCACTTCCCTTTTACTCACATCCCCCGTCCTTCTCTCCACGCCATTAATCAGTATCTTTCCTGCATTCCGTCCTGTCTCAAGAGCAAAATTGTAGATCTCTTCCAATTCCTTCGGAGACAACGAGTAGGCCATTTTGCAGGTGGGTGTGTGAGGCTCTTTATGTGAAGAAATTGCTATGTTTGTGGCAGGAGGCAGGAGCACAAGATAGCTTGAGTGACGTTCAATAGTGGAGTGCATGCTGTGAGACATCGCCGATACAAGGCGTGGATAGGCGTCTAGTGGGGCAGGAGACACCTGAATGGCTAGCGGGCTGAGGGTTATACCGAAAGTGGGTACTAGCTCAACTAGAGACTTGTCGATTCAGTGATACTCAGGTAGTCCGTTATGGAAACAATGTAGTAGTTCACACAGGAATGTTTTCTAGATAGGATGAAAATCACTATATCCCTTCCCCATTGGTTTTAATAAACAGAAAATCCGAGTCTTAGTCTTTCATATTCTTAATATTAACGGCAATTTTTTGGTTAGACATATACATGAGAAGATTGCGCTTAATCTAGTCATGATTAAATCTTCTTGAAGTAATCGAGCCATATAGGAAATTCGCACTAGCGGCGAAGAGCGAATTAAATAGTTCACTCTATAGATTTTCCAAATATCCGTTAATATATTTGCTGATATATTTATTCGTATACTGCTACTAGAAGCCTATTCATCATATCGATGATAATTTTGCTGTACTTCAAGCCTCATTCTTCGTTTCGGTGCTCTCCTACCAGTCATCAATTCAAACTGAGCTATTGCTTGCTCAGGCAAAACCTCTAAACCGTCGACAATGACCCATGCCTGGTGCGTTTCTTCACGCACACGGCGAATCTGCTTTAGCAATGGAGTGACAAGGGGTAAGTATGCAAGCTGCATTCGGTTAGCCTTGGTTAGATTCACAGAATTTGTACACTACCTCAACTACAACTCCTCCAGTAGGACTGCCTAGCCAGTGCATCGGCATTTCAAAATTTGCAGGGGCTTGATCCCCAACACTCCTCGCTGGAACACAAGAGACAATGATTGTGGGCTGCCTGAAATCCACCGGCCACGCTTCATCAAGGGAATTGAGCACGCGCACGATTTTTCCGTCAATCGTCAGCCCAGCAGCCCATGAGTTGAAATGATGTGCCACTTCTTGAGCTTTCTCCACTGTACGATTGTACAGGAAGACTTTCCTACAGCCTAGTTGAATCATGGCGTATATTGCTGCTCGAGCCATACCACCAGCTCCAATTACCAACCCAGTCGTCCGGGATGGTTGTACAACATTTCTAGGTGAGATATTTCTTCGTAGGCAAGTCAAAATACCTATGAAATCAGTATTATCGCCATAGTATGCAACAATAGGACCAGATTTGCTTCTTTGGTTTGCTTGTCGGAGAAGTGATTGAATGCTCCCATCTAACATACCACTATTTGGCAACCTTCTAAGAGGTAACAAGGTATTTATAGCCCCGATTGCTTTTGCATGGTAACTTTTGGCAGCAATATGGCTAAGAATTTCTACCTTGTAAGGCTGCGTAATGGCAGCTCCTCCGAACTGAGGATCCTGGCAGAGACGAAGGATATCTCCAAGTGATGACACCTGAAGAGATTGAAAATCGTTGTTCATCCCACATGCACGATATGCTGCTGTATGCATAGCTGGCGACAAACTGTAGAAGACGCTAGCCCCAAGGTGATAAAAATGAAGAGGATCAAGAGCCCCAGACTGGTACAAATCTTGGATAGCCTCAGCCGCCGTAGGCAGGAACTGTCGAATTTGAGACTTGCTGACAGTTGTTTGCATAATAGGATGTGTGACCGGAGTGAAAATTCGATTTGCCACGAGAGATGGGCGGCCATGGTCACCCAAATTGTAGGCAATGACGGGCAAATGACCCGGAATACTATCAATTTTGGCCAGGAAATCTCTGACTGTAACGTTGTCTCGTACCTTCGATGTGGCTCTCACAAATCTCACCATGTCGCAACCCAGGTTTTTGGCTCTTCGATACTGGATCATTCGTGATTCATCATCCCACCCCCAAGAATTTTCTTCTCTGTGGAGATGATGGCCGATAACTTTGGTAGGGCCTGAACAACGCACAAGATGTGAGACACGATCTGATGAGTACTTCAGATCTACAACCACATATTCAACACCCAACCGCAAACCACACTCTAGCAATTCGAAATAAGCAGCTTCCTTCTCCAATATGGACATTGGAGAATCTGCAAAAACATATTCCTCTACGTGGAAAATGATTGGCACCCCAAGTCTTCGTCGGATATTTGCGACTTGTTTGGCCATGATGCCCTGTAGACCAGGTGACCAGGTATCAATTTTCAGTTGGACAGCATCAGCACCAGCTTCAAGTTCTGCCAGGTCCAGATCTGGAATGCTCGAAAGTCGTAAAGACAAAGCATACGTGTGCGACCTTAACTCCGGTGGTAGGGCTGCAATTGAAAATGGGCTTTCCAAACTGTTCCGAAGGAGGCCCTGCCCTGTCAAAAAATCAAGAAAATTGGAGAAGTCTTCTTTGACATTTTTCAGCCGAGAGGATACATTTCCAAGACCGTTCTCCGGAGGGGTTTCAGTTCCAGTTCCATCACAACTTGGATCGTATAGATTATAATACTCCAAGTTTGAGCAGCTACGATGAGATGAATCTGCTGTTTCCAGACGTGCAGCCTCCCCTTCACCTAGCCTCAATAGCGATCGTATCCTGTGGCTAGCCCGTGTGACGTATATTACGGGATTTGTTTTTGAATATTCGCGAAGAGCACGCTGAGCCTGGTTGGAGAGACTACCCATGCCACACTCGATGATACATCCGGATCGATGTTTGTCTAGCATCTGCTTGAGTACCTCAACGTTCCTTCTATAGAATTCATGGTTTCCATATTTGCGAAGAAATTCTCCTCTGGTGGTTCCTGTGGCCTCCTGAAAGTAGTGATCCTCTGTGATTAGCCGTCGTCCTAGGTGTGTCGCGCCGATAAATCCAAGTGTCCGCTTTCCAGCACCTCGAGAGCCGATGAGCACAATAGAAGCATTAGAAGGGAATTGTCGAGTGCTTGGCGTCTGTGGCCTGGAGTCTAATCTCAAGGGTGATTCCAACCCAGGAGATTCGAGCTGAGTTTCAACAGCCATTTTGTATCGTGACTCCCCAAATCATGATCTGTTGTGGTGGACCATGCGTGGAGGCGTTCTGTAGGAGCAACACCCAGCCTTCCACAGCCGAGTCAGCGGGCGACTATCCTTGAAACTCAAAACACTTCGTGGTTGTTGAATAAAGCTTCTGCGATGGATTGGAGGTACGGGATGGTAATTCTGGGAGTTGTTTTGCATTGAGATTCCGAGGTTTGCATCAATGGGCGAGTGGTGTGTCTAGAACCGATGACTAAAGGCGGAAAAGTTCATAGCCGGCTTCAACTCCACATTCTGATAACTTTGGGGAACGCGGGGGAGGCTTTGGCAATTCGGCGTCCACGATTCGTCCCCGAACCCCAGATCGCTTTTTCATCTGCGAAAACTTCACGAACGGCATACAGAATCGCCGTGTCGCTGGTTCAGGGGGAACTCTTCCTAAGCTCTGTCGATGCACAATTAAGATCATACCAGAGAAGGACTCGAAGAATCAAAACATTTCAGTACGGATCGCGACAACCAGAATAGCCTCACGACAACCTCCCCGCATGTACACCTCGCCCAACCTGCCCACAGGGCGAATTGACGTCCCACCTCGCCGGATATTAGCAACTTAAGGGAGGCTGGACATGGTACAGGCCTCCAAGCCAGGTCTAGGGAGTGAATTAATGGAGATGTCAAAGGGAAACGAAGACTCGGTGTTGAAGGCAAAATCGTCGAAGCAAGCCCCAAGAAAACGCGTTTCGCAGGCATGTGATAGATGTCGTAGCAGGAAGGACAAATGCGATGGAGCGAAACCCTCTTGTGGGACATGCACAGCTAACGGACGAGCTTGTTCATACGATGCAAATGTGAAAAAGCGAGGACTTCCAGAAGGGTATGTGAGAGGTTTGGAGAAATTATGGGGACTAGCAATACGAGATGTGGGGGAAATTGAGGATAATATGTTAGAGGCATTGAATGGAGACGAAGAGACGAACGATTCCCCCGTCAAGATCTGGACGGATGAGACCAACTCCGAAAACTTGGTGAATATCTGGAGAAAATCTCAACTGTCGCGAGAGTTAGAGAGACTCCTTTCCTCAACGGAACCACTCGCAGAAAGTAGCAAACGAAAAAGGCTGGATTCAGATGCTCAAGGAACGAAAAAGCTAGGAATAAATCAACCATCAACGGCTAACTCCATCCCTCAGCGCCCAATAGAAGATGGCCTGGAACTCTCAACAGGTGGGTGGGTTGATACCAATGTTGCCAACAGACCATCAAATGAAAATTATGATGCTTCTATATTACCTGGAAGTGTCAGCAGTCAATACGAGACTAAGGAGCCTACATCAATATTGACACCTTCTTATTTTCATGGTGGAGTAACAGCGAGCACACCAGCTTCAAGTCATGAGATACCCGATCTTCCATCAGAAACCTGGCACTTATTGGACGTCTGGTTTTCCTATACAGGAATTTGGTTGCCAATCCTAGAGAAGCATGATCTCCTAAGGACTTCTTACCAGTACTCTCAGAACAACAACTCATTAGCAGCATCGGGCGATCAAGCTGCACTGTGGGCATCAATAGCATACGCAAAATTTCAGCACAGGGCTATTAACAATATACCTAGAGCCCTTGGTCCACTAAAAGACATGGTATGGACAGCTGAGCGGATGTATTCCCAAGCAAGAGCCTTAATTCCAAATGAAGAAGGACTCTTGGAGCTGGGACACATTCAAGCTCTTCTGATACTTGCTCTTGCAAATATCGGCATGGGTCATCTAAATCGAGCATGGTCTTTGGTCGGTCAGGCTGTGCGTGCTGCGATAGATTTGGGACTTGACAAGCCCCGAGAATCCTCGGCGAATATTTCCAGATCTAAATCGAGGGCGAAGCATGTGTTTCTTGGCTGTTTTGCCTTAGACACGATTATCGCAGCTCGTCTGTCACGCCGTCCACATCTACGGGCTGAGGATGTAGATGCTTTGGGAAAGGTTGAAGAGGACGGGCTAGAAGAATGGGATCCTTGGCCTGATTGTTTGAACGTTCGTCGATCAAGTTCCGGCATATCTCGTACACCTGCCTCCATTCTAAGTACTTTCAACCGCTTGATAGAGGTTCTCAAAATTCTGAATGAGGCCATTTGTGCCCCTCATAACAGGAGCACTTTGCAACTTAGTACGAGTCTTCTTGAAAAGTTGCACATCTGGAGTCAATCACAAACTTCGCCATTATACTTTGATTCCTCTGCAATGAACAGCGAACAGGCCCTGTCCCTACTTCCTCACCACTACCATTTACATTCGGCCTATTTCACCACATTAGCAACATCTCAACTGCTTTCTCATAACCGTGGGCAGGAAAGTGTAAATCTTGAGCCTTGCACCCGGTCAGCACGTCAAATCTCGGAATTAATAAAGCAGCATTCAAACAAATTCGGGTTGCTTATAATCCCGCCCACTTATGAGTATTTTATTAAGAACGCCTACGATATTGTTAACGAAGTTCATGGAAGTATAGATAACCTTCATATCACGCTTAATGATTGGAAGCATAATTTAGATATGTGCCTGGATGCAATGGAGCCTGCATGGCCTGCATTTGACCTTTTGCGAGACTCTGTGTCATTCCGCTCAACTACGCAGCCTCGTAGACAAAGCGAGGCAGCCTTTGATTTGATGAGTGCAACAAATCAAAGTGCAGACACACCATTATCTGTTCAGACTCCTCAAAGCCTGACAAGCTTTGAGGCGACCGATCAATACAGTCCTCACATACTAGGCTCTTCAAGCAATACCCAGAGGCCACGCACTATGAGCCAGGCTTTTAGAGTAAATCCACCTCGATCTTCGCACAGAGCTCAATCATTTGGTCGAGCAGCAGGCGCCGGGCTACCTTTGCCACCACCAAGCATGTACGAAGATTCTCGGTCGGTCACATCTCGGGTCAATCAAGGTACTCGGCGCACGAGCTCAAAGTCAAGGAATATAGAGGCTATTCCAGCAGGAGGATTTTCAGCTCTTGACCAAACACAACTTCTCGAACCACAGATGCAAAACGCCTTATCAACAACATCAGATACGGAAACAGATCCCTTGGCGAACGAGTTTGCAGCGCTCGATGCCATGGAATGGTAGGCTATCCCATAGCACATATTAAGTGATAGCTAACTAATCTGCAGGACTGGAAATTGGGATCAAAGTCTCCTAAATCTGGGGTTTACTGATCGAGGCAATATGAATCAAGACTTCTACGCTTTCTGCCAAGAGCCAGATCCTCTTCATCCGAACAACGTTTTTCAACAACTTGTTGCAAGTTCTAATGCTGAAGCTACACATTTTTTTGGCGGGTCAGGTCTTGGCGGAATGAGTCTTAGTGAGTACGGGATGCCATCTGGTGAAGAGCATGAGGGTATCGAGGCAGGGCAAATTTTACAAGCTTTGAGCGTTGCAGAGGACCAGCGCCCTGGAAGATTAAATAGGTGAATGGTTACGCTAGACTTCGAGGAATAGAGCTCTGTCGAGTTCTTCTGTGATGAGGCGGTGCTATAATCAGAGACCTTCAATTCTCCAGCGATTTTGCTTTTGAGATATTGATCTTTTAGAATACCAAGCCCACTCAGTCAAAGTAATGAACAGCCTTTCTCGTTCGAGAAGAGAATATAATTTTAAGCACATCGTGTTAAAGTCGGATAGACAAACGAACACTTCCTAGAGCAAACCTAGTAACTTGAAGCTAGATATTGATTACTAAGCTGATTCGAGGCATTGATTGGGTGCGCATCACCTCCTAGCTGGCGAATCCAATGAACCCCTCATTCTTTCCAGTCTCCTTTCATCAACAATCGGTACTTTGTCATGACATCAAGGGGGACGCCCTGTCCTATATGCAAAGAAGCTCGGAGGTCCGAAGCGACAACATTTCTTGCAGATGCATCTTGCGCAAAGAATCCCAAAGAGCTTAAACGTGAGCGCCTTCCTCGCCACCCATCCGCGTAAAGATGCTTCGAAATGGAAAGATGGAACATGGTCTCGAGTCTAGACTCTAGTGAAAGCATATTAAGACGCTTCGGGTCCGATATTTCATCGTCTCGGTGCTTTCTAAGGAATGTTTATCAATCTGCTTTGCATCAGTCCATTCAGCCACTATAACACCGAAGCGGAGACATTTGTAAAGTGTCCGGACAATGGTTTGTCATGTCAAACCACCAATACTGTTGACACAACAACGCAATTGCCTTGGGCTGGCACATGCAGTCTATCTAGCGACTGCATTGTACGGTAAGTCGATATATAAAGTTAGTTTGGCCCTCTCCGACAATGTTGTATTCAATCTATCTTTATTTGTGTACCTCTAGGAAATCAAAGGAACTCCTTTTGTCTCGATCTGACTCAATTGACCACCTAAATTTACATTCACTGCATATTCAAGTATGTCGGACAGAAAAATCTTGGTTACGGGAGCAACTGGCAAGCAGGGTGGCGCTGTCATAGATGCTCTTCGAGCACAGAACGCGAATTTCCAAATCCTCGCTCTCACTCGAAATGCCTCCTCTGCGAGAGCCCAGGCTCTTGCTCGCGAATCAAACATCACTGTTGTTGAAGGAGATGCTACAAAGCCAGGGCCAATTTTCGAAGCACACAAGCCAATATACGGAGTTTTCAGTGTTACCACAATGGACAAGAAGCACAGTGAAGAGAGCCAGGCATACGGGTTAATTGATGAATCCATCAAGAATGGTGTGGAGCACTTTGTCTTCACCTCAGTTGATAGAGGAGGAGCTGGAGTTAGTGAGAAGAACCCTACAATTATTCCTCATTTTCTAGCAAAGCACAATATCGAGGTGTACCTGAAGGAGCAACTCGCGGCCAAGAAGTCGAATATGCAATGGACAATATTGAGGCCCGTCGGTTTTATGGACAACCTCACAAACGACTTCATGGGTAAAGGCTTCACTTCTATGTGGGCTGGTGTCGGGTCGAAACCTTTGCAACTTATTTCCTGTCACGACATCGGGGTATTCACAGCCAAGGCATTCCTGAATCCAGCCAAATACAACGGACAAGCAATTTCCCTTGCTGGGGACGAGCTCAATATTGAACAAGCCAGGAGGGTATTTAAAGATGTTGTCGGATCCAATCTCCCTGAAACATTTGGCTTTGTTGGCAGTGCTCTCAAGTGGTCGTCGCATGAATTGGGTACAATGTTCGATTGGTTTAAGTCAGATGGCTATGGTGCTGATATCCCAGCTCTGAAGAGGGAGGAGCCTAAATTGCAGAATTTTGGCATGTGGTTGAAGGAGAACAGCCAATTCAAGAAGCAATAGACGCTTCTTGTCTTCGCTTCGATTGTACGATTAATATTCTTCACATAACTGGAGTTTTCTGGGCATAGATAGTGCTTCTGTAGATTTCTAATGACAACTAAATATAGGCAGTTATACCATCTCAAAGTAGCCAAAAAAAAATAAAAAATTTAAGGCTCCCCATTCATGCTATGAGATATACGAAAAATGCCAGTCAAACGATCCTCCCAATCTTGTACTTGATCTCCTAGTGCCGTGTGCATTGGTATGCCACCATTCAGTAATATAGGGCACCCAAGCATAGGCGGATGAAATGCCTGCCTCCTTTACAAGATCTATCCCTCCCTGGCAGTTGATAACTAGCCATTGGAGAAAATAAATGAAGAAGTCCACATGTGATCACTTTCATTCTTTGAATGGCTAGCTAGACAATTGTTACGAAGATAAGATGCTATTTCCTGGTTGTGTTTCTTTTCTCCGATCTTATGTCCGTTGATGAGTATATCAACCACAACAATATAAAAATGGATTTGTACAAACTGTTACAAAGTACTCTATTATTCTTCACTCAGATCTTCCAAAGTTTTAATTTAAATACAAACCACTAGACTTTCAGCATGGCAACACACCGTGCACTAGTCCTAAATTCTACCTCACAACCCCCCTCTCTCGAAACTAGTCCAATCCCAACAGCAACGGCGGGATCCATCATCGTCAAAGTTCTTGGGCTGTCGGTGTTGCCATACCTTTCTTCTATCCTTGATGGCACGCTTCCCTACGCCTTGACAACCCCCCTTGTTCCCGGCTCTTCATGCATTGGTCGCGTGCATGATGTTGGTCCTGATGCTCTAACCTTGAAGAAAGGGGACTTGGTTTACTGTGATATTACTGTCAGGGCAAGAGATGAACCTGACAAGGCGTTTTTGATGGGGTTGCATGGTGGTGCGGCGATGAAGCTGATGGAAGGGGAATGGAGGAATGGGACGTTTGCAGAGTACGCGAAGTTTCCCATGGAGAATTGCTTTGTGCTTGACGAAGAGGTGCTATTTAGGAATATGGGAGTGGAGGTGGAGGATTTGTGTACTATATCTAGTGAGTTGTCACTACAATTTACCTATCAAAGTAATACTAACTGCTTTTGCAAAGACTTTCTGGTACCATTTGGGGGACTGACTGAAATTAAAATAGCACCCGGCGACACAGTAATTGTCGCTCCTGCAACTGGAAAGTTTGGAGGTGGTGCGGTGACAACTGCGTTGGCGATGGGCGCAAGCGTTGTTGCTTGTGGCAGAAATGAGAAGACATTGACTGCTATGGCAAAGATATTCTCTCATACAGGACGATTCACAACACTCATTCTCACTGGCGACGTCCCCACTGACACTGCAGAAATAGTCTCAGCATCTAGGAATGGAGGAAAAGGAGCAGATGCCTTCATCGATTTCTCCCCAGCTTCGGCTGTTTCTTCAACCCATATTGCTGCAGCACTTGGAGCTCTGAAAATTGGGGGTAGGGCAGCTTTCATGGGGGGGATTCCAGGGAACATTGAGATCCCTTATGGGTTAGTGATGATGAAGAATTTAAGGATTCAAGGCAGGTTTATGTATTCGAGAGAGACAATTGTTAAATTTATCAAGATGATTGAGAAGGGGAATTTAAGGCTAGGGGGGATAGGCACAGGATGGGAGACAGTGGGAAGGTTTAGTTTTGAGGGAATAGAGGAGGCTATAAAATTGGCTGCGGAGGAGACCGGATGGGGGAGACAGGTGGTTTTCATCCCATAAGAGCATGTTTCGTTTTGAGGAGTCAGAGCACTATGACCTCAGTTATCGAGGATATTTTGGCCTCACAGAAATTTGAAAAGATGACATGAAAATCCAAGCGTGTACGAGAAGAAGCAAAATAGTAAATGATGTTGTATTCTCTGTGATATGGATGCGGAAAGAAGGTCTAGCTCCGTTTGAGAATATGGTATGAAACCCCTACAGCATTCAAACCCATCATTTCGTGTCAGGTTGTTGATCTTTTGCCAGTGTGGGCCCGCCGTTGAGAATATAAAATTCGAATTTTCCTCGTGTTTTACTTTAGGCTTCCATCATTGAACTTGAGGGAAACAACCATGTAGGTACTTGTTTTATGCCACATGTTTCTGCTATCTGCACTGCCACTCTGAGAACAGAAGCTGATGATTTTGGAATGGTGTTCTTAGCACAGGCTGTCAGATTTGTACTAACATTACTGGTCAGAGATGCATCCTGCATCTTTCAATCACAGTATGATTACGTTACCTATGCACTGACAATTCGTAGAATCCTATTGACATGATTTTTAGCCAATGTTCAATGCTCTATTCAAACGAGTTAGTTTCTAACGATCAAAATCTCGCATATACTGGACTAATATATTCTAAGCGCTTTATGGTGCTGAGGCTATACCTACACTTCGTCAGTTATGAAATCCTAAGGGTGCAGCTACGAGTTGCTGTCACTTCGTAAACTGCTTTGCCTACGTGAGGAACCATCTAGATCTAGAGTTCAGCAAAGATCAAGTGTCTAACCACGTATGGTGAGTGGACGGAAAAATTATGTCATTCTCAGCCTGAATATGTTGTGTTGTCGTAATTTGGTCTTGAGCCGGGGGCCTCTGTAGAGCTCTGACTCAAGTTCACGAGCCCTTATCTTATGAGGTATCGAAGTCCTGATCATACGCAAGCTTGCCACAAAAGAAACACTTCACATTAATGCAGGGCAATGCCTGTAGCCAATAGAAACCATCCATTCTGTAAATTTCGGCTTGTAAATATCATCTTCACAATTAATCATGAAGGTTGGCCTGACCTTATTGTATGCGATGCAACCCTGCCGTACACCGCCTAGGAGGAGGAGTCAATTTGCCTCTCCTTTGCCTAAGCGATGCACCAGAAGGGGAGACTGCTAGTAAATCCATGGATGTAACTTGGCGATCTCTAAGAAGTCACCCCCTGGATCATGCCAATCTCACATTGTATCGGCGTTTTCCCAATACTTTCGGCACGAGCCCAAAAGCCATTGAGCCCCGATCGTCAATTTAAACACGATCGGGGCTTTATAGTGGGCTTTGTGGTGGGCTTTTTGTGTGATGGAGAGTAAAACGGACGATCTGCGTTCATCTGTTGCTCTCGGGAGGAACCGAAATTATCAAGGGCATATAGCCGGGATAGTTCTTGCGACTCTTCGAAGATCGATCTTTAACTGGCTCAAATCATAAAATTAATCTTATAAGTGGGAAAGGATTGTTGAAACTATCATTTTCCATAAGGCTGTATGCCTTTCCGTCCATTGTACTATCCGGTCTATCCCAGTGACCACGCGACAGCATAACAGCATATGCAGTGTTTCTTCGACATTGTGGGCCAGGGTCATCCGAAATATCGGTAGTGGGTTTACGAGCAACTGTGAGAGATTGGATAGAACTGGCCATTAAATCCGAAGATCTTGCGAACATGGGCGAGTCGCACACCTTGTAGGGAAAGAGTTCCGGAACAGTGAAAAATTGTGCCTGTGTGTTACAAGATACGCTGATGCTAGATTGATTTCTGCGAGGCAATAGTATGCATTTGGAGAACAATGGCTTATTATATTTGCCAAAGTTGGAACTTGATTGCCCTAGTTTCGTCATTTTATGGTTCGGAGACGGTCTTGACCTGTGCAACTGTCCGCTGAACAGCTAAATGAACGGGCTCTAGAAAGTACCGTGAACTTAAGATCGTCTGCAAAAAGCGGTCCAAAATCAAGTTCCTTATCATATTACACTCATTTTTGCACTAGGCGTCGTTCTTACAGTCAAAGTCCATGCCGGATGAAAAGATAATATGAAAGGAATAGAGCAACTCTTTGTCTGGGGAAGCCGTAAAGCGCACTAGATTTTATAAACCTTAATTATGAACACAATCTGAAAAATTCCCCGTTAGTTTACCTTCAAAAAAATGCTTGGAGATTGATTTTGTTTCTTGTTTCAAACTTACGACTGCAACATTTATGGTTAAAAATTTCTCCACAGATGGGGTATTAAGTCACTGCTGTCAAATGATCATCAAATGAGCGCTATGGGTGACAGGATCGAAAGCTTTCTAGCACTTTATGAGCTTGTTAGCCTCAAGATCAGGTAACCCTAGCGCTTCTGGATTTCGTGCATTACAGATCTTGGAATGGCGGTATACCAGTAGCGGGTCCAGCAAGGACGGGTTCAAGGGGGCTAAGCGATTGGAAACACATGATTTATGACTTGAGCCCCCACATCTTAGTCTCCTGCCTAGGACCCTATATTCTCAATGCAAGTCAAAAGAGAATAATCGTTGCCCTCCCTGTTGACACCCACAAATACCATAACAGCTGCTTCGAAATAACCCATACTTTGGTGCTTACAAGGATGCTAAGTGACCTCTTGACCATTTATGTTTCAGCTTAAAAACTACGCTACAAGGTTATAAGTTCAGTATGCAAGGGAACAATGCGATACCATGGCGTATTACATGGATCTAGACTTCCGTGCCACAAGGTAGGAGAAAGGTCCGAATGAAATTCTTCGGAATGGTGGATCCGGTTGAATGGCAGGTAGACAGTGTCTAGCAACGATGTGGTAACTTCAATTTTACTCAGCCTCAATTTCCGTATTCAACATACGGCAGGTGCCATGTTTTGACATAGGACTGACATGCGTATCAAATGAACTTACATTCACCCACTTCTTCAATTTGTAATGATCTTAAAAGATGAGCCAGTGATGGCTCACATTTATTTCTGAATCACACTTTCTCTAGTATCGGAAAGGTGACAACGTTATAGGAAGAGGACTTGGAATTGCTATGATGTATGATACGTTTTAAAGCTAGCAAGTCTCTAATTCACCTGCCTTGGCTGATCCTTTTAATGCGCTAGTATAGCTGGCACGCAGTATATACCAAGCTCATAAACTGATGCACCTCCCAGGGCTTCATTGGTAATGCTACAGTTAACGAGTTTTGCCATGCTGCACCTACTCTTTCCCTTCAAAGTTCATGAGTAGAATTGAGGGATTTCAACTGCCGTCACAGCTTGTCAGCCCTTGAGCAAATATTTCACGATGAAGCTCTTAATCAAGTGTTGCCAATCATGGAAATTCTATGACTATTCTCTATATCCCCCCACCCTACGAGCTGGGAATTTGGCCTCAAATAAACCTGTTTGAGACTGCTGAAAATCCAAATTAGCACCATCACTGAGACCAACTAAACTTTCCCTCATAGTCATTTCTTGGGCAGTGGTAATTTCTATCTGCTTACGACTTGAAACTCGATGCAGTAACCCACCTTAAAAAATAACAATATTCGAGAATTTAAACGGCGACAGAACATTCCAATCTACTCATATAAAGTCATATTCCCAGATAGACCCCATGTTTTAACCTGTACCGTAGCAGTGCCGAAACCATCCATATAGTGTCAAATAAAGACAGAGTTGTCATTGAACTCTATCACTGCGTATAGAATTACCAAAAAGTTTTTTGGAAACAGCAGGGTACGCCGATATTTACCAATTGCATTTCAGCACAGGCGTTTCTTTATAGTAACGAGTTTCTGACATACGTGTACGAGAAGGACCCTTGAAGTGGCCCCGGTTTTTGCGCAGCCTCGTCCATATCTGGTGATATGCCCATGATGTTTACCGAAGCAGATGGGTTCAAACCGCTAACCAATAAGATCCCCGCTGCAATATTAAGCAAGCCTCTGGAGGTATCCTGGAGCGGATCTAGTGGAGGCCATTATTCCTTGAGATCTACGGCTAAGGGAAAGCGCACCTAGTCATGCCACGATCCTTGCGTTTTGGTTCTTGAAGAACGTGGTCCACTTATGAGATTGGCTCGGCATATTGATATGTACTTCCACAAGCTGCATAAACCACAGAGCCACAGGGTAGGGTGATTTCTGTGCTCTCCGCACGGACATAAAACACAGTGCTAGGCTTCCGTGATGTGCCCAATTCAGAAATACGTATATGTTGTCTGAAACTACCACTCCTAAACAAGACTAGACATTCTGAACCAGAAGATCTTTCTATCCGAAATTCACATTTACTAGTTTGTTGCAATGTTAATCATGGATTATCGGTCATCCCGCCTCTCAACATCAAGCTCTCCACAGGACGACCCCCTCCCAGCTGCCCAATTCGATCAATTTAAGTCCTCAGAATTGTACTTTCAGCAGGTAAATCTTACCTACTCGCCCCACAGCACAGAAGGAATTGTGAACCTGCCATATCTTTTGGGGGACGCTATCTACCCTACCGAGGCGCTGTCGCCAGACAGCTTGAATCAGCAGAACAATTTAAACGAAATTCAAGATACTATCAACCATACCATTATCTCACAGCCACCTTCTCCGGCATGGCTTGGATATGAACCATTCGCTCAACCCGTGTACCAACCCACAGAAACAGATAGTTTGTCCTGCCCCCACAACGGATTCTTAGACGCTGGCGAATATTTATCATCAGCAAATGTCACCCAATTGCCATTGCGCCAACAGATATATTTTTCAAGTTCAAATGGCAAACGAAAATCTAGTACGGAGACTCTAGCTGCTACGCAAAGTAAGCTACCAAGTCTATGTGCAAGCCAAACGCCAACTAGCAGAGATAAATGCCATAGCAACAACCCCCATCAGCCAAAGAGGTTTCGCGGCATGCCAGGCACACTTGTAACAGTGTTTGATGCCAGCACTAAACCACACATCAAACGAACTACAAGAAAGAGCTATTCCGATGAGGCAAGAAAAAAAGTTGAAGGTGTGCGAAGGTTGGGAGCATGTATCCAGTAAGTGTGAGGGGATAAGCCATTGTCCTATTCAAGAATTTCTCATGATTCCCTCACGAAACTTTTCCCCAGTCCATTCTCCACAAAGCAATTGCTAACTCCCCTATTAAATAGATGTAAATTTCGGAAGAGAACAGTAAGACATCTTTTCATTGCCTTCAAACCCTTAATTGACATTAAGTTAGTGCGGGACAGGATCTCCTTGTAATTCTTGCACAAATAGATCGCCTGATTCAGCAGTCGCGAAACAAATCTGCATTCGAGAATCGCCATTCGAAGACTTTAGCGCTACAGAATGCAAGTAACCCAAGAAGAAATTTGCTTGAACTAAGCTGACTCTTTAGTTTATGGTAGCTCTTGTAGAACCCGTGTTGTTGATTTCGAAGCCAAAGTACCTGATATGGGAGGAATTCGAAGCACAATTACAATCGGTGGCCGAGGACTGACACAGCCCCTTGAACTAGATATTGTACGCCTCAGGACGCCTCTATTAAATTCAGAAGCACTAGAAAGGGTCGAGAAAGTTTATAGCATATACTCAAGATACCGAACACCTACGATAACTGGAACTAGCCAGCCAGAGTTTGTGACCCTGCTCGATCCTGTTGAGGCCATTGACACAGGTCTTGAAGTATTTGCATTAAATTATGCTTCAGATTGCAGTCAAAACAGGAATCCCCTTAGTGCATGCTTGACGTTCGCTACTGAATATGCTAGACGTGGTTTAGCTCACGTCAGTCTTCCCCTATAATCTGAACATAGCTCGCTGACGTTTTATTGACAGTCAACACTTATGGGTAATGCGACAAAATTGGTTGCGCTAGATATGGTTCTGAATCATGGGGTCCAGATAAGCTCAGAGAGAGTGGGTACTGATCAACGAATTCTAAAAGCACAAATTGATTCCGCCGTCTTTCGATGTCTACAACGAGTCGAACAAGCAGTCTACCACGACCTTCAGCAACTTATTTTCAAAACCTCGGGACAACTAGCTCGAGACGCCATAATCCCTGTGTCCCTAGCAATTTGGTTGCTACTAAGATTGCAATGCTATAGAGCAGCATTTATGTCCAACATGCGGCCCAGGGACTCAAAGGGTATAATAAAATAACTCTGTCACAAATGCATGGCTAATGTAACAATAGACCCAGTACTCTCAACCAACGATAAAGCTACAACTTCTGCAGAACACCAAGATCATACTCTAAATCTCATTCTGGGGACATGCTCGGCACTTTTTCGCACATCATTCCCACTATTTATTGATTTTGAGGACAAATTTAATGGAGACCTCATTGGTAACGATAGGAAAATGGTAAAATATGGACAGAGAATGCAAAGTTGTCTGCGAACATACAAGAAATATGGTGCTCCACGGTGCCAGAGAAGGACATATGGGTATTCAAAAGAACGGTCAAAGAGGTTACTTAGTGTATTAAATGAGGGTTGATGAGGATATGGAAGCTTTGACTAAACTATACAGAAAAAAGAACCTCTAGATGTTGGTATAGCACCCCATAGTGAGATACGCATCAAACTATTTCTTCCCTCTTTAGTCGTTCTTTTCACTGCATTATATCAAATATTTGTTTCTCCTCGATTAGTTACTGTCAGGCAGTTTTGAAATGCACTAGATACTTGTTTTCTCTTCTTGAGACTCATTTTTTCTCTCTTGGAATATAAAACACTTTAGCAACTTTTACTCTGTAACACGACGACCAAGTTCTATTTGGTGTAAGGGTTTAGCATAGGAGTAGCCTGTGTCACGCTGTATATTCTATCCTGGTGGAGGGGTTATCATCACCCCACCCAAACTCAAGATCTTTCTTTCCTCCCTTAGCGATTAGCTTATCGAATGATAATACTATTATTTCACTGGAGAAAGGCCTACGTTATATTGAAGAATTCAGTGATACTCGATTGCCTAGGTAAACGTGGGTTTTAGCTGGTCGTGACATTTGGTTAGAGTTCTCTGTGGATAGATCAGGCGGCTGCTATGTTCTTGGTATCTCGATGATTATCTACTCGTAGGTCATTCTCCGACGATACTACCAGTTCTTGTACCACTTTTAAAAACTCGGTAGGCGCACAACCATAATTTCTCACAACTTAGGTTTAGATTGTTAGCTGGTCACCTGAGAGTCAATAAGTCGTCCGGTCTTCCGACACCGTGCATTAGCGAGGCCATTTAGTGGTGCTGTTGGACCTTTTCATTGCTGGGCTAACAAGTCAAGTGACATGCTAATTGTGAATGACCATATTGGAAAAACTCGATTATCCATGATCATTTGATTCATGATTATTCTCTCCCCATGAGTTCTTAAATTGACAGCACTTTTCAATAGCACTTGTGTATTCAAAATTCTTGCTCACTATACTACCACAACAAGCACATACTTCAAACTAGAATTTTTCTCTCGAAACCCAATCTTCAACAATGGTTAGCTTAATCAGTACATGGATGGCATCTCATCAGATTCCGTCAACATCGGACGGCCCATCAAGCGAAGCAACACGTGCGGTTGCCTTGTTGGTCTTGATCGCAGGTCTATTGTTTGCCGCTGGATTGTCAGGCACATCCTTTAAAAAGGACGACCAACTTGAAGAACAGCTAGAAGCTTGAGCTATATTACTGATTTCCGATATACACACAAATATATATTCCTCGTCACGAAATTGCAAATTCTTGTATGTTTAACATACAATCTGATTATCAGGCCAAGGCCAAGGCCTCGCTATCCTAGCAGAGTCACTAGTCACACTCGGCAAATCCCCAAGGGACAAACAGTCAACGCGAGAGAATGCGTGGCATACAGAAGCTCCTAGGATGGCATCTAGCCGTTTTGGCTTACAGCGGCCCTAAGTTCGGTAGAATGGAAAAACACAACTTCTTACCTGCATTCACCATCCTGATCCCCAGGTCAGTTAGTCCAACTAGAGCTGTTGAAGCTGTTTGAGGTCTGGTCGAATTCCTTGAGGCAGTCATACTATAATGTATAAAATTTACAAGAGCAGTCTCACCGTGTGCTTCAAGCACCTTACCGTCTGGATATATCGAAATAAGGTGCCCCTAAACAGATTTGGAGTACTCAATAGGGTGTATGCGGCCCTCAGAACCCTTATGTACCGCCCAATGTCGGCCTTGCTACCAATTGTATGATGAGCAACCTAGTATTCTTCGAGGAAAGTTCACAAGAAAAGACCAATTCGCTCAGGTAAAACAGGTTGTTGTCTACCACCAAGTCTGGACTGACGAGACCGTTTCAGTCATTTTGTTGATCACTATCATCAATGCAACGGGCCTGCTTAGGTTCCTGCTTCTCAACTGAGGGATATTTACAGAAAGCGATGGATATTGGTGTGATATAGTTTTTATTGGCTTGGAAGTACCAGCAATAGGACTCAAGGGACCATCATGCGTTGTGTTTAACAAAGCTACGCTTGAAATACTACAACAGCAATTCTCTTGAATTTTTCCTCCTCTTGGAGACTGTAATAGTCAATTATTGACAGCGTGTGAATTAGAGCATAGCCTTAGTATCTAGTGACTATACAAACACGCAAATATCATACTTTTCTTCGGGTATTGCACATTTCTTGGCCCGCGGTACACAAACCTCTGCTTATTGCAGCCTTTTCATCGGCGGTAGCCATCCAGCCGTACAGATACCAGAAGCAGCATAGATAGTGACAAAGAGAAAGGTTTAAGCCACCTCTTCCTTTTGGGGGTGTAGTGGAAGCGTGGTTGTCTCAAAGCAAAGAAAACATATTCTCGAGTAAGTTTTCCGTTTAGGACTATGGCCTCTTTATTGAAACATACGGCTATGGGGATAAAATTCAATAGAATATTGCATAATCCTACGATATCTGAAAGTCCGATGATCAGAACCTCAGGGATGTGGACAGACTCCTGTGACAAAGTATTTGAGCGGCTACAGCAATACTTCACCCCTTATTTTGCTAACTACCAAAAAGCTAGGGACCTACTGAAATTCTCTTTGAGAACCAATGGTACTAATTCTAGAAGAATCCCGAAGCGTGCTGTGTCAGTGTCGGACTTTGTGGGTAGTTCCTCAGTGCGGGGTGTGTTGTTTCGGCTATGTTTTCCCGTGAAATTCCCGAGTCCCGCAACCGCAAAACCCCGCGTATCTTCGCCTTCGTAGCCGATTCGTTGCCTTCATTTCACTCTAATTGTAGTGAACCATATCTAAACCTCAAAATAGTTCTTTCTCTCCTGATTCTACTCGTACCCATCCTCTTCTTTCTTCTTAATCACTTGCAATTTACCTTTTTCATTAGCCGAAGTTCTTAAGTTCCTAAACGCTTCCTTCTACTCTCAACATGTCAACGGCGCCAGCCCCATCATACGAATCCCTAAAAGGTGCAGTCATCGCCATAACAGGAGGGGCTTCAGGGATCGGTCTCCAAACGGCGAAAAGATTATCAGCCTTAGGCGCGAAGGTATCAATAGGTGATCTCTCACAAGATGCATTGGAAGTCGTAGCAGAAGAAATCAAAGCCAGTGGGGGGGAAGTGCTCGTGAAAGCCATCGACGTAAGAAAGAGAGATACGGTTGAAGCGTGGATTAAGGAGACAGTTTCCGTATTTGGAAAGTTAGATGGAGCGGCGAATTTGGCAGGCGTCATTGGGAAGAATCACGGGAACATGTTGGTATGTGATCACAGTACTTTTAACGGAGCATTTCAGATAATTTTCACTGTGGGAAGCTAAGAACTGACTTGGGCAAAGATAGCTGATACAGATGATGCCGAATGGGATTTTGTGATGGATGTAAACATAAAGGGTTTGTTCACCCAACACTATTTCCACCCAACATGTGCTGAAAATTTCTAGGAGTAATGAACTGCATGAGGGCGGAGATAAATGCAATCTCTGACGGCGGCTCAATAGTAAATGCAGCAAGTATCTGCGGTTTAATGGGCATGAAAGGATGCGGTGCTTATTGCGCAAGTAAACATGCTGTTATTGGTTTGACACGCGCTGGTGCAAAAGAGACAGGTGAAAGAAATGTGAGGATCAATGCGGTTGCACCGTAAGTTTAGGTTGCTCTTGCCTTTTGCTCAACTTGCTAATACATATAGGGGTGTGACTGAGACTCCAATGTTAAATAACTCAACGAAAATTTCTGGCGGAGTTGGCATTGGAGGAGCGGTTATTGCGAGGAAAGGACAGCCTTCAGAAGTTGCCGATCTAGTGATCTTTCTATTGAGCGATGCTGCTTCATTTATTACCGGGGTCTGTTATTCGGTTGATGGAGGATGGCACTGCTAGTTGAGCACCGAATTAAAGATACTTGAAGATTTAACGTGAATATATGAAGCGAGTGTGTCTACTATTTGAGAACCCAAGGTATCATTCTTTCTTTTCTTGCAAACCTCCCTCGGATATTTGCATAGGAAAATTATAAATCACCGTTACAACTTGCCCAGGTACTATTGATATTTATTGTTCTAAGGGGAAGTAAGTAATTCCGGTAAAGTTTGTGCTCGGCAGGGCTTGATAAAGGAAAGGGTAAGCTTGGATATACATTTCGGAACTTGTGCATTAACTAGTGCATTTTATTTTATTTTGGCTTTTGAAATTTTCGTTGTAGGTCGTACTTTCGCATTTTTTGTTTTTACTTTAGTTAGGGGTTTGTTGCAGATCATGTGTCTCTGAATTGTTTATCGTTAACTTTCGTAGAGTATGTATGATACGGTTCGTTTAGAAATCCCCATCCTAAAAGAAGGGAGGGCAAGAGAGGGCCCATTTACTCTAGCGGGGGGCGGGGTGGGAGAGGGGGTTAGGTGATGCTTTCGTGAAAGTTATTCTACCCCAAGAAATTCTTTATTTATCGCACTTCCAGAGCACCTCCCTAAGAAGGAAACCTAACCGTCGTAATTTTGGGGTAGATGAGATGCGGCGTACTTCTCACTTGCTTACCGAAACTTGAGTTTTTCCATGCTCTATATTCATTAGGAACACGTGGGACGTTCGAAGTGATTGCATGGCTTTGGTCAGAAACCCTCATCTGTGGCTTGCTAAAACTTTGGACTAAGCCCACCACCAACTCCAAGCACATAAATTCAAAACATAGAGTCAGCACACTGAACCCTTTAGTGCCAGGGTTCTATAATCGCAAGAATCAAGGTAATTCACTCCCAAGATTCTTCAGAAAGGACATAGGTAAGTGGGATTATCGTGACTTTTGTTTTTATGTCCCCTCTCAAAAGTGCACATGGTAATTATGTGAGAGCCACCACTAACAAAACAGGTGATGAATCTAGTAAGGCTTAGGTTTTAGGCTTAGCGTGCTGAAATGTCAATACAGTCACAGCAAACCTTAGATTCCACGCAACACAACAGATAAGAAATCTATTTATAGGTGTGAAAATGGCCTTCTATTCTACCTGAGAGCTAGAAGATTGATGCAAATTCCAAAACGCAAGAAACGTTGAGAAATAATAAACCCTCTGCCTCTGACCTCATCCATTTGTCGAGAAATGTCTCTATTCCCTGAAGACGTTCGCCAATTCATCAATTTTCCGCCCACCCTCCATTTTGACCAAAACACCCACTCCCAAAGTCCTGTCAGACCTCTTTGACGAATCCGACCTCAATGACCCGGTCATTAGGAACCCGCAAATTTGCAATCTTATTCCTTGTATTCTCCCGCATCCACAAGAATGCCTTCAGAAGCACTTTCCGAAAAACATTTGTACCAGGTCTAATCTTCATCTCTTCCTTTCCAATAATATACAGAACTTGCTTCCCAAAAGCTTGCTCAAGCTTACCCAAATCAGCAGACATTTTCTCCTGTCGATCTCTCGAGTCTTTCTCCGGGTCAGCTAGCGTGAATGGCGAGGTATTACTTGTACTGGATTGCTCATCTACATCTGCTGTAGGTTGGAAGGTGATTTCCCGGATCGGAACTGGTGCTGAAGATTTGATAATGAATTGTTTAACTTGCTCGCAAACGAGGGAGGCAAGGTCTGGTGAGATAACTTCGTCCATATAGCCATGGCGTACGATGAGCCTGTAACAGTTCGGTATGGCCAAGCGGGAGACATGATACCGATCTTCTATTGCAACTGAAGGAGTTTCGAGGGGTCGGAGATGGAAGAATATCATTACATCTGGGGCTGCCACAAGCTTTCCAACGAATTGACTGAAGACTGCAGGAGTCATCTCGCCTGCTTTATCGAAGAAAATCCCCAGACCTCTGATACCACTCAAAGATTCTCCACCGTACTTTTCTGTAAGTTGCAGATTGCCACTGCGGTCCGTCTTTACAATATGAGAAGTTGGAAAACGGTCTGATGCCTCTGCTGTCCACTGCTGCTCTTTCCCAAACCGCCAGAGAATGAGTATTCCCGTAAGAGCAGCAGAAAGAGTCAATGTGAACCATGCGCCGTCTGGAACCTTTTCAAGAGCCGAACTCAGGTAAAGGCCATCCAAACAAGCAATTGTAAGCCATGGAAAAAAGACTAAATATGGACTGAAGCGCCATACAACTAGAGCTGCAAGAGACACCATGCACGTATCGAAAAACGTGACAAACATAACACAAACGCTGAAAGTATAAGGTTAGTACCCTCAAAATCAAGTGTAGATTTCGACATACCCATAAGCATTTCCAAGAGTAGTTGTCTAAAGAAAAATTATCAGTTCGAGATAAAGCAAGAACTGGGGAGTACACCTACGTTTCGGGCAATCGCTGCCGCAAGAACACTGCCTATCATCAAGAGCCAATTTACAATCGGAACATAGAGTTGGCCGTGAAATATTTTGGAAGTATGGACTACCTTAATTTGAGGAAAGTATGAAAGCTTCATAACCTGTGCCATAAGCTATAGAAATTGTTAGCGGATTGTAACGTACACCTGACTACATGATTACCTGGAAAGTTGCAGTAATAATTGCCTGTGAAGCAACAATAGCAGCTAAAATAGCAACGACCAAAGATGGATAGAGCATTCCAGGGGGCACTGCGTCGTAGAATGGATTTTGGTAAGCAGATGGGTGGATGGATATGTAGGCAGCCTGGCCAATGTAGGCTAATAGAAGGGATGGGAAGGCGTAGCAGAACCAGCTTAACTGAATTGCACGTCGGCTGAAAGCTCCTAGATCCGCAAAAAGTGCCTCAACTCCAGTGAAAGCTAGCAAAATTCCGCCAAGGGATTTCCAGGCTTCGGTTTTATTTCGACTCATATACACTGGTAAGCATGTCAGCCCTCTGCATCGCGCTCTTAGCCCTCCCCCCCCAAAAAATCAAGTGAGCCCTTATTACGAGGGGATCCCTCTCATTTCTAGGGCCGAAGATAAGAGCACTTACTGAATGCATAGCCCGGGTTGAACGCTTTCAATACCGTGTGATCAAATCTAACCAGGTTGTAAATCCCAAAACCTGCATTGAAGCCTAGCCAAATTATCACAATCGGAGCGAATGTTGAAGCCAGCTTTGTTGTTCCAAGTGGCTGGATTAGGAAGAGCAATATTAAGATTCCGCATGTGGTCCCTACCACAACTGAATTTGAGAGATCTGGTTTCACAACGCTGAGACCTTGCACAGCGCCTAGAACTGATTGTGCCGGAGTTAAAACCCCATCAGACATCACCATCGAGACGGCAAGAACGCCGATGGTTTTCAGCAGCCCTCGAGCAAATCTACTTTTCTCGATACCAGACCGCACTTGTTGGTTTGCACGATATAGGTCGCCCGTCAAGTGTCGTTCCATTTTAATTAGGGACGCTTCACGTGGGTCTCGTTTGGTAATATGAGCCTACCTATCATATTAGGGTCATATAGCCAATGAAAGAAACGGAAACATACATATCTGGCGAGGAGTGAATACGTGCTAAAAGTTCCCCCCTCACCTTCATTGTCGGCTCTTAGAATGATCAGGCAATATTTCACAGTTACCATCACCGTGAGAGACCACTAGCTTAAGATCAACATGTGCAAATGTGGGGAAGGGTACTAAGCAAAATAGGATGTTTGCCGGCACCTACGATGACAATTGACAGGACTCCCACGAGATCTTGGTAAGAGGGTTCACTCGTAAAAGTAGAAGAGTACACATAAAGAGGACTGGTGCCAATATCTCCATAGATTACCCCAGTTGATTGGTAGGCGAGCCATAAGAGCATCTTCCCGGAGAATATCTGATAAGGTCAGAACATGTGAACTTCATAATCCCCTGAAATGGATTACCTGTCTCTTCTTGAAGTCGCCAGCGCGACGCAAGCCTGAGTCTTCATCTTCCGATTCTTGACGCTCATGATCGCCGGATCTTAAGCTACGTCGATCGACCGAGATGGCTCTGATAGGATAGACACCACCAATATCAGCACCACTGGCGCTGGCATTTGACCTTGTGGGATATAATGTGTCCGCAATACGAATGGTGGCCATACCAGAAATTGTGTCGTGCGATTCTAGGAGATTTCGTTTGGGTTAGGTATGAAGTTCCGTCAGGAACGGCTTGGGGAACAGAGCCGTTATAAGAACACCCCAGGAATGCTCGTTGATAAACGGTCCCAGATCAGGTGCTTTAGATGAAGGCAATTCAGTAGAGAAGTTAGTAGCGGAATCGGCGTAAGCATAGCGCTACTCACTATGATAATGCCGCAAATATCCGGAATCTCCCCATACGAGAACATCATTGTTCATGGCCATCCACCACCACACGTGTGGAGACCGATCACGGTGCTTTGCGCACAGAACCACCCAGATAGCCCCTAGCCAGGCATATGCAGTGTTACTATGGTATCCGAATTTGATTAAAGGGTTCGCCGGGAGGGGGTTGTGGGGGGGTCGATGCATTGCATGCTTGGTGAAGAATGGATATTTTGCGGAGGTTTAACGTCGAAATGTAAAAAATGTCGGTCGCCACCCAGCCAAAGCCCATCACAATTGCCTTCAGCGTCTTGGCCCTGTAAATTGCCTCCAAAATTGGCTACCCTAGGCCAAAAGACTAGCTTAGCGGATCTCCACATGCTAGTTCACCTGCTAGTTCACCTGCTATAAAACTTCGCATCTCTGAATTCGAAGGTTTCATTTGTTGAAAAGCTTAGAACTCTGGAGGCGTTCTGGCACTCGACCAGGTCTCAAGACCCCATCCAAAGAGAAGCCTAGCAGCTCGACTAGTCAGCAAACCCGGGGATTTCTTTTTCACAGTTGTCAATCCGATGCATAGACGCATGCGCAGTCACTTTGAGGGATTTAATTGTCCAGATGAAAGCTGGCCAATTAAACGCCATGATTTCAATGACCACCAACTGTTCTTCTGCGATAAGGAATGGCAGACAGGTAGTGGAGACCAAGAGTTCCTCATTTTCAGCGGTTCCGAAGAAGGCTTTCTTGCGGTGTTCCAGTTTGACGGGCCTCCCGAGCTCAATCGACGCTGAGAAACATGCCTTGCCACGCAACACTGCAGAGGGTTTTCATCCCTCAAGCCGTCCAACTACCATCATCTTGTCCTGCGCCATTCATAATAGAACGGGTTCTACAAGTGTTATATACCTTGGCGGGCGTGAAGCTGTCGATTCAACTGAATAAACTCGAACACCTTGTGTGCTGAAACGCCGGCGGAGCTAATGCCAGTCCATTCATGGAACTATCCGAGTCATGGGATTCTACCAATTGTTAGCTGATGTCAATGAATAGGGACGATACTGGCGAGGCCTGCTTCCATACAGTATCATGGGGTTAACCAAGCTGATCATGATAGCCTCGTTATTTTGGAGTGTCCACAAGGTTACGGGCTTCTCAGCAACAATAGTTGAGCTTCTATTAGTAGCAGAGGTTGCGATACTAGAAGTTAGAGGATGAGTTTAAAACTCTTGTATCTGGTCACATCCCTCAACATGTATGATCATCCCAGCAGCGGAGGAAATAATCAGGGGTATTACAGATTTTCATATGGTCTTGGGGGGTAATGCTAACCTGCAAACTATTCGTGGTCCTGGCAAGCCCTTAAAATGAGTATCTTGGTGGGTAGGTGCTGTTAGGTTCCGCCTTGACGCATATTGCTTATCTTTTTATGGCTTGCAGTCCAATGCACTTTGATAATTGATGGATGAGCATTCACAATGCTTGGCTGAAGAATTTTGAGGATGTATAAAAACTTGAAAGTCGTGGCTGTGAGAATATTTCGTGTTAAGGTCTTTTAAATTAGCCTGCAGTCGTACCCTCGAGCAGGGAAGGTACGAGAGGAGGATGCGGCATTTTTTTGTCTTCCACTTGTTTGATGAAGGTTGGAGGACAGGAACTGGCCTTCCCTGCACGCTGCACTCGTGTCTTTATTCCAATTATCCAAATCGCTCAGCCCGTTACTCTGCTCACTGCAGTCGATTTGTCAAATTCGAAGCAGTCTGCCATATATGTAAATGACATGCTTTTGTATTACGTATCATTATCTACCCACTTGGTATTCTTTATAAGTTTTTAGTGTGGTGTAGGAGTACGTGGTGTTTTGCTTCTCTTCGTTTGAAACTTGAAAAGTTAAGAAATACCATATACCTACAATAGAGTAAGCTCTTGGCAAGCAAAACACGTTGAGCTTCTTTTTCGGAGGAAATTCCTTCAGTGTTCTGCATTCACGCTTGCATATAGCGTCAAGCCAGCCTGCAATCCTCTATTGCAAATTCAAGGGTTTTGGCTGATTGCTCCCAGCACTTACTCTTTATATCGCTAATTGTGCTGAAAATTTCAGTCTCGACATCGAAGAAGGTGAGTAGAGATGACTAATAGAAGTTAGGGGGATGCATTAGGCGATCTTAGATCTCCTTAGAACAACATGCTAAAATATATGCCACCCGAATGCCTACAAATCCGGCTTAATTCTTGCGTTTCAACAGCACCGCTAAAATTTTGAAATCGAAAACCTCCACGGTTGTTTCTACAAGTTTTATTTTTAGGCTTTCAGCTGACAGCTATAGTCAATCTTGGAATGTAGATCGAAACGAGTGCTGGGTATTCAATTTTTGACGTCCTTCATGCGTCCTAAATTCATCATAGCACGGTGTAATACGATGTATCATAGATATGAAGGCCAAATCCAATCAACATCCTACATCCTTCACATATTCAGCCACTTATTTTTACTGGCTTTCATCGATAGAAATGAGTGAATTCCTCCATGCCCGGCTTTCTAAGCTATCCATCGGCTTAGTGCTATGCTATTTCAACTTTCACTTACTATGCATCAGAAGTTAGGGAAAATAGGTGTACAAGTTCCGAAGCCACTGCTATGCTTTAATGTTATGGATCCTGACTCGATAGTCGTTGAAAATCAACAGAACATGATGAAAATTTGTGTTGCAATCTCAAAGCGGTCAACTTCTCCCCTCATACCAGGGCTTTCATGCGTTTTATATCCTTACAAGCAACCTGAACATCATTATACCGTGTGGTGGTTCTTACAAACGTAAGCCTTCTACGTATCTTTTGCATTTTATGGGGATGCACAAAGTGAGGGGAACGGCCGCCTGTCACGCTAAGTTTACGATTAAAAGCCACAGAAAGCAGGTGTTACTAATAAACTAGGAAGTTATTTCCAGGCTGAACACAAGGAAGGAGGTCTTGGAATGGACTTGCTAAATTGTAGTCCTTCTAGCACCAACATTCATTCTGTATACTCCTTTTTCTCGTATCCCCGCGCACTCTAAGACAGAAAATAGGTTTTTGTTCAATATCTACAAATCATACTCTCGCATAAGAATCAACTTCTGTTTAGGATCTTTAGAGCTCCATTTGAACTCATCCATTGTATCTAACCAAAATGGCTCTTCAGCAACGGCAGCTGGGTAACTTTTCCCTCAAGGTGTTCAATTTCTGCATAAGGAACATTTCCTGAATAATCTCAAGCATATCTATATTGACACGCTGTTTCACTGCTATTACTAGAAGCCCAAATAGCAGGGTGCAACGCAGTTACAAGCAGGGTAACTCAATTGATATTCAAGCGCCAATGATACCCAATAAACAAGAGAAACTAATCGATACCCCCCTCTAATTATCCCTTCTAGCTATTCTTATACTCGCACGGAGCATGATGGGCCTCCGCTGGGGATACATCAGTGACCTGTGTAGGGTATGTTTCGAGCCACACGTACCCCCTCTCAATGATTCCCCATTCTATTACTCACGTGCGACTCACATGATAAATTTGCCTATCGCGGTTGTATTTTAGCTTTTATAGCTTTAAAGTTCATAAAGATTGTTATATCCAATTGCCGAGCTTAATTAGAGCTGAGGAAAACTTGAATGCATCTAAAAACTGTTAGGCCGCAGTCGTAGACACACTGGTTATTTAAGGTACAACACTTCGGCATACGCAGACCCTGCTTTTAAACTTATGATCGGAATTCTTTATGTAGATTTTCCAGTCTCTTTCGACCTTACCGAAAGGAAAGGTGGCTCGGTATAGAAACAGTCAACATGGCGTAGAAGTTCAGAGAGTAGACAATAAACAAATGGCTCACGCCTTGAAGACTCTCCCCATATCACCAAAAAAACTTATATTTACTGATTGCGTTGATGACACCTGAAGGGTTTGAACTTCAGATCTTCTTGAAGTTACAGTAGTTGACTAGCTCAGGAGATGACGCTGGGCCATGCAAGAGTTTCTTGGCAGTTTTATATTTTCTGGGCCTCTTGAAATAGGTGAACGTGACTCACCAAGCGGAAAACCAAGGATATTCTAACAGTGCTAATAATGATGCTAGATTCACCTTTGAATCTAGCTTGTTTGACTTTACAATATTTGCCCCTTCCAGTGATAAAATTTAAACAATTTAACGCGAAGAGAACACCTTCGTGATATGGAGATTGGCCTTATAGGGCTTTCAAAATAATTTTCTTTATCATGATAACTCTAACCTATATTGAGGAAATAGAGCGCATATTAAAATTGTGATGAGCAAAAGTTTTCAATTTGAAGATTACTACAATAACGATAGAAATCATACTTGGCTACGTTATCTAATCTTTTACAAAGGTTTAAGCTCTTCCAAAAGAGTTGGATCGGCAATAATAAATACAGTATCAGTACCAATTGATGGACCTACCTGCCTTCTCTAGGGCTACCCTTCTCCTGTAGTGACTTTGACAGCCAGAGTTTCCGAGATGCAAAGACTAACAATCTAACCTGACGACTTAAAGCTATTTCTTGGACACACTGCCTCAGAGCATTTCAACTTTAGATTCTACAGTACTTTTGACTGCAAAATTTTAAAAGCGAAAATATATCGGAGACAAATTAACAATTATCACCCCACCTTTGCTAGTTACATGCGGGGAAAACTTGGCAGGGATTGGCCCTCAAAAATCCCACACAAACTCCACGAGCTCACCATCTTTGTGCAACCTTAAACTTTAATTTAAGGGTCTTACCAAATAGCAAGATGTCTTCCAATTCTAAATTAATTTCTGATATTGAGGCCTTGCTCACAGCAGCCAAAGCATCCAATCTTGATGAACTTGATGACGCCACTAGACTTGGTCTCCTAACAAAGGTGGAGGATATCCACCATCAATTGGATGATCCAGTTTTAGCAATGTACCGGCATTTAACCAATGTAAATATTCTCCCGAAACCGAAGATATTCTTCCACTTGGGCTAACCAGTGTTGCGAACCAGCTCACTGGAACGGCGGCACTCCGGGCTGTACTCCGCCTTGGAGTTTTGAACCACATCCCGAAAGATGGTAGTGCGACTACTAAAGAGCTTGCCGAAACTTTAAAAGTAGAGGAGGAAATTCTCAGTACGTTTATTAAGTACTTCTAAGTACAGACAATCGCTAACATCAATTCTTCTAGTCCGGATGATGAGACAGCTTACTGGGTATGGAATTTTGCAAGCTGTTGGAGAAAATGAATATGCTCACACGAAATTTTCACTTGTTTATATTGAGAGATCAGAGATAAACTTCTTTACCTTTCTGTAGGTGCTTTTTTCTGCAACTGGCATACTTGATACTAATTAAACCAGCACGGAGGAAATGGCACCTGTTGCACAACGAATTCCTGAGTATCTTGAAACACATGATGGCTCAGCTATTTATGACACCAAGACATCACCATATTCCTGGGCAAATAATGGAGAGGGCAAGAACTTCTACCAGATACTGTCGGAAACACCATCACGCTTAGCTAGATTCGATAAAGGAATGCAGACAAAAGAAGCTGCCCATCGGATCTTGGGTCTTTATCCTCTAGCAGCACTTGTTGATAATATCGACAGAAATCAAGACCGGCCATTCATTGTTGATATTGGAGGTGGTCGAGGTCAAAGCCTGGTTTCTATTATGAGTGAGCTCGGTGATAGGGTCACACCTGATCTTGGCAAATGGATTCTGCAAGAAAGGAAACCTGTTTTGGATGGGATTCCTGAAGGCGAGATACATGGAATTGAGAAGATGCCTCATGATTTCTTCCAACCGCAACCAGTGAAAGGTAACATCACTGCCAGATTACTTTTCTCGCCAGAGCTAACTTCCACAAAGGTGCACATATTTACTATCTTCGCCGCATTCTGCATAATTGGCAGAATGATGACGCTAAGAACATTCTGAAGAATATAGCGGATGCGATGGCGAGAGATTCCACTCTCCTCATCGGAGAAATGGTTATCCCTGCCAAGGCTGGACCAAACAAGTATATTTATCTCCTAGACGTTGTCATGTTTATGATTGGCGGCAAAGAAAGAACTGCAGCCGAGTTCTCGAGCATACTTGATTCAGTAGGTTTAAAGCTTGTCAAAGTTTGGATCTCAAAGGCCGGAGACCAGACAGTTATTGAGTGTCGCTTGAAGTGAAAATAAGAGCTCTTCAACCTTGGAAAAGTCCCCAGTCAAATTTGCGTTAAAATGGGTCGCGGGTTTTATGGACACCTAAAAATTCACGTATTCTAAGATTGGCAAATAAAAACTAGATACGATCTCAAACTTGCATACATGCTTTGTAGTAATTTGGGATCAATAATTTTGATAACGGTCACGTGTGTTACACATCGCTTAAAATATTTGTTTCGGGAACTTGGCTTAACAACAAAGGGCTCGTGGAATAGTTCTCCAGCTTAAACATCATAAATTTCCTTTCACGTAGAGATATTTCCTGACATCGTAATTATGGCCTCTGCCTCCGGTGCTGAACCCCGTCCCCATATCATACAGTGGCTCATTGATACCCGACCACTCTGGCCGGTGCCCAAGAAAGAAAAGACGAAAGATGAAGTGCAAGAGCTTGAGATAGCTGTATGTTTCCAATCCTCACAACTTTATGCCTACCTCAAAACGCAGCTCACATCCAGCTAGGCTTCTCGCGCCCTAGCACTCCTCACACCAGCTGAACAAGAATCAGTCCTAAAATTCTTTCACGTGCGTGACGCCAAAATGAAACTTGCGTCCTACCTACTCAAACATCTCGTCATCACAAAGTACTGTAATGTCTCATGGTCAGAGAGTACTATTTCTCTCGGTACAAACGGAAAACCATGTTTCATCCCATCTTCAAACTGCCAAAGTCACGTGAATATTGATTTCAATGTCAGTCATCAAGCTGGAATTGTGAGCTTGATTGCTGCAATAGGCTTTGAAGGTAACGTAGATGTTGGGAGCGATGTGGTATGTGCAGATGAGAGGCTGAGTAAAGATTATGAGAATATCGAGAAAGACGGGTTCTTCGAGTGGGTGGATATGCATGCAGATGTGTTTGCAGACAGCGAGTGCAGCTTTATGAAGTTGGGCTCATTGAGCGAGAAAGAGGTGGGACTTGAGGGGGTGAAAATTAGTGGTTTTGGCAGAGATGCACTTTCCAGGTGTCAGAGACGAAATACGAAGGTACATGTCAAGGTCACGAAGGAAGACGGAACAGAAGCGCGGGTAGAGATTGATAGCAATATGGCTATCGATGCGAAACTACGAAGATTCTATGCGATGTGGTGTCTGCGCGAAACGTATGTCAAGATGACCGGTGAAGCATTACTCGCTTCATGGCTCAAAGAATTGGAGATACTAGATGTTCAGACACCAGCTGCAAAAGAGCTTATCCAGGATTCAGCCTCCTTGGAGAAAGGAGACACGGCACAAAACTTCAGAATAGTTTTCAAAAACAGACCAGTAACAGATGTCACTATGGAGTTGTCGGCATTGGGCCTAGCCTATATGGTTGGTGGCGCAGTCAGAGCAAGCAATGCAGCTGAGCGACCTCAAACATCTATGGGGAAATGGCAGGAAATCAATCTCGAGCGCGATATCCTAGAGTTCGCAGAGTCTAAAATCTAAAGGACTTTGGACCATAGCAGGTGTAATAGCAGGAAGGTGCCGTCACCTATCACTTTTGGTTCTTCTTCCTGTTTGATGAAGATTTTTTGATTTCTGGGGTGCTTCCCACAGCCATAGCTACGAAACAGTTTGAGATATGAAGGTACTGTTCATAATTGGGTGTTAGCACCCAAACGGTTTACTACTCAAATGCCTATGGCGCAAGAAGGTTCACGAAATCTCGCTCATCACAATCGAAGACATTTCCCAGCATACTACCTAGGATTCTCCAGCATCTTTTTAATATCCTTACAACGGGGAAACTTTAAAAGTGGATTTGGAGTGCGTTGAGGTCACGTTCTGTGTAAGCTATCCTGCTTATTCCATCGTCACTCCCTCGCCAACAGAAATCAAATAACTATCCCTATGCCGATAATATCCGATGTTTCACACGAAAAAACCAACATGCTGACCTGGAGACCGATGACTTAAATCTTATCTGCTTTCCCATCTTGCAGGATAATGGGAAAAGTTGGTAGGGCTGATAACCAGCCCTGCAAAATCGAGAAAGTCCAAGGAAGCCGCTACTCCTATCCCAGGCTAGCACCTCCGATTTTGATGCAGTCTACCCCTCATCATTATACGACCGCTCAACCGCAATGACGCCAAGCTGAGTGTTCTTATGCTATCATGAGAGCTAGTGCTGATCCCCAGTCTCCGCTTTTCTCCCTTTGACACTAAGTGCCTCGGTTATATGTGCCAATATTTCCCCAGAGTACTTGTCCCACCTCACCAACATGTCTGGGTCTTGAGCAAACCCATACCAGCATTTGATCCATCTACTTGGGGTTGTATCGGTGACATCGGAAAGATTCCCAGCGATCTTCGGCCTCGAAAATGTATTTTTAAAGCATAAAACTGGCTACAACTCAAGTGTATGAGTTTGCGGGGGTTCACAAAGCTCAACGGGTGCGTTAAATATCAAACAATTATTCGAGGGAGAAAAAATACTTAATCTCTCATTTTATTGCTTTAGGCCGAGTTCACTGTCATCTGCTACCCTTTGCAATTCTGCAATCTCCCAAAGCCCTTAGCGAGTTTCTGGGGTTTGAATTTGCCGACAAATCAGTTCTATGAGACCTTGTCGTGCGATTTCCTCATCAGGCCAATTCCGAACAGTACCGTACTTCAATGTGCGAGCGCCAAACACTAACCTCGACCCACTGCATCCAAGACATCTTATTGGAGCGAATGTGCGGCTCTGCCTTGGAGTTTACTCAAACCTGGACAAGCTTCAAAGCCATGTTACCACACACCTGGCATTTGGTAGACGCATGCACGATGATACGATGATGCTTGATCTTTTGCCGTGAAACGGAGATGGAGGGGCTGACAGTGAGGAGAACGTCCTTCAGTTATGATTGAAGACGCTTTGCCTGCTCATCCTAACAATGGCCACCGTGGGGGCTTGTCTTTATCTTCGATCTATAGGCTTGTTTGCCAGACGCCAACCTCCGAAATACCGTTCTCAGAATGCTGAAAAACATATAATAAAATGTCTTCGTCGTCAAATATGGAGTATTTACCAAATTCTAACCCAGAAGGAAAATATTTGGGAGAGGTGAATCATGCTGACAAAGATCAATATAGCGAAGGGCTAGGAATTAATGTTCCAAAGGATAAAACCATGATTCCCGATGCTGCATACAACAGGACGAGCAGAAAGCGGCAGACAAGGTTGGAATATGACTATGACTTGAAGACCTTCCTCGCCATGCTCATGCTATGGACATTTCGAGCATGGAGAAAATACCAGAAGCTCTCCACTCTCTCCTTCGCCGCATGGCAATATTCTGCAGACTATTCCAGCAGGATTCATAATTAAATTAATGAAGGCAAAGGCAGAATTTAGAAGAGAGAGATTAAGCTTGGAATCTGAACCTCCAACCCTAGATGGACATGGTGTTCATCATAACCCCACTTAGAATGGAATCAGAGTGAGCTTATGAGAGGCCTTTGCTTTAGGTTTTTTTTTAGTGGAACATTTGTAATGGTTTGATTTTGCGATGGCTCTATAGCGCAGGTATTTCTCTCAATTGGCCAGAGGGCATCTAGAGGAAATAGATTTGGAAACTATCACAATGTTAGTTGGGGGTAAGTCATCCGCTTCTGCCCCTATTCACCTCGCTCGGCTAAAAATATAATAGATGGGGTCTCAGTGTTATACTGGCATTTATGTGACTGGATATTCTGGCGGTTTTCTCAATCTAGCCATTACATCAGCTTTCTGCTTATACCACAAACTCTCCGGACGACGTTTTTCGATTACACCGTTACTTAGATTCTTGGAGACTTCTGCACCGCTATTGTCATCTACGCAAGCTACATAAATCCCTTACACCAACTGGAGGGCCATGAAATCCGAACAGCGCTCCCCAATTCCATTGCTATGGCTATGATATTTTACACCAATACAAATGAGTTCATGACGAAAGGGAGCCAACTCTTCAGCGAATTTATTGTGAGTATGTTATTAATGTTTGTCATTTTTACATTTAAGAATAGCTCGAACCCTGGAGCAATGGAAAGAGCAGTGCTAAACATCCATTCCTCCTCACCTTATTCTTCTTAATTTTTGTTTTGGCTGTATGATTTGGGTATGTCTTCCCCACTTCTTTATTATTTCCACCAATCGTCATATTACTAATCCATTTGCAGCTGGGAAACGGGTTATGCGATCAATATTGCTCGAGATCTTGGACCCCATCTTATGTCTTATATTGTGGGGTATGGCCCCGGAGTCTGGAGTGCTGGCGGTTGCCTGTTTGGTGGCTTCTATGATTTATGTGTGTACATTGGCCGGAGAGTCCCGTCAATATGCCCTGGCTGGGATTCAAGTATTTGTTTACAGGCGGATATCGGAGGAAGAAGGATTAGGAGAAGTATATCGTTTAATAGAGGGCCTCAATTTATGATTTGAAATACTTCCTCGCGAAATCTGAGGCAGTATGAGGGCCAAGAGAAGAGGAATATACGATACCATGAAACAGTGTTATACGATCAATACCAAGAAAGGCGGAATATTTTCTTTTATTGTCATGTCAAATCACATCTAAATGCGCCGGTGCCTCGAGGCATGAACTTCTGCTTTTAGAATTTACCGCATCGTAGATAAGTATAACGACTAATTTGGCCGGCTGCGTGCTAGTGGAGCTGGGCGCTTTCTACGAGCAATAAGAATACTAAAATCTTACTGTCACCGAGTGACATCGTCAGCTGTGTACAACGCCAGTTTAATAAACGGCACATCAAAACACGCAACATTGCATATGGTTGTCGAAGAACTCCTGTCACATCGGTCCTCATGCATCGGCGTCTTTTCAGCTGTTGTGCTACCCCGCAACGCCAACGCCCACACCAACATCCTAAGAAACACAGCAAGTACCGAATCGACCGCCGTCTCACAAGATTTCTTTATTATCATATCCGCACACCCCAAATCATAACCTGTGATCAACCGCAACCCGCCCACGCAAAATTTAACAACGGCTTCTCTCCTTCCGCTTCCGCCCCATATATATGCACCCACTCCTGCACCCACTTTACCGAACCATGCCAGATCCTGCAACGCTGCAGCTTTGCAGCCCAGCAGACGCAGCACATCGGTGAAGCAATCGACCTCGGATCCTGCCAGATGTTACCTAGGTATAGTATAGAAGGTATTGTATAGCCGATCATAGAGCTGATCATATAGGTGATGATGACCTCCGAGGGACACCATGGGAACAGCACCGAGGGAACGAGTAACGATGATGCGATTGAGCCGCTTTTGACACAATTATTTCTTAGTAAGGCGAGATACATGTGTATGTGTATGTATATCAGCATGCACGCGATGAGTTTTGGTGTTGAATATTACCCTGATGGGGCGAGACGGGCGTCGTGGGGGAAAAAGTCAATCGCCGATGAGGTGGTCTGTTCATGAGGGATTCGCCCGACAGTCTAGAACTACAAGGGGTAACATAGCAGCGGGTCGTGGCAATTGTTGGTGGGGTCGGGGTGTAGTAGGAGGGGCGGAAGAAGAAAAGTGTTGAAGTTGTACCGGGCAAGAGGTAACCCGTGTGGATTTGCTTTTCTGGAAGTTGATTAGAAGTCTTTGAAGCAATTGAAGATGAATGGATTGAGAATGAGGCAAGTCAAAAATTTCCAATCAAACGTTTCGAGGTAATAATTGAATAGTGGCAGAGGTAACGGAACTGAGACGTGCTAGAGTAAATATTCCATTTGCAACGATAAAACCATCATCAATGGGGAAGTGAGAGCTGGAAGAGTGACGAGGGTTTCACATGGATCTTGAAAGTTGGTCTAATTTGGTTGATTGTGTTTTATGTATGCAGTCCTGAGCTCTGTATAGAAGCCGGACAAGATACCTAGCTTCCTCTGAACCTGAGTTAGGGACCGCCCCAAAACGATGCAGATGTAGCAAATCCAGATACCAGTATCAAAAGTTGCAAGTGTGAAAGCAATGTGATGTTGTGTCGTCAACGATGTTACAGAACCATGGTCGTTAAAAAAGCTGCCTGCCAAGAACCCCTCGCTAATGCAAAAATCCAGGGAGCCATCCGCGTCTAGGATCGAAACATCGACAACAAGCTACAGGAATTAGGAGAGATTTGAGTTACAATGATCAAAGCTTAGCCCCTCTGAAAACATCTGCCCTGAGGAACCTTTGTCCAAATCAGCCAAGGAATCACGGTACTCCTGCTCGTAAAACCGCTCCTCGTCTCCAAATGCAGCTTTGAGCTCGTTGAGCCACTTCGCCTCTGGATCATACTTGACAAAGAAGACTCTTTCGAGCCACTTCGGATTGCGAGCTTGGAGGAACTTCAAGATAAAGACTTTTTCGCCTTTGATCTCCTCAATACCAATAATGGCAACCTTTCCTGGCTCTGCAGACATAGATGGTCCTCGGACAGTTCGTGCGGTGCCAGGTACTTGCGCAATTGCGTCACTATAGATGCGGAATGCTTTTGCCAGAGGGACACCAAAATAATCGCATGCTCCAGTATCACGCTCCACAAATCTAGTCGGTAAAGTTAGTTTATTGTTATGCCTGAGGCTTACCAAATCGTTTGATATACATACTGGTAGTACGGGATCATGCCGAGCTTGGTCTGCTTGTTCCACATTGTTGCCCAGATAGATGCGTCATCGTTGATGCCACGGATCAGAGGGGCTTGACAGCGAATAACAGCCCCAGTCATTTGAATATTGCGGATTGCCTCCTCCACAACTCTGGTACCCAATTCTCGAGGATGAGTGAAATGAGCCTGGATTGACAGATGCTTGCCCGATTTGACAATCTTCTCAAACAACTTCAACATGCCCTTGGCATCGGTGTCGGTAGTATATCGGTATGGCCAGTATGCGAGTGATTTGGTGCCAATTCGGATTGTTTGCAGATGTCTAGTCGCATCTGACTCTAGTAAAGGCGTTACGTATCGATTAAAAACCTCAGACTTCATAACCATTGGATCGCCACCAGTGAATAGTATATCCCTAACCCACGGATGAGCAGCGATGTAGTCATGTAAGATCCGAGGACTTCCAGACTTAAATTGTTGCTCTGATCCAACGGAAGTAAACTGAGCCCAGCGGAAACAATAAGTACAGTATGTGTGACACCATTGACCCTATAAAGAAGTAAGTGTCGAGTCTCATATTGGAATGAATAGGTAGCTTTAGAGAAGCCGCCTACCTCTGAAGGGAAGAACAGAACAGTCTCCTTGTATTTGTGTTGAATTCCATCGACACGTTCACCGTTCATTCGTGGTACGTTTTCCTTCTTTTGACCAGCAGGATGAGGATTCATTCCAGCTCGGATGCGCTCGGCGACCTCCTGCACACCAGCTCTTGAAACGTTCTGGGTACTTAGAAGTGTCATCATTCGATCCAAATCCTCAGTCTTCAGCATATTGGGCTGAGGAAACGTTAATCGAAACATGGGATCATCTGGGACATTGCACCTGAAATATATTATTACGACTCTGCATAACCAGTAATCATACCAGGGAAGTGTCGATGTCAGGAAGTATAACATACCACTCGATCAACTCATCAACTACATACTTGCTAACGCGGAAGGGGAAAACAGAAGCAGCAGCCATGTAAGCTTTGGGGTCGAGATGCAAGGCGCCTCGTTCCTCAAGGAGCTTCGGAATAGCCGATTTTTGATACATTGTGTATTTCTGCTCTGTATCGGAAACATTTTTGACATGAGGTGGGAAATCTAGTCGTAGTCGTTCTCTGAAGTCTTCCACAACCTGCGAGTAAGACGATTTGCTGACTCTCGGAAGGAGACTCATTGACGAAAGAGCAGGCCGAGAGGAACGAGTGAAGAGGGATGATAGTCGATAACCCTTTGCAAGAAAACGGAAAGCCATGTTGTAAGTTGCAGTTCAGATGCTGGTATTTGGACCTTGGAAGGAAGCAGTTCCAAAGGTGTGATATCAACGGTCTAAAAATTATGGTTTGGGAAGGAAGAAACATTTTGGCAAGAAATTTAAGTAAATGGGGCTCATGACAAGATGCAAGCTAGCGCGCCACATCCGCCGTGAGTGAATACCCAAAGAATGAATGCCGGACCATGAGATGCAAGAAACCCTGACAAGTTGGATTGCAGCAGTGGGGTCCCAGATTATGCATCTCGTTCCGATATTGGCGCCTCATTCAGGATCCAACAGCATGCTCTTAAATGTTTAATTGGCACTATGAGCACGTGGCGTAAACGTTTGTCCAAAACTTTGTACGCCTTCGGAAGCACTCGTCAGCCCTATGAAGATAACCGTGGGGAAAACAGTCAGGCGAAACTGTGCAACACGCCTCGTGGAGGTCACTTTCCAAGCTCTTCTTACGATGACTTGGGCATGGTTGGAGTCCAATATAGAGGAATAATTGAGGGTTGATGTGCGTGTAACATGATAGGTCGCGCGGCCCTCTAGTCTGACTGCATCATGCTCTAGATGCCCAGATGCTGGACGGCTGATTTACTATTCGACTTGTCAGAATCTAAGAATCATAACGTATGTTTACCTTCGGACATGCCATATATCTGTGAACATATGTGTGTTGGACCGGAAGGGGACCCGGGTTATGAACTTGACCGCATGAGGCAGCCGGGTCAACACGCTTATGCTCCTTGGGATCAAGAGGGCAAGGTGACCGGTTCTGCAGTGAGGGGCACGCCCAACACTGAAGCATGTCGGCTAGAAGACCAACAATTGTGGACGCCAGAAATGTGATCTTTGAGGCGTGATTCAAAAGCTCGGATGCCCCAATATTCCTGACTGAAACGGAATCTAGTGAGCCCGAAAAGAACAATGTGGTCGATCGACCAAACTTCTGCTCAAAATTGACTACATGTGGGCGGGATGCCGAAGGGTACGAAGGCATCAAATCGTAACGCAAAACGCAAATTCCGGGACTTTATTTAGTTCAAGTAGAAAACCACATCGAATTGATTGATAGTATCTGTAAAAGGTGAAAGAGAGACAAAATCTGGCATAATCATACAATCACGTAAACTGGTGCATGTCGTAACGTTCTAAAGGGCAGTATCTAAACCTCTCGAAGTCCCACTGTGAAATTTATGTAGAGATCTGCTTACATCGAATTGTTCTTATTCCTTAGCAAGAACAGGATGTGTCCCATTGTAGAAGGAAAGGTGGATCTAGGGGATACGAAAGTTCTGAAAATATATGTTGACGTTCAGGTTTACCTTTCTGAAGAGTGGCGTGGAACTCCGAAAAAAGCGGGGGGATTATTCCGTTCACTCGTAGCCACACTAAAACGCCTCGCGGCAAACGCAATCAAATCGAGTGCGCCAACACGGGTTAAAAGTCACCAACAGCAAGATAATGAATGCATGAAAGGATGCCACTTCTTTAAGCATATGTCTTGAAACTAGCTTTGAATCCCTTGCATGCACAATTCGGCAATCTTCACTGAGACTTCCACTTTACATGGCTTCAACAGGGCAATAAACTTACGCTCCTGGGAAGGCTAGTGGGTAGGACAATCTCTAAAGATAGTCCTTGAAAACAAAATCCAACAACGCAATATATTAGTGAACGAGCAATGCTCCAGCAAACATCATTATATCACTGGCGTAGGCCCATGACACACAAGGAAAGATAATAGATAACTACCGCATCGCTAGATATCTACATGTCTGCCCTCCACTATCAACAGAGGAGGACAAAACAATGTATCAAGGCCTTTCCAATCGCACCACAGAGTGAGAGAGGGTCACGAGTCACTGAACCGCATCCACATGTGCTCATCTGACATTCTAAGGGAGGGACTTTTGTGGATACGGCCTCAACAGCGCCCTTTCCACATACGCCAACGATCAAGCCAACCGCAACAGTCCAAATTAAGCTGGAAGGTTTGTGATGAAAAACGCATATGCTGCACTTGCTCCCGCATTTTGCACCAATGAAGCTCGTCAATATAACCAGATGTCATGGTAAAGATAGCAACAAAGATGTGTATCCAAATCGAGGCTCAGGGTGGAAGAAACACGGCACCCTTCAGACAACCTTCCTATGTGTCTGCGGTGATGCTAGCCGATGCCGTCCTAGTGAGAGCAAGCCACGTCCAAGAAGACAGATATGTGCAGGTACCGCTATTACACTCTCGCACACACTGTCCCGAGATAGCATTATTGGAGGTATTGCTGGCCCTAGCTCCCACGAGAGTAGAGACATTGGTTTGAGCCAACGCGCCAACGACATACCGGACCCGCGCTTGTGCAGCCACAGTTGCAATATGTTTACTGTTGTCCGAGGGTGCCAAAAATATTTCAAATCCTATTTGTAGCCTTTCCACGATATTTAGGCATGTCAAGGAGGCCTACATCTGTTGTCCCAACGCTTATAAGCCACCAACAAGCCGTCCCTGTCACACCTTCATTGGCGCGTTCGCTCGAGGAGGATTCTCTGAGTTGGTTGCAGTGGGGGTTGGATGTTGATTTCGACGAGTTGACACATGAAGTCACCGAGTCTTCGGGATTATAATATCTATGACTATGAAACATCATCAGTTGGAGTAGAAACAGCACCAGGCGAGATAGCATGTTGTTCAGTCCTTATACAAACCCTTCCGCAAATTGATTTTCATTGGCACCTCTGCTAGAGTCGTTGAAGGATTTCAGGCAGTCTAAAGTCTCATGACTCGACTTAGTGGCTTGTAGTGGGAGATCTTGACTCGGCAAGTCCCGAGGGGAGGCCCCTCGTCGTTGACAGAAAACGCTGACTTCTTGCGCATCCAAGAGCTGTATAACAATAATGAAAGGAAAGTAGTCAGATCCTGGGGGGTGAAGCAAAAATGTTGATGAAGGAGGAAAGAGATGTTTTGACCTGTATGTTACTGCGACATGTTATCGTTGGTTTTTATCATCCTATATATGATTGTCAAGTCCTAGCTTCTTTATCCACCATGAGAGCCACTAAACAGGGTTGTATGGCCTCGATTGGCTAGGAAAGAATCACAGTGAGAGAAAATGCTTTTATTACATATTTTTTCTACATCCGACAGACCTACGAAAAGCCTCTAGGTAACAGAAATATTTCCATAGGAAAGAGAATGATTCCACTCTTCTCACTCATCCTTGATAGTTTATAGCCAAGTCAACGGTCTGCTAAAGGACATCTGTCACTAGACATATATATTTTCACAATTTCGGGCAAGGGAATAGGAAAACCGACATTGATCTTTTGCATAAGATTTTATTCTGACTCTCAAGCCACAACAAGCTATCATAGAAAGATTTGCTCTACGTCTACTGCCACTAGTTGGAAAGAAGTGATGAATAAATGTAATATTAAACGTATGCAACATAAAGTTGGCTCAGAAAGCCACCCCATACCTCGACTTTCGCTGATCAGCTCGAGATAGGCACCCAATTGTTGGAGTAACGGAGCCTATCTAGCATTACGCCAAGATTAGAGACCTTCGTTGCCGATGCTCTTTCCATGCTCCTAGAGAATAATGGGGCAGACTCATACTTGACAAAGATGAGAGAAGGGACTGTCCATTCAGATTGGATAGGAGGGGGGTTTCCATTTCTAATAGCTTGTTGGCGTCTAGTGATCTCTTTCTCCTTTTTGGACCGCAAATGATCACGCAACATATGCGTTATGTTTGCCCCCTCGTGGGACCCTGCACAAATGAATACCGTTTGCAGTCCTTGCAGAAGAGTTGTCGCATGTTCCACTAATCGCGTTAACTCGGCAGAAGCGGTACCTGTTTCGAAGAATATATTTTGGCCATTCCCAGATATAGCTGTAGCTTGAAACTTGAGGTCAATCGCGACGGTTGAAATGTTTGAAATCGGCGCATTAGCCCTAGGGGGTCTCTTCCAGAAGGCTAGATTCAAGTAATCGTTGAAAGTTCGCAAGTCAGGGATCAAGACAATGTCTTGCTCAAGGTTGAGTGGCATCAGATACTGGTGGTGAATGCCTATTTGAAAAGTGTACCATTTTTGGGCAATTGCTCGAGACTCACGGCATGCCCTAAGCATTCCAACTGGTTCTGGCTTTGGCAAACATATACTGTTCCGGAAATGATAATGTATTGGATTTGTCTGTCGAACTGGAACCACAACCTCAACTATCCTTGGTATGACCGCAAACTCCCAGACCTTCAACCTCAATTCCGTGGGTAGCTTAGAGAAAACTGTAAACATTCCATAATCAAGGTGGTTTACCTCGGAACGAGGGTTTGACTTATTCGAAGGGTTGAAAGCATTCTTTTCGCAGAAGTATCGAGCAAGAACAGTCGACGCCATCTAACTCTCGAGCTCAGGCAAAGGTGTACTACAACAGAGCACCCCAATACACGTCGCTGATTCCAGGTGATTTGAAGAGACGCTCGACACGGTTAGGGGTTGAATTTGAGGGTTGGCATCGACAATCGTTCCTGTCACACCAGTTCAATTAGTCAGTCGATGTTTTCGAAGCGGAGTAGAGGATAAGTCTCGGCATAGCGTGAAAAGAGAAAACTTACCTAGTTCAGATATTGTACCAATCGAGTAATATAAGGTTTTGGTCGTATGCGATGGCAGATACCTGTCCAGCATAAAGAAATGGGCATAATGCTGTCAACGTGCGAGGCTGTAAGACCTTGACAAGGCGGCGCTCAAAGAAAATGTGGGGAAATTCCAAAGATTCTCCTAATTGTTGCTTGATCACAACAACGTCCACGACCTTAAAATTACCAATGGGGGTACCATAAGTTCGCGCAAATTACTACAGACCCTTTTGTGTAACTATGCAATCTGCTAATGCATGAGTTCACAGTCTCTCAACGAAGTTCTCTGGCTATTGATCCAAGCAGGGTCTCCAGAACCCTTAATTATCACAGCAATTCTTGCACACTCCTTTTGAAAGACAAGCCAGTAAAGAGAGAGTCGGAATTAGAGGGGAATTTTCCACGTCTCGAGAAGATTAGCGTACCAGAACGAAAGCTTCCGACGAAACTAGCGGCTGCAGCAGATATGCTATTGCTCTCAAACCACCTACCTATCCACTGCGATCACGCTATCACTAAGCTTCTGCATTCCGAGACTGTGAAGTTCAGCAATAACCTATGAACCGGCCTACCATAGTTCGAATGATTTCTGATTCCTACCAGCTCAATAACTCTTCGAAAGCTACTCTCGAAATGTCCTCAAGAGAGCACCACAAGCACTAGTGGATAGCATTAAGGACCTAGGGTAAAAGGAAACGTGTTAATCGAAAAATCATCAGAACAAGCTGCATATCGAAACGTTGCCGATATGATTTTCGTCAAACTTCTTCCAGGCCACTCAAATCGGTCTACGAAGTAGCTGATCCAGAGATTGAAGCCCTGGCCCATGACGAACTTTCTCGACTCGTAATACCAAGTTACGGACGAAATGTTAAATGGTAGTATAAGGAAGGATTCCCATGTTCGACCGAAAATCATAATGCCATAAACCACATCTGAGAGCTGCCATGTTTGCTCTTCTCTGGGTAGCCAGCAATGGTAGAGATCCTCGATCTTTAGTGGGCGAAAACCACTGGTATTTACCTGTCTCAAAGCACTAATTTGACAAGTGTCACTTCCTAGCTCCTATCCTTACCTTAAGTGATGAGGATGGCGGGTTGACCTGCTTTTGAGTCCCTATGTTTACAGGCACAATTTTTCATCTTTACTTTACTATCATTTGTGTCTTCATCCCAAGGGAAATTTGCTGCAGCTAAAGCCTTCAAAAATTTATGGCTAGGATCTATAGTAGGCCAAAACCCAAAAAATTCTACCAATTGGTAAAGTGGCACAACTATCTGATCATTCTCCTCACTATTAAATACGTGACAAGTAGCCTTATTGAGGCGTAACTAATCCACAATAGCCTCTTGCAGGCTCTAGGGTACTTCCCCTTCTAATTCTCTCAGGGCAAAGTCACATTCTTAGTAGGCCTTCGCATTTTCTTTTGGCGTGAAACATAATACTGCAATACCCAATCGTAGAAGCTACTCCAGTTACGTATTTTGTCTGAAGCTTTCTGCAGTCTCTATTCTTAGGTCTTATATTTAGTTCAACCACCATATCTTTGCCGTGAGAAGTATCTAGTTAATTCTCTCCAAAATACCTGACTTGTAAGCCACATCTGGCACAATGGCAGGCCTGATTTGTTTAAAAAAAAAAAAAAAAATAAAATAAAAAAAAAAGAGTCCAATTATTCAAAAGTGAAACCGTATGTGGGAATCTCTGTCGAGAGGTGTCTGAGCTCACGAGGCTAAAAGATTTCGGCAGCGAGAAAATATATTCCTATCTCATGTATTCGGTTGGACCTCCTCAATATAAATGAATGAAGAACACACGAAGCACATTCGCGATAAGCATACATATCACAGCATCTGTCAGGATCTGAAGGGTAAACTTCCGGAAGAAAGAAAATTAAAGGTCCGCAACACGCCGGACTCGCCGGAGTATATTAGTCAGATTAATTTAGATTTATTGTGAGTATCTTGAAGCACTTATGTGACCATTTTTTTCATACCATGTATCCAAATACATCTAATCCTAAACTACATCCACTGACTACACATAGAATTAAACAATTCACCATAAAAATCCTAATTAAATCCAACAGCACACAACCAACACATCTTTCACCCCTCAATTTTCGTCCATTCATCATCAATCCTCAAGTTCCGTTTACAACAATCCCATGACACCAGCAATAGCACCCATGACCAATCCAGCCCACTGCATTTCAACCGCCTGAGCTCCACTGACAGCAAGCTGACTAGTAGTAGGAACGGGCTTAGCACTGACTGATGTGCCAATGCTGAAGAGGGTGCTTGAAGGCTTCGCCGGCTTAGGAGTAACCGAAGCCACAGTGCCGTTGTTGGAAGAGTAAGGTGGTTGCACAGCAGTTGTTGTTGGCTTTGGTGCCGGTGGTGGTGGTGGAACAGACTTTGGACCCTCAGTGCAAACGACGTTTTCGGCACAGCTAGTAATAGTCTGAATCTGATGCTCGGTGATGGTTGATGGGATTGGTTGGGGGTAGGTTGTTGGCTTTGCGGCGGGGGTGGTCTCCTCGCATGGTGTGGAGGAAGGAGAAGTCACTGGGACTGGGGTGAAGAAGGTGGTTGGTGGGAGAGTCTTGATGATTGAGGGGGTGGTGTGGGCTGGGTGGCTGTGGGTGGGTGTTGAAGAGGGAGCCTCGCTACAATCCTCATCTGGTTCTTCAACTTCAGAAGTGTGGGGCTTGTGCTCATAGGTGGCAGAGACTGTGAAGGCCAAAGCCAAAACAGAGACGATGGTTGCGGCACGCATTTTCGGAGATTGTTTGTTTAGTGGTTTGTTCGTGTATGTATACTTTGTTTATGTCTTGAAGTCTTTGCGAGTGAATGTATCTAGTAAACGAGTGTAGAAAACGAGTGTGGGTACTTGACAGTTGGCAACAAGACAAAGAGAGAGGGAAGAAAGAAGCAATGGGAACTGGAAGTTTGAAGTATATAAGAAGCTCTGGCCCAACGCCAAGTCGGTGCTGTTGACGGCTAGAAGCACGAAAGGAGCGTTTCTTCAGGAGATCATCAACTGCCAAAATGCAGGGACCGACCAATGACAACGCTGGGATAAATGTGTCCCTGTCAATACCTGGTCAGTGCAATTCTTTTTTGACACTCACAAACTTGGGGAATGATGTGGGGTGACTGCATCCCATTCAGCCGACCAATGGCATCCCCGCAGAATGGCTCTCTGTTTGTCCCCGCATAGTGTTTGCAGATGCCGCAGCACATCTTTTTGCTGAAGAGGTGCTGTATATATTGCTGTTTGTCGTATATTTGGGTGAGGAGATGCGCCGACCCCTGGCCACGTACTTATCCAAAGAACCTCTGTGAGATTTGCTAATGTCGGAAGAAGTCGCAGAGTAGTATGTCTTAATAGCTTCTCTGTCTAAATTATATGGTGGACTGATCACCTGGGAAATTAAGATGAGCATACTTGGATGGAATGAGATGCTCTACGCACCGTTGTTAACAAAATAAAAAATAAAAATACAACTATGCAATACCGCCGAAGTCCCAAGAACAGCCCAGAAACCGAGTCTTCCAGGTGCAATGCATATTAATTCACAGATAACATCCACTATATTTCTCCTCACCCCTAGCGGATTCATACTTGTAATCACTGCTTTCATGGTCGTTCGGGTCTTCAAGAGTTCAGTTCGTATATTGTCCGGTACGCCCATGGAGGCCGATATGAGTTGAGATGAAGGGCGCCCATATAATGTTGGTATTGACCCAAGGGTCTTCTATATCCAAACAATCCTTCATGCAATATTCACAACCACGTCTATACAATATCAGAAGATATTCTCTAAAGTCGATTTTTTCCAGTCATCACAGCCTGAGTATCAGTGTAACTCTTGCCATTTGATGCGATAAATGAAGATATGAGAGATGAGAGACGGTCTGTGATTGATGGAAGTGTCGTCTTTGCGGTCATACTTTCAAAAGTCCAATAGCTGTGTTCATTTTCGAGGTATAAGAACATCTTTGTGAGGCCATGAGCTAATGACACATCTCGCTTCTCTTTCGGAAAGAATTGTGTATTTTCCCGTGACTAGAAGCCATAGGTAAAACAGGACTATGGTTTCTTCAGGTCTACGAATATCAACATCCAGAATCATGACAGAGTGATCGATTATCCTGTTAGATTTGTCACTGTAGTTAATTTGGAGGAAACGACACTGTGTTCCAGATATCCTAGGTAACCAAAGTATATACCCAGCGTATATCTCCAATAGCGTAGACCGAGTTTGCTCGTCCTCCCCCCCAGGAACGCTAAGCCTTGCCGTACCAAGATCAAATTCTGATAAGAGATCTACCATATCAATATCCCAACGGTGGTTCTATGATACAAGTGCACGGAAGAGTTGGATTGGAGGCAGTGTGCAGAGTCGTATAGAATACTGGAAATGATATGGCTTAAAGCTCGACAGTCTGCAAAAAAGAAGGGGGAAAAAACCTCCCAAAAGTTCCTAAGTCCCTCTCAAAAGAGTTGCTTGAAGGCCACTAAGTTTAACGAGCTAGATCTATGATTGTCTCAACTGTCGGTGTCTCAAGAGTTTGGAAAACTTGACCCAGAGACGGGACACATGGATCACTCAGCCTGTAAGCTACGAAATAGTTTCCGTTAAATCAAATTTTCGCTTCTTGGCACTAACGCAATTGATTCTCTTATGCTCAAAGTTTGCAGGAGCGGGACCAAGTTCCAGAGAGGATAATAAAGCAAAGAGATTCTCGACTTAGTATGAGGCAAGAGACTCAACAATAAGAATACGTAGTCAGACTACAAATGTCGAGAGGACAAGGGGTAATTTGAAAAGGATGAAAGAAGAAAAGACACAGATTGCTGTTGGCCCATCGTATCATAATCAGGTGCTTTGCCTAGAGTGTAGGATTTGATTTCTCTCTAGAATCATTTTAAAGTCTATAGACTTAATGAATGGATATCTCCGATGCCAAAATCTTGAGGAAATTCCGTCGAAGTTTATATATTCAAGACTTGTCCGGAAATCCAAAGTTCACTCCAAATGCGGGATAGACATATCTCGTAAGTTTTCCAGAAGCTTCCAATTCCTTGGAATAGTCTGTCAAGGTTTTCATATCAGAATCATCAAGCTTGATGATCTCCATATTCGCCTTAATTCTTTCAGGGTTGACTGATTTCGCTAGAACGGAGCTTCCTCGTGCAACTAAATCAATTAGCAAATTTCCAATGGTGCTTCTCCTATAACTCACTATTCCAACTTAACAGCACTGTCGCAGGTGTTACCGATAGCTTCTTTGCAACCTCAACCACTGGTGCTGCTGAAAGCATCGGACTTCCAGCACTGCCAAGGGGGCTGTATGCAGTGATATGAATTCCCTTAGATTTGCAGAAATCTACAATCTCCTGTTGTGGGAGAGACGGGTGGTTCTCAATTTGATTGACAGCTGGAATAATTGTGGCTTCTGGTAGCAGCTGATTAAGATATCGCAGACTGTAGTTTGCGACGCCAATTGCCTTGACCTTGCCTGTTCCTACCAACTTCTCCATTTCTTTCCATGTTTGTATGTGTGACCAGACTTCTGGTTTGACAAGATCTCGTGATCCATCGGGAAGCTTTGGAAATCTATCATCGTTGCCTGCCATGTAGTTAGAAGTGTTTTCCGATAGAATGGTGAACATGTACCCTCTGGGTTCATCGGAACGGGCCAATGCATCAAATAGAGATCTACGTAGTCAAGTCCAAGAGCCTTTAAGCTCTTGTCTAGGCCTAGTTGAACTCTGGAGTTGTATGTACACCATAGCTTCGTGGTCACAAAAATATCCTCTCTTTTTATCCCACTTGCAAAGGCTTGCCTCAGCCCCTCGCCAACCTCGTTTTCGTTGCCATAACAGTATGCTGTCTGTATTAGCTATGATTCCAAGTTGCCAGACTGCTGCGCACTTACCAGCGTCGATGTGCTTATATCCAATAGACAGAGCATAAGATACCGATTTTTCAACTTCACCTGCTGCGGATTGCCAAGTTCCTAGGCCAAGAGCTGGAATCTCGATGCCGTTATTCAGTTTGTAACGCTGGTCTGCCATGTTGATGAAGGACAAAGCTGAAAGCTGTCGGAAATTTTGGAGAGTGTATAAATATAGAGATGAAGAAAAAAGAATGTCAAGGACTTACAATATCACGAAAAGTATTTCGCTATTAATTGTCCCGGACTTTTATCCGTTGGCAGAGGACTACCAGCGGTGATGCCTCTAAACTTTGTAGAAGTGGGGGATGGTGGGGCTGGCGGGGTAAACTCAAATTTCTCTGCACGTGACCGACTCAGTAGAAACACGACTCTTTTTCTTCCAACTTCTATTCACACTTCGCAACAGCCCAACAACATCAGACAACACCGTTTTCAACACACTGAGAGATGGTAGCAGAGCTTACTGCGATTTACTACATCTCGGGATTCCTTTAATAATACTAGCTAATTCTTAGTTACCCAGCGACAGGATTGGCCTTGCTCTATGGTCAGCCACTTCTCCAATCGCGACCCAACCGTGTCTGCCCCTTTCCTCAGCCGTCACTACCAAGTCTACCACGCCACGAAACTGAAACCACACCTGCGGAGCATGTTTCGCCGATCGCTGATGCGACTACAATGCTGCAGGTCGTCGATCGATTCTCCACTGGATTATATTAGGTTTTGGTGTGCTGAAATAAAGATATACAACCTGGATGGCACGCTGTATTCACTTGCACCAACCTTGCCATCAGGTGTTATTTTCAAACCCCAAACATACAATGTAAAGCAGTTGCAACAGCCAATTGCATTTTGCAGCTGGACATTGGATATGCTTCTGGCATTTGCGGGACGAGCTGCGTCAGCATTTTGTCACAAGCTGTGGAGAATGTTCCTTGGAAAAGATATTGATTCTCGGACCGCGAGCTAGCTCGCATGGTGTAGCGCAATTGGCTAAAGAGATGGGACGAAACTACTCCTTTGACAGCACGGGAAGCCCACTTCGTAGCACTTCGGATGTGCTCGGCAGTTAATCGTAGCACTTTTGGAATACGTCCACTTGGAACACGATGGAGGTGATCGGGTGTGGAGGGATGTGATCATGGAGCCAGCCCATGGGGTCCTCCAGTCAGTCGGTATCGGATCCGAATAACTGGTCACACTCTTTCCTTATTCGCAATCTGTGCAGCTATAAAATGCTGGCCCAGTTGCCTCCGTATTGCCGTACCGGTAGGTCGGGAGGCGATTTTCTTGCGTCCTTTGTTTCATCACAGACTGTCAATACCAGCAATTGCCTGGAATGCCGAAATGCCGAACGCCACTTTCTGCAGAACTGACAGATAACTCATGGCAGTTACCACTATCGTTCCTTCCAGAAATTCCACATGGCATTGAGTGCTAGCCCTTTGAGTAGCTACAACGCCCTGACGCCTCAACGTTTAGCTGTTGTTTAGCATGATTTTGGGGCGGGACAGAACACTAGTCCTGTGCCAATGCTTCAGAACAACCATTCGGGTTAATCCGAAAGGATCTTTGACCCCACATAAGCGTGCCAAACCATTCAGGGTAACCTTCCTATAACTCTCGGAGTCAAGCGTTCTCTACCATACATTTAGGTAAGTGGGTTGTGCTAATATAATGAGACATTGCGGCACTAAGATAGGTGCTTAGTATTGAGGAGCGGCGACCTAAAGACACAATGGAAGTTTCTAAAGCCATGCCAATTCTTCTATTCTTTTTTTTTTCACTTCCCTGTTGTTGCTGTGAATGTCGCCGAATTCAAGTTCGTAGTTTGAGTTGTCGCTATGTCGGATTCCTCTACAGACTACAATGGAACTCCCCTCGTGGTTGTAGCGATTCTTTTCTTGTGCCTCACATGGCTTACAATAACTCTCCGGTGTTTCGTGAGACTCAAGATCACCAAACAGTTTGAAGCTGACGACTGGCTTATTCTAATATCACAAGTAGGTGAAATTTCCGCAACTACGGTTTGTCCTAACTTGATGAACAGGGTATCTTTTGTTTATCTTGCTCCTTTATTCTACGGGCTATCCATTATGGTCTTGGCAGACATAATACTAGCATGGAGCAAAATGATGAAATTCAGGCTCTAAAAGTAAGTTCATCACTGATAACTTGACTCAAGTTCTGACCCCGTTAAAGTATCAAGCTCTTGCAACCCTTACGTACATTGCCGACATGATGTTCATCAAACTAAGCATTGCCATATTCCTCCTACGCATTGCTGTACAGCAACGTTATATCTGGATTCTGAAAATCAGTATGGCAGTAGTAACTGTCTGGACGGTCGCGATATTTTTCTATGTTCTTTTCCAATGCCAGCCAGTTCAAGCCCAATGGGATGTAAGGATTAAGGATGCACATTGTACTACGGGAGGCTCGTTTGTGAGTGCTGCGTACTCGTTGTCCGTCATGAGTATTGTCAGCGACTGGCTTTACGCCCTCTTGCCTATTCCGATGATTTGGTCAATTCGGATGACTATCCATGCAAAAGTCACCGTAGCAATTGTGCTGTCACTTGGTATATTGTAAGTCAATCATTGCGCTTACCCCTTCCTAACCGAAAGTTAATTTTCTCCGGAAGTGCGAGCATTGCAACACTAATTCGACTGAAATTCCTCGTTGATCTTGAGGATAGCTCCGATAACCTCTTTGCGGGAACGGACGCAATGGTCTGGACCCTTGTCGAACCAGGCGTTGCCATATGTGCCGCTTCTCTTATTACCATTCGACCTCTCCTCAGAATGCTCCGTTTCCCGGGTTTCGATACGAATCCGTCGAATAATTATAACGTGCCGAATCAGCACTTAAGTTTTCGTGCGGATCTTCCGAACTCGAACTATACAGTTGGAGTGAGCAAGAACACACATTCGAAGAACAAAAGCAGATCTACGGAGGCGGAGGTGTATAGCGATGAGGAGATTATGTTGGAAGGGATTAGGAGGACGGTGAAAGTTAGTGTTAGTCATGATAATGTTGGGCAGGGATGATAATATATGAATATGATGAATGAGCAAACGTATCTCAACATTCGAATCATTGCATATAAAATTTGAGTTCCCTCCAAGTATTGATTGTTACCTACAAACTACTTATCGTCTGTTCACTCTGTCGAGAATCAGCCTTCTCCGTCGCGTAAATATACCAATCATAATTGCAGTATGAACTTATGTGACACGGGAAGGCATTCTTGACTGACAAGATACCAAGTAGAGAAGATGGATGCAGTCCCTTAGTAAGAAACTCGATTGGGTTTCCTGAAATCAAGAATGGTTGATCCGATATATGGGGTGAACATGGGGGATATCGGTACCTGCACTTAAAGACGTTAGCCTCTTTCCCTTTGTGAATGATGCTGATGTTATGGGGTTTAGAGAAAATTAGAACTTGTGGTGATACATTGAAAATAACAAAGTATGCTCCTCTTTATATATCACCGCCCTCAATGAATCCGATAAATAATAGCCCATAGAACCCTACCACAGAACAATCAAAAACATCGTGATCGTGGCGCCTGACTCCCATCAGTGTTATGTAGAGATTTGTCAACACTTGAGTATTTGGAAAGATTTCCATGTGAAATTCGCAACTTGAGCGTAATCTAGAGTGTAGTATCTAGGTAACTAAAACTAAAACTTAATATCAGCAATTCGTATTACCACGTATTACGGAATATTTGTGACGAGAGCAATCTGCGAAGCTTGTACTAAAGGCTACATCACACGTCAGGAGCGGATTCGAAATTCCTTAATAACCAGATGGAATGAGCTAGCTTCTATGTGCTCTCTCGACATAAATGCAACTAGCCCAACTCACATTCAGGCATAATTCTAGAGTAAATTCTAGGTCTAGACGAGGTCAAGATCACAGCGCTAGATTAAAGTCATAACTTTAAAAGAGCGCGGCGCACAACTATCATATTGCAATTGCCATCTGGTGGAGCATTATACCTCTTGTCCTTTTGCTATGGCAGCTACGATATGGTTCTGAATTTTAGCGAGAGTAGAAAGGGGTGGCCTTGGCAATCGTGAACCTGTACATGTTTGGGCACTCACACACTCACCTCTGGGTTAGACTTCTGAGGACTGCGAGCCAACCACAATTCAGTGCGCTCCATCATTTCTGGACGCCAAAACCCCTAGGCATTATCTGAAAAACTAAATCTTTATAAAGTGGCATGTAAGGCTTCGTGGTATCGTTATCGATTACAGAGATGATCACGTAGCAACTCATTCCATGAATAAATTAGATTTTCAGAAATTGTATACACTAAGAAATTTCTGTACAATGTAGCTGCATCAAGCATTTGAGTCAACACCTCGCCGATAATCCTTATTCTTACATTTTGCGCGCTGGCTGTCTCCAGCACAGCGCTGTTCATCTCATGCGAGGGTCAACGAAATATCATCTAACCAAACCCCAAGGTTGTTATTACCAGAAGTGCACGACACAGTCATGGCAAACTCAACTGACGATGAAGATGGAATTATAGTTCCGGTGCTCTCCCTCCAAGTCAGCGTTGCTCCAGACGTAGTTGGCAAAGTAGACTGAACAATAAGCGCCCCTCCCAATGTATATCTAACCTGACAGGTCAAACCTTGTGTGCTGGAAATACGTCTAGCCCAGCCACTGAAATTGTAATGTCTTCCTGGGCAGACCGTGACTTGCTGGTAAACCTTCACAGTGGACCTGGAATTTTCTAAGGTCACAACACCGACACGGTTGCCACCATGGGCAGCACTTGTCCCAACATTAGTGCGTATGAAGTTAGATTCTGGTTGGGCATTATCTTGCCACGCGGCAGCATTCTCGAATCCGCTATTTGAGATCGGACTCAGGTGGTTGCAAGCTGGCAGGGGACTTGCCGAACTGAATAAAATGATTAGAAAATAGGTAATGTCAAATATTTCAATTGAGACATACCTAGAGTATGAGGAAGAAGTCCTTGATGAAGATGAAGATGTTACGAAGGTTGTTATTGTAGAACTTCGAGAGGTCGAGGAACTTGATGTTGTTGGCACAGATGTGGATGAAGATGAACGAGAAGAGCTAGAACTGCTCAAGGAGCTCGTAGTTATAATGGTAGAGCTTTGTGAGCTTAACGTGCTTGAGCTTGTCCTGGAACATGAGCTTGAACTTGAGACTGTTGGGGTGACGGTTGAAGATAGCGAGCTCGTTGAGCTCATGGTGCTTGATGAGGAAGTATGGCTGGAGGTATCCGAGCTGGTGGTAGATGTAGAAATCTCGGAGCTTGTCGAGGTACTCTCAATACTGTCCGTACTTGAACTACTTTCTGTGCTGGTGGTTAAAGTGGTTTCCATACTAGTTGAGCTCTCCGTGCTAGTGGGGTCTCCATATGAAGTGGTACTATCTATTTCACTACTCGACGATGATGACTCAGTCGTTGAATAGTTTTCAGGTCCTGTGGATGTCGGGGATGTTTGACTAGTAGATGTGATAGTAGGTTCGTTCGATACAGAAGTTGTACTACTTGTTGCTGAAGCAGTCGATTCTGTACTAGACTCAGACGTTGTCGTAGTGGAAAATGAGCTACTTTCTACCGACGTACTTTCATACGAGGAAGTTGAAGTTGTTGCAGTAAAAGAGGTACCGGTAGGCCCTGTTTCACTGCTTGTGCTTGAGGGGGATTCTGTACTGCTTGATGTAGAGGAAGGATCTGAGCTGGTGGGACGATCTGTACTTGTTTCGGCAGTTTCGGCAGAGTACGATGAACTAGTCTCGGTCGCCGAGGTCGAGAGTGATGAGGAAGATGTCGATGTAGTCATATCTGTGCTCTCCTGGGAGCTGCTCGAAGTGCTAGCATCCGTAGATGTCGGCGATGCTGATGTTTCCGTTTCTGTTGAAGTAGATGTGGGTTCGTTTTCAGACGAGAGGGAAGTACTAGAGGCCGTTGAAGATGTCGAGATGGACGATTCGCTGCTACTTGATGACATCGTGGCAGTGTCATAGCTAGAAGTACTTGAGGTTGTTGTCGACGTCAAAGTGCTAGCGTCGCTCTCTGAAGTGGAAGTAATGGAACCCGTGGCTGATGTCGAGGCGCTGGTGGTGCTTTCTGAAGTAGAAGTACTGGTACTTGTGATCGATGTCGAGATGCTGGTTTCGCTCTCTGAAGTAGAAGTACTGGAGCTTGTGATCGATGTCGAGGTGCTGGTTTCGCTCCCTGAAACAGAAGTACTGGAGCTTGTGATCGATGTCGAAGTGCTGGTTTCGCTCTCTGAAGTAGAAGTACTGGAGCTTGTGATCGATGCCGAGGTGCTGGTTTCGCTCCCTGAAGTAGAAGTACTGGAGCTTGTGATCGATGTCGAAGTGCTGGTTTCGCTCTCTGAAGTAGAAGTACTGGTACTTGTGATCGATGTCGAAGTGTTGGTTTCGCTCTCTGAAGCAGAAGTACTGGAGCTTGTCGTCGACGTCGAAGTGCTAGCGTCGCTCTCTGAAGTAGAAATACTGGTACTTGTGATCGATGTCGAAGTGCTGGTTGCGCTCTCTGAAGTAGAAGTACTGGTACTTGTGATCGGTGTCGAAGTGCTGGTTTCGCTCTCTGAAGTAGAAGTACTGGAGCTTGTCGTCGACATCGAAGTGCTAGCGTCGCTCTCTGAAGTAGAAATACTGGTACTTGTGATCAATGTCGAAGTGCTGGTTGCGCTCTCTGAAGTAGAAGTACTGGTACTTGTGATCGGTGTCGAAGTGCTGGTTTCGCTCTCTAAAGTAGAAGTACTTGAGGCTGTCATCGACGTCGAGGTACTAGGGGCACTTTCCAAGGTAGAAGTACTAGAGCTTGTCGTCGACGTCGAAGTTCTAGCGTCGCTCTCTGAAGTAGAGGTAATAGAGCTTGTCGTCAATGTCGAAGTGCTGGTATCACTTTCCGAAGCAGAAGTGCTGGTGCTTGTGGTTGATGCCGAAGTGCTGGTGACGCTTTCTGAGGTAGATGTACCGGTGCTGGTGGCACTATCTGAAGTAGAAGTTGAAGCGACTCCAAAGTGATACACATTCAAGCGCCTTCCTGCCCCACAAAGTTGTGAATTGTCTCCAGGACATTTGAAATTACACTCCGAATCAGCTGTGGGAACACTTCCAGAGTTGAAAGAATTTCCGCAGAAGCACTGTCAGAGTATCAGTTCAGGTAAAAGAGCATGGGAATCACATCAGATATACTTCTCTTCCGTATTCCACTCCAAAGTAGTCATAGCCTTTGCAAGCAGTAGCACATTTCCCCACAGTCATCTGGTCATCATAGAAGTCTTTTAAGCTGAGTGCTCGCCCATGGTCTGCCTCCGTATAGCATCCTACGGGAGAATACGAGGTTGATGCTGGTGTTGTGACTGGGGTTGTAGTGGTTGAGCTCGAGGAGGTCGTAACTGTGGTAGCACCAAGAGAGTACAAATTCATTCTCCAATCTCCTCCACATAGTTGGGAGTTATCTCCCATGCACTTGTGTGTACATTCGGTTTCCGGCGCAGCTGTGCTTCCATCTAGAAGAGAGTTACCGCAATAGCACTATCAGAAACTTATTACTATTGAGCACCTAATTTCTTTGTCCGAGTCGTACTTCTCTATAGTATTCCACACCAAAATATTTAAATCCAGCACAAGTTAAAGCACACATTTCCACCGTCATGGCATCACTAGCGAAATTTTTTCCAACAAGAGTACGCCCATGAAGGCCTTCAGTATAGCAGCCTAAGCTGGAAAATCCTGATGTTGACGGCGGTGGCGGCGGTGGCGGCGGCGGCGGCGGGGTTGGAGTTCCTGGTGATCCTGGAGTAACTGCTCCACCTACGGAGTACATGTTAAGTCGACGTCCTGCACCGCAATTTTGTGCACTGTTTCCTGGGCATTGAAAGTTGCAATCCGTAGTGGGCGCTGGAATGCTACCGGCGCTGATTGAATTCCCACAGAAGCATTCACGGCCATATTCGACACCAAACCAAGTAAATCCTGTGCAAGCAAGAGCACATTTCTCAACAGTCATTGCATCATCGTAATAGGCACTTCCGGTAAGAGCACGCCCGTTCGTCGCTTCTGTGTAGCATCCTTGGGAATCGTAACCAGGTATAGCAATGATAACTCGAGGAGTGTGAACCAAAGGAGAGCAGTTTACAAAAGTAGTGAAAATAGCAAAAGAACTATAAATGAGTGACAACTGCATAATTGCAGATCAAATGAGCGTCCACACAGAGAAAAGAGTGACTGAGGTGCCGTAGAAGCAACAAGAAACGGGGCTCACAGGATAGTCATATAACAAGGAAAACTCACAAGTGCGCGTACACGGGATCAAAGCTACTGATCATAGAGTTCGAGACTCATCTCACATTTTCAGCGCGGGGTGCCACATTTCATAGAGCTATGAATGGTGCAGGTGGCAGCGGAGTTGAGACTTCGCAAGTGACTTTTCTTTTGATATAACAATGCAATGAATCCATGAACCTTGTTGCGGAAGCCAAGTGAGGGCCTACAAATCTAGTTCGGGCTCTGAGACATACGCACCTCAAAACCACTATCAAAATTAGGAGATATAGTTTGAGAAACTCTCGGCAGGCTTGCAAGTAGCATTGCGCCCCTGATTCAAGTGCTCGCGGCTCATGAGTACTGCGCCCTATCAAAACACTTGGTAAGAAGAGCCAAGCAACAATTTCAACAACACAACAGCCATAAATGGCACTAGGTTCATAAAATCGCCAAACGATACCCCCAATACAAACACCCAATTTACAATATCCTGTATTCACTTTTATCGATGAAGGATATCTGGGGTAATGGGCCAATAAGCAAGCTTTACCGACAAAGCTTGGCCATGATCGTCCATGAAATGCGATTTCAAAGCTTCGTGTATTCTCAAAGATTCGCATCACCCCGCCATGACCTAACTCTTATCGCATATCAAAACGGTCGTTAAAAAAAATCATACCGTTGATACCACTCACTTGAACAATACCAAAACGAGCTGGCTCGAAGTTATGTGTTACGCAGTGAGTTAGAAGCCCAAAGCTTTTTACATTTCAACTTCCCAAGGTACGAAATACTCTATATTTCGCATTCGATTCAAATATAGCGTAAGGTAGGATGACTTCATGGGTAAAGAAATTTGGAAGCTCGACCAGACTGTGTCGTTATTCTGATGGTTGCATTATCGCCGAATTGTTCGGATATGTGCTAAGGTATCAAACGCCCCGGTCAATCATCGCTTGCTATCCCGATGAAGGAGAATTGATGTCTCATGTACTGGGGCCAAGGCCTCTAAAACCATTCAAGTCAGTTTCTGAGTCCAAAATGCTTTCCCGAGATGCTGCTACTCCAAAAAGGCTCACATACCAACCCACCATCGTACTCGAGAACCTTCCAATTGTCACTCTCACGCATATCCACGGCACTAGTCTCCCCTCAACTTGCTGTAGACTTATCCTAAAAGTGTTTGGTAGAAGCAAAAGAGGATTGCACTGGGTAACGCACTTTGATTAGCTAAAGGTTGTGATGTAATTGGCGGTCAGGTAATTGAAAACAACAACAAAACCTTTGCAGCACAGCAGGGTCTCTGCCAATTCCCTCCAACATAACTCTGTACAGATTTATTGAGCACTGATACTCTACTGGTGCAAATCCCGTGTTTGTGATTGCGTGGCACCTTCTGCAAACGCCGTTAATTTCCACCTTCGAATGGCCAAGAGATATACCACTAACATCATCGACAATTCCACATGAAACCTACCAAGGGGGAAAGGAGAAAAGAACAGTGAACCGCATTGCCACTTGGTGGCTTTCCGAGAAATATGAGTCTTTTCTTTTCTTTATTCTCCTAGCTTTCCTTTCTTTTGGGGGGTGTGGGGGGGGGTTGGGAAGACTGAGCAGCAAACATGAATACATAAGCATTGAAACGTAATATGTTGAACGGAACTGACATCTATCGTAAATCCTAAGGAATTGACAGAATCTACTCCTTTTATATTTCCGTTTATCATTAACTGTCACTATTTTAAGGCATATCCTGAGAGAAATTTTCCATTGATATTAATGTGGAGACATTTTACTTTGTTTTTCCGTCTGTGGAAAATGCTGTTAGCGTACAGGTGAATGCTATCTCTCTACTTCCTCCTATGTACGGGGCTGATGCGACATGCAATTCTCCCCCAGACATTCACAATATCAGATTATAGGAGAACCTATGGGGAAAATTACTCATCTCAACCCTGAGAACATCCTAAGCGTTGTCTCATAATACTTTATTGTTGATCGCCAGCACCCTAAGCATTACCTGCTTCTTTCCTTCAATCTTGATATTTTTATCAAGATTCACTGCTTGTTCTCAAATTTTGTGCGAGGAGCAAGATGAACACCCTCTGGGTATCATGCATGGGACTCACATGAGGCTGGGGTTGTGAGAGAGGTCTCGCTGGCTCATTTGAGCTTCGTATGAACTTGAAAATTTCAGCCACATATAACTTTATGTCATTGTATTGGTAGCTATCCATTCAAGATATTGTTTGTTCGCTTCATGTAATAACGCGATGTTGTCACCTCTTAGAGCCCAGGAATTTTCGAGTAGAGGTATTGCCTCGAAGTTAGTACTATATGATATTTTAAATTCTTCAACACCTGAAATATTTCGTTCTACTCCTGATGCATGGCGTCGCGCCTGCCAGTTTGTTTTATTCATAGCTATCGAGGTAGAAGCTAAACCACAGTAACGGTCCTGTGTTTTACAGCATCTAATTTCCAAATGAAACCATTCCCCTTTCCACTATCAAGCAGACCAGCTCTCATATACGTTCCATTCCCAGCATCTCTCAATATTAGAGACGGTGCTGAGGTAGAGTCGAGGTGGTTGAATCCAAGCAGAAGTAAGATTGCATCCACTGGTAGCTTTTCTTTCACTCCTACTTGCAGATTAAAGGTGTATTTACTCACATATCCTACAGGGAGGTCTGCAATTGTCAGAGTAGGACCCTCCAGCACTACTTCGTTATTTTCAACGCTATCACACACGCCATTTGCAGAAAATGTTTGCAGACGAACATTCTTTAGTACACTATGTGGCTCCGAAATCTCAGTGAAAGTTACTGGGCCATTAGTGCTAACCCATGACCAAGTTGGAGCTCGTCGTCGTCCGTCGAATCGAAATTCTGGCTGACGCCCAGCCCTCCACGCAAGCTCGCACACGAAATTCTTCTTCCAAAGACCAATGATATTCGTATCTTGCCAGAGTTTCGCCAACTCGCTGGCAACACCTGTCATTGCAGGGAGTCGATCATCAGCAACTGTCATAGCACGGTCCGTACAATCATCGACAATGTTGTTCCACAACTGAGATCGCTCGAGGTCAGTAAATTGAGTTGATTTAGAAGGATCATAAACACTAGGAGGAAGTTTCGATCCAAAATTATAATAAATTGTAGGGCTTTCCGCGATTGGCTTGAGAACGTCTGTTTGGCAGGACCATAAAAGCTCTGTGCGTCCAAAAATTAACCGTCGGGCTGCAAGCATAGATTCTTGGAAACACCAGGCTCTCGTGTCGAGGGGTTCCCTGTGGTAGTTATGCATATCGAACTGGGAAAGAAATATTGTGGATATGTCGCCTCCGGGCAGTACAAATGGGAATCGAAAGAATGGAAGAGACTTTCTCTCTTCCAGGAAACCGTTATGAACACTACTCGAACTGGTTGCAGAGATGGTGACGGTTGAATCTTTGTACACCGTGCCCATAGCACCGATTTCAGTTACCTTGTCCTCTATGCTGTCCTGGATTATACAGAAAGCATCAATCCAGATGAAGCGAAGTCCAATTCCATTGGTGATTTTGATTGCATCTTGGATGGTTTGAGGAAGGCTTGCTACCGAGATACCTGTTATATATTCTTCCAAATTGGAAGAAACTGTCTTACCCGGCTGGTCACCTCCCCAACAATAGCTCAAGGCCACATAATTTGCGTGCTCAAGGCCATCCCTAATATGGAGTTTAACTAAGCCTGACCCCTCAGAGCCAGCAACGTCGATGACTCGTCGAGGAAGTAACGGTGTTACTGGCTTAGGGCATGATGCATGGGTTTCAAGACACTCTTTCAGCCATTGTCTTCCATGGGAGAGAGCGTTTTCTCCGGCAACCTTGGTTACTGTGGGCCTTCCATGTATGAAAGGAGCTGCTGGACTTTCTGCTCTCGAGTAAGTTTTACGAAAGCGTTTAATATCAAGACCCAGCACACTAACCGGAATCAACAAAAGTGCATATATTTTCGCTATACCCAAGACTCGCCGTTCCCCCCGCCAGGCACCACAATTTCCATTCTTGAAATGGGTGAACCCAACTGCGATCGAATCCTTCCAATTGTGAAAATCCCTCCTCAACATCCTCCATATCATGCTTCCGAGCGGCGAAACGAACAGGGTCGAGTGGCTTCATGTCATTGTGAAGACTTCGTTTGACTAGATGTTTGCAAAATGGGCACCCAAGGTTTGCCGACTCTTTCATTTGTAGCTTGTTATAATGAACGTACCCATCACTTGACGCCAGTGACCACAAGTTCCCCATGGTTGAAAACATATCACTGCAACGCTTGCATAGGTCTGTCACATCATGACTTTCGGTAGACTCGGAATCTGATTTCCATGATGCATTGGACTCATTCTCACTGGAATCCGCATCACTACCGTTGAGAAACTGGCTTCCTGGCTCAGCCATCTAGAGAATGGCGACTGTTGTGGTGAACAGCAAATAATGACTTAAACTCTGGGTATCAACCACAATTTGTCATAGAGATAGAAAGCACGACTGAACCCGTGGTTTCAACGGGTGGGAACTCAGCCCTTTACCATGATTTGAGAAAGAGTCCAGAGATTCACCTGAAGTCAACATGAGTGTCAGCACACGTGATCTTGGGCTAATCCCATTCTTGGCCCGAAAATGAGAAGTACCATCAACCTATTTCCTATTGATTTATTATCTTCAACATAGGCCTTAATTCCGTGTGAACCTTACTAACTTACTACTAATTTTTTGGGGGGTTTCATTGAACTCGAACTGAGGCCAGGAATCACTACGAGTGCCCAAGTGATGAGCAAAGAAAAAATAACTTTCATCACTTTGATGCCTGTCAAACATTGGTTTCCCTGAACTGCGAAACTTACAAAACCCTCCCCCTTCCCCACCTCTGTATTCGATAGGTGTGTATCTTAGTATTGCAAAATACTTAGTGTCATTCAGTTTTTATATTCATTCAAACAGCAATTTATTTAGCCAGCACGTTCCTATCGTCCCAATTACAACTCCAGTTGCTTAGGTATTTACACTTAAAACCATCATTAGACTCACCCCTGACTTAAAGTGGTCATAGCCCTGTTGCCATGAATCAATGCGCTCTACCCGTTCCATCCACCTCTGCGATGATCGGCTGCGCATAGCCTGGCGAGTACTGCGGCACCGGACTCAACGGCGGGCTATACGGGTTTTGGTTACTCGCACCCGGTTGACTCGGACTATGCATTTCTACAACTCCCCCTGGGATATAATTCTGCTTTTCTTGGGGGGTCGGTGGGACATAATATCCTGCTGTTGGGCCTGTACCTGTTTGGCCTATTTGTGCCTGTGCTCCTCCTGCTCCTGCTGTAGTGTTGCCCGATCTTTTTCGAAGGAAGAATACAAGGATTGCGAGGAGGGCAATAGCGAAGACCCCGCCGATGGTTCCGCCTACTATTGCACCTATGGGTGTGGACTTTTTCGGTTCAGGTGTGGGTGTAGGTGTGGGGGTGGGCGTGGGTGTTATGGTGATAGTGGACGAGGTTTGGGGAACTGAGGTGGTGGAAGTCGAGGTTGAAGTGCGTGATGGTGTCTTAGAGGATATATTTTCAGTCACCTGCACAAGTGTTGCAACTGCCTTCCCACCATCAGTTGCTGTTAACTCCACAGTATCAATTTGAGGTGCATTCGAGCAGTAAAATGCGGTATTAAGGAAGCCACTAGATGTGAGGATGTATTGATTACAGTATGGAGATGCGGTGACACTGTGCAATATTAGAGAGGATTTTGAAGTAGTAGTAAATAACTCACCACTTCAGGACGTATGGATCTGCAGCACAGTCGTTTCCACACAGAGAAAGTGAAGCGGCAGGCACGCACGACGTTGTCAACTGGCAAGCGCCTGTATTACAACATCCAAAAACACTGTATTGTGTATCCTGAGCGCACTTGTATTCAGATCTCACACAAGTCACGGCATTACCTATCACTTATCAACATCGAAACATTGGGGACGGATGGGTTAACGAACTAGTAGAGCCAGATATGAAGCCACAAGTTGCGCGAGAAACATTTCCACTCGAGCTAGAAGAAGTGAGAGAAGATAATGTCTGCCGTCTGAATAGCATATCTAAAAACACTCGCGGTTCTGGAGTTGGTGCGGGACTCCATCCTGATATGATTGGAGTATATCCCAGCTCAGGAACTTGGGTCTGTTCAGGGCCATCCCATGGTAAGGCATTGCATATGAGCGATAGGGCTAAGGCAATCGGTATAGAAAGATGCATTTTGGTTGAAGAATCTGACACTGGTCATGGAGGTGAACATGTATCGAAAACAAACATGAAGGGTCATAGAGCCTCGGGATACTAAGTCCGCGGGATGCATGGTGATATACCAGGAACAGAGACAAGATCTAGATCCTTGCGGTACGACATGAAAATCACAAAGCCGGATGTCGGATAGAGCAAGAATGATGATCCCCACCAGAATCATCAATAGCTCGATCTAGGTTTCAGCCGCATATACTGCCACTAGCCGGATTCAGAGAGCACAAGTTAGTTATCATATAATCAGCTGGCAGATTTGGCTAGCATTTAGTTTCTATCCATGCTACAACTTTGGACAACTCTGAAAAAGATACAACTACTGAATGCCTGGGTGTTGAGCCTCGGAAACACTGGATAACCAAATAACCCACGGGACCAGTCTGGTGCTCCACAGCATTCAACAAAGGATTCTAAACCTTACTTTTCCAACCTTGATGATTGGGATAAAGGATTTCAGGGGTATTAAATAGAACTAGATATCGTTGCCGATTTGTCGTATATGCAAGAATTACACTATTGCAACTTCTTGGCTGCAGGCGACTGGTGATAACTGGGACCAAAGCCACCCAGCAAATACACAGTACGAGTTGCAAACAGTGCAAGCTAGATATTATTAGCATATAATTTATAAGTTTTCAAATAGGACACTCACCGTCACGCCAACATTACCCCAGGTCATCGCATTCCAGTTTCCAATATCAACAGTTCGCTCATATTCAAGTCCATAACAGGTGACGGCAACATGGCCGACGTCTGCGAGCCATAAGGCAATCACATAGTTTCTAACCACTTTGATCTCGGTCGTGGTATAAAGAACAGCGATGCCAACCATCGCTAAGAGCAGGTAAATGTTTCCCAATCTAGACCATTTTTGTCAGTCGCAAGGCAGATTTCCGACATGCTGCTAGAACATCGCCAATAGGAAGACGAAAACAAGGAGCACGCGGGAACACAAAGGTATTGAAAAACAAACAAGACTGGGAAAAGAAGACGGGACGATTCAACTTACTGGTACGCCACCATGCGGGCATTTGGGCTGACTGGTTCAAGCGGAGACTGGGCGATTTGCTCTGCAATGAACCATTCCTGAGAGAGCAGACTGTTAGCGAACCCTCTTGTAGTATAGTATTGTACCAATAAAAAAGTGTGGCATTTGAGGGGTTTACGACGCGTTCCCGAAGAGTTGCAGAATGGCTTGAGAAGTTGAGGCTTCTTACTGGAGAGATGAATGGAGACACAGCCCCAACCACACTATTGTTTTGTGAGTTCTAACTCCTCTTAGAAACTTGTGGAGTTGCTTACAGTGATATTGGCTCGAAGACGGTGAAGACAAATTTTGGGAACGGAGGAAGAATCGAAGTCATGACGGCAGATAGTGCAGGTGAAGTTGTAAGAAGGTTGTGCAGTGCTTATATGTGGCACATGAGGATGCAGGAAGATCGGGCAGAAGTCTGTTCAGGTTGGACTAGTTGGCTCTATTAGTCTAAACGCAACGATGACTAGTGAAGGACGAATATCTTTACAGAAATCTTGGTTGATAGCTCCTTTATGATATTCCTGACCAAAAATCCCATTGAATTTTCTCAAATGCAATGCTCACTCGTTCAACAAACTATTCTCTGATAAATATTTCCTTAATGATCAAGGAGTCAATTTAGCTCGCCGTAGATCCCGCCGTAGGTCACCGTATTTATCAACTTTATGGAGACTCGAAGGTTTCGATTGGATTTGTGGATGGCGATTGCTGGTAGGGAATCGTATTTTATTCGCACAAATATGCTATTCCCTCTATGTCCAAAACGTATACTTCTTGTTTCCTAAATGTTTGCTAAAGAATTTCCCCATAATGCTCGTCCGTCCGTCGGCCCCAGCCGAACAATCCACATCACGAATTCTGACCTCTCCGAAAATAACGACACAAAGATACAGCGTCTTGAATACACAGGGGACCCCGCAAGACCGCAATTGCTGCTCTACATCATCAATAGATGTACAGAGCAGATGGACATAACATGAGTTGAAATGTATGGGACTATTGAGCCCCGCTTGATCGGTCTGCTCCACGATCCACCATCCGAATCCTATCCTTCGTCTCCTTCGCTGGAGCTTCCACCACTACAAGATCCCAATATCCTGAAAGCCTCAGGGCGCCCATTATTACTTGAACCTGATGCCAGCAAACGTGATCGTAAGCTGGGGCCGACGCCGAATAACCATCCACAACGTTCGGCTGATTTGATACCACCCATCGACGAGGACAAGGCACACAATGTGGAGAAGCAGAAGCCTGGGAAGATATCAAACAGAGCCTTAGGTGGCTCATCCCCACAATCACTGCGCAAGATATTGGGCGACGATATTGTCACAGCGGCTGCTCCATCTCCAAAAAAGCGTTCAATTGCAGAAGGCAAGGATGATTTTGTTCAGCTACCTCAACCACCGAAGAAACATAAAGCAGCTAAGCAGGTTGTTCCTCCAATCATCCAAGGCCTCTTCGAACCTCCTCCACAAGCAACCCTATTTCCTCCAATCGCATCGAGCTCCTTCCACGATAGCCATGGTAGAAATACGCTGAACACAGTTCCACTTGCGCGGAAAGAAGTGGAGGAAGTAGGGGAAACACTGACATTAACTACCAGAGAATCGACAACTAGAGTGTATGCTGAGAAGAAAAGTGAAGATTCGGTAGACAAAGCGCCTAGGAATCAGAAGAAGAAGGACGTACGACCACGAAAGAAATGGACAGAGGAAGAAACAAATAACTTGTTGCTAGGCGTCCAGAAACACGGTCTAGGGCACTGGGCTGATATACTTGAGGATTCGGACTTCAAATTCAATGACCGTTCTGGAGCAGATCTAAAAGATCGTTTCCGCACCTGTTGTCCACCAGAGTTGCGTGGAGCGGGCATGAGCGTGACTAATCCAAAGCAAACGGACAATAAGAGTCTCCCAGCAAGATCAAAGTCTAGTCTGATGTCTGAAAACATTCTGATTGATGACAGTGATTTGATAGACAAAGTCTCACATGACCCAGCAGCTGGCACTAGCCCCAAAAACCAACGTAAAGGGCGAAGTCATCGGAAGAAAGTTGAGGATCTTGTTCAACTGGGTATTCAAGGTCCATTTCGCAAATCTGGGCGCAGGGAGAGGCGGCCCTTCACAGAAGAAGATGATCGTGAAATCCTCGAGGGCTACAAAGTTCATGGCCCTGCCTGGACCAAAATACAACGAGATCCACGATTCCATCTTCAAAGCCGCCAACCTACCGACCTACGAGATCGCTACCGTAACAAGTATCCAGAGAAGTTCGGAAGAGATGATAAGGGAGACACTAGTGGAAAGGAAAATGCCGTCAGACCTAATGCTTCGTCTTCAAGTTTCCCTTCTCTAGATACACTTGGAAAGGAGAAAGATCCAAAACAGAATACCACTCCTGTCAAAGGATCACCTCCATCGCACTCAAGAACGAATTCTTCCGAACGAGCAAAAGAAGTTTATGGGAGAGAAGCAACAACATCGTCAGGGAATCATTTACCCTCTTACTCTTCATTTTCGAGCCATGGTCTCAGAATCCAGGAGATTATCTCAACGGAGCAAGAACTTTCTAGAACCGCACCATCACAATCCCAAACATCTCTGGATGGTTTCAAGGAAACATTCGGCGCCTTCCTCGATGCTCCTGTAACAGAACCGAATGACCTGCCTTTCAGCCAATCATTTGACTGGGGCAACTCAATGACGGCTCCGTTTCCTGGCAACATTGGGGAGATGGACATTAGTCGGCTGCTCCTAGACGAGACCTGGATTGAAAATCCCAACCCTGGACCAAAGGAGAAGCAGAGTATGACAGACTTGAATAGCACCGTTGTTTCAGGTGCTGATGCGCCGAGTAGCCAGTCTTACTTCACCAATTTGTTGTGTGATCCGGAACCGCTTGTTGATATGCACGAGTCTCCGTTCGGTGAAGCGCCTTGAATAGAAATGAAGCTCTCTTCCAATATTGGAAGGCGTTTTACAAAAAAATAACAACTAGCTTTAAAAGTAGTTAAGTACCTTGATGCAATACGGGTCCTTTTAGTAGAGCTCAATGGTACAAGCACATTTGTGTCCAACGAGAAGAAGCAACCAATTCTAAGATACTTAGATTTCTGTGCATTAAAGCAAACTGTGCGATAGACATATGATAAAACCTTACTGGTTGGGGTAGGTCAAGCCAACCTATGCATGTAGGGTAAATGAGAGGTATCAGATCAGAAACGGAATGAGGTATAAATAATAATAAAAAGGTGTTACTATGTTCCTAATTACTCTTTGGCGCTGAAGTGCTTTAATTTCTCGAATATTCAATTGAGCAAGGTGAGTCTGCAAACGACACATAGGTGAAGGATATAAAAGGAAAATTATGTGTGACTTTTCGCTCGCTTCAAATTGCAAGATGTTCCTGTCGGCTAACCGCTCTGCTCTCCTAAGCCACTAGTGTCTACCCAGCACTATCCTTCAAATCAGACGCCATACAAATACAAAGTTATTTCCAAGACGCTGGGTCAGGCATCTTTCTTCTCATCCTCGTCGTCTTTTCGAGGCTCAAAGTTGAGCTGCGATAGTTTGTCAGTCGTGTATTTGTGAGACATGAAATGAAAGAATTCACTTACGGCATTTCCATTGTAAAATTGTTGGTCGTCGCCTTCCTGCCTTTGATCTCCCAGTGTTCTCACATTGATAGCCGTAGATCGTGCTGTCGCTGCCTCCCGTCCGTCAGATGATGTAGCAGAATTAACTTCTACACCATCAGCAGAAATGAATCCCCAAATACCACTAAACACTCCTTTCACAACACCAAAAACTCCGACAACAATACTGTAACCATAAGACGGAATCCGGTAGAGGTAATCAATGGCTCGACCTCTTTCGTATGAGGAGATGTACTCGTCGACGGGAATAAGAATGAGCGTAGCACTTGGCGCTAATCCTAATTCATGAAGAGTCTGGCTTTCATCTGAAATAGAAATGTTCTTATTCGGGAGGGGTGTGAGGACCTGCTTGAAAGTAAATGCTAGGTCATCTTTTTGGGTTTCCTTGATCCATGGTCGTACATTCTCCATCAGTGTACCGGTGGATAGGAATTTTGAGCGAATTGTTGAGCCATCGAATAATCGTACTTGGACAGCACACTCAGCTGACTGTCTCGACTGCTGAACACGACTACTGGTCTGTCCTGCACTCAAGGAGCTCTTCACTGTTTCCTCTTCAGCAGCTTTTATTCTCGCTTTCCGAGCCACTTCCCTTGCTCTTCTTTCAGCTTTATCAGCTTCAACTCGGGCTAGAATTCGATCTCGTTCTTTTTGAGCATCTTGTACTCTCTGCCTCTGAGATTTTGCATACTGATCTTCAGCCTTCTTAAGATTACTTGATTCTGGATGTGCCTCTGCTTTTGCTTTGGCGGCAAGATATTCTCTTTTCGCCTTTTCTTCTTGAGCTTTTGCGTCAGCTTCCCGCTTTGCTTTCTCCTTGGCTTGTTGCTCTTTTCTATTTGCTTCATGGCGGGCGAGGCTTTCGGCAAGGCGGGCTTGTGCTTGACTAGGTTGAGAACCACGAGGAGCATCGCTTGACGCAGCAGATGGTATTGACGAAGTCGGTGGCTCTAGAGTATGTGTTGGAGCTACAACAGGTGGTTGTGAGGTAGTGCTTTCTAGAGCAAACGTGGACGGAGCACGTGGTGGCAAAGCAATAGATAGTCTTCGTAAGAATTCCTCTTTTGTAACACCGGCGGCTATGTATTCTTTGAGCTCTCCATTCCTATATTGAGATGTTAGCAAATAAATCTTTAGTGATTTACTCAGCAAAGTTGAAACATAATTCCGGGGTGGTTCAGCAAAGGTAATAATTCGTCGTAACAACACCATTACTCACAAAAACGATGAGTTAATTTCCAAAAACCCCATCATTGGTCTTTTCTTTTAGAACGGCAGCCCTCAGCTCTCTCTGAACAACTCAGAGCAAGAAAACTAACATTTCACCACGGGCCAGCACATTCCAAGTACAAATTTAAAACAAAGAAATAGAATACCCTGAAAAAGGAATATGAGACTGCATATCGGTAATTACGTACTTGATAAGTACCATAGTTGGTGTTTTGGGTAAGGGAAATATAGCTGCCAGGTATCCAGCCTCCTGGGATCCAGCCTTAAGCTGAAGAAAGACAGTCTGCTCAGCAAGTGCCGATTTTGTCTAGATACTATTAACATCTTTTGAGTATTAAAATAGAAATGAAATTGGTTACTTCAGGTTCCTGGAAGAACACATTCTCCCAGATATTACTCTCTTCGCCGTCATCTGTGTCCATGTCAGCATCTGTAACCCCAGGCGAACAAGTTGTAGGGAAAGCCATACTTACCTGTCACAAAACAGGCGACCAACTTTGCCTCCTGCAAAGCTTTAGCAATGCCACTCTGTAGATCACCATCATAAAACATCTTGTCGACGGGTTTTACCCTACTCTGAGGTTTGCGGTAATAGATGTGAGGGAGAATGGGTGCAGGAGCTGGTCCGAGATGTGGCATCGGTCCAAACTAGCGCCACATCTGACAGGGTTCAGGACAGCTCTCAAAAAAGGTAGACCACTTTCCTGGCACGCCAGAGCTCCAGTTGCCAGCAGACAGTAACGATGAATATATCGGCATCTCTCTTACGCCAGGCGGGGAGGATAGGGAGTCGACAATTACGGCAAAAAGAAAACTGGAGCTCTATATTCGCCAAATGCCCAGCATGCAGGCAAATATCACGAAGTGCTCACCAAGCACAGCGATCACAGCCAGGAGATGATCCGAATTTCATGTCAATTGTAGACAACCCTCCTGTTTTGGTGAGGGCAGGGAGAAAAAAGCATGGTCCTGGGTTAATCATTCTTGGTATTTAGCGATTTTCAATGGATGAAGAATGAGGGCTTTTGTTAACCTAGCGGGTAGCACTCATACCTATCACTGCTTTTGCGCTTGGGACATGGCAGGTCCAGCGACTCGATTGGAAGTCGAAACTCATAGCCAAATTCGAAGATAGGCTTGTGCGAGATCCATTGCCATTGCCTCCACAAATCGACCCAAACGCGATCAAAGACTTCGATTATAGAAGGATATACGCAGAAGGACATTTCAGACACGATCAGGAAATGTTAATCGGGCCCCGATTACATGATGGCAATGATGGATATTTAGTTATCACACCATTGGAAAGAGAGGGCAGGGGCACAACCGTACTGGTAAACCGTGGTTGGATATCAAAGAAGTTCAAGAAACAGAAGGATAGGCCAGATGGGTTGCCACATGGAGAACTCATAGTGGAAGGATTGCTGAGAGAACCTTGGAAGAAGAATATGTTCACGCCGGACAATAGTCCTCAAACGAATGAATTTTATTTTCCGGATGTCGAGCAAATGGCGAAATTGACGGGTAGTCAAGCCGTCTGGATAGAGGAGACAATGGGTATGTATAGTACCTCTGTGGCCAATGAATGGAACTAATTTAATATACAGAGCCGGATCTTTTGAAATCCTGGGACCGGGAGGCTAGAGGGGTACCAATTGGGCGACCAGCAGAAGTGAATCTAAAGAATAATCACACCCAGTACATATTTACATGGTAAGTGCATTTTCTAACTAATTATATTGTCCTCAGGACTAATTTATGTAGGTATGCTCTTGCGGCAGCTACATCTGTAATGCTGTGGATGGTGGTGAAGAAGCCACCAGCTGATATAGCTCGACGTGTACGACAAAATAAGGAGTGGTCATAATCTAGCCAATTGTAGCCTATTGTATTGTATTTCATGGGGTACTATAAGTACAAACACCACTTCTGATACCCTTTCTGGAATAACACGACGTGACATGACTTGCTCCGTTCTGCCTCTAATACACCTCTTCATGGCTGATTCGTTTTCATTCAGCATTTCCTCATCAGGAGTAGGGCGTAGTTTTTGGTCGTAACCTCTGACCATGGCCAGAATGTTCCATTTCTACTGCTGTTTGGAAGCTCATGAAATTGAAATCATATCCTGCTTGCCACAGTTTATTGTTGCGAATCAATCTATTTCAAATATTCCAAGGTTTTGGGCCTGCTCTACCTTACAGCCAGAGTATGACAATTTCTCATGGAAGCTTGTAGGCCATTACTTCCACTCTCTAGACGACAATGCAAAATCCTAATAAATATTGTTAACCTTCACGAGTTTCGGATATTTCTCTACTAATGCAACGTATTTGTTTCGAGTAAAGTTCATCCTATTTCATCAATCATCTTCATCAATTTGTTGAAGGGGGCGTCCTTTCTTCAATTTTGAGGGCGGCACCATTCGCAGTTCTTGGAGAAGCTCTCGGGGTAAGTTCTTCTGAGCTAGTGAAAATGGTGTCGTGGAAGCGTTTGTTTGCCGTTGTCTTGCCATAAGGGTTACCACATCACTCTCTTCTATTGTCTTCCTCCCAGCATGTTTAGCGTAGGCTCCCAGGTCATCACTGATCTGTTCAAAAAACCAATCTGAAGCTTGTATGATAGCATCCAGGGTCTCCTTATTGAGCTTCGCCTTACTATTTCCAGCTATTCGTGCATAGGTTGTTGCAAGCTTTTTCACAACCCCACTAGGTAGAGACCGGTATTGGATGCCGTGCTTCGAAACCTTGATATGTTTCTTCGTGGCTTTAGATTTCATTGAGCTCACAAGTTCGACTTCGCCGGTTGCGTCAAGCATACTCATGTCGTAATTCGTAGTGTTCAGAGTACTACCAGGTAACTCGGATTCACCCATCTCCACATTGTCCTCGTTAGAGGCGTCCTCATCATCCTGGTTCATAAGCTCTCCATCGTCTTTGTACTGGTTGATGACACCTTCTTCCTCGGTTAGCCCTTGTTGAATAGACCCACCCTCAGACTGTAATTCGGAAGCATCCCGGTGGGGAACAGTAAAGACAAACGTATTCTCCGTATCGTCTGCCGGAATGTTAACAGGACGGATGTCGCTGATTCGACCACTATCAAAACCAATGTTTCTCAACGTCTCTGTATTCTCACTTGCAGAGTTAGCATTTTCTCAGGAATATAGGTACCTTTCAATGACATACCCAGATATTTCCTCTCCATCATCCAATTCCTCAACATTATCTCCAAATGCTATACCACCCATAAAGCTAGAATCCTCCGGAACTCCATCGGGGCCCAGGTCGCTCAGGTCTGCAAAGTGATCACCCATTCGGATACTACCAAAACTTTCTCTCGAGAGACGGCTGTACGGCTGCTCACTAACTGCTCTTCGGGCAAATTCGACTGACTGCACTGTGAAGTTTTCATCCTCCAACCCAGCTGAGCGAGGGGGGAGGAGCGAACTGTCGTCCTCATCATCATCATAATCCTCATCTCCAATTGGCAAAGATAAACGCGGCCGTTCGAGTCCCAGCCCATCATCATCCTCGTCATCTTTGGAACTTAAATTATACTTTCCCGTCGAAAGTTTTGAAGCTTCTGGAGTAGGAACTATAGCTGTCGATTTTGGAGCAAGAAGGCGGGAAAGAGCTCGAAGAGTATCTCTCGGTGTTTCCCTCTGCTGAAGACCGCTTCTCCTTCTATCCTTCCCTGGTGTCAAGCCAGCTCTCCGAGCTTCTAGTTGGCGCTGTGCGGCTCTTCCATGTGGCGTGACCGCAATTGGCTTTCTCCCTGAGCCACTTCTCTGACCAGCACCGGGTGTTCGAACCGCAGGAGTGCGACGGGATGACCGATACGTAGAGGGTGGTCCAGCACTTGAGGCACGGCGCAAAGGTGTTGTAGGTCGAGGAATACTTGCAAAAGCGGGCAGACCAATATATGTCTGTTCTTTGATAGAGGCTACAGAATCCTCCAAGTCTGAATCCTGTGTAGTGGCTCGAATCGGTTGCATCAATCTATTGTTGACATTCTTGACTAAGCTGTGGCCATCTGGAATTGACATGTTGGTATCCTCTTTATTGCTATTGTACAAGATACTTCTAGGTAATTGCCATCAAGACTCGCGTTTATTCGAATTGAATAGCAACTCTAGTGGTGCATGTAGGGTTGAGATCCGTATTCTCTTTTGCTCCCTTCAGGTCGCGTTCTAGAGGACGCGTCGCTGCCCCTCAATTGAGCTAGCTTGTATTAGCAAGGCGGTGTATCGAAATTCTGACGGCAGAAAACATAACATTTTGACCGCCTCGCCAGTGTGAAGCTCAGAGTTCGGTATTAAGAAGCTCAAATAAATTTTCTACCAGGTTATTACGATGTCTACAGAAGATCAATTACAGGATCCACTTCTTGAAAGGATTACGGCTAGTCCTAAAGTTGAACCTGATGTACCAACGAAGCCATCCGTGTCGAAAAAAAGAAAACGTGTGGGGGAAACAATATCAAATTCAAAGCAGGCCCCAAAGAAAGCGAAGAGCAAGAAAGGAAAGGCAATTGAAGAGGATGAACTGGACCTCGACGTAGGAATCAACAATGCATTTTCACATATGGACAGTCAGCTCTTAGCAGACTATGTTGGACAACGAACGAAAAAGTATGAGTGCGATTTGAGCTCAATAGAATTAGAAGACAAATATATACCTGGTATGCAAGCCCCTAGGATTTAATTAAGTAAAGCAAATGTTAATATCTGCAGCGAGTGCGATTCAAGACACGAAGTTGTGGGACAGGCCAAGAACACTCGATAATTTACCTGGCTTCCTAGAGAAATTTGCTGGAAATTCAACAAAGCTGTGGTCTGCGTCAAAGAAGAATGGAGCCCCTCATACGATCATCGTCACCGCCGCAGGGTTGAGAGCGGCAGAGATTGCAAGGTTTGTGGAAGTGTTTTCGTGAAATCAGGTGTCTAACACTATCACAGGGTTATGCGCAAATTCCAAACCAAGGATGCAGTAGTTGCGAAGCTTTTTGCAAAGCACATCAAGCTGCAAGATTCTATCAAGTTTCTGAAGAGCTCGAGAACTGGAATAGCAGTCGGTACCCCTACAAGACTGAAAGATTTGATGGATGATGGTTCGTGTTTTAATGTAAACTACTGAAAACGCGTTTCTAACCTTGACTAGGCGCCTTGGCTGTTGACAGATTAGAGAGAATTATCGTGGACGCTTCGCATATTGACATTAAGAAGAGAGGGATCCTAGACATGAAAGAGACACAGGTGCCATTAATACTTTGGCTTGGGCAGACAGAGTTCAAGGAGAAATACGGCGCAGAGTCAAAGGGTATCCAACTCTTATTTTATTAGGATTGCTTATCATCTTTATAGTTCTGCATACTATGATACCCTGGTTTGTCCCGGTTACTTTACGTTTTGAGATTGTTGTGCTTTCCCTAAATATTTTGTGCTATTTGTTGCTGTGAAACGCACCTCTGTAGCAGGTTGTGCTTGCCACAATTATATCCAGGTCAGGTTGTTCCTTCTAACATTATCGGACACTAATTATACTACTACCTTTGTGGGGAGAATTTAGTATTCCAACTTCAATTCCTACGCTCCTCGTGCAGCCAGTCACTCTTTCATCGCTCTCGACCGTTTTTGGGATTTGGCCCAATTTGGATTTCTAGATTTGCTTCTTCACACACTCTTTTGGCAAACATTTGACACACATTTCCACCTTCTCTTTCACCCCCCGGTTCAACACGTTCTTTTTGGATCATTTGCTCAATTCCGTGACTTCCCTTGGATTGTGTCCTCTCTTTCCTCATCAACCATTGGGACTAAGCCAGTCTCCGGGTGCTTTTTTGGATCAGGATCGAGGCGTCAATTTCAGCACAAGTTTTTGTATCTTTTCAAGAGACTATAGGAATGTGGTCTTTGTTCTTTTGGCTATTGCTAGCTCTTTTCTCGGTGACAGAGGCAGAAAGTGATTCTTCTACACCAGGTAAGCAGTGGACTCCAATGCAACTTTCAAAACTCTAATTTTGGACAGCCTGCGCCTTCCGTTGTTGGGAAAACACCAGATATACTACCAAATGCACAATCTCCGATCTGGCGTGCTTTTGTAGAGATGTCGGATTTCAAAATGTATGCGCTGCTAGACACTCCCTGGATATCCTCATGATTATTGCTAATATTTATTAGTCGGTATTCCAATGCATTCATTCACAATGCGACACACCTAAGTTTGAGCCTGCTCTTCATTTTGTGATCTCACAATGTATTGATACTGGTGCAAGACTGATATTTGGAATTCCACCCACTCGAAACCACGACCAACTGAGAAAACGGGAGGCAGAGTACCTGGCTGGCAAGAGGCAGATTGCTTCAGGGTCAGGTGGATTCTATCCTACAGAAAGTGCTGGCGGGGGCTTCCCGACACAGAGCGTTTACTACGCGACTCAAAGTTCCCGGATTTCATGGCTTGGCCCAAGTGCGTCTCCATCGCCATCGCCTCTCTTTCTGCGCCGTGATAAACCAGATCCGGAACCCAACTCTGCTCTCTTCAGCACTTCCGTTCTCACTATAACCACGGTGGCTTCCGCGCCTGTAGCAACCCTTAGCACACTACCATCCTGTGAGCCGGTAGCGATCTCCACAACCATGGTGGAAGATATGGGGTCCTCGGGTGCCGTAAGACATAATAATCTTACACTTGGTTTCTTTACATTATTATCAGCTCTCATGCTGTGGCTCACCTTCTAAATAGCCTGCTTCGGATTTGAAGTTGGACATGAATTGTTTTGTGGTGGCTATGGGTCTTGGGCAATACACTACTATACTTTTGGGAAAGTCGTCACAAACATGCCTTTTCACTTAGGGGATTTGAGGTTTGGCAAGGCTTCTTGTCCTTTATTCTTGGAAAGCTTTGTAATGCATGTGGCATATCGTTCCTTCTCGAGGACATGCCACGAGATTCGATTGCATGGTTGTTGAAACATGTCATAAGAAATTTTGGGATTCTAATAACTTAGTTTTTTGAAACATTTGTATGTTTTAGGAGTAAGGAGTTTAGGCTAGAAAACATTAATGACAGTATCAATGGGCTCAATTGGTGAATACACATTCACACAGTTCCTCTGGAAAAAGCCTAAAGGTAAGAGCCTTGAGTTATTCACTAAAAATGCGATTTGCTTTCTTTCTGCCCCTTGATAAATCCAGAGAAAATGGTATGTTGAAATATTGAGTGCCGCTGTGAGCTGAAAACAGCCAAAAAATGTGACCAGTTCAGCTGCATTTGTTGCACATCGAGTTTTAAGCATAACGGCTTTAAGCTTTCCCGGTTCCAATTACTGTTTAGGCTGGTCACCACTGGTCAACCCAAAATCGGAAAGGAGGAGAGCTACTCATTACACCCCATCATCATTCTCTAGGTTAATCTAGGTTGAAGCATTCTATATTTAATATATAACGAGCACTATGCAAGCAGTTATAACTGGTAGCAGCAAACCTTATCGGCACGTGCTGAGATCTACTAAAGGCTTATCGCTAAAGCCCCCCACAAAAAGCTAAAGTCCCCACCAATTAAACACAAATTTTGCTAAAGGTAAATCAACTTTTTTTCTCTTGATGTCCAAGTCGCAAAAATTGGGACTACCACAATTTCTAGAAAAACCCAGGACTGGTTTAATTCGAGGAATTGAATAAGAACATAAATCACTATGACTCCCACAAAGAAATCCAAATCATCCGATCCGACACGCGCAGAGCGCAAAGCGAAGAAACGCAAGCTCGAAGATGCGATTCCAGATTTACCTGGTGAGGAGAACAAGGATGGTGAGGAATTGAGTGGTGGGGATGAGGGGAAGAAGAGGAGGAAGAGAATTAAGAATGACGAGGAACTGGAGGCACCAGTAGAAGAGACGGGAAAGCAGAGAGGAAGGCGTGAAAAGAAAGAGAGGAAGCAAGCGGAGAGGACAGAGAAGGAGAAACAGGATGGCGCTACTGAGAAGGTAGAAGAGAAGGAAGATGTGAAGATGAGAGGTGTTGGGACTACGGCTAATGAAGAAGGAGCACCGAGGAAGTCGAAGAAAGAACGGAAAGCAGAACGAAAGGCAAAGGAGGCAGCTGAAGCCGCAGTTGCTACCGAAGCAGCGAAGTCCACATCAAATGGTGATAATAAAGATGAGGGTGCTAAGGAGAAAAAGAGCAAGAAGAATAATCGCAACCGAGAAAAGAAGCGGAAAGGCTTGGTTACTGGTGCAAGTGATACAGCTGTAGAGGGCGAGGACAAGGAGAAGAAGTCGGCGAGGTTTATTTGCTTTATTGGTAGGTTTCCAATCTACAGCATCATCCAGAAATTGTTAAACTAATTGATATTTGTTTGTATAGGAAATTTGCCATTCTCCGCAACACAGCAATCCCTCCAAAAACACTTTGCGTCAGTAAAGCCCAAGTCTATCCGAGCCCTCACACAAAAAGACGACCCTACAAAATCGAAAGGCTGTGCATTCATTGAGTTCGATGGTTATGATCATATGAAGACATGCCTGAAGCTGTTGCACCATTCTGTGTTTGATGATGGGATAAGTCCTGCGAGAAAGATTAATGTTGAATTAACGTATGTTTAACCTTTTCCACGTTACTATAGATTTGCTAATCCTTTTGGAAACAGTGCTGGAGGTGGGGGTAACACAAAAGACCGAAGAGCGAAAATCGAGCAGAAGAATTCGAAATTGAACGAAGAGCGAGTTCGTAAGATCCAAGAGGAGGAAAAGGCAAAGTGGGCGAAGAAAGCTGAAGCAGGAGGAGTAGATGAAAGCGCAATCCATCCAAGTCGAAGACGTTTTGTCCCAGTTGCATAGCTATTCACATGCATAAATTGTATGACTAGGATAGAGGCAAGCAATATATATCATTTCTGAAGAGAACCAACGCCTTTCTATCAAAGGAAAATGCCATGCTGCAGAACAAATTCGTTCATCATTACACCTCGGTGCATTATCTACAGGAAATAGTTTTATCTCCTAGATGCAACTCTTAGTAGACCCAGCAAGAAAAGCCAAGCCAATAAGCCTTGCACCGAAAAAGTTTCGATAGAAGAGAAAATGCAGCGAGGAACCCCACGGACGTCCGAATCTGTTGGTGTCCACCCGCACGAGAGCTTGAGCCTCCATCTCTAAACAAACGTGGAGAAATGGTGGCTATGATATCAACCAATCTCTCGGACGAATATAGTATGATATAACGCTTCGTATTCAGTCAACCTCCTCCTCTTTCTGATCATTCACAAAATAGTGCACTTCCCTCCCTTCTTCTTTTGAACCACAGGCTTTGGGCTTAATACCGCACTACGTATTGTTAGATAGTATTAAATATGGGTTAATGGGTACGGACCGAATTGCCTCATCGAATACACTCTTCAAATTTCTTTGTGTGAGAGCTGAGCACTCCAAATACTTGTGAGCTCTAATTTCTTTGGCAACGATCAAAGCCTGATCATACGATACTGGCTCCATTCTCTTCTGCCTCAAACTCTCCAAGGTGGCAGGGTCTTCTCTCAAATCCAACTTTGTTCCAACGAGAATGATGGGGACTGATGGTGCATGGTGGTCAATTTCTGGGAACCACTGCGTAGTTTTATTAGCATCTTTACATATTTCTACTGGGCCCTTCCACACACCTTGGCTCTGACGTTGTCGAAGGATGGCGGGCTGACAATCGAGAAGCAAATGAGGAAGACATCGGTTTGAGGGTATGAAAGTGGTCGCAATCGGTCATAATCTTCTTGTCCAGCGGTATCCCAAAGGCCCAGGCTAATTGGCTTTCCATCTACCATAACACTAGCAGAGTAATTGTCGAAACTAGAAGCATCAGCAGCTTTTCCTAGCAACGCTTCGAGGCACTCACACTGTAGGTATATATTCGCCAGGGAATGCATTCGTAGTATAGGATATGAGAAGACATGTCTTTAAAGCGTTAGTTGCATTCGGACTGGGGTCACAGAAACTGGTACACACCTTTCCAACAGCACCATCACCTGTTACGACACACTGCATAGAGAGTTAGTCAAAGGTATCCGAGATTTTTGGGCATACGTTGCTAACCTTGAGCGACTGTGTTCCTGGAGCAGCCATGTTTGGTGATAATAGTTTTAATTGAAGATCGAAGACGTATATGAGGTCTGGTTCGAGGATGTTTGGTCGATAAAAGAGGCTACGTCTGCATAAAGGTCAGATCTTTTGACACATCGGAAGCTGCCTCTCCCGCCGCCTGGATGGAAGGTGGGGACGAGGCTGCTGTGTAGCTAGAAGCGTGATGTATTACCTTGTAGATGTGGGTGTTGATGAGCTTCGAGCTGCGACGAGTTTCGGGGGCGACACGGTACGATTAGATTTGAGTGATTAACGTACCCGGTTCCGTAGAATATGGGGCAGAGTACAAGAGATAGGAGTTGGCAGGACGCAATCGAAGAGAGTTAGGTCGAGGGAAGCCTTGAAATCAGTGGGGAGCTTTCGTTGCAGATATTGAGCGCGAGCGTCAAGCCTGAGCACCGCAGAAGGTCAACAACCTGATGCAGATCTGTAACAAACAGGCTGGTATGGAACACCCGAGGAAGCTTGGAGGACGATTCGACGACTGAGGAGCTGAGCAGGGGTACAAAGGGGTCAGAACCAAACCCGTAGGTCAACGATTAGGCGCTGCTAGACGTTTGTTCAAACCGATGATCCTGCAAAACGTGTGCCTTGCGCGTGGTGTTGGGTCGGGCAGTGTTCGTCCGTTTGTTGTAACGCGGTGAATCAAAAACTGACGGCGGATTGAGGTTGCACAAAGGGGCTACCGTTACAGTCTTACAGACAAAAGTTGGAGGCGCAGAAACGGTTTTTCTAGTAGATAGTGCACACTTCTGTGCACTGGCTATTGAGCTGAGAGGTGGGTGCGCTGTGGTTTGGTGGACGATGTGGATCGAACGATAGCAAGTCGAGGAGAGTCGGAGCGCGAACGGCTTATCCGCTGGGAAGGTAACGAGGGTAGCGGTCGTGGGATGACAGATCAAGGGACTTTGATAGCGGTGATGGGCAATGGGAGAACAATTATGAATGACTGGATGTCAGAAAATGGGTCGGCGTCAAGAGTTGTGCGTTTAATGGACAGTTATGCTGAGCACAAATACGGCAAAGCCTGAGGGGCTCAATCGAAGGTTGAGGTCTGATGCTGGGCGCTTGCAAGAAGGAAGCTATAGAGCGTTCTCCGAGCTTCCTTTGCACGACTCACTCTTCACGTTTCGATGACTCTATCCACACAACACCAGGATTTGCGATGTGGTCGCATCCATTCGGCACACACACGCGGCAGCTCCCTCAAAGGATTTGTTTCGTTTCCAAGCCTTGTTTCCCGTCTCCGAATGTTCTACGAGCTGCCAGTCATGTTACGAAGCTTGCATCTTTGTTCCATCCCAAGCTCCCCTGCCTCCCAACGGCCCTCAACATGCGACCCTGCACGCCTTCTCCCTGCGGAGAACATTCGACGAGCTCCGCGCCAGTGCCGTTTCCTTGCCTAGATTATCGTACATCCTCATCTGCATCCGGCTGCATGTGGGCGTGTTGACCTGCCGCGACCATCGGCAGGCCTGGTGTGGCGCTAAGTACTCCAATTGTCTTTGGCTCGAGGTGCATATACTTCTGCAAACCCTCAGATAGTTGCAATCATGAGATGGTATCTACCAAGAGGACCGTGTCAGATATGACAACAATTCTGTTCATCCAGAGTTCTGGGAACGAGGAGGGTAATACTCCGGGAAGCTACATTCATCCTACTGGGCTGTCAAGGGTGTTCAAGTGGCGGAGAAGAAGTCCTGAATGATTTTGCCAATCAGAAACTCCCTAATATTATTGAAACATTCAGTGATAAGAAACGCTTTTGTTTCAAACAAGCAATTTGTCTTATTTGATCTTGCTATACCCTAAATGCCTAGCTTGACAGGTGGAATGGCCAGGGCCGCGGAGAATTTATGCTAACCTACATTTCCATCATAAACTAACCTAAACATTACTGGGGTTGAATCCTCATGTGGACTACTTCAAGTACATTTTCCCATAGAAAGTTCATGTCAAAATTCCCTAGAATTCACTAGAAGCCCACATTAACCGGAACGTTTTCAACCTGCAGCTCATTTATTTTCTTTGCAAACACAGTTTGCACTAATTGATTCATACATCGAGTCCATATATAGTGGCTGCTTCAGGTATGGCCCCAGCCTAGGAAAGCTGCTGAATCACCTTCAGGCTCTTGTTATGGCTGGCTGGTATTCTACCTGAGCTGATGCTACACCAACCTGTAGATTGCTACTCAGCGAACCAGGGAATAAAAGTGACTTGATCATGAAGCTAGTAGAAGGAAAGACCTTTCTTTATAGATTCCTTATTGAAAATTCTCAGAGCAATCCAGCATCTGTAATCCTCTCTTTTAAGAGCAGAAATTCTTGTCCATCAACCCACAGCACCACTCAAACTCAACGATCTTTCCCCTCCCCTCTCACTTCTTTACATTCCCCATCACCCCTCTTCCTGCCCAGAATCCACAAAAACGGCACAATCTTATCCACCTCCTCCTGCTGCTCAATCACTTCGGCTTCTAAAATCTCAAATCCACACCTCTCTACCATCCCCCTATTCCCCTTCTCGTCCCATCCACTCCAATACATTTTCTTCCCTTCACCAACACCTAACCAATTCTCACTAAAACTCTCCTCGTCGTCTCTGACTCCAAAATTTGCCAAGAGATATCCTCCTGGCTTCAACCACCCGTGAGCTCTACTTAGGAGGAGTGTCTGCTCAGAGCGAGGGAGGTGGATAATGGAGTAGAATGCTGCGACGGCGTGGAAGGTAGAGGGAGGAAATGAGAGAGAGGCCATGTCTGAATGAATGTATTGCACACCTGGAACATTTTTAGCAGCTAAAGTGAGCTGAATGGAGGAGATATCATTTGCTGTCACGTTGGCGTTCTCAGCCAAAACCTTCGTACAGGGTAAACCAGCTCCGCAGCCGAGTTCGAGAATCTCGGGCGTTGGTGTTTTCGTCAAAGGCGCTTGGTTCGAAGTCGAGTTAGTTTGAGGTGATAGGAGGGAGAACAGTTTGTGAATCCATATTTCACGGGGAGAAGGGAAATTAAAAGTCCATGCTAGGTATGTTGGAGCAATAGTGTCGTATCCAGAGCGGACCAGATCTTTGGAGAAGTGCTCAGGAGGTTGGTCGTCCGGATTTCCCTGTGGCGGCAATGTGACATTTGTCATACTGGTGATTGGGATTTTGCAGCGGGAGACTGAAATGGGGTAAGGAAAGTAGGAGTCAAGACTAAGCAGAGTTTAACATCGGCAAAGAAGAGGAATAATAGATTGTTCAAGAAACCTATGCAGCAATATTTCAAGCTTTCTTAAGTATTGAAGCACCATTGTGACTCATCTCTTGGCCTAGATAGGTTGCCGAGTGAGTCATGCCGAAAGCTAAACTACATATAGAACAGTGCTCAAATACTAGAGTTTTGATCATTCGTCACCGTTCAAAGCATCTCTTTGAGAATAGTAGGAGGTTGGGGGGGGGGGGGGGATGATAAAAATAAGAATTATAACGCACCTAGGAGGGTAAGTAGAAAGAGTAGTTCTAACTTTGAAAGTGGAAGCTTAATACTTCAATATTCTATGCCACTTTATAGAGTTATCTAGGTCTCGTCCATCGTCAACGGCGTACGAGAAACGAAACATATTCTCTGATTGAAAATTTGACATATGTACACATTAAAGAGCGTATGAATTTCCAAATGCCTAAAGATTAGTCTTCAAACCTCTGATCAGCTCTACTTCCTCTAAATCTTGTGTTGAAGGTCCTTCTGTCACCTGTGTTTTGGTAGAATCGAGAATCGACTTCTAGCTTCTCATTAACTCTAAGACCCATCTTGGGTTCTGCTTCATCATCTTCTACACCGTCATTCCAAGAGTGGAGAGTGCATGTTCCAGTCGACATTCCGTAACCGCTCCATGCAGATCCTGCGTATGTTTAATATGTTGGACAGTATTAAGAGAGGAAGTCTGCTTACCAACTATTATTGGTGCGTTAGGATGCCAAGATGCATCTCTAACGCACGTTTTCCAAGCAGTATTGGGGAGATCCTCATCTTCATCCCAGCCCATAATAGCAGAACTATTGGTTGGTGGTCTGGTATTTTTCGTCGTGCTATAAACATCAACTGTACCAGCGAGGGTGGCATCCATATTCCAAATATAGATTTTGCCATCTTCACTACCAGAGTAAACATATCTGGAGTTCGTGCTTCCTGGTGGTGAGAAATGACATCTAATCAAGGTCCGCAAGACTCGGTGACCTCTGAAAGTTACCAGAGAGTTATCGTTCGGATCCTTGTACCAATCCTCTTCATCATAAGAGCCCCATCGGTACTCAAAACGCGGCTCAGTATTTCGTCTGGTAGGTGCAAGAGCCCCGAAATCTCTAGGAGACATGACCATCCGAAGATCCCACAGCTTCATGCTTTGATCTTTTCCATTACTCAAAATGTACCCTGTAGTGTACTTAGTTAAGTAATAGTCAACCGGATTTAAAATGACTCACTTCCATCCCCTTTACTGTCAATATAGGTCAGGCCTTCAATATGGCCGATAAATGCACCAGCCTCACGACTATCTCCCATACTTCTTGTATCCCAAACTTTAAGAGTAGTATCATCGGATCCGGAATACAGAAGGTGGGGTGACAATTTATCTGCAAAGCACACAGCATTGACATCTGCTTCGTGACCGGCTATCAGATGGGTTGTTCGGCGAGATTCGATATCATAAACCACGATTTGACCACGCTGGGCTCCAGCAACTAACTTTCGACCATCACCAGAGAAACGAATCGACCAAATTCCGAAAGGGCCATCGAATCTACGGCGATATTCTAAATTTTGACCACCTCCCATATCCGAAAGATCTAAAACATACGGATCACCCATGTCGTTGGGATCCGTTGGTGCAAGACAAACTTGACTTCGGATTGACGTATAGGCGAGATATTTGTTGTCTGGGCTTAAGGAAGCATCTGTGAGAGTCCATTGTCCATGGGGATATTCGACAGTCTTGTAATATCGCCACTTATACGGATTTGATGTATCGTACATACGAACATGGTAATCTTTATTCGCAGAAAAGAAGAAATTACCGTCGTCCGAAAATTGACCAGAATATACGGGTTGATTATAGTGAATGATTATATCTGCGTTCGATGCTGGTATCATGCCCTACAAAATATGAGCAGAGAAATCAGCCGGAAATTTTAGTACCCACTTGAGCCATGAGTCTATTATTGAGCTTCTGCCCTGCATAGTCACTCGTTGCTAGCTCTCTATCCAGAATTCTTTTTGCGAGCCTCTTTTTTTTCTGCATTACCCTGCCATCGTCGTCAACCGAAGTAATATCTTGTGCTTCGTTCGAACCGAATGTGCCGGAACGCATCAGTTCTGCACCCTCGTCACTAGGAACCTTCGGGAACCGATTGGGGTCAGGCTTCTGTCTTCTTCTCCGCCTCCACATCGGATTGAAATCGTCGTCGTCGTCATCATCATCGAAATCGTCTTGGGCAGTGAACCGGAAGAGTCGACCAATTTCCGAATTGGCAAGTAGACGGATCACTTGCCTCCTTTGCCGGGCGGCTACGAATCCAATTGTGAGTAGTAGGCTTTGTATAAGGAGGAAGATATAAAGCTCACTACGCTCAGCTTCAGCCTCAGAAGCGTCATTGTTGGTTTCTTCATGGATTTCGACTTCTATCTCAGTGTAGCCTTCGACAAGTTCAGCAAATGTAGGTAAATCAAGAAATTGGTAGGATTTATACCATTGCCGCCAGCTTCTCCTATTTCTGAGGCACTATTATCGTCCTCATCATCCTCTTCCTCTTGTCCAGCCAATAGACGTTCTAGGAAAGCCTCATTGATAGTTATGCGCTCGTCGCTGTCCTCAGAGGTGGGCTCGTAATCCATGCTGGTTGTCTCATCGCCAGTGACATCAGCTAGATCCCTATTGCCGTTGAATTCGCGTGACGAAGCGCCTCCATTCTCTGAGCCTGCCATATTATAAGCAGCTCCGAGAAGTGTTAATTAAAAATATTGTAGAAATATGGCGACAAGCTGATGTTGCAAGCAGATGACGCATTACAGGTCGGAGGTTTGTATGTAGCTCAAATGCACTAAGAATATGTACAGCGGCCCCGCCTGATAAGTAATTCTTTATCCGGAGTTAATGTAGATAGATCGGGGATTAGATGCATGTAGTTCGTGTGCCGCATACCTCGGCAGGATTCACTGGCTCTATACTATAGTACAGCAAATGAAATGCTAAACACGTTTAGAACAATGATACTTCAAGAGTATATCCCCTACTGTTTCAAAATGGCGTTGGTCAAAAACAAATGATGAACTTTTGTATAGTATTCTTAGTGCTATTTTTGTTTGATCTTATTTATTTTTCGGTACAGCCCGATAAGGCACACTTGTAGAAGGCTTCGACCCTAAGTCCCATCACCTATTCTTCATTGAATATATGCTTGATGTCTTACGTACCAATCCTAAAGTCGGTGCAACTAGTTATCCAATGAGGGGAAATTTCCTCCCTCCGGTGAATTTTCACGCTGATGCATGAACACAAATTATATAATTCTTCACCTCTCACAAGACCTCCAAAATTTCTAACTAATAACGCTCATAAAGCGAGTATACTGCATTGGCAACTGTCCATAAGTATCCCGTAGCAAGAGGACAATTCTCAAACTACTAAGCTTTGTGAGACTATTAGATCACAAAAGCCACTTCAACTAATCTTGTGCCACGTCAAAGGCAAATCGCGTTATACTTTGCTGTGAGAGAACATTCATATTATAATACAGCCGCTCATAGTGTCGAGGATACTACCGTAGATCTTCAGCGATTACTAGGGAGTCTAGGGAGCACACAAAATGGGAAATGGAGAACTGCAATCTCAATAAGTGGAAGACGGCTCTTAATACTCTTAAAAGAGCCAAATCGGAAAGTACATATAAACATAACAATCAATATTTCGCCCCAAGCCATCAGTGTCATGCATATAATGTATGAGGGCTGATTTATTCCTGAAAACTATCAGAGATATACTTTTTCTTACCGGAATCTCATTGCGACGTTTACCAATTGAGGTGAAGGGCGTGGCAAAAGCACAGGAAATAGTCCTACGCTTACCTCCAACATGAAGATCAGAGCTTGATGCTATTAAATTTTAAAATCGAAAGATTCCATCTGACCTACAATCAAGGTTCAATTCCCTAGTAGCATATCATAAGATTGGGTACTCAGTGGAGTTGCGGAAAGATGAATTATTGGGTTTGATAAGACCAAAGCAGCCTGCTTTTCCATTTTCCCAGTCCAAAACTAGTGTCATGCACCCTTCATTGCACAAAGTGACCCGATATAATACATTCCGTTGCCCTATATTCGGAAAGACTGTAAAGTAAGCGCCTCTGTATCCTCCCACAACCTTCGCTCGCTCAGATTTTTCTTCTATCTTCAAGCTAACATATTTATGCGCCTCCTACTAGAATATTGTTGACAGGGATGTGTACTATTGAAGGCATGTTAGTAAGTGTGCTTGAAAAAAAAGGGGGGGGGAAGGGGGGGAGCTGGAATCGAAATTCCGAAAAGAGGAATCGGTCATCTTACTGAGCTTGATGATGAATCCGACGGCGCCCATTACTAAGAATCCAACACCGACTGCTTGCGAAATCTTGATGAACTCTCTTCGATCAGCTATTGAAAAAGGATTAGCATTTCTCCGGTAGAGTCGCGTGCTCCATCTACTAATGATGGATTACACAAAGGCACAAGGAAAACCTTTGGGGTTTCGTACGCTTTGTGCATCGGTTGATGAATTGTGTACCCTCCTTGACAAAGTCCCTTGGGATATCCATGAATTCTTGGAGTTGTTCAGACATGATTGCAATCGAGTTGAACTATGAAAATGCGTGGAAGAAATTGCTGAGTTGAGACTTAAGTCGGGGAGAGCCTCTGGTTTTATGCGGACCGTGTGAGTCGTTTTGCGATCAATGAGGAAGGAACCTGGTGGAAAAGAATGGTCGTGGTAAGGTGTTCTCAGGAGCTTCTTCCCAAATTATGAGCAAGACTCCCAAAAGGCCAGCGAGGCGGAATTAATCACGTGCGATAAATATCTCTCAAGGGTATGATTGCCACTAACCTACTTCTGGACTCACCATATGCTCAGGCACGATTGCAGCGAGCTACCATTTCACCCTCCACCTCAGCCCAGCCCAGCACTATCATCGAAACCATCCCTCTTCGATAACGACAAAGACGAGGCAGAGTGTATCCATCGTCGACGTGATTTGTTTTGTTTCCCCAGGTTCCAGTCAGCTTTCGACTTTACAACAAACTCAACTTCGATCGACTGGTTCAAGAGACGACTTCGCGACGAGGCTCTGGACTTAAGTGTTCCGAGCAATAGCGCAGAAAGGGGGATATTTGGCCAGCCGTCTCTTTGCACCGCTGTTTTACTTTTCAGGTCACAATTGTTGCTTACAATATTCCACAATTGAGTCGTCGTGGATTTGCTCTGTCAGGGAAGAGATTCAAGAAAGTTTCCTGCGTCGTGCACAGGCTGTATCCAAGATTGCAAGCACAGAGCTTCATCTTCCCTCTTTATTGTGTCTGATTCAGCCAAAGAAGGCTAGCAGACTTTAAGCTCAGTTTTACACCAGAATTTCAGTAGCTCAGGAGTACGTATTTGTATTCTATTCCATGTATCTCAGATTTGTTAGATGCGCAAAGGAGTGTACATCTAGCCCGGTGTTTTCGCAATGTTATCATGCGCTGATCTGTCAATTTTCTTCTTACAGAAACCATTTACTGTTACATATCAAGTCAAGGTGTATTAAGGAAAAATAGATCTCTACATTACGAAGGCAGATAAATCCACCCTGAGTTCTTGAACTCTCCCCAAATGGCAGACGACGAATTTGATATCGATATTTACGGCGACGCCGCCCCTGAACAAGATGGGCCATTCAAGAGGGATGAGGAGGGCGATGTAAAGATTGATGGGATCGAGGCTGCCAATGGACACTCTGAGGATATCAATGGCCTTAAACATGAGGAAGAACAAGATGAAGATTATGTTGATATAAAGGTTGGAAATGAGAGAAGTGATGACAAGCATCACGACATAAAAATGAGCGACCAGCAGAAAATTAAGAGTACAGATGAGTCAGGCGCCGACGCCCTCACAATTCCTAAGCAAGCCCCACAGCAACAAGGCGTGAAGCGCAAGGAAGGCTCTGATGAAAGACCGATAGATCCTGGTGCAACGACAGCTTTACTAATCTCTGAATTGCACTGGTGGAATACTGACGATGATATTCGTGGGTGGATTAACCAAGCACAGGTCGAGGACGAGTTAAAGGATATCACATTTTCTGAACACAAAGTCAATGGGAAAAGCAAGGGGTAATTCAGGTTCCAATCGCATACTTCTTGCTCAGGCTAATAGAAGCGACAATAGTCAAGCATACGTCGAGTTTACCTCCCAACAAGCCGCCACAGCTGCAAAGCACAAAATTGATGCATTTGGAGAAGGACAGCAATATGCCAAGAAACAAACGGTCACTTACTCAAACCCTAATGTCAACCCGTTTCGAACACTACCAAAAGATGCTCCAATGCGAGCAGGTAAGGATGGTCACGGTCAAGCCAATCGTACTCCATCTGGAAGCTACAGCAATGATAGAGGTAATTCAAATGGTAACAGTTATGGCGGATTCCGTGGGCGAGGAGCTGGCTTTAACAATCAGAACCGTGGCGGTGCTGGTGGGATGAATAATATGAATGGCCAAAACTTCCAACGTAACTTTTCTGGGCCTGGCATGGGTGGCGGCTTCAATGCCGGAATGGGAGGATTTGGAGGCAATGCTGGCGGTCAATTTGGTGGTTTCAACCGAGGTGGTGGTGGCTTTATGGGTGGTATGCGAGGAAATATGCGCGGTGGTAGAGGTGGAATGAATCCTATGATGGGAGGTGGAATGCCAATGATGCCAATGGGGGGTATGCCAGGTGGTATGGGTGGCATGCCTATGAATATGGGTCAGATGGGCGGTATGGCAGGTATGTTCGTTGTATTTCCTTTCTCTATACCCTACAAAAAACTGTTCAATAGAGCGTCGAGCGCTCTGTCAGCACTGAATTCCGTCATGTGGCTTAAAAAAATCGACTGACAATAGCTCTTCAATTAGGTGCAGGTGGCTTCCAAGGCATGCAACCACAATTCAACCCAGGTTTCTACCCGCAAGGTCAAGCAGGAGGTGGTGATTGGCAAAATCCACACGGAGCAAAGCGACCTCGACCAGAATAAACCAATTTCACTTCATCTCAATTTCAACTTACCACATATTTTGACTGTAACGGTTGCGACAACATGATCTCAAGGACAAAAGGAGTATCCTCCTATCAAAGCATTGGGTGGATGAATATGGCGTTGGGTGATCATGAGAAGGTAGCTCATGCGGGAATTAAGACGGAAGGCATGCCTTTTTAACAAAAACCTTGTAAATGATGTACAATAGATGGCGTTCTTGATTTGCATGAAAATTTTCTTCTAAATGTTTTCTTCATTTCCAAACAGGACGATCTAGTTTGTGTTGTGTATGAGTATGTATTATGTGTTTGGCTAGATGTGAAGAGCAACTCTAACGAGCAATCCACAATCAAGACGGTTATCGTTAACCAATTTTATAACTTATAACTTATCTAGCATATTTCTGTAGACTGGGACGCGACTCATTGATGTCCCAGTTCATGGTATCTGTTAGGCGTCTGTTCACGAGTAATAGACCACTAGACAATATATTTGCTGAGATTCTGTTCAACCTTCTACCCTATCAATCCCAGTCTTCAGCAACTCCCTAATCTGCCTCCATCTCTTCCCAATTATCTCTTTCTGTGCCACCATATCTGTTTCCAGGGCCTCCAAAGCCGCCAGCTTCTGAACCACATCATCTTGATACTCCTTCAACACTTCGAAAAGCAACTCATTCACCTTCCCCTGTTCACTCTCTCCATCATCTATCCCCTCAACAAACCTCTCCCACTTCCTCATCCCACCCACCAATATTCTTAGCACAACCTGCGTCCGATAACAAACCTCGTTTCCGTCCAGTATATACTTGCCCAAGAACTCTTTTTCCTCCAATTTCTCCTTTTGAGCTTGATTCAAGAGTGGGAGGATGTAGGGGTCTAAAGTGATTTCATCCCAAGAATTCGTGCTGGAAGGGAGGATAAAGCCATATTCCGTGAGGAGAAAGTCGTTGCTATGATTACCGTAGGAGATGTAGATTTCGGTACCCGCGGAAATGGGAGTGCTGGTAGTTACTTTATAGCCACTAGGGGAATAGGATACATTACATCCGGTGGGAGCGTGGTTAAAGTAATCAGCGAACGGGTTAAGTGCCTGTTTTAGTCATGACAGAAGTTTGTAAGGGTTTAAGAGGGAGAATATACCATGCAGTCGTCTCGTTGTGGTTGCTTTTTTGTCTTTCCATCAAAGTAATAAAATGTCCTGGTATTTACAAGGAGCCAGTTGTATAAATAGTCATCATAGGACAGTTTTGGGATCGTCTTCGAGACCACCTCCCAGTCTGCCCCCAATTTTTTCTTTTGATGGGCCAAGAGCTTTTGGCAACCTTCGGGAAGCAAGTCTTGAAGTGATGAGTCCCACATTAGAGGCATAGAATCCAGAATGTCTTGTCGGGTTGGAAGGGCGGCTTTCCATGGTGCTCGTTGTCCGGAGGCATCAAGGGAGAGGTCTGCTGCTAGAAGTCCATGGACTGTGATCTTGCCAACTACCCGGGATATGCTGTTTGGGACTGTGTGGACCGTTCGGAGTGCTGAGATTGGGACTATCAAGAGCGTCTCGTTGGCCTATAAAAACGTCAGTGCCTCGAATATGAAAAATGACAAACTTAGCAGCTGCTATATTATAAATTTAATTGCTGCTATAATCATGGCACTATTTGACTTCATCAACCGTGAATATCAAAAGATTTCGCAAGCTGCAAATAGTGCTCGAAATTTAGAGAAGCCAAGAAACCATGACTCTTAATCTGAAATAACCTACAATGCTCAATTCAGTCACTTCGATTAATGACCACTATAATCCCTAATACTCTGAAGAGACTTTTAAACAATGTCCCGGATAATTATGTTTTCTAAATCCGTTGACATGAATTGAGCCATTCTGAGAAATTGGAATTATGAATAAAGGTTGGATTTAAATCACACTGGCGGCATGATAACCTTTTTTAAAAATAAATAAATAAATAAATACAAAAAAAAACTTAGATACTTCAATTGCTCATAATTTACTTGACATATTCCCATGACTCACTTTACTTCGTGACATGCAGAAATAAATAACAAGTTGCAAAACTTCAAAGTAAACCAAGAAGCTGCAGTGAATTGCGAAACAAGAAGGTAAGACATAAGCAGAAGAAGAAAGACTAATGAGTATTCATGAGAGTTGAACCTGTGCCACATACCTTGATATTTCTCTGCGCAATAATGCCAAGTCCTCTCCCAGGAAATTTATGTGGTGCAATGCCATTTATCTCGACTCCCTGAGCTACAGCCCAGTGCGTAAAGCTCTCATGTACTTCCATCTCTAAAGATTTAAATAAAATAAATGTCACCGATAGAATTTCATGTTGTGCTAATTTGGTCTTTTTAGATGGACATGAGGTTTGATAAAAGTTGAATCGAGGGACAGGGATGGGAGAAATGCCAAGCCGTGGCGGGAGCTTCCTGCTTGCCCCAAGCTCTCAAAGTGAGCTGGAATGATGGCACGACTTTTGGTACCATCACTTCTACACAACGATTGCCAATTTCTCTTGCTGACTTCTCAAAATGACCCTTCTCCTTCGACAACCCACCTTGCGATTAGCCCTTCCTAGAGAGCTTCTCACAACATGTTCAATCTCTCTTAGCTCCCGAAACTTCAGTGTTCTTAATCGCCCCCCGCCAAACTATGAAGGCCATGTCCCTCTCACCAGGGTGGAGAAAGCAGGACTGGCTATAGGATCTGCAATTGGGTCGCTGATAAACCCATATCGAGGAGGTAAGTTTTCAAATCAATTGAAGAAGAACTACTAGCTAAGAGTTATGTAGACTTGATTGCAGCGCTCGGTGAAGCAACAGCCACCCCATACTTTATTTACCGCCTCCGCGACGCCATGCTCTCTTCCCCAGACGGCCGAAGAATCCTCCGTGACCGCCCTCGTATCTCCTCCAATACTATGTCCTTCAAATACCTCCGCAGTCTCCCAAAAAACACAGTAGGAAGGGCATATGTAGACTGGTTAGACCGGGAAGGTGTCTCGCCTGATACACGGAGCCAAGTGAAATATATTGATGACGAGGAGTGCGCCTATGTTATGCAGAGGTACCGAGAATGCCATGATTTTTATCATGCCCTTACCGGGTTACCAATTATAAGGGAGGGAGAGGTAGCGTTGAAGGCATTTGAGTTTGCAAATACGTTGTTGCCGATGACAGGTCTGAGTATGTTTGCAGTGACGACGCTAAAGCCTGCTGAGAGAAAACGATTCTTTACCATATATCTGCCTTGGGCGGTTAAAAACGGAGTGAGGGCGAAGGAAGTGATTAATGTCTATTGGGAGGAACAGTTAACAAGGGATGTCGAGGAGTTGAGAAATGAGCTTGGGATAGAGAAACCAGTCGATCTGAGGGCAATAAGAAAAGCGGATAGAGCGAGGAGAAAAGCAGAAAAAGAAGCTAAAGAGAGGTCTTGTGATAGTCTGGGCATCAATTAAGAGACTTCAGACTTGGCGGAGTTGATATAGTTCCATAGTAAGAAATATCTCCATTTCTCTTCAAAGAGTGCCAGTCATGTTCACCATATGCTCATGAAACCCATGTTCTATTCCGCATAATCATAAGTCAAAAATCTCATCATCGTCCTCATCATCCCAAGCGCCCTTCCTCCGGCTAACCACGATCTTCTCTTCTTCCTTTTTCTCTGCCACAGCACCAAGTAATTCCTTTAGCTGACCCTCTGTAACTTTTTGTCGTAGCTGCCCGGATCGCGCGAGCATTATAAGTCTGTCTTCGACTTCTGCAGCACGAGATTCTTTCACAAGTCGTATTCGACCGAGTCGATCTGCTGCTTCGGGTTCGAGGATTTGATTCAAGATTGATTTACGGGCTTCATATTCTTGTGCCCTACTAGTGTGTTAGGCCGAGTTTTAAGCAGGGAGATATGGGTATTTACTGCTTGTCTTGTCCTCCACCACCACTACCGCCGCTACCCCCTCCACCACCACCACCTCCACCTGATGACTTAAGCTGTTCAAGACGGGCCTTTCTGATCTGCATAGAGCACTTATGTCAGTCACCTACGCAACAATATAACTCTCGATCACAACACACCTGTGCTAAGTCGTCGTCATCCATGGTAAAGGTAGCGTGTCGCAAAGTGCGTAGGGTTGGGCAGGAATTGCTCTAGCTGAGGGGCAGCTTAAACTGGTAGCCTTGTCACGTGTTGGCAATTACATTTTGGATTGATGCAACTTCATGTATTTTTGGGAAGAAAATATGGATGTTGTGTTTAAATATATAAGACGATTAATATCTGCGTATTTTTATTTTCATATTTCAATTTGTGACATTAGTTCAAGATAGCCAGGTAGGTATGGGAGCTTCAGTTGTGAAAGCGTCTCTACTCCAACACCCCATTCAACACTCTACGGTATCTTGCTGAAATTTTGAAAAAGAATCGAACTATAAAGCTGATAGAATTCCAACTAGAGTTTAAATATTAATTGTAACACTAAAACCCGCCACTGCGTACTGCGAGACAATATTATCTCCATAACATAAGTCAAGTACCAAAAGCAACTACCTAGAAGAGTAGGAATTCTAAAAAGAGAGACATTCCTTGCTTTTGGGATCGCAAGCCCCCACTTATAGGAGAGCTTAGGTGGCACCATTGTTCTTATATCGATTATTACATCATGGAGTTAATGTCGTGAGAGTAAAGGAAATACGATTTCACTATCACAATCAACTTTCTCATTAAAGACATATTTTCCTTCTCGATACGAGTCTCTCCTGCTGGCCTTTCCCTAGATGAACAATAAATAGTGACTTACAAACTACCAGCAACCCGGCATCTAAAATGTCCACCCAAGATAACCTATTTTAAATATGCGCTATCTACGACAACCTTGTGTCAAAATATGACCACAAACCCAGCCATAACGTCCATCAAGCCCTTAACTATATAAAATGGATCTACCTCTCCTCGGACCAAATAGTTCTCGACCCAGCCCTCAGCACTAGACACATCGCTATTCCGGCAAAATAAGCCGTTGGGATATTTGGACGAGTCATTTAAATTGACATCAGCAGTGCCAGTCTTGCCGCTGCCGCTGACAGGGTCAAGATGCTGGGTGTTGAGGTTGACTTGTGGAAGATGGTATTAGTGATCTTGAAATGTGAATCGTATGAAGGAGGGCGATAATGTAAAGCCTGCTAGAAAGACATTTATTAGGGAGTTTGGGAAGTTGTCAAGTTTGGATGAGAAAACTCTATGACCATCTGACGTTATTCATGGTGGTAAGGAAATTAGTGTGATGAAAAATGGAAAGAAGAAGGAAGTTGTAGAGGTTGAAGAAGAGAGGTTTGCATGTAATTACTGCAAAAGAGCTGTGTTGCCTCTCCAAGAACTATTTTACATTTTGTTCGCCACTCCTATGCAACCCAAATGCTATGCTGTATGCTCCGAATTACCGTAAATCATGTTAGTATTGGCTAGCAGCGGATTGGCAAGCCTTCTGTTGGAAGAAAAAGTTGTTAGCAATCTATTCCCCGTCTTTTAACTGAACACTCCCATATATTACTTACCAGCTGTTCTAAATACCAGCTGCAAATCTGCATATTCCCCTGGTTCTCATCCAAGCACTTTGTAAACGACTTTGCATCGGCCTCGCAGCTCTTCGCCCCCCAGCTATTTTGTTGAGCGGCGTTGCCTTGAGCCTGAACCGCATTGTCTGCTGGTGCTTGCTCTGCAGGTGCACTTGATCCACCACCAAAGAAACCACCGATTGCGTGTCCTATGGAGGAACCGACGGCAACACCTCTATGGGCAAATTAGTACTTCTTGCTCCGTACTCTCTGCAACTGTGTACTCACGCAGCTGTGCTAGCCATCTGCCCGAAAAGACCTGGCCCTTGAGCTGCGGGGGCTGCTGGAGGTGCCGCTTGCTGAGGGGGGGCCGCTGCTGTTGTCGCCGGGCGGCTTTGTTGCTGCTGTGGAGGTGCTGGTCTCTTGGGGGCAACAGTTGGGCGAGATGGGGCTCGACTTCCGCCTCCTGATCTTCCTTGACGAGCCATGTTGTAATATTTGGTGAGTGACTAAGAAGTGTGAGTTGGAGGTAAAAAGTTTGATGGATGATTGATTGACTTGAGATTCAGAAGAAATTCCGTGGATCAGCATGGAAGTCCTCGGCTTTTAGTGTATGGCAAAACAAAAGACTGTGATTGGTTGAGAGCAGGCAACTCTATTTCCTCAGGCAGAACCCCAGATTTTCAGTCGTCTGATATATGATTGGTCAATTAGCTTGATACCAGGAATAACCTTTGTACAACAATCTGCTAGACTCTTCCTAAATCGATATTCAATAAATTCTGCTTAGGAGATTATTCTTAATTTTGCCACGTCAAGCTAATTCTTAGAGAAATGGCTTTCCCTTAGCGAGCCCTGATAAATATCGCTTCAACATCTAGATCCAGGCCGGCACGCCTGAATCACTTCAGAGTCGTCTTAGCTTCTTGTATATAAGAGCAATTTATGATGGGGGAAATGAAGGTGCAAGTTATCTTTGAAGCTTCGAGGTTTTATGCTTTACAACGTGATATAATGATCCTTACTGAGCATGAAAGCTCCACTTATTCATGTCCTGATGAGAACTCTCCGATTGTGAACAGGTTAGCACAACATAAGAAGGGACGAAAATAATCGGAATGGTTCTTTCTCTTCAGTAGCAAGATTTCTTATCTGGACCTATCCCTACTATCATAAAATATTCTGAGCAGATATTATGATCTTTTAAATCTCTAATCGGGTATCAAAAAGCAACATGCCTGCCCTGTTCCAATAACGCCGGATTTTCATAATCGGACTTTTTCCCTTCTTACATTGTTTTCTTCCTATTTTTCTTCGGCGTTCTTCCTAGCTTCTTTTTACTCGGGCCCTTCTTCGACCTCGTTGCAGGACCAGTGGCAGGAGTTGTTTCAAGCTTTTTCTCAACTTTGCGCTTCTTTTGACCCCCTTTTACTGGTGCGGGTACCTCCTCAGAAAGCTCTTGTACAACTGAGTCCGGGTCTGAGTCCGAGTCGGATGAGGAACTATCGCTGCTAGGCGTTAGCCCCGCCGTTTCTGCCTTGCGTTTCGCTGCATTCTCTCGTTTCTCAATGCTTTTGTTTAGTTCTTCGAATTTGATATGGGCTTTTGCGCGCTGCTTCGCGAGCTGTTCGGCAGCCTGTAGGGCACTCTTGTCTGCTCGCACCTGTAGAAGTTAGTACTGCAAAGAAATAGGATATGTTTGTATATTGAGATATGTGTGTTAATTTTCAGATAACTCCAGTAATTGTATATAAAAGTGTACATACTAAGTCCGGCTGGAGAAATCTTGCTGCCACTGTTTTGTCAAGCATCGATGTTCGAACTGGTGGATTTTCGGTAGCTTTGATTTTATCGAAGTATTGCTTGACCCTGGTGAGTTCAAGAAAGACAGGATGCTCACGCGCTTTGACACCATTTAGTCGCAGGTATGCTAGAGAATGTAAGAGTAAGAATAGCCCATTTCCGTAAACGACGCATACATACAGAAAAGTATCGACTCGATTGCGTATGTAACTAGGACGTAAAGTTTGGCCTTATCCAGTAACGGGAATTTTGAGGCACTTTCTGCTAAAGAGGTCTTTAGTAATGGAACTAAGGAGTCTTCCAAATCATCTATCTCATCATCTAGCTGTTCGAGGAGGGAGATAATTTTCGTAGAATCCATTTTGTCGGGATGTTGAAAATTGCTTGGAACGAATCAAAGAAACGCTGATTGTTGATTGTAACTTTTTGTGCGGCCGCTAGCGTGAGCATGGATTTAGGTAAAGCCATCAAATGTACATGGGTCAATGGAGTGCTGGGAGATTTTTGCCGACCGAATTTCTGTGTCAATTATTTTGAAGTCTTGCATTTCTATTTGTACAATGCTCCCTTGACCATCACGCACCTGCGTTCTCTTAGACGGTCTCTCCTTGAATTGTATAACACCATCCTTATTCTGCGGCTTGGTTCCCTTCATCAGAACGTTCCTCGAGTTTGAGATCTCCTTCAACGAACTCCTTTCGTCATCTGCTTCTAGGTATTCGCTCACAACACCTGGAATTGGGGATAAGCAAGTTGCTGAGGTGCGCATAGCTCCTCAACTGCCATGATTCAACTGCAGTAGTTCTCGACAATCTTTCATCCTGTCTCTTCCGGCTTGCGCCAGTCCGCTGTTGCGGGTGTTTACTCGAATACCTCGTAACTATCAATGGATTTCCGATAACATATGTGCTGGCCGGGTGGCCACACACTCCTCATCTTTACAACTAGGAAACTACCGGAGGCAGCGCTGGATAGGTGGGGGACGCATGAGGTGTAGGCATATAGCCATAAGTACGAAAGAACATCGACGAAGGTACAGGACTCCAGCAACCGACCAAAGAGCATCCGATACGCTACAGGACATGCCCTTCTTGGATGGGTTTCCCGATCGCCTCATTAAAGAGGGCCTTCCTGAACGCCTGAAAAGAGAGAGTGGTGGAAAGTGGGATTCGCTACGGATACAAAGATTAGATGAAAGCAGGTCTAGGGAGCCTTTTCCTCTAGAACGACACCAGATTCCTCCGACAGATGTGGATGGCCCCAAATCGGGACTATATAGATCATTCCCTCCAACCACTCGCCATCCAGAGCCCACGGCCGGGGTGGAACCGAATAAAGAATCAGGGGATAGCCAGAGCCCGACTCGATCAACTCAGGTAGACGAGCTGCGCCCAAACCCAAGGATAGTGAAAAATAGAAACAGGATAGGCCAAGACCTAGAACTACGAAAGGCTCTAGAAAAAGCGATTGTCCCGAAGCCCAGCTTCTTTCCAGATGCTGAGGTAGTTCCACGACATAGCTCTATGCACATTCTGGGCACTGGACCCACTGGAAAGTACATTGCACACTCACTTTCTGGGATTCCACGCGCACCACCGGTCACTATGCTGGTACACGAGCCGTCCCTACTAGATCAATGGTTTAATGAAGGGGAGGCTATCAGAGTTCTTAAACAAGGCAGCATCATTACTCGCCAGGGAATTCACATCGAACCCACACAGAAGTTTCAGAAACCTAGAAGGCATGGTGCACAAGAGCCAGCTCAACGAACTTTTTTAAGTCCAAGCAATTATATGATAGAAAATCTGATCGTCACAACGGATGCACATTCTACAATACCAGCATTGACTGCTATTTCACATCGAATAGGACCTGCTTCAACAATATGTTTCGTGCAAGATGGGTTAGGCGTGGTGGATGAGGTTAATGCAAAGGTTTTTCCTGATCAGCATCGAAGGCCAAATTATGCTTTGGCAAATCTATCTCACCAGATTGAGCCCACAGCGCGAGCTTTTTCGGTCTTGGAAAAGAATCCTGGAGCGATTTCATTTACCGCCCTTTCAAGAGGCGCTATCGAAACTTATCGGACAGGGGCATTGCAGCGGCCATTGATTCGAAGATTAGATGGGGACTGGGCACCATTTCGCTTGATGACAAGGACGCTCTCAAGGTCCCCTGAATTAAGTATCGAGACTATCACCCGTTTGGAATTTCAGTTTCGTCAGCTAGAGACTATAATATTGAGAGCAGTTATCGGACCACTGTCTGTAGTATTCGACTGTTCGAACGACAAACTTCTCTACAATTACAATGTGTCTCGCAGTATGAAGCTGCTTTTACAAGAAATTTTTCAGGTGCTTAACGCAATGCCTGAATTCGTTCGAGCGCCAAAGGCTCGACGTTATCTGAGTGTTGGGCACTTAGAGCATATTGTTGTGTCTGCAATCAAGAGGTCTGGCAGAACTACATCTCCGATGTTGACTGCCATTAGAAGAGGTAAGAAGACGGGCATCGAGTATTATAATGGGTACATCATCAACAGAGGTCTCGACTTGGGTATTCGATGCCCTTATAACGAACTTATAATGTCTCTGGTGAAAGCGAAGCTCGTTGTTGATAATCGGGAGAAGGAGTTGTATATACCATTTACGCAATGATTATGGGTGGTTCATAGGGTGGGGGGATTTGGGATTTGTGTCATAGTTGTACAATACGATTAAACGGTGCATTACAGGCGTTATTGACCTGTCAGAAGTACAAATGTATAGGTAGATCATGCCACTTCAAACTGTTGATCCAAGAAGGAATCTGTATCTATGACTAAAATTAGTGCTTTAATTTCTTTAACTTTGACTTAGAAATGTCATAGAAGCTAGAAAGTCACTCATGTCTCATTATTTACCTCAGTTAGGAGAGCATACGGCGTGTGAGTCGTGGTGTTTGACTCGGGGACCGTGGGGTTAGTGTAAGTGGGGCAAGACCCCTCTATTGCCGATCTACGGACCATAAAATTCGTGTGACTCTTTAAAGCTTTAACATCAGTTTTCTTACAAAACACTTCAAACTCTTTAAAGGGCGTCCTAATTGCTAAGATGTCTTCAGAATTTCCCACGAAGAAGTGCGGTAAGTTTCCATCTCTAAGGAAAAATCAATTAAGCCCAGCCTTTCGGTTTCTAACACCAGCCAGGCGTGCTGGGCTGCACTGGCTCTGTCGGTCAACGATTTATTCTTCTTCTTGCGCAGCACCCTTACTTCGTATTACATGCCGTTGGCGCATCGTCGCGGTCTGCCGGCAAGAAATACAAAGATGCGGTGAAATGGAAGCAAGCGTCACCAATGGGTAATCATGTGGAGGAATTGATTGTCAAGGAGTGCAAAGCCAGCGAGTTTGCGGATTGTGATATCGTGTTTAGTGGACTAGATGCTGATGTTGCGGGTGAAATTGGTGAGTATATCGTCTTGTTTAGTAGGGAGAGGTGCTGATATCTATAGAAATGGAGTTCTTGAAGGCCGAGTTGGCTGTGTTCTCGAATGCTAAGAACTACCGCCGTGATCCTCTCGTTCCTCTCGTTGTTCCTACAGTAAATTTACCCCATTTCGACGTTATTCCACACCAGAGAAAACACCATGGTTTGAAGAAGGGTTTCCTGGTCTGCAACTCAAATTGTGCAGTTATTGGCATAGTTATTCCTTTTGCAGCTATACAAAAAGAATTTGGTGAGATTGACCAAGTCAGTGTGGTTACCTTACAAGCAGTCTCCGGGGCAGGATACCCCGGTGTTAGCAGTATGGATATATTGGACAATGTTGTTCCATTTATTTCAGGAGAGGAGGACAAGCTCGAAACAGAGGCACAGAAGATCCTAGGAAAAGTCAATGGCGAAATCACTGGATTCCAGGACCAATCCTCCTTAAAGGTCTCAGCAGCATGCAACAGGGTTGCAGTCTTAGACGGTCACATGGCTTGTGTTTCCCTGAGATTCAAGGATAGAAATGCTCCAAAACCCAGCGCTGAAGCTGTAAAAAAGGCTCTCAGCAGATACGTCAGCGAAGCACAGACACTAGGATGTCCATCAGCACCAGAGCCCTCAATCTTAGTGATGGAAGAACCTGACCGGCCACAACCAAGACTTGACAGAAATACACAAAATGGATATACTGTTAGTGTTGGAAGAGTAAGAGAGGATGACAGTGGAATTTTTGATCTCAAGTTTGTTGCCTTGAGCCATAATAGTAAGCATCCTTCAGTGTTGTCTAATATTTGCTGACAATCCCTAGCTGTTATTGGAGCTGCGGGTTCTTCCATCCTGAATGCTGAAGCCGCTGTGCTTAAGGGTTATATTTGATTATACAGGTATCGTCAAGGCCGTATGTGAGGAGTTCGGAGTCACCTGGAAGTCTTGGATTCATGAAATGTTGTGTTTGCCGTTCTGTAAAACCAGGATAAATAGATAAAAGCTGGAAAGAAAAGTCAAACTTTAGATCTTTAAAGAGCCAATTTATACTATTCATCAAGGCAATTAAGTTCTAAAACAAGAGAGCATTACATCTAACCAAAGCTTATTTTTAAACATTCTTATCTTAATGCTCTCTACATGCTAAATAGTAGACTTTCTCTTTCAAATCTGTCACGTGGTGGCCTTCGCTTGTTAACCTAAATGTGGCTAGCGAAAGGAATCGCACTCTGGTTCAATTTTGAGAATTCGCGAAATTTATTTTGACAACCTCACGACGACAACCACGACAACTCGTAACTTTTGTATCTCACGACGCTCTTGAGACACAATCATGGGTAGAGGACCGTAAGTACTCTTATCATCTTTGAAATTCCAGTTGCAGATATGGCACAGCGAGCGAAGATTCCGAAAGGCATCTTGCCACATCAAGAAGTTTTGCACATCAGCACGACAAATTCCAATTACGCAGACTGCATTCCTCTAATGCTCAATTGCTACTATTCCTCATCTTTGACTCTTGGGGAATATTAGTGGAATCGTTTCCTGTCAGGCTCGTGGTAAACATTTGCTAATATGAAATCTCTATAGAAAGAAGCACCAAAAGCGCCTCAGCGCGCCATCGCATTGGCTCTTGGACAAACTTTCCGGTTCCTATGCCCCTCGTCCATCCGCCGGTCCCCACAAGCTTCGCGACTGCATGCCACTTATCGTCTTCATCCGAAATCGTCTAAAGTATGCTCTCAACTCTCGTGAAACCAAGGCCATCGTCATGCAGCGCTTGATCAAGGTCGACGGCAAGGTTCGAACTGATGCCACCTACCCAGCGGGCTTCATGGACGTCATTAGTATCGAGAAGACTGGCGAGCACTTCCGTTTGGTCTACGACACCAAAGGCCGTTTCACCGTTCACCGGATCCAAGCGGAGGAGGCCGAATATAAGCTCGGAAAAGTCAAGAGAGTGCAGTTGGGCAAAGGCGGAATCCCATTCTTGGTCACGCACGATGCTAGAACGTAAGTTCTGTTAGACATCATTCAGCCGTTGGTCCAAGCTTTGGTCGATCCCCTCGAAAGACTGGAGCTAGATCAATGGTTGATGCCCCTTTCCCTAGAAATGCTGACAAAATTCCCCTACGTGTAGTATCCGTTACCCTGACCCATCCATCAAGGTCAACGACACGGTCAAGATTGATCTCGCTACCGGCAAGATCACTGAGTACATCAAGTTCGACACCGGAGTTATCGCCATGGTCACTGGTGGTCGCAACATGGGTCGTGTTGGTGTCATCACTCACCGTGAGCGTCACGATGGAGGCTTCAACATTGTCCACATCAAGGATGCCATAGACAACTCTTTCGCAACTCGTGAGAACAACGTTTTCGTCATCGGATCGGAGAAGCCATGGATCTCTTTGCCAAAGGGCAAGGGTGTCAAGCTGACCATCGCAGAGGAGAGAGACCGCAGACGTGCACACGCCATTGCTGGCCACTAAATTTGCATTTTCTGTTGGTTCTGGTATGGTCATGATACGGAGTATTTGGGCTTTGCTATTATGCTCGGGTGAGCAAAAAATGATGCGGATAGCGGCAGCATAGTGAACCAATACCACCAAACGTAAAAGACCTACTCGTCCCAGTCTTCCTGTACCTTCCGAGTTTGAGGCTCCCCGAGTCACGTTCCCCTGTGAATGCCAAATGTAACACTGAGCTGTGAGACAAACAAACGATTGTAAGCGCGGCTGTTGTGTAATGTGAGGCTTCTGCCCAGAATTGCCAGATCGAGATTCTGATGTGACCCCCATTCTCATCCTTGCCAGCGTTGTGAAGGGCTTGCCATGTCCCTGCAGGAAGAGCCATCATCTGCATGTTCTGGTGCTTTTGATTGTCACGAGGTTAGCGCTGGTTTGACAGCCGCCAGGCTCTGGCTTAAACACGGTAATGGGAGGGTACAGGCTTCGATCAGCCCTGTAACATGCCAATGACCTGGAGCGGTGTCGATCTTCTCGCAGACTCGCATCAACGGTCAGATCATCTTCAGATTGTCGGGAACATACCTTTGGCCTGTGTGGTTTCTGTGAGGTAAGAGGAACAGCCGCGGAAGCACCGCTCTCAATGTTCTGGAAGGACAATTGAGGGGTTCGCGTCGCTCACCGTGAGGGGAAGGAGGCCTCGTGCGCGAATGCGTGAGGAGGTGAGGAGAAGTTGCAGAGATGACTTGAGATTTTGGCCCGTTTGGAGAGCTGCTGCAGTCTTCACTCAAAATTTGAGACTTCGGCTGAGGGCGTACGAGCCTTTCTGATGTCAGGCGTAGGAGGGGCTGGTTTGGCTTGCAGGTGCAACACTCACCGGTGGCGTGGGGTAGCACAGCGCGATACTTGGCTGTTTGTTAGTGCTCCAGTACTAGAGAGCGTGCTCTTAATTTATGTTGCTCTACGGATCAGGACATACAAGCCTGCTAGGCGGTGGCTCTGGCGGCGATAATAGATGTCTCATACTCTAGACTCGGAGAAATAAAATAGAAAAGAGTGGGATGTTGGAGGTCATTGGCCGTTTTGGGTCCCGGCCAGATAGGATCGTGTCCACCGCATATAAAAACATCGTTGAGGTTCAAATGCTTGCCTGTGCTGTTGAGCTGTCAACGTCGACGTAGGTGGACCGGGGACGCCACGGGTTAAAATAGGATTCTGCATCTAGGTCCGCACTGCGTCTGCTGGATTATCATAAAAGAGTGCTCTTCCCAACTGGTGGGATGTCCTGGTATTGAGGGCTGCTGGCAGAAGTACATGGCAGTTGATCTGACGAACGACGCTACAGTCCAAAGAAAGGTCGACAACGGACATACAGGACACACGGCGCGAATGAGCCGGTCGAGATTTTCTCCACTTGCTCTTAGTTCCCTCCTCATCTCGTGTGGTTCTCGCCCGGCCGCACCATCTCAGATATAGTCCATTCAGTCCACTTCTGAGTGAATGTGCAATTCTCGCAATTCACGTCCTCGTTTCTGGGGCCGACAAACACTCGATCTGATCTGGGACTGATCTACATACTTTATCGATCATAAGATCCTTGCTGTCAACATGTCTGTCTGCATGAGGTCGGCCAGAAGCGCTCCGATGAGGGGCCTCGCTTCTAGAAAACTGCCAGTTACGACGACCCCGCCATCGCCATCGCCATGGTCGAGAAATTCTGGGTTGGGTGCAACGAAACGCAGGTGGAACAGTAGTTCGCAGACGTCAAATTTAAGCGGAGGTAGTACAAGTACGGGGGCAGCAGTAGGACGAACATCACCAGCACGAAAAGGATGGACGACAAACAGTGTCTTGGGTTTGGTGGTTACCACAGGTATTTTTGTGGGAGCTCTCGCAACGTTCCAGGCGAGGAGAAAGACAGAAAGGGAAAGACAGTATTCAAGTCCAAGAAAATTTGTGCAGCCTGCATATGCAACAGTTCACGATTTGGAAGCTGTAAGTCTGAACTCCACAAATTATTTCCTTGATACATTTCTTCGTTCTGCTTATTTCCGCTATGTGGAGATGCTTCCGAGGTATTAAATGTTGTTCTCAAAACTGTCCAAGCGGTGTACAGTCCTCTCACCCCTCCTTCCCCCCACGGAGTTGTATGTATTTCTGCGTTCTTTTCGTTGAGCTATATATGTATTTCTTGCATGTTTGTGGGGGTTGGAAATGCCTACCCACCCATTTGACAGCGAATCGCTAAATTAACTTTTATAGGCAATCAAGGAAATTCGGCAAGTAACAGGAGATGATGATACCATCTCTACTGACCCAGAGGATTTACACGCCCATGGCTACTCAGAATGGTCATCAACCAACATAGAACAACTCCCCGTGGCAGTAGCCTATCCCAAAAACACCGCAGAGGTATCCAGAATCGCAAAGATATGTTGCAAGTACAGAGTACCAATCATTCCATACTCTGGTGGCTCTAGTTTGGAAGCAAATTTCTCTGCCCCGTATGGAGGCATTAGTGTCGATTTTGCCTTCATGGACCAAATTATCCAGCTCAATGAAGCTGATATGGATATTGTTGTGCAACCTTCGGTTTCGTGGATGGAATTGAACGAAGAACTTGCAAAGCGGAACTCTGGTCTATTTTTCCCTGTGGATCCTGGCCCAAGCGCCAAAATAGGGGGCATGGTTGGCACAAACTGCTCTGGAACGAATGCTGTCCGTTACGGAACCATGAAAGACTGGGTCATCAACCTCACTGTTGTTTTAGCTGATGGGACCATCATTAAAACTAAGCGACGTCCGAGAAAAACCTCTGCAGGATACAACCTCAATAGTCTCTTTGTTGGTTCCGAGGGTACTCTTGGTCTCGTGACTGAAATCACACTTAAGCTGGCTGTGGTACCACAGGAGTACTCTGTTGCCGTTGTGACGTTTCCATCGATCCGGGATGCGGCTTCGGCTGCTGCGGGTGTCATGCGAGCTGGGGTACAGGTTGCTGCAATGGAGATCATGGATGAAGTGCAGATGAAGGTCGTCAATATATCTGGCGCAACCAAACCTAGAATGTGGAAAGAGCTGCCAACGCTCTTCTTCAAGTTCAGCGGCACAAAAGCTTCCGTCAAGGAGAATATTGCTATTGTGAAGGCAATAGCCAAGACACACAAAAGTGGTGATTTTGAATTCGCCAAGGATGAGAAGGAACAGAAGCTGCTATGGAGCGCAAGGAAGGAGAGTCTTTGGTCTATGCTAGCCATGAGAAAGGAGGGGAACGAAGTCTGGAGTACTGATGTCGCGGTTCCATTCTCGAGGCTGGCTGATATCATTGAAGTTAGCAAGAAGGAAATGGATGATCTCGGACTGTTTGCCAGCATTCTTGGCCATATCGGAGATGGTAACTTTCATGAGAGTATTCTTTATGACCGAAATGTGGTTGGTGAGAGGGAAAAGGTTGAGAGATGTGTAAAGAACATGGTTAACCGAGCTCTAGAAATGGAGGGCACTTGCACCGTAAGTTCGATACTTAACTTTACCCTTCCCCATACTGACAATACGGACAGGGAGAGCATGGAGTTGGTATGGGGAAAAAGGAAGCTCTACTAAAGGAGGTTGGGCTTGACACATTGGGTGTCATGAAGTCTATCAAGCAGGCTTTAGATCCATATTGGATCATGAACCCTGGCAAGATCATGGACATCCCGTCATTGTAAAGTCCTCGATTACGAAATCTAGTAATGGACTTGGTGATCATCTAAACTCAAATTAGAGATCTTGCATTCTGGTGGTTTCGGTTTCGCTTATGACGGGTTGATTTATTGAATGAGTTACTTCTCTTTCATGAAATGCATATTTGGTGGTAGGTAGTAGCACTAGATTCATACTCCTTACGGATGAGAAGCATGGGATTGGTGCATGAGGGGTGGTTTAACATGAGATTTAAAATTGGCTTCATCTCTGCCAGAGTATTGAGATGTACCAAAATTTCTAGAGTCATTAGCATCTAAGATAGTAGGGGCGTTCTGACCTGATTCAGCGAATGGAAAATATCGTCGCCAATGAATCATGCCAATGGAGTGAGATTTGCGGCTTGCAGAAAATGGCGCACGTAGCACACACTGCAGCATACCAGAAACGGCACAAAAAGCAAAGCGCCCAAAAGTCGGTATATATCTCAGCAGCAGGGCTTAGCGTTGCTCCCCTGCAGATCGTATCTTCAGCTACGTAATGCCATTTTCTTTTGTTTGCCATGGGTAATGTTGATGGGAAAGTCGGTCTGTACTGAATTGCTGGCTCTTTGTGGAGAGGTTTTGGGGGCAGTCACTGAATGGAGGGCCCAGGAAGCGGTGAAGCTGGCCACTCTATGGATATGCTGATGTTGTTGAAGTGGGCAGAGCTTTGTGTATTCAAGCTGCAGCATCTCAAAAACAGCGTCCTTGGGGATAATGAGATTGGTGGTTGCAAATAAGAAGCAGTGACCCCACTCTCAGTAGTTGAGACTTTGTCTTAATATTCGGATTCTGCTCAATGTATATGGAGACCCTGCATGTATGTCCTCCACGCTGATAATGCACGCTGGTAGGAAGTAGCCGCATCTCAAGCACGTTGAGTTGGTTTCGCCTTGGGTTAAGATCCTCGGTGTGTCAGGTCCTGTTATGTGGGGTGGTTATATCCATGATCAAATGATATAATTTCAACTGGTAGTAACCAAGGGGTATCAGTACGCTAATCTATCTGTTGAATTTGGCTTCCCACTTGCAGTCTTTCGCAAGCTTGAAAAGGATTCTACAGTCGATGCTGTATACTGGTATGTGGCCTCGATACCCACCAACTTTTGACACCAAACGCGTCGTTAGAAAATGGAACAGTACTGCAATTTTTGAAAGGGCATTCTACACAATCGTTTCGAAACCTCGAGTAAACAAAGCAATCAAAAAGAATAGTTGTGTCTAAAATATTGCTGTCTCACAGCCTGGACAGTTTTCAATTCATAGGTGAGCTTTGAAGGCTCAAGAATGTTTATATTCTGCCAGTGGCTGCTAGGTAAAGTGACATTAAAATCTTTATAGACATTATTAAGAGGCCCTTTGCTCTTAAAGCATAGATGATAATGTATTGTCACAACATAACTGCCCTGGACACTGATGAAAATCAAAGGGCAATCATCCACGTGACTCCGTGCTAAAATTAACGCGTCGGATCTTTTTCAATTCCCGACTTAACACTCCTACCTCACTTCCGCAAACGAGCTACTCTTCAACATGATCAAGATCCAATAATGGTCAGGACTAATTACGCCTGACCATTGCTCTTGATCCCTTAGAAGGTAGAGTTTTCAAACTTTCCAAGCAAGGCTCTGGTCTCCAACCCTTCACTCAGACTCTCACTTTTGCATGCCAGCACATATCATGACGCATCACTGCTTTTGCTCGCATCTCTTCAGCTTAAACGAACATCTTCCTGCTCACCTCTCCAATACGCCCCTTCCCCTATTCGCATTCACTTAGGTTCAAGTTTTTCCCACTTAATCTTTTACTTCCTGCTCTCTTCAACTATCCCCACTAAGGAACCGCAACATAAAATTTACCTACTGCTAATCAGTCACGTAGGCGTTCCCTGAGGATTGAGCAACACCCCTTCTCTTTCTCTTCTTCGCATTCTAAAACCCTTGCTTCTACTCTCCTCGCAAAGCGGAAACTCAGAACGGCTGATTCTCACCTTTCCCTCAACTTGAGAACGGTTCACTTACGCCCTACCAGCTCTGAGTAACTACCGCTCCCTCGACTCTCACTTCGCCACTTCAATGGTAAGCAAGACCAAATTAACAAGCTAACTCGGTTAAAATTCTAACCTTGCACAGTACTTTCAAACTTGATCAACATGATTTCACGCGATTACCTATCGCATGCCCAGTTCAAGCCTCTTCTTGATCATTCAGCGATTCAAAGACCCTCTGGAAAGAGATTCAATGACAATCGCATGATGCGTCACCACCAACCCCAGCCTTTTCAAGTGGTTCAGCTTCGACAAAAATACGAAGGACAAAATTACCCTAGTATACTGGTGAGGCTTTTTGGCCTTCGCCCGTCCGAGACAACTCACAATATATGGACTAACTTTGACCGTCATGGAAACATCACTTTTATTGAAATTGAGGATGGCAAAGACTCAAAACGAAGCGGAAAGGCCAAAATTAGGTTTTCCCCACCACCTCCAACCCCCTTTTGGCTCCTAGGCAATCCGAGAGGCATATACGTGATGAAGGATGCCGATGGAATAACGCTTTACAACATTCAGGTGCACGTAAATCCCCAAGACTTGAAGCACCCACCCCAGGTTCAGAGTCCTATCAAGCCTCACATCTCATATGATCAAAAATTGCCACTCTATGCTTCAAAGCTTCATTTCGGTCTTATTGTGGAACCAAAATCTCTTATGCCTCTTCAAACAATCATGCCCGATGAAAATAACCCCAAGGACCTAAGCTTGACAATCGATCTTGCACGAAAGAGACTCACAGCCGAATTCACTGTTACATTTCGTGATCCGAGGACTCAAGGGGATATGGATTTCGTCAGTGAACTAGAGATTGGCCAATATGATCGAAAAAATAAGTATATGTTTCAGATTCCCTTCGGTCAGCTGAATACCATATATCGACTCAACAATAGTGATCGTGATTCCTTTGCTATCATGATCTCTCTCGAGTCACCACCCCAATTCTATCGGAAGCTCCTCAATCCCGCAGTATCGCATTCAGCCGGAAACTCTGTGTGGTCCGAATTTGACCTCTGGTATCGACAAACCGATATCGTTTACAATCCTAGAATGCTTCACAAGATTCCAATCGCTTTGCGCAAGGATAGGCCTGTAATTGATATAGGTAAAATGCTACTACCGTTCTTGACTTTAAAAGTGCTAATGGTATAATCAGGACGCTGGACAACATATCTCTTTGAATTCCGTCAATCAGAGAACTCCATCAATTTCGAGCTAATAAAACAAGCACTCCAGGATTTTAATATTGAGACAGTCACCCTAGCAAAAATCACGAGGGTTCCAGTTCGTGCACCAGAACTATGGTCATTCATTGACCATCCGGCATCTATATACGCTGCTTCAGACCTGCAGGCTTTAGATGCTAAGACTGGCACTATACAGCTTCCATTCGAAGTCCGGTATCAACTGGAAGTTTGTATCTCAAAAGGCCTACTTAACGAATACAACATCACTAGAGATTTTATCACCAAAATATCAGAGATCACGTCAAAAGATGCGGTTAAGGCTAGGAATATCCTCGAGTACATTGACTCACAAAATAAGCGTATCTATGACCCAATGACTATTTTTGACGATCCGGACGCTCTGGCTTTCTCTCCCAAGACAAACATTCCATACTATTGTGCATATTCACGCAAAGCAACGATTACCCCGAGTACAGTTTATTTTAGTTCACCAACAGTTGAGACCACGAATCGAATCCTTCGACATTATGCTCGAGAAAATGAAGATGGTAGATTTCTCCGTGTGCAGTTTACTGATGAAGAATTCGAGGTTTGTGGAATTTTCCACCACCTCATTTTAGTCACTAGCTAACATATAAGGGTCGAATCAATTCCTGTGCCGATAAGAAACGCAACGACGAGTTGTTTACTCGGGTGTATAGAACACTTTACAACGGTATTCGCATTGGTGACCGACATTACGAGTTCCTTGCTTTTGGTAACTCTCAATTCCGAGAAAATGGTGCTTATTTCTTTTGTCCGACGGAGCATCTATCATGCGACGATATTCGGAACTGGATGGGCAACTTTTCTCACATCGAGGTAGTAGCATTGTATGCTGCTAGATTAGGTCAATGCTTCTCAACCACCAGAGCTATCAACGGCCTTTCTGCGCCTGAGATAGTAACCATCGATGATATCAAGAGAAATGGGTACTGCTTTACTGATGGCGTCGGCAAAATATCGCCATTCCTGGCCCAAATGATTGCAGCAGAGTTAAAGCTCAAATCGACTCATCCCCCCTCGGCAATACAATTTCGCCTAGGCGGGTGCAAAGGAATTCTCGTGGTCTCCCCAGAAGCAGAAGGACGACAGGTTCATATTCGAAAAAGCCAGCAGAAATTTAAAGCCATCTATAACGGCTTAGAAGTAATTCGATGTTCACACTACTCATGCGCCTCGCTTAATCGACAGACAATTACTATCCTTTCTGCCCTTGGCGTTCCCGACGAGGTCTTTCTAGATATGTTGAGCAATCAATTGACCAATTACCAAGATGCCATGAATAATAACGACTTGGCGATTGATTTGCTTCTACGTTATATCGACGACAATCAGATGACCATTAACATCGCTACGATGATTCGTAATGGGTTTATGAAAGCAGGAGACCCCTTCTTCTTATCTTTGCTTCATCTCTGGAGATCATGGTCTATAAAGCTGCTGAAGGAGAAAGCCAAAATCATCGTTGAAAATGGTGCCTTCGTTCTTGGCTGTGTAGATGAGACCGGAACTCTTAGGGGCTATGTTACACCAACTACACCTGAAGGAGAGCCAGTGAGCGAAGATGAGCTGCCTCAAATATTCCTCCAGGTTCCTGATAAGGGTGATCCTAATACTTATGTTGTTATTGAGGGCATATGCTTGGTGGGCCGCAATCCTTCACTGCACCCAGGTGATCTAAGAGTTGTGCAGGCAGTGAACGTTCCAGCCCTGCACCATCTCCGCAACGTTGTAGTTTTTCCATCCACTGGAGAGCGTGATATACCTAGCATGTGCTCCGGTGGTGATCTTGATGGGGATGACTATTTCATTATTTGGGATAAGGAGCTTCAACCGAAAGAGTGGAATTGTAAGCCAATGGAATATGCTGCACCACAGTCAAAAAAGCACGATGGACCTGTTGAGGTAACTCACCTAATGAAATTCTTTGTGCGATTCATGAAGAATGACTCACTTCCTGCAATCGCACACGCTCATTTGGCACAATCTGATTTCCAAGATAGTGGTGTCAAGGGGAATACCTGTGAGTGCTACACCACATTCAATTTATTTTCATATAATAATCCTACAAGGTCTTGAACTCGCTGCTCTACACTCTAAAGCAGTTGATTACGTGAAAACTGGGGAGCCTGCTGAAATGCCAAGGAGACTAAGACCCGGAAAATGGCCACATTTTATGGAAAAACGCCATAAATCAAAAGAAGCACAGTATCCTTCGCACAAGATTCTTGGTCAATTGTACGACAAAGTTGAGTCTGTCAATTTCATCCCAAGTTATGAAGCACCCTTTGACAGGCGCATATTATCGAAATACAAACTTGAAGATACTCTTTTGAAAATAGTACGACAAATAAAGTCCAAGTACGACACTGCGATGAGGCGGATCATGGCTCAGCATGGGATCAAAACCGAATTCGAAGTATGGTCTACATTTGTACTGTCTAAGCCACGTGTTGGCAACGATTACAAAATGCAAGAGCAGATCGGGTCGATTTCGGAAGCCTTGAAGGAGCAGTTCAGAGCAGTCTGTGTTGAAGCTGCAGGTGGCAAAGATTTTGAGAAGTTTAGTAAATTTGTGGCCGGAATGTACAAGGTCACGAAAGAAGAGCTTGACATTGCCCTCGCTGAATGTAGGTCGACGAAGGTCCTAGGAGGTCGTGAAGTCCCGAAGAGGAAAATGGAGCCAAAATATATGCCCTTGATTTCCTTCCCTTGGCTTTTTGAAAAGGAGCTAGGTTGTATCGCTACAGGCTGGACCACCTTTGAAGAGCTAGATGATATGGGTATGCAGTCTCTGGCATTCAGAAATGACCTATCACACACCCGCAAACGACATGGAGGCGCTGGTGATCTAATAGACGATTTTGTTCTACAAAAAGATGGTGTCATTGTTCACCGTGGTGAAGAACTGGACTTATTCCGTCCTAAGATTCACGAAGAGGAATATGAGGGCGAGACTGATGAAAGTAATATAAGATCTAAAACTAGTTACTCCTACATGAAGAGCCAGTCTAATGAAATAGCCTTGGCTACCGACTCCGAGACTCCGGATCCCGATGTTGCTGGGAAATCTCTTGTTGGTACCGGCGTCGAAGAGGTGGTACCCCAAGTTCAACTAGATGGATTTATTAAGCCCCTAGTATCAATGGACAGTCTAAATGGCTCAAATGGCAACCCTTACAGAACGCCTGATTTTTTTCAGCAACTAACACCAGACTCTCTTCCGTCGAAAAATTCCGTTGTCACTGCTTCTGCTCTTCTCGACCTCGCTGACCTTGTCGATATGAGTAGCCCACCTGCGAGCTTCCCAGCAGACTTCGACGTCCATCAGCCACTTAATCCTGGCCACAGCGCTCGTCAGACTTATAACAATTCTGATCTTTATGACGCAGGTGATGAAGAGGATATCATCGAAGAAATTGTCGACATCGAAATTGAAGAATCTCCAATGGAGAAACTCGCGCGTATGCATGGCTTATAGGCGCTTCTTCAATTTTCGGGATTCCACGGCCGTTGTTGTAATGCGGCATAGCTTTCTGATTTTCGAAGTTGCAGTTCTTCTCCTCTTTGCGCATGTTTGCGACTCTCATGCTGTGGAAATAGAAATCTTTGTATTTCCTGATCAGCAGATCAGCAAACATCACCCTTCATTTTATGAAAACTTGACGGAAAAATCCCACAAAATGGTATTTTCAATGGTCTCTACAGGAAGGAGGATATCATAACGTGGGCTTTATTGGGTTTACTTTTGTCGCCATTATTGAGCGGGTATTTAGCATTTGCAACATGATAACTTCGGACTCTCGATACCCTCAATGCAAAAAGCGATGATCTTTTAGTTAAATAAAGTTTATTTTGATCTCCATTTTCAAAGTAATAGCAAGTAGGTGACAAACTGACTGCGTATGCTCCAGGAGTATGAATACATTCTAATACAGGAGACGTGGCTGTCTCCCGCTCTTCGAGTCTCGATCTATCTTATCCCACTTCGTGATTTGACCCAATCCTGTATTTCTTAAATACCAACTCCTGGTGAAACGGTTTCTATATTCATAACTACTTAACCTATTATGGCACATGAAATGATTAGGTGAACTCGAGTGATTCTACAGTCTTGTTTGATCGTTATCAACTAATCTACCAACTTCAATCCAAAATATCACAATCTGACATGTCACCGCATATTAATCTGCTAAGATCATATATAAATAAAGACAAAAAGTATCGTGAGGGTACTTTATCTGGCTGAAAGCGCCTTGCCCAGAAGTCTGGTTTTGACGAAGCTTCTGGAGGAGTAGAATTTACAATCGTCCAAGACAGAAAAGTAGATTGTCGCTTCTCAAACACAATATATTTTGCGAGGAGAAAGATCTCCCAGTGCAAGATACATGTCCACGAATCCGTGAAGTACCCCAAGGCCTGTTTTTAAATGCCGCGATGGAGGACTCATGGTAAATTCCGAGTTGGATAGACCAGGCTAAGTCGGTCTTCAGTTCAATACGGCAATTAGAAAATGATTAGTGACTTAGTCGATACTTCAAAGGTACAAGCAATCCTTCCTCCTAGTGTGGGGCTTCTCTACTTTAATAGACAGCATGAAGGACGTATTTGTATTCCGAGAGAAAACACTCTGTCCATGTGTCAGACTGGCATGATGATCGATCAGCGGCAGTTCATCCCCACAGTCCACCCGCAGAGATAAAAACCCAACACCTGGTACCGCAGCTGCTAAATATTAATCTGCCAAAACCTGGGGAAAATGAGGCTAATGATAGCGTCGTAGTTTGTGGGACATGAACTGGCATGTTTGTCTGTGCTCATCCCAAATCTTCAGGCAAACCCCGACCGGGCATGTGCTTTTGCAGAAAGGTGAGATAAATCCACGAACGATGTGCCGTCTTAAAGCGTACCTGCAGCCTGGGATAGGGGAAGAAGAGTATGTATGAGGCCGAGTGGAGAAGCATCTACCGAATTTTCTGGGGTTTTTGCGTGGCGAATTGGGTGTTTGCCGTCGTACTCTTGTTGCACCAAATATGATGAGCAACCCAATGTCATAATCGCAGTGTAAGTGTTAAAAACAGAAGGATTAAGCCAATAGTCCAAAGCATGAAAGAACCCCTGAGGCTCGCGGCATTTGAACGCATAAACAAAAGAAGTGTACACAATCACCATGAAACACAATAAGATTTAAACTTTAATAGCTGCAGGTTTTATACAACCAACTAGGCCAGGCTATTCTCGCTAACTATCCTCCACCAAATTTTGACATAATATTAAACTTTCCTCCGATTCCGTATGTTCCTCTTTCCTTACTTACCTCCGACGCGGGGGCGCATTGATGTTGCTTCCTCCACGGAAACTACCGAAACAGCATGCCTAAATTGCCTAAATGCCTTGTTTCCTTTCCCAACCAGGACACCACCCAGGTATTCCCTCTACCGACCAATCCTATCCTTCCATTCAAGGAAATATTCCAAATATTGTAGAATCTTACGGAGCATCGTGATCCAATCATTTGCAAACGCTGGGAGATCATGATGTTTACCAGCCAAACTGCTCGCAGTGTAACTCGATACTTGGTCCATTGACACTGATTGAGTTTGTTGCTGTTTTTCGTACTGCGTCCATCAGGCTTGCTGGTCCACACGCTGCGATTGATATTCGGTCTTCTTTGTTTGATCGTGCAACGACATCCTTGATCAGCCCTGACACATCAGGTCTACCTGGAGCGATATCGAGTGATATTGAGCTCTCCCAAGGATTCTTTCTGCTGTGTGACTGCTTCGTTCCTTTCTTCTCGATGTCGAGGTCAAAGGTTGCATGGTGGGTGTTAGGTGCTGTGCCTGCGATGGGTGAGGCGGCCGGGAAGTCGTGGGATTTCTCGGAGTCGATGGGAGAGGATGGTAAGTCGACAGGAGTTGAGTGGCCAGGGCTTTGGGTTTGAGCTGGTGAGGATGTTGCTGAGGGTCGGGTGGTGTGGAGGAAGAAGGAGATGTGTGGTGAGGATTGGAGCTCTGCCAACTCTTTCTCAAACCAAGAGAGAGTTTCTGTAATTATATTAGCATCGGGTTTATTGGGCAAGAGCTGTGAAAATCTTACCTTCTTCTCGTACCGTCCAAATGAAGTCGATGGTTGGTTTCCGTGTTGAATGCTCGAGCTTCTTGAGTATATCCAAAGCAACACCGAAGGTGAACGAAGCACCACTTCCCCCAGCAACAAGAATAATTTTATCTGCAACTTTAGCGAAATTTGGTATCGCTCCATAAGGGCCATCCACAGAGGCACGAAGTGACACGCCTGGATTCTTTACTGCGTACTCGTGTAGATCACTTGTGAAACCATCATATGCGTTGATGACCAGTTCCATTCGTGATGGAGACACGTTGGCAATAGTGAATGGGTGTGTTTCGATAAGGCGAATCTTTGGAATCCATAAAAAGCAATGAGTTCCAGGCACAGCACGGGAAGGTGCCCGGCTGAGTGTGATGCGGGTTCCCCCATATGGAAGAGGAGTCAGAATTGCCTGGTTTCCATACGAATACCATAGAACTCGGCAAGCTCTCAAGACACGATCGGATCCCCACAATCCGGCAGCAACCAGTATAGCGAAGATCTCTTTCTTATCCAATTCTGGACGATGTAGTGCAACCGTTACAAGGAGAACGGCATACATAGCGATATGGATGATGTAGAAGATCTCGTACCGCATCGATCTGATAGTGATAGCACTGACAAGAATAACTTGAGACAAATTAGCGCCTGCGGGTTAAGGATCAGAACGCAGATAGCACTTACTAAACATCGCAGAGCCAGCGACAATGCCGTAGATGTTTTCTTCCTCAATCAAAGTGGCGAGATGATGAGCTTTTTTGAAGTAAACACTTTCTAATGTTACATGTAATAGCGAATAAATGATTGTTGTATATCCAGCGGCTTGGTGAAGAGGGTTGAGACTCTCGTAAGAATAACCGATGAGATAAGCGAGTGGTGTGTTTTTGAGAGCCAGAAAAGTAATGAAAACGATATTCGAGAAAGCAAGCCTACTAGTATTAGCGAAACCCCACAAGTAGAGCGGTAGTTGGTAGCACTTACCAACCGCATCTCTTTGCAATGCCAATCTGCGTTGACCAATCCACGTCGAGAGTAACTGTAAGAATAATATTGATAAGAAGGTAGACAATGACTACTAATGCATGGCCTATTGACTTGAAGAATGGCGCTGGATGGTTCAAGACATGTCGTGTAAGCCTACGGCAAGACGTCAGTGTGAGAGTTTGAGGACGAGGCAAGCTATTATCACCTAGCAAGCGTCACTTGTCCCTTCATGAGCTTCGAGTTCTTTACACCTCGGGACGCAAATCGGCTGTAAAGAAAACGACTCCAGTGGAAGATGGCGAATAAGAGGATAAACCCCGACATGGCAGCAGCAAAATACTTTGCACTCTTGATGTTGTTCGACTGAGCATATGCTCTTGCTGCTTGAACTTTCTTTGCCATAGCAGCAGAGGCAGCAGCGGCAGTGGCATTTTTGGCGACGGGAGTGGAAACAGTAGTACTAGAAGACATTTTGACTGAAGACGAGATTCTCAACACAGCGCCTGACAGAGATGGAGAAAGGAGGTATAGATATACATATGAGTCTAGACCAGCAACACCTAGGAATTTAAGCTTCCTTGGCTTGACCTACTGTTTTTGTCCCCACTGTCACTACCGTTGAGTTCGGTGGCGGCAATATGGATAATGCTAGATTGTGGATTCAAATGAGGTGATTGTGTGAAATACTGGATGGAAGGGCTGGCACTGGCAGGCTCCTACCATGCCCAGCTCCCTCCTTGTCAAGTATATTTCAGATAAGAACAGTGTTTTGTCACGGGGATTGTAGGCGAGGTTTTCCCCGGAATCCACAATACCACATCGAGCAGGTGCAGAAGCTACTATGGATAATCGATAGGCCTGTCTCAACTGACGAATTCGGAAGATGACAATACACTTACAAATGATTTCTTTCTGAATATTGCTGGAAGTGGCATTGAAGATCATAGGTCGCAGGAAAGTGGCTCCGAAATTTTCAACCAGTCTGCTGCGTTTCGGAAGCTGGCTAATATGAGGCTGGTCACAGTTGAGCGCCAGCAGGTGACCCTGGTGACATGCTGTCCTACCTTTGTGGCCTTTCAGCACAAAACCACTATAAAAACTGAATTTCTTGTGACAAAAGCATATCTGGCACTATCCGCCGGAACGTCGGGCATATCCAGATCTCATCTGAATGGAGACAGGGCCAAAAATGCGGGGCTTCCGTCCTCGCTAGGCGCTACCAGCAAGATACATCTCGCAGCACTTCGAAATTGCGATAAATGAGAGTAGATAACATGTGATGCGTGTCAATCAAGACAGCATGGCAAAATCTGGGGAAGCCTATATTTTCACAGCCAGATTCCAAATACTGCCGGCAATATAAATGAAGCGGCCGCCGGCGCGGCTTCCAACGTAGCAGACGATCAATCGTCGAGAGTAAGTGGTAGGCAGCGAAACACCGTACAACAAGAACAAGTCGGTAGTTCAGGAGATATCATTGTGCGGTTGAAGGGAAGCACACTCCTGGGCATAACTAGAGTGCGTATCACAAACGCTTGAGGATGGAGGTGGGCCTGCTGGTAGCAACGCCCAGGAAACGCAGAGATTGCTGAACGGTTGTGCTAGGTGTGTGGCCACTGACAGTGCGTCGTGCATGATCGTGGCGATAGAGGGGAGGCCGAGGATGAGTTTGTGAGAGGTGGATATGAGCAGGAGCAAAGTTTGGTACAGAGTGACAGGCGACTAGCCCCTGGTAAGGAGGAGGTAAAAGAACGGAAAGTGCAATAAGATGTGGTGGAAGGAAGAAGATCGTCCGCAAGGGGCGCTAGGTGTATGCCCTGCTCGGTATTGTCATTGTGGCTTTCCCAATGCCGATTTGTAGCAGGTTGAAGCGAGATCAGCCACCGTTTGATTTGCGATTTGATCAGATAAGATGAGAAACACCATAGCTATTGGCTCGCTACTCTGGATAAAATAAAGTCCGGGAATCCTTCGGAGTCCGCTCTTTGACAGAGAACCAGTTGTTCTTCATATGTGGGGCACCGAGCCTTGCATTCCGACAACGTCAGGACAAATCTCCATCGATGTCGCCAACATCACTCCTGCCTCCGTCCTTCCGCATCCATCAAGGCCTGCTTCACATATAAGGTTATACTAGCGCGGCATATGCACAAGCTAGGTACCAACAAACCGAACTCCGTCGTTGAGAAACCACATAGCTATCAAGAAAGCAAGGAGCCTGTCTTGCCCCTCAAATATCGCTAGCACGTCACTGTCCCTGACGGTCCCAAGTCATCCGATAATCATAGATATTTCCTGGGGAATCTTTTTATCCAACACAGCAATTACCAATATTCCAAATGTGTTGCACACTCTTAAATAGTTGACAAATCCCATCAGCTCGGTGACACTCCAGGATCAAGGAGACATAACACCATATTCCACGCATATTCTCGCATTGTCGATCCTTAGCGACGGTATTTCCTTCGATAAGCTGGCAGGGCTGGCAGCATGGGTTCTGTCAACCCAAGAACTCCTGGGTTGAGGAAACCGCCAATCGTGATTGAGCCTCTGAAGGTCTCAGTGGATACGCCCGCAACTCTTATCTTCATCCATGGGTACAATTTTGTTGCTTCCCAATTCAATTGTAATCCCCCAAACCACTTATCAGTAGCCCATAATATCCATCAGTCTCCTTTGTTGCAACATGTCAAGGTTGTGATTCCGGAGGCATTACCTAACGTGCATAAATCGATGGACAAGAACACTTGGTATAACATAGCCACACCGATACCTGCCCCAGGCGAGCGACAGGATGCCGATAAACAAATCGAGTTTGGCAGGTCCGGAAGAAACGAGGAGGACATGAATGTCACTATGGATTACTTTGAAGAACTGATTGAATCAGAGATGGCCTCGGGTACTCCTGCAAGAAGGATCGTATTCATGGGTGATAGTCAAGGCGCCTCGATATTAACTTTGTTCGTTCTGACCAGGGCTCTTGCTTCCGAATTGGGTGCGGTCATATCATATGCCGGATTTCCTGCTACACCACTTCAATCAGTCTTCCGGATGCAAAGAGAAAATGGTCTTGAGGGCAGGTGGGCTAAGGAGCTGAGGCTCTTCCTTCTGCATGGAAAAGATGATGTTTTCGTTCCACTCGAGGTGTTTCGTGCGTGGCGAACTCTTCTAGAAAGTTTTAAGGATCGTGGCCAGGGAATTGCGTACTTGGAATGGCAAATTGTTGATGGCATGAAACATTCGCTGGTAGCTGCCCTATGGCCACCCGTTCAGAATATCCTTCAGGATGTAGTCCCAAACATTGAAAGGTTAGGAACTGCTAATACAACAAGAACAACAGTAAAGTTATAGTCCTCTTACCATCTTCTGGCAAAGTAATTATTAATCTTTCGAGCATGGTTCGCTGTTGTGTAAAGATCAGTATCCATATCTCAAAAGTCCATATCTCTTTTTACGCCGCAGGAGATGTGTGCTCCCTTCTGCTTCTTATTACTTCCATCAGAGTAGAAGAGGGGTTTATCATCATTGTTAAAAGTGTGAGTCACGAGGCGTGACTTTTGTATTGTCATTGGCTTTATTTTTGCAATTCGTCTTGACGTATATGTTTCTGTCAGTCTCTCTGGGGTTGAGTAGTTCTTCCATATGACCTTCTGAGCAGTGAGGAACGGGAGAAACTGCGACTCTACGATATTGGTGTCTGTTACAATCTGAGAAGGAAATTTCAAATATCTGTCTCACGGTGACAAAATAGGACAAGAGCACGCCCATCGATCCCAAGAACTTCAACAAACCGCTTTTAGTATGTGCCTATCAACAGAGTCTTCAGGTCATTGTATTTAGCGCATTTTCTCCCCGCGCTAGCGCTAAGCAGATAAACAGTAACGTGTATTCAATTTTGGAAAGAGCCACCACAGAACAGCACGAAAACCCTTTCCAAAACTACCTCATTATCTACTACAGTTAAAGAATTGTGCTTCTAGGGATCACCATTCACGAGTTACATCTCACCCTTCCTACGTTAAGTGGCGCGATTATCAACAAGCCTCTGGTTAGTATATTCAAGACCCTGAAGTTGCCTCTACTGTCTATCTAACAATAATGAGGTGTTTAGGGACCTGAGAAATGGTGCGCAATAAGGCACCTCGCCCCATGAGATCCGAGCGGCCGAATTGCTATATGAATCACAACAACTTGCACGACGCAGAGTTCTTAGATTATGTCATTCAACATGACCTATTGTCTGCTGTTCAATCACTTCTAGAAGAGGTCCTCTTTTACTTTGCGAAGCGTTGTATGCCACAACTTCTAGAGGACAGGAACTGGACCACTCCACTGGCCGGCGAACTGAATACTTGGTGGGGAACAATCTGTAACTACAATATTCATCCCGATTGGTTCCAATTTCGTGACGGCAATGAGGTTCAAACCCTCTTCCAGCGAATCAAGCATATCCGGCACACCGTCGTGCATCGTCTTCGGGTTCACATTGAGGCCACCAAAAATATGCTTAGAGATGCTATTGTGTTTGCCTCGGGATTCAAAGACGAAATGCGACAGAAGAAATTAAGACACCTTCAAAATGCTCTTCACTCTCGAGATAACGAGACCATCAAAAAGGCTATCGCTACTCCGACTGAAAAGTTCAAGGTTGATGACCAAGACCTACTACAACGCCTTCCGCAACCGTTCGACGCACGTATGACTCTACAAACCCTAAATCTCCTGCGAATAACTCCACCATGTCGGCCGACACCACCACCAGCTAATACCTGTTTACCCTTCAATCTTCCCCCGGGAAACCAAGACCCTCTAAAAAAGCCTCTTTCTAGGAAACCTACCAATGTAGTTGAGCAACGTCTTGGACAAATTCAAGCCCATTATAACCTGCGGCCTCGCAAGCAGCCCAGTGGCACTGTTATCATCGATTTAATCTCAGATGATGAGACTGACGAGCAGCCGGCCAGCAAAAAGTGTCGCTGGGAAGACATAATTGACCTTACTGGTGATTCTGACAAAGATGGCGATGAGGATTCAATTCTTATTAACAATCACAAAAACCCGCTCTCTGACCCAAGTCTAACTAAGAAGGGAATTCCTTACAAGCAAGAAAATGCTCAACCTAGCACAATCGCAGCTGATGGAGAGGTTCCTTGCAACCACGCTAATGGCATACCTCGTGTAGCTCTGGCCCAATCTGGAGTTGCTAGTAAAATTATGTTTGATCCCCTTATCGCAACCTCAGCTAATCCAGAATTTAATGATAGTGTCAAGTTCACAGAACAAGCTGCGGGTACGGTTGCTGACTTTGATAATTTCGATGAGAAAGGAGAATCTAGAGTTGATGATGCGCTCATGAGAATGTTGGACCCTTTTTGTTTTAAGAAGGATGCTGTTCTTCCCACAGCTAGTGATAACAGTATTGAAGGGGCCTTTGGGGAAGCTGGATAGCCTGTGTCACCATACTATGAAGCGTAGGTTACTGGAGTCGGGGGGTTTTAATTGGATTATGACATAAACGAGGATGATGCAATAAATTGTGTATAGTCGCAATAAAACCTGAGTCTTAAATCTCTTTTGCCCATTTATTTGATTTCTCAGTTTTGCACAGTTTTGACACATACAAAGAAGGTCTTACCGGTGCATGGGTTAGTTGCTCGAGGGTGTTTTATGTTGGCACCGAGCACAATGGTGATGTAAATGAGCTATGCCTCCCTCGATGTATACACTAATATTTAAATCTTAGTTTATCATTGGAGTGGTTGGTTGTTGGAAGATGGTTTCTCATTTGATGTTTAATCATACCCAAACATAGTCTTTTCTAGCACAGAATTCCTTTCCTTGACATTTAATGGCTCAACCCTTTTGCCCTAGCCTGATCAACCCATTTCCAATATAACGGTGCACTGCTCTCCCTTATCTTCCGACCATATTTAATCATAACAAACATCGTCCCATTACAAACCAACGCAAGCGCCGCAACAGTAATAAAAGTATTCCGTCTCCCCTGCGCGTTAATCCAAGGTGTAATTCCATAATTAATAGCAAAACTCAACGTGTTCCTAATCAGAATAATCGTCGTTATCAACTCACCACCAAGATCGCGGTACGAACTAGTGGCATATTGGATTGCGGTGGATAGGCAGAGCGTACTAGAGATGGCGAGGATGCATTGGGCGAAGACGAGACCGAACCAGTGGACGTGGTATTCAGCGCCAAGACCCCAGAGGAGCATAGCGAAGGGGACGCATATTAGGGAGGCGAGGAAGAGCCAGAGAATATGTTCAGGTTCTGCGATGCCGTTGTTGCGGCGGGCGAGACGCATTACTAGTTTGGGGCCGGCATAGGCTACCCACAGAGATCCAAGAACCATACCAACAACGGCACCAAAGTAAGCAAATCCAACATCGTTGCTATTAAAGTGGTATGTGCCAGTGTAAAGAGGACTAGCAGTAGCATTCAAAATACCAGGCCAGACAAGTCCATTGGTTCCGTACATGAAGCCCGCCCAGACGACGACTGGGAAGCGGAAGAATTTGAATGGTGCCCACATGATGTCCAGAACTCGGTTCTGTCGCTTCTTGTCGATGACGCTAAGTTTTTGGAGATAGGTCTTCCGAGGATATGTGACTTGCCCCATTTCGACCATTGCTGGATCGGGTACTATTGTTGCAGCAGTCTCACCTTCTTTCTCGCCCGCTGACTTCTCTGATAGAGTGGCTTTTGACTCGTTAACGACTTCGGAGCTAGATCCGGCATCAATGGTTGTTTGGGTTATGTGACGATCGTAGTTGGTTTCTTCCATTAGGAAGAAGCAGTAGACAAAGGCCACTCCCATTCCAATAGCGCACCACCACAACGTCCATTTCCAACCTTGACCAGTATTGATGAAAGCAGCGAAGACTGGGGCTAGCTTCCCCGAGAATGCCAGGCTCAGGCCGTATATCGCCAGATATAGGGGTCTTTCGTGAGCAAACCACTGGTACACATTAGTCAATTGGATTATGCTACTGAGTTATTCTGCCTTACAATATCTGTCATACTGATTTCACAAAGTGACTCTACTGGTGCTCCAAAGAAGCCCTGGAGAATCTTAGTAGCAAGGTATGGCCCATTAGTTGTACATAATGGTGTAACGGCTATGATGATTATTGAAGCAGCCATTGAGATCAGGTATGCAGGACGCTTTCCCCATTGAAGAGCAAAAGCTTGCCAAACAATGCATCCCCAGCCATAGAAAAGGAACATAGCCCCAGTGCCGGAAACTAGATCACTGACTTTCAGATGCGTTGCTTTCGAGATTGGCGTTGTAACAGAGTACACGGCAGATGATGGAAAGACCATCATCACAGTGTACATTACCATGCATGATGTTTGCAGAAGTTTCCTTTTTTTGGACCAATTTAAAGGATCCTCTGGATCATCTGGTAGGGGGTTAGTGAAAGTAAATAGTTTTCAAGAATGGAGAGTGGTACCAGAAGGAAGTGGTACTAGAACAACATCATGTGCAGCTTCTGAATGCTTTACATGCATATGCCCATCGGCATCAATGAGTTGCACCGTTCCAGGCGCAGACTTGTCCTCTACAACAGCCATAATGCCTAGAATGAAAGATCCCTAATTTCTTACTAGGATTCATCTTGAAGTGCGGTCTAAAGAAACAACTTTATAGGGAAAGATTAGGAGCGTCGGGTAAGCACACCTGGTATCACGGCCAGATAGTAGAGATAGGGGAAAGACCGTTGAACTCCACTTAGAGTCTGGGCAGGGGCGATCGCGCAAAAGTGTATGAACAAGAGTGGGAGAACCGAATATACGGGAGCATCCGAAGCCCAAGCTTATTCCAAAGGATCCACTAGTTCCGCTGACGAAAGATAAAGATGCTCTCATAAATTGATATCATAGCTAAATGATTGTTGCACAATCTCGCACCTCTCCCAGGGGGCGGGCTGTTCTCGTTCTCACAAGTTGTTTATTGAAGTAGACAAAGGTTAGAATTTCCGAAAGGCAAGAGAGGGACAGTATTGACGAATTGCTATTTTGATTTAGAGGGGTTGTCGTAAAGAGTCTTGGCATATTAATATCATGCGAGAGAGTATACTACGTCCCCTTTTCTCTTTTTAGTTTTTTTCTCTTTACTTCGCTTCCTTTCTGCCGACGTCTCAATACACTAAATGTATGAATGAGCAAACGCTTCTAGGTATCGCACAAAAAATAGCCAGGAAGAAAGTAAGCGCATCATTCCAAGGTATTTATTTCTCTGCTCTAGAACCGGTACTAGTAAAACAATTTGTAGAGTGCATTTTACATCAGCGGCAAGAAAACTAATATGCGTCTTCTCAGCATTGAAGCTGTAAGTTAAGGTTAAGTAATGGTTCCTAATCTAGGAGTTTAGAGACGTCACTCTTTGAGATGGTCTTGAGTTCTCTGAAGTCTTCAAGAGGAGGCCCTGGTTTTTTTCGTAGAGTTTATAAGCTCATTTCTTTAGGGGCTTAATTCTTTTGTTTAAATCCTACTATATTTGCGTACAATTTAATGGACTGCTGATACGTCACCTTACCGTAGTTAGATACTTCCAAGATCTCTACTTCAGGGCAGCAAGAATGAGCCAGAGCAGGATACTGAACATGAGGATTGAGTCGGCTTCAGAAATACCAAAGTTGAGCCCTTGGATCAATTCACTCTGGTAATGAGCGAGAGGTGGACTCGGATCTCTATGAAGATACCAAAGAGTGAGGAAGTAGCCGCACGAAGTATTGTAAGTTTCGAAAAGAATTAAAGGATCGAACCTGCCTCGCTAGCTATCCCTATCCATACTATGCCTTTTCACTCCTTTCGAAACTGAACTTCTAGTTGAGAGTCTCACGCACTAGATCAGCAATGACCTTTACTGGTCAAATGCTAACCGCCAGAGTGTCACAACATGACAGGCATCAAATGTCATGTCTACAGCGCTTATTCCTACCACGGTCCAGTTTCTCTGCATCTCCAAATTGACACTCTGTCCGGAGAATGTCTCACCAAATAAAATGGCTTCTCCGAGACAATCAAATCACCTGATTCAAGGGTCTGGCGATCGTCTCACAGCTCGCTGAAAAGCTTATTGTTTGGAACCCCGATCTATGCACTTTGATTGGGTAGTCGTATTGCCACCAGTAGCGGAACGGCAACGACCTCAGTCCCATAAAGCGATGAGACCCGGTCTCAAGCCAAAAGGAACCATGACGACACTGATCAACAGATGCGTCAAGTAGAACTTCAATTATGGCGAAAACAAGACAGGAGAGCCAGGAGAAAACCAGTGAAGTTGCGGAGCAACTTTCTTATTCACCAACGCTCGACATCATGCACGCACCGCAACGTGCACACCGCAATTGCGATAAAAACAAAAGAGCGTTCATCCTTTCTGCCCAAAGGCAAAACCCATGCTAGCACACCCGACCCAATCGTGGGATCCCGCCTTACTGGAAGCGAAGGAACTGCTGCAGCATCACTCTAAAAAGAAATCGTGGCACGAATGGGAGGGACTTGGTGGATTCACACAAGGCACGCCCCGGCCCTCGTCCACCAAGTGGCCCAGCTCCGGATTACCAGCCTCCCCAATTATGCCCACCAACAAGTCCACCACAAGAGGCCTCTCCCCTAATTTACCACTACCTTCGACGGCCCTGATGGTGTTTGATTCATTATGAAACAACGCAATCGATGAGGATGAAGAATTGAAAAAGAATCCGCAAACGAAAAGTGAGGGCAGATATGAGCCAGTGATTGTTGCCTCCTCTCCGCAACGGTCTGTCTCGCACTGGCATCAAAAGCCAAATTGGAGCAAGTGTCTGTCGGCGCATTGATGCATGGACGTTCCTGTTCCTGAAAGACTCGACCCGGCTTCGACCTCGAACCTTCCTCTCTTTCTCGCGCGCAAAGGTGACCGAGAAGCAATTGAACCTCCAACAACACCCGGAAATGATTATGACCTCTCCACGCCTTTCTTCACCTCTTCAATTGAATGCCCTGAGTCGTTCAACGGCCAGCGACAGTGGTGGGCGACTGTTGGAGGGAGTGCCAGTGCCACAAAGGGCAGAGTCTGTGACGTGCACCATCACATCACGCACTTAGGGTGGGCGCGCGAAGCTCTCTCGACGTGATTGAACACACTGAGTGTGTGCGTCGGGAGTTTACCGTATCAATTGATAAGGCGACAAACGAGGAGAGGAGGGAAAAAAGAAAAGTTCTGGGGTTCAGGTTTTCTTTGGTTTCTTCTTGCGCGTTCAGTTTTCATTCGGCGACAATCGAGCTCACTTTTTTCGCTTGTGGCCCAGCCTTCGCAATTGCACATACCAGCCTCGCGACTTTCAGCATCCCAAAGACCTCGACCTCGACGCTCTTCTCTCACACTCGTTACTACACACCTACATTCCTACTCCAACCTCCGACTTCTTCGAGGTCAAAGAATACCCACTGTACAATTCTCAATCCCCAATTAAGAGCATCAACACCACACCCACACCCACACCCCACAAGACTGGTCACACCAGTCATCAATTTTGGTCTGCCCTCCGCGGGTGAACTTTGGTGACCGAATTCACCTTGTCGACTTCGCGATCACCGCCTCCCCTCGCAGCCGCGCTGACGGACCCAATTACTTCAATAACTAACGACTTTTACGACGTAGACGACCCCGTTACGCCTACACCCGCGCAGCGCCAGCAGCAGCGTCCTTTACGACGAACACACATAGCAGCTACCTCACCGGGCATATCTCCACCTCCGCGAGTTCGATTTGCACAACGGAGCGAACAACAGCAGCTCACGAATGAATTCGAAGACGAATTAGCTACCTCTACCCCAGCCCCCTCGAGTACTCGGCCTCAATCACCCGAAGCTGAGCGTCGTCCACACCGGGCACTACGAATCTCTAGGAACACTGCAAGTGCTATCCTCTTTACCCTTGAAGAAGCATTAAGACATCCGAACCCATTCACTCCTGATCTTATTGAGGAGAACGCCTCAATGGCAGACTTACTCGGAGGAGGGCCGTCAGCGTCTTCAGGAAATGGCAGAGGCAATGGTAGTTCAAGAGTACCAGCTGCACCTGGCAGCACAGGCTCGCCGGTCATAAAGGGGCCGCGAGAGATAATGCGAGAACGCGCAAATAGAGAAGCCCAGCGTAGAGCTGAACAGGATGCAAAAGACGCATTGGAGAAAAGCAGAGCCGAGGAGGAGGAGAGTAACAGAAGGAGCGCTGAGAGGAGAGCTCGCGCAGCCGCTGCTGCTGGCGCCGCACCACCACAGAGAGGAAGTGGAGAAGCAAGCCAGAGGGCCACAGGTGCTGCTACTGGACAGAGAATATCTGACAATTCTCAAAGATCAGAACGAAGGTCAGGTGGCGAAGGTGGTCGATCTGGTGCACCAACATTGCAAGGCGTTGGAAGAGGTGGAGCAGCAGTTGGCGGTGGTGAGTCTAGGACTCGTCCTTCGCAACAACAGCAATCACGACCAGAAACATCATCACGAGTTCGGCCGTCACAAACTCAACCTGGGCCATCAAATGTGCCTCCCCAAAACCAACCTCCCCCAGAAGCCACTGCCAGTGCTGGGCCAACAAGATCTTCATTTCCGCATGCTTTTGAGCGTTGGGAGACCCTCTCCGCCCACTGGGAGGGACTCACTTCTTTCTGGATCCGTAGGCTCGAGGAGAATAGCAACGAGATAAACCGAGATCCACTATCACAACAACTCTCGCGCCAAGTCACTGACTTATCTGCAGCTGGCGCTAATCTATTCCATGCCGTTGTTGAGCTTCAAAGACTGCGAGCATCTTCAGAACGAAAATTCCAGCGGTGGTTTTTCGAAACCCGGGCTGAACAGGAGCGCGCTCAGGAGATACAAGCAATGACCGAAAACAGCCTCGAATCCGAAAGACGTGAGCGAGCAGCAGCAATTGCCGAAGCCGTTTCCAGGGAACGAGAACGTAACAATGTCCACAAACAATTAGAGGAAATGAAGAGAGAGCTCCAAATATCGAAGGAGGAGGCGAAGCGAGCCTGGGAGGAGCTTGGTAGACGCGAGCAGGAAGAGCGGGAGAGAACTGCATCACTTAGGGAGGGTCAACCCACCATTGTCGGCGGTGTACAGGTCGTTCCTATGATGCAAGGTGTGCCGAGCCGACATGGCAGTACTCGTGATATTCCTCCCACCAGAGAGGGTCCCTACAGCGGAGGCGCATCTGGGTTGGCGGCCGAGCCCGAAGGACCTGTCGACAGCGACACAGCATATCAACAATATTCGGAATCGCAAAGAGCTGATCCTGCCGATCCATTTGTCGAGCGGACACCAAGGACTGCTGCACCAACCTCAAGCTACGCTTCCCCCTCCGGAACCTTTGCGCCAGAATACTCTCAAGCGCCTGCTGTACAGCCCGCATCAACTGGGGCTTTTTACCAACAGCACCAAGGCACCTCTCTCCATCCAGTGGAGCGAGACCCATCTGAAGGTGCCTTGAGTGAAGGTGAATATGAAATCGACGAGTATGGGAATTTTGTGACGGATGATCGTGGAAACAAAATTCCATATCAGCCTTCAGACGATGGCACAGACGAATATGACGTAGCCAGCGAGCGAGCGCGTGAACAAGCCAATCTTCAAAGATATGGCACAACTGCTGGATATAGCCAAGCGTCGACAGCAACAGCCGCACCATCGAGCCAGCCCACTACTGAGGCAGGGTCCGTCGATTATAGCGGTGCCGGATATGGAGCTGGGGAATGGGGGGCCGTTCCTCGCCATCACCATCCAACAAGATTGAGTGATGTTCTGGAGGAGGATGAGCGAAGTAGGACGAGTGCCAGCCAAGTGAGCAGGCGAGAGTGATCTTTGTTGCAGAGTTCCTTCCATGACGTGCATCATAGAGCGATTAATGAATTACATATTTGGGGCGTGAAGGCGTGAGGGATGATCTGGCAGATGCATCATATGGCGTCTTTAAATGTTTGATATATGAATGAAATTGAGCGATGGAGCAAGAGCCGGCATAAAGCATTGGAGCGTGGCCTGTATTTGTAAGACTACAATTGGCACTGTGCCTTCGACATAAATAAATTAATTTCAAGCTATTGATGAGAAATTGAAGTTTTTGAGAAGGCTCGAGTGAAAAATGAACGGATATGTGAAGTCTTAAGAATGCTTGTGATGCTGCTTTTGCGGAAGCTTTTGAACCTTAAACCAGCCACAATCGCTTTGCGCTAGCTGAACTAAGCTTCAAGCTTCATGTACATTTTGAATATCAGCTCACTCATCAACTCATTAGAGTTGCAAAACAGCAACCATGTCTAAACCTCTTGTACCAAGTCGAACTTTGCTTTCGACATTCTCTCGGTGTCTGAAGTACGATCACCCGCAATCAATTCCCCTCCGAAGTCGCCAGATCTCCAGCATATGTACATCAGCTGCTTCCCGATCTCAGCAATCATGTATAAAACCAGCCAGACAAGGCGCAAAGCCTTTTAGCACGTCATCTTCACGACTATACAAGACGGTTGAGGAGCAGAAGTCGAGGTACCGTTCGGGGGTATGATACCCTTTATTCTCACATGAATTAGCTAACGCCATCAAATAGCCATTTTCATGGAAAGCCGGCATCCTCTTCCTGTCTTCTGGTGCCGGTCTAATCTTCTACTTCCGTTATGAGAAAGCACGTATGGAACGGAAGCGTGTTGCGGAAGCTACAAAGGGTGTGGGGCGACCGAAGGTTGGAGGGCCATTTCAGTTGATTGACCAGACGGGCAAACCTTTCACGGATCAGGATATGAAGGGGAAATATTCTCTGGTTAGCAAATTTAAAAATTTGGAGGCGGGACAAGCTAATTCAAGTCTACAGGTATACTTTGGCTTCTCTCACTGCCCCGACATCTGCCCCGAAGAACTCGATAAAATGGCTCAAATGATCGATCTCGTCTCCACCTCCCCCTCCCGCACCCCCAGCACCCCCTCTCTCCTCCCCATCTTCATAACCTGCGACCCTGCCCGCGATACCCCTGCTGTCCTCGACGAATACCTCTCCGAGTTTCACTCAGCAATAATTGGCTTAACAGGCACATGGGAGCAGATCAAAGATATCTGTAAGAAGTATAGGGTTTATTTCAGTACACCGGAAGGTGTGAAGCAAGGACAGGATTATTTGGTGGATCATAGTATTTATTTTTACTTGATGGATCCTGAAGGGGATTTCGTGGAGGCAATTGGGAGACAGCATAGTCCAGAGCAGGCAGCGAGGATTATATTGGGACACGTTGGAGATTGGAAAAAATAATGGGGAATCAGGCAGGTATGTACTATACACTGTACCATAAGCGGTCTGAACATAGAAGGAACACCCAGCTCCAGAGCACTTTGAAGATTCCATTTTACAACTCATTTGGCTTCAAACCGTGTTTATTCTCACAGCTTCGAGGATTCACAGCGCTCTTTCTCCACAAATTTAGCAGTAATCACCAGTCAAATCGCCCCCAAAAATACTAATTTTCTGATAGCTTAAGATTGAATATAAGATTGTTAGACTTCTAAGAGGTTGTATTCAAATGTTTGCCGAAACTAATTTCGATTCTGTGCTCCAAGCCCGGCAAACTGATGTAGTACTACACTTCATAACAGTGGCGCCTCGAGAGTCATATTGCGGGGCCTTCAGTCTCAGTATAGGTTCTTTTTGCCTTTACGCTATCACTGGATCAAGAATTCCCAAATCTCGAATATATACAAGCATTGTTACGAAATGCAATGGTGGGGATACTCGGCAATATCTCAAGTGCTGTAAACCTTGGGGTGGTTATTGTATAGAGAGCCTCGAGTGTCATAAAATTGAAAGGATATAGTGATGTTGCCAAGGCTGCACAAGGAAACATTTGGACTCTGGTGGACCAGATTGAAGTCAATCAACTGCTATTGCCCGACATAGAGAGGGGACTGGAGTACAATCTCGGCTCCAAGACTGTTACTAGCAGTACAATTTCTCAGTGTATCGACCTATGGAGAAACGATTTAAAGCGCTCGTACCATGCCCATCCAAAAACCTCCTACCAGAAACCTAAATAAATGTAGTGAAGATGGAGAGCTATGAAGATGGCTTACATTAACCACCACTGGATGATTTTCTGTTTGACAGCTTCCTTAGTTAACGTGAAAGCCAAGGTCTTAGCATGACAAAGTTTCTGAGGTTGGTACGAGGCGACTATAAATTTAGTTCAATATTCAGATTTATACTAGGTGATAATCGAATTCCCGAAGTAATTAGTAAATACAACGCGCATTATTCAACACAGTTGCACGCAGCTCTTGCTGCCGAGGGCCTCTTATAGAGGATCCGTCTATTCCCCGTGAGGAGCTTTTACGTGGAAGGGGATATGCAATGGGCTGTAAAGGCTGCCGGAAACACTATATATCAATCGTGCAAAAGTTGGTACCTAGAGGCACCGACGTAAATGCCTAGCCTACGTACATTACCCTGGTCATCAAAGCTTCGACGAAGGGGATTTTTAACCTCAGAAAACTATTAATAATTCACCGCTGTAATATCTGTCATACAGTTCTACTATTATGGAGTTGCGCGAAGAATATCAACCGATGGTCGAAAAAGGTGTGCATAGTTGCCTCGCCACATGGCTTCGGATTCTCAAGAGCTATTGTTAGTCTGGAAGGCTATAAAACATTAGAGGGAGGTTCATGGGCTTTACTTGACTCGTTTGAAGCACATCCCTAGGAGTCTGTTTGGCATGAAGAAATTAGTTACTATGTTGGCCGACTAGCTGGCATCTCATAGACCTTTCGGTCAATCAATGTCCCAAGCATTACCTCGCCCTCCTTATTGAGTATCTCCGAAAGCTCCCTGCAGATCTATCCACAGACTTATCTAAGCACACTTTCTGGTTAGTATGCCAAGATCCTGGCCCAAATACGATGGACCGGTTTATCCGACGAAAGCGATTAAATAGCCATATTGACACTCCAACTTTCCCACAGCAGAAGTAGTACATTAATCTCGCTATCTTCCTATATTTTCGATGCCCCCATACTTGTGCCTCTTATCTTACAACTTTGCCTTTAGTTCAAGTTGTGAAACTGGCCCTACAGGAGTAGGATTTAGTTGCTTTACGAGCTTATCCTTCAATGCTAGAACTGCAAACCCTTCCTCGGGCCATGATTCTTCAAAAAGCGGGAGATCGTAGGCATTACTTTCTTTCGCTGGCCGCCCAGAAATATACCTCAACTCGTTGAAATACTCCTTGAAATCAGGGGCAATCTCATGAAACAAACTCGTCTCTCCTTTATACGCCAACCTCTTCTTTTCCCATGCCTTTTGGGCATCTACAGATGGCAGGGTAGCTCGCCCAGCAAAATAACGCGCCACAGCCACAGCCTGGTACTCGTATACACGGAAACTGAGAGCAGCTCGAACTTGGCCAACGACAGCTAGCGAGGGATCGCTGATCTGGAAGACGTGTTGGTAGAAACCAGCGAGTCTGTTGCTTGGCGTTACTGCTTCGGGGTTAAGAAAGGGATATGAAAGACGATATCCCGTGGCAAAGAGGATCTTGTCAACATCCGAGACTTTAGTACCGTCTGAGAAGTGTACAGTGCCGTTATCCTCAGTAGATAGTCTGGCAACCTGAGGCCGAACTTTGACGTTTGGTAATTTCCAGACATTTTCAAGAGCTGGATTGCTACCTCGCTGTGATAGTTGCAGCTGACCCTTCACAATATTGTGGAGGTCTATGACGAGATCGCTAGCGGAAACATTCCCTCCCACAACAACGACATGTTTGTTTACATAGTCGCTTGCGTTGCGGAAGGCTTTTGAATGCTCGAGGCGACCAGGATATTTTTGTTGGAATTCGGCGAGACCTTGGATTGACGGGATAGATTGTATGCCGTAGTGCCCGCTTGCAATTATCACCGCATCTGCGCAAGGAGTTAGTATTCTTAGCAGGGAATAATCAATGGAGTCGGTTTTCAGTTAAGCTTCGAATTGAAGTGTCGCTGCCGAGATCGAGAGCACTCACCAAATCTAGCCGTCCACCAATAATCATACTCCTTTCCATCCTGACGTTTCCTGCCCGATTGTCTGAGCGTAATTTCCCACTCCTTGCCAATCTTCTCCAATTTTTCAACCGTCGTATTAAACGAAACAAGATGCGAGTAAGGCTCAAACAAATCCTCAAGATATTTAGCGACTACCTTCCATGGTCTTGTCGGATTGTTCGGTCCAAACTTCCTGACAGATTCCGCAGAGTTCACCTTCGGAAATGGCGTATGTGTAAACGCCATGACGCTTGCACCAACATTGCTATCTAGCCCTTCGTATAAACCTGTTCGCCGAGTTTTGTCTTCGGGTAGTGGGGGTGCGAAGCTGGGGATTTTACTGGGCAGTGGGCGTTGTGGGGGAAGTTCTGTATTTGGTGTTGGAAAGGGATCAGGTTCCGGGTCATAGAGCCTATTTGATTGTTAAATGGATTAAGTATATAAAATTGGTGGATTTGAAAGTTACCATGTTCCACCAATGCGATCTCTCCGCTCAAATACTTGTATTGTCTCTAATATTTTCTCCTGTGAAAGCGCTCGGACAGCTGCCTATACATCAGATGAGTAATTTAGGACTTTTGTAATTGAATCAAGACCATAATTTTGGTTTTTATTACAAAGTCAGTTGTTGAGACCTTGAAGAGGGCTTCAGTGAAAAGGAGCGAGACTCACCAGACCAGATGGACCTGCTCCAATGACAGCAATTCGTCGATGTCTTGGATTTGATGACATTTTGGGGTTGGTTGGTCCCCAATTATGAGTAAAGCGTCACAAATGGAATACAGAGTTCCGATATGAACAAAATATAAAATATCAAATGAAACAAAACCTAGAATTGCTTCATCATTCGCTCCCTCGACGACCTGTTTTAATCCAGTTTACTGTGAAGAGATAGAAGTATTAAAATTATTTAGAGCAAGGCAAAACTCATCTTAAGCTGCCCCACGAGTTTGCTACCTCCACTTTTGGACCATGATGATGGAATTGTGGATGTTGATGGTGCACAAATGTTGACAACCTCAAAATCAAACATACATAGCTTAAATGCAGGAACGTGATGCAGCACTAGCCAGTGGGGGTGTTTACGATAACGATACTCTGTACTTTTAAACAACTGTTACGAGGCTGCGATTGAAGTCGTGCGAGCAGAGCCATTCCCGTCGCTTATTCTCGCTAACCTCCATACTCTTGGGGTTTCGAGCTCTTTAGTACTAATAAATTTCAAGTGACTATTTTCTAGTCCATTTCATCTAAGTTCAGGAACGGGTTGTTGTTTACAATATTTCTGTGCTCATATTTATTTCGTCTTAAATAGCGTTATGTGAGGCCTTACAAGTGGGTCGAAGATATACGCATGCCTTGGTATGTTGCCATTTTCGCTTAGATCGCATCACTTCCCTTCCACACTATTCATTCCACTGATACCCAACCCGATGAGTAAAAAATAGCAAAGGAAATACCAAACCACTAGGCAGTTATAGGAATGATTCACATGATTGATGTTGTTACGGACGAGGAGAAATCTTGTCGCCAAAAATATTGATATTCGAGGATATAAAACCTTTCTTCGGGAGGAATGGTGGTTGTGGACCTACGAGAAGACTAGCTTCCCAAATTAGAAGGAAACGAAGGAATATAATGAGTACTTGGTTATACAATCTTGATTTATTATGGCCCACCGCCTTTGAGTACCATCTCGTTCATCTTATATTCTCTTGCAATGGTCCCTTCTAACCCTTTCACTTGGTTCACCTGCTAAATTCCTGATAGTACTATTCCACCTCGTATCCATAATTCTGAGTGGCACTTAGTGCTAGTACGAACTTGCTACACCTGGTTGTTGAGTTTGACAGAAGAGATTTCAGTGCCTTCTGGGTGACCGATGACAGTTCCGGGAAAGGATACTTGATCACGAGTTGAGCCTTTTTAGCTTCTGTGAGAGTACACCTGCTGCTAGCAGAAGGCACGGCTTCGGGTCATCAAAATAACGTGCCCAGTAGAGATTTTACTGTATAACATGATGCTAGGAAGGAGGAACCCTCGTCATACTGGAAATTTGTGTGAACGTGTTCGTAGAAAATGGGATGATTGTACATTAGAATAGGGAACAGCCCGCGAGGATATCTAGAATTTAAGCTCATAAATTCTCAACCGAGTTAAAAGAGCCAGGACGAGAAACAAGGAGGAAGTCTCGGTCTTAGTAACAATTTGAGCTGGAAGAAAGAATAAGTCGACTATGTGGTTGTAGAGAGTTTCCTAGAACGCAAATAGAAAGGACAATGGATTGCGAATCAGAACCAGGCTGCGAGATGAGAATATACATAAAAATAAGAGGAAACAGTGAGGAACCCCGTACTGCAATCACAACTCGGTTTTGTGTTGTTTTCAGAAGCAATAATTTAAACATCAACAAATCAATGAACAAGGTTGTGAAGCGACACGTGATCATTACTTTGTCAGCACCTGTTTCCCACATCGCCAAGAATCAAAACCTCCTCTAAGTCTAGGACAGGTTCTTCCATCACCCAGAAAACTTTCTGGAATATGACATTGCTCGAGCTTGCACAGTGATTTGCTTCTAATATCGAGTCAGCGAAGCAGTACCCCGCACACTTGTCTCCCTCACTTCGAGCATGTATTCTTCCATATACAACATCGGAAAGTCTCTTTTTCCAGTGCTCGGTGCCAAAATGTCAATTTTCCACGAGTGTTCTCGAAGGATTAGGAGGCTGAAGAGACGGTACTGACAACCGATATGTAGCCACCTGATTCTTTTCAACGCCTGATCAATTCGTATTATTGCCATCTGATCTTAGTCGTTGAAGGTTTGGGATATATTCCGGCCCCACCACGCACCCTCAATTTGCGCACCAGTTAGATGATCTCCCTGGAAAGATCCTGGATAAAACAACCACCGGGAGATCAACCCCATCCTAAATCCCACTGATCAGTACTTAGCAATGTAAAAATCTGGATATTTGTTTGGTTTGTGGAAACATCCAGAGAAAGCTTGGATTTGCGGGGATGGGGCGACGCAGCTTGTAATAAAAGGTGGTCCTTTGCAAGTATATTTTTGTTTTCCCTTTCTTCTACCTCTTTACACTCAATCATCCTGTCCTGGAGATTACAGTCATTTCGTTATGTTCTTCCTCCCTCTTCTTGTCGGGGTGCTGGCGCCTTTTGGCAATGCCGCACTTACATACAAAGGTGTCGATTGGAGTTCGACCTTGATGCTCGAGAATTCTGGGAAGTCTTTCAAGACAACTTCAGGGGCGACTGCATCTTTTGAATCAATTCTCAAGTCCAGCGGCGTTAATACCGTTCGTCAGCGACTATGGGTCAACCCATCCGACGGCAACTACAACCTTGCATATAATATCAAGCTTGCTCAACGAGCGAAGGCAGCTGGGCTCAGTGTATACCTTGACTTGCATTTCAGTGACACTTGGGCGGATCCCGCTCATCAGGTACGTAGCTACAACACCTCACATTTGTTCTACCAGTTAACAAAAGAAAACAGACATTGCCTTCAGGATGGCCAACAAATATCGACGACCTTGCATGGAAAGTCTACAACTACACACTAAGTGTCTGTAATAGCTTTCAAGCCGCATCCGCACCTCTTGCAGTAATTTCAATCGGCAATGAAATCACGGCTGGCATGCTTTGGCCACTTGGAAAGACGGCGAATGCAAACAATCTTGCTCGACTCCTGCACTCTGCTTCGGCCGGAGTCAAGGATAGTACGCTGACCACCATACCTAAAATCATGATACATACCGACAATGGATGGAACTGGTCAACACAATCCTGGTTTTATAAGCTTGTTCTTGGTGCCGGACCTCTCACTACTTCCGATTTCGACATGATTGGGCTATCATACTATCCTTTTTACAACAGCGCAGCCACAATGGCATCGCTGAAGACGAGTCTAAATAACCTCGCGTCTGGTTATGGGAAGCAAATTGTGATTGCAGAGACAGATTGGCCGGTCTCATGTCCAAACCCGGCTTACTCATTCCCAAGTGATGCCTCCAGCATCCCAAAGAGTGTTGCAGGGCAGACAACCTGGATGAAAGATGTTGCTGCTATTGTTGCTGCTACTTCAAGCTCTCTCGGGGTTGGTTTGTTCTACTGGGAACCTGGATGGGTCGGAAATGCTGCTTTGGGAAGCTCCTGCGCTGACAATTTGATGGTCGACAGTAGTTTTGTGGCTAGATCGAGTCTGTCTGTTTTCAGCTCGATCTAAGGTTGATATTCTATCACCTAATAAGTCAAAGTTGACTAGCATTTTGGTGCATACTTTTTTCTTCACTTGTACATATTTATGAGCACATATATATGTATCTGGCTCTATTTTTCAAAAGTACTCGATTCAATTTTCTGCCTGATTTCAAAATGATTATTGGTCAGCCGGCAATTTCTTTGCTTTATTTTATGCCCCAAAGGGACATATTCTGGGTTCGTGGCTGAAGCGAAAGCTGTAGCCTGACTACGGAATTTTTGCTCATTAGTCTTACTGTGGCACAGGGCATGTCAATATTTTTGACGATTGGCTATAAACCCAGGATTTCCCACGGACACGTGGTCACGCGCCGCGGGAACAAGTCACCCCACAGCTATCAGGCTTCCTTTCCAACAAGACAACATGTTGGACTCTCACCCTGAAATCCTGTTGGAATCCTTCTCTTCTCCATGTTTCGATGGCTTCCATTTGCCACAGCTTTCCAAAATCTAATTTGGGTTTTCGAAACACTTTCCCATTTTCTTAAAAAGATTAGTTAATTGTAAGAACGGAGGCAGAGAAAACACGTCACAATGGTACCAATACGACCCCAAGTATCCCGCATCGGGATTATGCGATGGACATCGGATGTAATATTATTGCACTTTTTCTGGTCATGGCAATTTGTTGCTTGCATTTTACTTGCTGGAAATGCTTTCTATTGGGGAACAACGAGGGGAATCGCAGACAGTCCGCCGCCGCCATTATCAATTTCTTTGTACCTTACTTCCCCAAGATCAATACATTCACAAAGTTTGCTAACATTCTATAGCTATGTAATCATGTGTTGTACGAGTATTACGATGCTTATTATCGTTGTTGAGGTTTGCGTGTTTGCAAATAACCTTATGACTTCGAATATTTATATTCTCGTGCAGCTGGGAAAGTTGGCGTATATGGCAGCTTTGTGGCCATGTTTAATGACAGGCCATGGTATGCCATTGTTGTGTAGGCCACAGTGGTTATGCGCTCCCTTATTGTGAGTATTTACTATTTTTCACAAATCCATATCCACACAACCTGAAAACTAGAAGTACATGCAATCCGTGGACTGCTCGAACAATCTTTGAATAGGGAAGATTGATTACTAATGAATATTATTTCTGATTCTAGATTGCCATATCTCTGCACTACGATCGATGCACTGGTCGTTAAGGGAAGGGAACGGAAGTCGAAGGCGCGGAGTCCTGAGCGAAGACCTCTGTTAGGAGCAAATGGAGTATGAAAATTACCTATAGCAATGGCCCAGTAGAAAATACGAATGGTGTCTAAATCTATGTCCTGTTCATACCTTTGGTGCATACTTAGAGTTGCGGAAAGCCCTGGTGACAGCGTTTTCCACCCACATCCCAGGATACATTGTTGTGAAACGGAAGACTGAAGGCTGAGAAGATGCAAGTTGGCTCGCATTCTCCTTTCCTTGCCCTTTTCAGTCCACGAAAGGCAACTCTTGCTTCTTCTCTTTCCACCTCTGTCTACAGCCCATGGAATGCTCTTCAAATACCACACGCAATCCCAGCACCTCTCTATTTCACTGTTTTCTTACCTTGGCAATTAAAAGATGCTTCGAGGTGCTATTGGCAAATTGAATTAGGCTACCTGTAAGAGGTTCAACACCTTTACCTGAAAAAGATACATGTGCAAGTTTGTTAAAGAAAAGGTAGTGGTCTAGAGACGGAGGACACGAGGGCATGTCGAGTATATGCCATGAAAAAAACAATCCTGAAGTAAGGTTGGTGGGGTTAGGTTGTGATTGTTTTTCATACTTCCGATTTGTGCCTACTTTCACTTCAGTTCTCATACATAGGTAAGGGAACGGCTCAACCTCAAGATGTGCTCATCCAGTTGCAACAATCGCATGCAAGGCTATTGTAGAATTGTTCAGCCTACTCGTAGTCCTGGATAAAATCTTTCTATTACTATGGTAGCGCCTGCCTCATCCAGTTTTCGAGCCATCATTTCAATTCCAATTCAAGTTGAGTTATACATAAATGCACACCATCCTTTATTTCCACAACTATCTATATTGCTGTTTCCATAAACGCCCTATCTTACTGCAAGTTCCCAGCCAGAAACTCTCATCTCCACTTCCTTGAAGAGCACTAAATACCCCTCCCTCTCCTTCTCGCTCAACATGGCACCTGCGTCACTTAGCCTTACCATACCCTCTGCAATGAGCTTTCTGGCCTCTTCAAGTCTTCCCAAACCACCAGCACATTCGGCCAACTCCCTGAGACACCCGATGACCTGCTGACTCTCTTTCCCTAAGTTTTCTTCCAGTTTTGGCAATACACTCTTCAGCAGCGGTTCAGCCTCGCTATATTTTGCTTCCATATTCAGGGATCGCCCCAAATTATATGTCAAACCCAAATTGATGGGACTTTGAGGGTCTTTCTTGGTGTATATTCTCAAAAGCCCACGCCATATAGGTGCGGCTTGGTCGGAGTCTCCTTTAGAGTCGTGCTCCGCCGCGAGTCTCCATAGTAGGTCATTGTTCTTAGCTTGCTCTGCGGCGGAAAGCTTTGTAGAACAATTCACTCTCACGTCAAGGGTGTGCAGTAAGACTTGTGAGAATGCTGGGAGTCCTGCTTTCCCAACGAGAGTCAGAGCCAGTTTGTCCAGAATAGGAAGTGTTTTGTCGGAGTTTGGGCTCTTCTGGATAGCTTTGAGTTCGTCATTGGAACAAATTGAAGCTATGCTTTCGCGTGTTTCCAAGGGTAGCGACCCCCAGAAGTTAGGGATTGACGAGGCGTGTAGTTCAACAGCCATTGATGGGCTGGGGTAGAAGGGAAGTGATAAATCTAGATTTGATCTTTACTAATGTGAATGAAGTAGAAGGCAACAATATTTATGCCTTCTCGTTGCGGCGAGATGTCGCTGCCTAGCTCTGGTAGGTTTCATTGTATATTCACACTTGCTGCTCGCTTAACGATTCATGGCGCTCCCAGATCAACCAAAAGTCCTTGAGGACTACGTAGCAGATTCTAGGACAAGTCCTGAAAATTTCAATGGCGAAAATTGAGACAGGCTTATGATAACAGACCTGTGAATGTCTCGCCTCGTAATTTGAACTTTAGAAAGGAAATTCATGCAATATGATTAGAGAAATATAGAAGTTTGAGATAAATGGAGCTAGATCGGGCTGGAAAAAACAAAACACGCAAGAGAACACCCATCTTCCCCAACAATGCGAGAAGCCAAGATACCGCGGTGAGTAATCAGACGAAATCAATGTTCCTACCTTAAAAATAGGCCTATACTATAGATTGAACCGATCCTCGAGGGAAAGGGAGTAAGGGCTAGAGCATTTCGCAATTGGAGGGAGGAAGAGCAAATTCTTGATAATAGAAATGAAAGGGAAAAGGGCCTTGTGTGAATTTTGCCATTTATACACTATATAATACAATCTAGTTCTGTTGATCCCATGAAGTTATTGTTATCGTAGCCTCATTCCAGTCCTATCCCAATTCCTGTTCTGTTTCCCAAGGCGCCGTAAATCCGTTGTACCGTTATACCATTGCGCCGTAAAATCATTATATCGCTTGCTTCTCATATCAATCATTAAAAGTATATGTCGTAAAAGGTATGTGTCGTGATTCTTTTGACACGTAGAATGTTGTTATGTCCTTGCGAACACGTTGGTCAACTTGTGGCTCGTATTTTTGTATGTTCAATTTTGGTCGTGCTGATCAATGAAGCGGTCGCTTTCATTGATTTCGTCTTCTCCTCAGTATTGAGGGTCTGAGCCAGATTCTCATCTGACGGGTGTTGTAAAAGGTCCCCGGACGTGGGAACTACTCAAACATATGGTCCTCTTATCGTAATCGGTATCCCTCGCCCTGGAGTAACCCGAACCCGAGAATGTGACATCGGTGGTCTCTCAATTGGCGGCTCAGGCTCTTCGCCCATCATTAGCACCGGAGATCCCTGGCGGCTCAACTTCTCAATACCTAAGCAGTCTTTTCCGTGGCGTCCTCGATACAACCCGAAACCATACCTTGGGGCGCGGCCAGTATCACGATGAGTGACCATAAGTCTAGTGACTAGATCTGCTTTGGACCGTGGAGCACGGAAAGCCGCATCTTCCAACAACCGAGAGCCGTACACAAAGCTGATGATTTCCGCAAGAGAATCTACGGCGTGTGGAAGTCTCAACGGCCGCCTGCCTGGAAGGAGCGCTGCAAGCCCGAATACGTATAGGATAAGGATAGTAAGGCAAATATAGAACGCTGACAGATTTGGAATCATGACCACCTCATTTGTTGGAATCGTGAGAGGGAAGAAGATTCCACCAGCTAGGACTGGGAGTAAGATGAATAAGAAGGACAGTAGCGAGACCAAAGCCACGCGTAGATGTCCATCTCTCAAGGCAACGAAGGTGCATTGGATGGGGAGTGCAGCGGTGTACTCGAGCAATAACGATCGTTCTGCTGTGGCACCATCTGGAGAAGAAAGGTCTGCCCATGGTTGAAGCTTCCGAAGAGCCATATCGAGTGGCTGAAAGAGGAGGTATAGAAGCATTCCCAGAACGGAGGGAATGAAACTGTACAAGAAGTTGGCCGAGGAGAATCCTACTTTGTTTGGGGCAGCTTCAACCAATGGAGGAAAGCCGTTGCGAAGTGCTGTTGACGGTAGGAAGGATACGATGAACAAAGCCAGCAGAGTCAAGAATGCGGCAACGACCCAGAAAATGACGAAAGTATCCCGAAGTTGCCAAGGTATGTAGCGAAATCGGGCTTCTGTCGTATATGCAGCTGCGTTCTGTTCAACATCGGCATAAGTAACCGCCGCTGCAAACTTCTCTGAGATCTTCCCAGACGCCAAAGTGTATCGCCTAGTGCTAGCTCCTTCTTCGCCAATGCAGTAGAATAAACCTTGGCTACGATGCTGGGTCATCCAGTATCCAAGCCGGTCGCTTCTCAAGGATAATCTGTCTCGAATCTCTGACTTGTTGACCATGATATCGGTCCCAGGATAATCCCCCAATGAGTTGCTGCGTGGTAGAAGCGCAAAAATGTCGGCCAATGATCGTGGGTCCCAAATTAATCCTGTCACGCGGTGGAACCAAAAAAGTCCCGACATGACGATTCCAACTAAAACAAGTATATATATCGCGACAAGTGTCCAAGCGATACCTTGGACAGTTGTCCACCTCCAAACTCCGTTTACTTGTATAACAGAAAATAAACAACTTTGAAGAGGTATCGTGAATATCGTCAACCAGAACAAGGAAGTCGAAACGTCGATAGCGAATGGCCCTTCCAATCTTGGTAAAAGCATACTTCTAGGGAAGATGCCTAGGAAAAGAGCTCCGGCCCTGTCCTCAGCATTATCCATGGCCATCAGCGTATATGGCATTATTCTAGTCGTAGCAGACATTACTCCTTGCACATATACAAATATACAGGCTGCGAAAATTTGCGGCATAAATCCGAACAGAAAATATCGTCCTCCATAAATACCGCCAGACCATTCGTACAGTCCATTGTGGTAGGTCGAATAAATTGCGCAAAACATTAGTGCTGTTACCATTAAGAGGCATATTATAAATAAGGTGATCATCGAGGCAGGTCGTAGAATCGTGGGCACAAAAGTCAGGGTAGGGTATTTCGGGGTGTGAGTAGGCGCATCAACGGGTATAAATGATTCGGGGGTTGCAGATAGTAATTGTCGGGGAGGAATTGGCGATGGGTGACTAGGCGAGTGCTCCGAAAGAGGGCGAGTAGGATTGAAAGCAAACAAACGCCCTTCTGGTGTTGGTGTTGAGCGATGTTTTCTGGTAAGAGCAAGCTCTTCCCTCTGCTGCTTCGTCGACAAATAACCCAATCCATAATCTGGTACTATCCGATCAACAGGGTATGATCCGGAGCTTGTTGATGTACTTGGTCGCTGTGAAGCGTTAATTTCTTCATCTCGTGTCAATTGATCGATCGCAAATCGGATGTATGGTGTATCGTCAGTCGGTGTGGGGGGACTCGATTCTGAATCTATTTCCTCCATCTTTGGTGCTCTCTTCGAGGCAGCAATCTCAGTGTTCCGGATCTGCTCCTCGTCAAATCGCACAACCAAAGGGGCACTCGAGGTATATGCTTCCTCATTGGTGCCAATCGAGCTTCGTTGAATTTCTGGTCGGATGGTGTCGAAGCTTCCGTCAGGTGTTATTTGTCGTGATGTAGGCGCGACCCAAGGGATCACAGTTGGTGCCTCAGAAATGCTAGAGCTGAGTGAAGGACAATCATCGAATTGAGCGCGAGAAGGTGGAGGAGGTAGTTCGTCAGTATAGACTCTTTGTACTGTTGGCCGTTTATCTGCGCGCCCAAGTTAGTAAGATGTGATTTGACAACGCATCAGGTCTCTGCTCACGATGCGCACTGCGAAGTTCTAAGTCGCCCAAATTCATTTTGTATGGTTCTCCACCGCCTATTGCATATGCATACTATTCTGGAATGCATTGTTAGGGCGCTCACCGACTGATAAACAGTCAATTGAGTGGCTGTGATGGAAAAAGATGGCGGGCATGAAAAGGCTGGGAGCAACTTTTCAGCCTTCTGGATTTTTTTGCGCCCGAACATCAAACACCGGCGCTGATGGACCGAGCCGAAAAGAGTGATAACCAAGGATAAATCCCGCCATTTTGATGATCAGGTCTCATCTGCAACGACGATGCTTACTTTGAAATACGAACGAGAAGTCTCTTTGTTTCAAAACCTGGGAAAAGTGAAGCCTTGGTCGCACACCTCATGATCCCCGGTCACGTGCCGGATGTGTCCTTACGCACGGAGATCCTCTCGACAAGGTTTTTCATCCCAACAACTTTGTGCTTCTTCTGTGATCCAACATTACGGGTCACGATCACCTCGTTGTTCAAATCAAATCGGCCGATATCGTTGTTCATGACAACTCCACGAGTGTTGGGCAGGTATGCTTAACAGCTAGCCCTAATCAGTGATCTCGTCGAAGTTCTGTCAATTTTCAATTGGCTGGAGAACACTATTTTTCAATATTGGGCGAAAGAAATTCCCTCAAAACTGTCAATTCCCTGAGATCGAATAGTCAATGCGCCTCACTTTTCTTTTCCTCACAATTTCTTCAGGTTGTGCTTTGGGGGATTTGGCAAATTACTGCACCAATCTCTGTGTCATTCTTTGCGACAATCTCTGCGACATCTGACTAAGTTATTGTCTATGAAGGAACTTTTCATCTCAAACCCACTCTTTTTTCTATTATTGCGGTAAAATCTTCTCTAGAAATGTACAGATATCTTGGAATTCAGGTCCACAGGTAACGTGGCCCATACCGGCATACTCGTGAGCCTCTAGGTTCTCTTCACCCACAGTTATGGCAACTCGCGCTTTGGCATCTCGGAACATTCTCATCTATTCACATAGTCAACTCAATTACTCAGGATTTCTCAAGTATTAAAAGTAATGAGGGGTATCAGTATCGCTATCTAGCACGGTTATTATAAGGGGTTAGACTCACCGGAATCAACATATCCTTAGTCCCATGTCCCAGAAACACCCTCATGGCCCTCTCCCCTTCATCAGCAATACTGACATATCCCTCCCGCTCTCTCCTAATCCCCTTCCCATGAGGCAAATATCCCGACAATCCAACTACACCACCAATCCTCCCACCGTATCTACTCGCCAGTCCCGTCACAAGACTGATAGCACAACCTTGACTAAACCCTCCGATCACAATCCTCTTTAGACTCACGCCCTTTTTTACTTCCTCATCAATTAGGCTACATACATACTCTACACTCTTCAGAATTTCCTTTTCGGTTTCTGGCTCATCATCGTCGTTTGAATCTGATTCTATGGGATGCTGAGACTGAGAGGGAGTTGAGGAGCGTCCAACGGGGATCGGTGAGAAGGATGTTAGTGGGTACCAGCTAGTGTTGGATTTATGTCAGTGAGTGATAAGATAAGTCGTGGTGTGAGGCGTGGAGGGGGAGGATTTAAGGTTGGTGTGAAGGAAGGAATATATAAGGTGGGGCAACCCACGCGTTCGCCATGGCTTCATGGTTGTGCGGCGCATTTGGGAAGACCCAGTTGAGATAAGGGAGTTTGTTCGTTGAGTGGAATTGTTGTGCTACATCTTTTTGATTTGTTAGTGTTCATCTTGTTATCCGCGAGGTCTTTCAGATGAGAGTAACATTGGGGTTTGCCACAATGATAGAGACATGGAGGAAAGGAAGGGAGAAACTTCCTGATCCAACCCTCAGCATCATCACCAAACCCGTGCAAGAATATAAAAGTCGCTACCTCACTCCCACCCGCATTCGGTGCATCAATACGTATTGGGGGTTTCTGTGCCATGTTTTTAATGCCCGCCTATTTCCCAGTACGCAATTGTCGAACTTCGCCGCTTCCTTCAGCACTCAGACCTTCAACTCCTGACTGATCTTGGGTTAGGAATTTGAGCCGCAAAACTGTTGAGATGAAACATTTAAAAATCTGCCTGGAGAAGGATGGAATCCTGGAAGCCGGGGTCTTGGGGGTCTTGGAGGGTTGTAGTGGAAAGACCCCGCATTCTCGGGTGCGATCCGGATGGTAAATTAAGGTTAGCCCGGCAGGTTGGGAGAAGGAATAGAGTTATTATGAGGCTCGGTATCCGAGGCGGCGAGACCGGGAATAAGGAACTTATCTTTTGACATTCAAGACAGGCAGACATGATAGTTTGTATGTATGTTCCAGGCAGGGAGGCCTAAATGGCCTTTAAACGAGATGTTTCTGATGGAATTCCTTAACACTTCGAGATGGTCACCCATTTGCAGGACAAAATCCAGCCACAGAGATAAGGGCAGTTATCTATGTGGTCTTCGAATCATCACCGAGAGCATCTGTGTCACAGGAACGAAAATTATTTGTGGTATTTCCGAAAATGCTTTAATTTAGTTCATAACTGTTGTACATGGTGAAAATGCCACAGAACTCCAAAACACCTGGTATCACCCCACAATAGAAAATTCCGCCGTATATAAATGCAAAATATAAACATAAAATATCAGAAATTGATTTTCGCATCTATTTCAGTTGTCTCCTGCTGCCTTCCATCTCAAACGCCTCTCCATCATGATGCTCAATATAGACTTCCGGAATTATATTGCTCCTGTTTACTGGACTTCCAACGGAGGGCCTATCCCCGTTTGGATTTGACATACTACGTTCGCGTCTATAAGATTCAAATCTCGTATCTCTTGTGTGGTTGTAGCTTAACCTCCTTGGTCTCTCTGTGGGAGCTTCGACGCTGGCGGCTGGCTGTTCCGTAATAAATCCTTTGTATTGAGAAGGGTATGAGAGATCATTCGCGTTGACATTATGCACACCGTTGCGTACATTGTATGGGGCATCGACTGGGGAGTAGAATTTCTTCTCTTTGCGCGAACGGTGGAATATGACGGAGCCGTAGATGAGTGGGACAAGGAAACTGAGACTACGATATCGTTAGTAAAGCGGGAGGGGGTTCCGAAATGGCAAAAGTGCTCACTATAAAATGGCATCAATGAGGACCCCAAGAATTGAGGTCGTTCTTCCTCCAACCGTCACTGCGGATACGATATCCAAGATTAAGATGACTGTCCAGATGCCACTTTTGGTAACATTCATGATCAGGAAGACAATTGGCTTGAGGCTGCGACGTGCGAGAAGGATGATTTCGACGATGGTGAGTATCACGCAGAACACGCAGAGAGTTATCCAAATAGGGCCGACGCTACAGTTCTGTTAACTTGGACAAGTAGGGCGGGGCAATAGAAACCTACATATGCGTTGCCTTCTTCAAGTCATCTGCATCATATCCATTATTGTTATAGCTTTTCTGCCAACTGACAATAACACCGATCGATAGCCCTAAAAGTGCTATCATTGCCAACATGAAAAATAACTGGATACACCAGCAAGGAATAAGAATTGCTTTGCGCCATGGCGCGTGAGAGTGCCTTGCGGGCATAATTAAAAATAAGAAGATAGGGTTCCTGAGGAAATGCAGGTGGACGGAATTCTGTATAGGTTGAGACGAAGAGCAAAACAGAAACAGAAAGGAAATCTTTGCGGGATCTTCTCGAAGATGTACCTGAATCTGATCGCGAACCGCCCTGCTGCCTCGAACGATGATTCAAGAATGCGCAGCCCCAAACGCCTCATATACGATCAGAATAGTGAAAGATAGACTAATCCCGAATATGTGCGTCAATATGGCGTCGAATCTTACCCGCATTCAGTAAGTTTACAGCTTTTGGTTGGATATAGAACGAAATTAACTTTCCTGACTGGTAAAGTTGTTGGAGAAGAACTCAGCCATGTGCATAACTTTTGACATGATGATCGCATCAACCTGTTCGAGTCAAGTGGCATTCGTTTGCATTCTAACTTGCGGTTCCATGGTGGGGACCGGAGATGTGTTAATGTGTTTGACGTGAAGGCTGAAGCCATTCGCTTGGATCACCAACATAGCCTTGTAACAAACCGCCAATCCGGGTAGCATTATTTTCAGGCTTGGCAATATGGTTCTAATCCTAGCTCTAGGGCTGAATCTAGGATATTTGACTGGAGGAGAATGTAAACCCTGGTATGATAAAATTGCGTGCGGCTGGGAAGTGATTTGAAGAAGTTTCAGGTTCGTAATGGCTAGAACTAAGGGATGGGGCACAGGCAGACTCGGGTACTAACATATCACACGTGTCTCTGAAGCCTTGTGCGTATCAATCCTTTCAGCCTCACTTCTTTAGGCTTTTTTCATGAATTATGAACTTAGGGATTGTCAGTTGCTACACCGCTACGAAGATAAATCACTAAGTGGGGAGAGCTATCGTTGTAGAAATTGATCCTAAGGAATCCTATAAGGTCGACCGTTTCCAACAAATGCACTCCTTCAGAACTTACGTGATGCAGCCACCTGAAGGAAATTCTGCTCGCCAAGTTACTCACCCTCACCTGGAACATGTCGAGTAACCTCCAAGGGAGGATCACGTTTTTGACAATGAGTCCTTTTCTTCTCGGTGGTGAACAACATTCATCTCATATGAGTCTCCTATGACGCATATTATCATGGTCTGGATCATGAGCATCATAAATTCATATTGCCATGTATGAGAGTATCGAGAGGAGCAAGCACTGATTTGAGTTGAGAGGTGGGAATGAGAAACCTGCTTCATTTTCTCGAGGTCTTATATCTCGCACAACTTAGATATATAGCGCTTCCTTGTAATTGGAGGTGAGTATGCCTACCGTTTCAGCGGGTACCAAGAAGCCATCTTGATCTTGGTGGAGTGGCTGTCGAATGATGCTGTCGAGTGATTGTGTCGATTGGCTAGATGAGTGAAACTTCAGCTCTTAACCGCACAGAGGCGTAAACAAGATAGCTTCGAAAAGCCACATCTGGGGCAATTAAGCTTAATATCTTCTAGATATGATAACGGTAAATATATCGCCACCAATTGAGCCCTGCTTAGAAGGTTCTCATGCCACCCCAGATATTCTAATTCCAGGATCTATGTTGTTTCCTTCCACATTTTCATTTTCTAGTTGGTGCTGGCTGGTTAAAGTGTTCTATTAGGAGGCCTAGACTTTCAGCTCACAATAACGAACGATGTACCACAATTCTTTATATATTCGATATCAGAATGCAGAGTCGCAAATAATCATAGTAGTGAAAAAAATATGGCAACTTACGATACTGTAATTATTGGTGCAGGTATGTACCCTTTGCCTCTGTTCTCGCTCCATCTGCTAACTTCTTGCCAGGGCCATTTGGTCTCATTGCAGCACATACGTGGCTAGAACTCAATCCAGATGCCAATGTCGTTATTCTTGAAGCAGGACCAGATCTCGGGTGAGCAACTTTTAAAATGTAAGCTGCAAATTCTAATAAGTATTTAGGGGGGCATGGTCGAAGTCACGAGTATATCCTACCATGATGACCCAGTCACCACAAGACATGATTGAATATTCATGTCTTGACATGCCCAGATTAGACAAGAAAGACACTTTTTATGATTTCTTCCCGGGATCTGTCGTTAACACCTACCTCGAATCTTTCTCTGTCCACAAGAAATTTGGAGACAAGACAATTAAAGACAGAATAATCTTCAACAGCCTAGTGAAGAGCGTCTCCAAATCTAACAAACTATGGACTGTTCAAACCGAAGACTCTAGAATCTATACCTGCCCCAAACTTATCGTTGCCACAGGACTCACCTCAACACCAAATAAACCTTCATTTAAGACCAAAGACTTCAAACCCCCCATCATCCACGGCCGTGATCTTGCCCTCCAAACTCCCTTATTTGCTTCTGGGAAAGTGAAAAACGCTGTCGTTCTAGGAGGAGGAAAGTCCTCCTTCGACGCTACAACACTTCTTAATTCTCTCAACATAAAAGTCACCTGGATTATCCGCCTCTCTGGCCAAGGCCCCGCTCTCCTCTCTACACCTGATGCACCATGGCCGCTATCCAATAGCCACGAAATCATCTCCACACGCTTCATCACTAAGCAAAGTCCGTGTATTTTCGAACCTGTGGACAACTGGGCGAAATTTTACCATAGCTCGACGATTGGAGTGTGGCTGTGTGATCAAATCTGGAATGGAATTGGGAAGATGTGGGCAGGTGCAGCGAATTATGATCGTAGTGAGAATATGAAGAATCTCAAGCCTGACAGACCAGTCTTCTGGAGCAGCGATGGTATCGCTGTGTTCAACTCACCTGGGTTATGGGATACGGTCTCTAACGCCACTATCCTCCGAGACGAGGTAGAGTCATTGGAAGATACGGAGGTCGTTTTAAAATCGGGTGAAAGAATTAATTGTGATGCGTTGGTTACTTGTACCGGATACCATAACACGTACCCCATGTTTGACGACATGACAGCTGTGCAGCTAGGCCTTCCGCTCCCTGCATCCAAATTCTTAGAGTTCTCAGAGGATATCAAAACCTGGGAAGAGCGAATAAAATCCGCGGATCCCGAAGTCCTAATCGCTTTTCCTCGTCTCGCAACGCAACCTACATACCCTGATCACGCTCCAAAATCCTCACCGAGCCGCCTGTATCGGGGCATCATTCCCATCGATGATCCGGATCACTCTATAGCTTTCGTTGGAGCCATAGGGACGGTGCAGAGCTTTACGGTAGCGGAAGTCCAAGCTCTGTGGGCCACAGCATATTTGACTGGTACGATGGAACTTCCAAAGCAGGAGGAGATGGAACATGATGTCGCACTGACAACGGCATGGAGAAGGAGGAGATATCTGGGGGATGGGTATACTTTCATTTATGATCAGATTCCGGTAAGCAGGAAAGAACCAACCAGATGGGGTGTTTCGTTGAAACAACGTTAACGAAGTATAGTATACATCCATGCTTCTTCGCGACATGGGGATTAATGATTTGAGGAAAGGCGGTGGATGGAGAGAGCTCCTCTCGCCTTATCGTGCGTCGGATTACAAGGGCATTTTACAAGAATGGAAAGACAAACAAGACGGAAGGGCGAAGACTGTAGCGTAGTAAGAGTTAATATTCCAGCTACGGGTTTTCCTCAGCTCCCTGCCACAGTTCAATGTCCTCAACACCCAGGAAAAGGAACTCTAATACGCGAATCTCGCTCACTCACTTGTGTTAGCTTCGTTCGTTCGTTATACTTTAGTATGGTGTACATCCATTACTCATTCGCAAGAGGCGTTCGTTTGGGCTAATCCTTGCGTGCCTCGCCCGTTTGACGCCTTTATTCATAACGAGTATGGCATGTAACTTAACCACGATTACTGGTCCTTTCTAATTTGTACGAACCAGGATTGCTTCTCGTTGTCTTATGTGCATCATGGTTATTTCAAGATCAAACGCAGCCTTCTCTACCGAAACTCTTGTATGTATCTAGTTTTCGGAAATCACATTCCACCATTCACTTGCATGTCTGAACCAGTACTTCCCATTGTACCTCATCCTCCTCCAATTCTTTAGCACTGCATCTCCTCCTCTCCACTTCCCACAGGGTATGTAGCCTATTCTTTACTGTTTTCCACTCGTTCTTAACCTCCTCCTTTCTCACAATAAAAGTCTGGGCGTTGGCGAACGATGCTATGAGCCTTAGTGCCGTGAGTCCTTGTAGGGGGTAGCCGGATTTTTCAGAGAAGAATGCAAAGAATTGGGAGAGTGTGCATGTATTAAGGATAGTCGAGGAGTAGGAAGGGCCGTAGTTAATAGCCCCGTTTGAGCATTGGAAGTATAAGTTGTATGTTTCGGTTTCAAGTTGTGTTGGAGGTTTAGGAGGAACATAAGGTGCATGTGTCATCGAAGATGGCATTGTTACATCTAAGAGAACCGGAAGGACCTTCTTGCCAGTGAGCGAAAGCGCATAAGGCGGAGCTACTGAATCTGTCAACTCCGAAAAATCGGAAACTTGGACAGAATTATTAGGAAATATGGCCACTCCTTGCGACAAAGGTGGCGATGGGATAGTTGAGAAGGACTCGGGGAATGGCTTATACGCGTATGAACCATCACGCTTGGTGGCACAGCCTAGTCCGATAGGTGAGAGTTCAAGTGGTGATGGTGTGAGAACATTAGGGGGAAAGCTGGCTCCGGCGGCTGCGACTGGCAATACCGAGGTTGATTCTTTGATAGCAGTGGCTTTTGGAGAGCCGACCATGCAAATTTCTTGCGGTATATTGGTTGTTGTAGTTTTAAGCAGATGAGACGAAGTGCATATCGTTTCATCTCCCACCGCAAGAGTCTCTCTCTTCCAATTCCCTCCTTTCTTAGAGACCGGCTGTGATTCATCGACAAGGTTTAGCATTCCTTTGTTTCTCCCAAGAACTTCTCTTCGCACACGCAGATGTCTACTGGGTTTGGATAAGCTGTGAAGGTTATGCAGATAGAAAGGAGGAACGTGAAGTTTGACAATCAGGGTCTTTCGCTGTGTAGGGTCCTCAGAATCGTTGTATGAATGGACCTCCTTCGCTCCTTTGAAATTTTCGATGTTTGCTTCGTCCGAATCTCTTGTCACGGAAGTATACACCAAGGAGGTTCCATGAATATTTGATACCGGTAAGCTGCTGAATTCTGGGCTCGAGCCATAAACTCTGGTCTGTTCGTGGGCCAGATCCTCGCTTGCTAGTGTTACTTCGCCGTTAAACTGCTCACTACTCTGAGTAACCTCTAGACAAATTGGATTTTCCGCTGAAGAGCCAGGTTGAGTATGGCCTAATTTCAAAGGGAGAGGCGGTAGGAGAGTGTCTTTTTGGCCTTTTGCTGATAATACATTCTCTTCTGATTTGAGGATGGTCTCGAGCAATGGTGTTGTGGGAGGATTGGTAGAATTGAACTCGGCTTCCGGAACACTGGACTCACAAGGCTGATGCTGTAAATATATGCATTCTGATTCTGGTCCGCTACCCTCGTTGCTCCGAGAAACATTGTGCCAACCTAGAGGAGAGTAGTCCGGGGTACGCAAAGCTCCTATAGTTCCACTCACACCTACGGTAATAATCTCTCCTCCGACAACCTGCCGAGGCAACATGGATGAAGATGAGCTTGATGGGGAAATGCATTGTGTAGAATTGAATTCGGTCCTGGGGGTAGGTCGCATCGGAGTGCTCGGTGGAATCATCGCAATATTTGGGGAGGTACTTCGAATTCGAGGGTTCACAAGCGCCGAATTAATATCTAGATGGAGTTCGGGCTATTGCGAGAGGTTTAGCGATACTGTAGGGAATACATAGTGTAGTATCTCACCTTATTTTCGGGAATGGAAGTCCTATTGTCACAGCCATATTTGCCAGCCGCTTTAACCCCACCTAGTAGTTCAGGCCTATGAATTGTATCATCTAGTGTTGACAGCTCCTCACCCTGTTCATCATTCAAGTCCTCTAAAAATTCTTCAACCGCTCGTTTTCTTGGTTTTTGCCGACGGTTCAGAGGTAGTTGCTTTTCATTATCTTGTGAAGGCCCGTAATGAACATGTCGCTCCCATATTGCCTTGAACCTTCCACTCTTTTGCAGGCCCCCATCACTATTTTCCTCAAGATAGCAGAGCTGCAAGAGTTGCTCCGTATGATATTGGACACGGTTGCAAAGAATCGTACTGAGCCGGTACTGCTCTACTTCAGACAGGCACGCAAGATGTGTTCCTTGAAAGAGGTATAGAGCGACACCGAGTGGGACTTCAGCCTTTGATATCGTATAGAGGTCGTGTTCGTGCATATAGATTTGAAGCCGCTTATCAGCGGAGGTGGGCCACATATGATTCGGCTTTTCGGAATAAGTATATGGGTACTAGGCATACGAATGAGGATTTAAACATACCGATAACAGCCACTCCCTTGTGAGCCCCGCCCCGGACTCTTCGCACTTTGAAACCAACACTACTGAACGAATTAGGATCAGGCTATAACAAAACAGTAATTAGAAGTAGTTTGCAAAACGTACGCTCTTGTATATACCCCAACAGAGCCTTCGAATTCGGCCGATTTGGTGGTGCAGCCCAAGGATTCAAAGTGTGGTATGTATCTATAGCAGCTAGACCATTTTCTAAATGGCAATCCTCAATCCGTACGTTCTCGGTTTGCTAAGTATATAACTTCCGTCAGCCTCACGAGCAAAGCCCGTATGTAATTTCGAAGGATCAATGACTGTAGGGTGGTTGCTAGAAGAGAGAACTCATAAAAATGGGCTCATAGCGTCTAGCTTGTAGCTCCTAGGCGATGGCATAAGAAACGCCATTCTAGGGTGTAACATTAAAAATCATCAAGTTTTCAATCTTCTAAATAGAGCGAATCCTTGACTATAGTAAAGAGATATATGTTAAAGATGCTAATAAAGAATGGCCAAGCGAACTACAAACACTATAGTTAACCTATGTGATTGGCTCAAAAGCCCACTTCATTCTTGACTCTTGGGGAATCAGTGCACGAGTGTTCCTCGCCGACTATTTGTGCAGTCAAAGAATCACTAACCTGTATCGATGAAGTTGACTTTGCTCTCCATCGTTTCTTGGAAGTAGAAGAAACCTCAGAGGCATCTCGGCCTGTTGACCACTTGCGAGCCTCATCTTTTTCGCGTTTGAGTCTCTGTTGATAATTGTAGAAAGACCGTAGACGGAAAATCTGACTCATAATATCATGAATCCTACATTGATTTAGAGTTAGCTCCAATAGTCTAAGGTTTATTCTCAACCGACCGATCGTAATCACCAGGCCACGCCAAACCAACTTGTGATTCTCGGGTCACTACGTCTCCAAAATAAACTCTGGCGTTGCGTTCATCGTTTTCAGTGAGAAAGCAGCGTGCACATTCTCGCGTAAGCGGTCCTGTTATTGTTTGGCTTGTCGGAAGCTTTTCTCCTCGCGATTCAAATGTCGCTGTGAACAAACTGACGTCTTTTAGAAGATCGACCGAATTTCGCACAGGGCCATCTTTGTAGTAGCCAAGAGCAGCACACCAAGAATCGAAGTTGTCTTTGTGCTGAGGATTTTCCGTCATGTTATTACTTTGGAAGTTAAAGTAGAACTGGGATATATACAGCATAGACCAAGAAGATTTATCGCCTTTTCATGTGGATCTGAGAGGTACAAAGCCTGCCAGAAAATGTTCTTCCACAGCAGCAGCACTCATTGGCTCAGAATACCCATTTATTAGACGTTGAATATAAGGAACACGAGGGAAATTTTCAGGTGGCTGCATCCTGAGAGGAATTGTTATCAAGGCGGAAGTGGGGTCGAACGACCCTCCATATGAAAAAGCAAATTCTAGCAGGCAACTTCCAACAGCTCGACACTAGGCCAGGGCCCTAGAAGTCCGTGAACTATTGTTTATTGCTTCGCTAAATCCTCAATAGGAGTTCCTAGCTTGGAATTGATACGCCAGCAACGAGTGGCGCACCAGACATGCATACGGAAACAAAAAGAGGCACGTATGAAACGCCAATTCACTATACTACACTGAGTCACCGAGACTTACAATGCATAAAGCTTTAGGGCCCCTAGTATATTTGGGTGAAAGGGTTGCTTGCCCTATATAAAACATCTAATACTGCTTCTGTTTGTGATATATCGTATTGTCTTTCTCTGTTTGGGTGCGGTAGAACGTTCCAACCTTGCAGGGTAGCCTTTGTGTAACCTACAGGATCTATACGAGCAAACTGGGTTTTCATGAAAGCCCGATTTTTAATAGATTCAAAGGGGGATGAGCAAGTGTACAGTCGGATATTATCAATTTACCCCTTTCATAGTCTCTGCATTCCGTCGACCTGGGTTAAACTTGAGAAGGGGAGGTAAGAGAAAAACTCATTACTTTGCTGGGGCCCCTGTGTTGGTGGCTAAAAGTCATCCTATTGACTACGCTAGCCGAGGCTCTCATATCTTTCCTTGGCCTTATCCTTGGTTTTGTTGAGGAAGTCGGCATAACTTCCGACAGTTTGGCGCTGTGCTTCCTCTGCAGCGTCACCGATCTTGCCTCCAACAGCCCCGAGACCAACACCTTGAGAATAGAGTTCCGTGCTTATTACTTCGGTTCGGCCAGTGCCTTGCGCTCCTAATCCCTCCCCTGCAGTCCAGCCCATTTTCCCCAGCAGAGATGCACCTTTTGACGGAACAGGGGGCTCTTCTTTTTTTGCAGCTTCGTTCCCTTCAGCTGCCTTTGGTGGACGATTGTGCTGCGCAGCTGGTTGCTTTGGCTGGTTGAATGCTTGACGACGCTCTTTCGCTCTATCACGATAGGCAGAGCTCTCCTCCGCCGCATCTTTGGGCTTGCCAAGTTTCAGCATCGCCTTAGCAACTAGCTCGTCGTTCTTCAAGTTATCCCGATGTAATTGGCTCACACGCTCATGTTTGTTAACTTCAGCCTCCGTCTTGAATTGTCTTGCACATAACAGGCAGCAGTTACGTTTGAGATCAGCGAAGCTCTGTTGTGGGGGTGTGCTCGACCCCACTTCTTTTGCCTTCTCTCGTGGCTTTGTTATGAGAGACGAATCAACTTTCTCTGGTGCCGGGATTCCATGAATTTCCGCATGTCGATTGGACCAAAATTGAAGATGCGGTGCAACAACCTTTGGATCTTTCTCCATTTTTCTCTTCTTCGGCTTGCTCTCTGTTTCTTTACTAGAAGCCAAAAGACCTTCATGTGCTGCAGCTGCGGCTAATCTGGAATGCTCGGTGGTTTCCTTCCTCTTGTGGGGTAACGGCTCATCATGAACAGCTGTAACAAGCTCGCTAGCGTATGCAGCTTCATCCCAGTACATCAGTTTGACCGCTGAATTGGAAAGAGGGCAGAAAGTATACGACGAGACATCCTCTCCAAAGACATTAAGGACTGGTACAAAGACTCCAGCGTGTATGTAAGAAATAACCACGGGTTTTGAAGAAATTGTGAACTTTTCTGCGGTATTATACTTAGCCATAGCAGCTTGCGCATCTTCGACAGTGCTAAACTCGGCAAAGCCATATCTCCAACTATCATTCGATTTCCTATCGCGGATCAGCAGAACGCGTCGGAGTGAACCTTCTTTAGCGCCTAGGCTAGAGTCGTTAGAAGTGGAGGCAATTTTCGTCTTCTTCATAACTGGGCCGTCTGTTGGAGGCGATATCGATTTTGTCTTATACAACTTGCTGACACCCTTCGCTAAAAGCTCTTCGTTCACTCCGGGTTCTAATCCACGAAGAAGAAGGAATTGTGAGGCTGTGCTATCTAGCGATGCGTCGCTATCACCGGTGGTGGCAAAACCTGAGAAGGATGACATATTGGTCTGGGCTACTACAACTCCATGTGCCGTGGCGCCTTGACTTCGTTAGATAGAGATGGTTGATGTTTAGTGTAATTGGCTTACGGGTTCTTGGAGCATTACATCGAAAGCATAGCGTTCGATGAGAGAAGTTTGGAATATAGCACTATGGGACGTGAGCACATAAAACCCAACAGCTCATCGCAGAACATACTACTTCACATTTCCAATCATCTTCGCCCTTACCAGCCTTGTCTCGATCATCCCTCTCACGGCTATATGCTATTCTAACTTTCGAAGGCTGTGTTGGAGCTGATTGGCTAGGGTCATAAGAACCATAGAGGGATAAGGTGGGATAATGCTCTTCGAGAAAGCGTCTTGCCTCGGGAATTCCAACGAACTGGGCAAATGCGAATTGTCGAGATTGACCTGGCAGCAATTTTGAGCAAGTTTCCAAAGTTTGATATAGTTTACCCACCTGTTCTCTTGTCCTTGATCAACCTGACCTCTTCTAATCCCTCAAGCCTGAGACTATGCTGAAGTTCATTCAAAATCTGTAAATCCAAAGAACGACCAAAGAGGCCGATTCTATTCTTAGCCAGAGTTCCAATTGCTACTTGATAAACACTTATGGTAAATAGGTATAGGCTATGGGGCGAGAGTCCGTAGAGGGAGAGAAATGGGGCGGCCAACGTCTTCCTGTGTCATATCTATAGGGAGTCCTTCCAGGATCACATTCCGGTTTGGTGCCCCTCCAAAATACGGCGAGCGGCTACGACTTCGTGGCGACCGATATCCTTCTTTATCTCGATCTGTATACCGTCCTCGTCCTTCTCTTCTAGGAGATCTTGAGCGCGCTCGTCCCGATCGTTCATAGCGGTCTGGATAGTTCGAATTATGTATTCTGTCGCCCGCAGGTCCTCGTGGAGGTGTTCTTGAGTTATCTTGAGACATCCAATATCAGCACACGTTCAAGGTAGGTTCCTTTTCCACACTGTCGTTTACCCTTCCGCGAAACGTGGTAGCTCTGGGGCATCTCGCCGTGGTAGTCGTCGTCGTAAGGTTGATCGTCGTACATGGTAGTTTTGTTAAAACAAGAGGACTGTACTAAATATGCGGGTTTTGTTTGCTATGTGTTTGAGCAAACTTTGCGACACATAGAAAGCTGTTGCCTTGCTCAAAGTCGTACTGAAATTCAATAAAGAGACCCCTCGGAGTTAGCTTCTCTTGATGACATGGGAAAGATGATCACGTGAAAGCATCTAGCCCCCATTCCTTTTTCTTGCGACTAACCACGAGAAAACAGAGCTTTACACAGCTCGATTTTCATTTATGACAAGAAGTCTATGTAAGTTACTATTTCTCAAATCATGTCTAGGGAAATCGACGAAAAGAACTGCTATGTCGCCTTGACAAACGACCATTTGAATGCACAATCAGTGATGGATAAAGTTCGAAGTCCAAAAGCGGGAGCAATTGTTCTTTTTGCTGGTAACAACCTTCATTTCTCTTCCAAACCTTCTCTGATCTCGAAAAGGTACCACCAGAGATAATTTTGCCGGCAAACCAGTAAAAGAGCTTCAATACACATCATATGAGCCTCGAGCCTTGCAAACTATGCTCACCATATGCAAAACAGTTAAAGAAAAACACTCTCTTACTGGAATTGCTATGATACATCGGCTTGGGGTTGTGCCCATCGCTGAAGAGAGCATACTGATTGCGGTCTCTTCACCTCATCGTCAGGAAGCTTGGAGAGCCGGTGAAGAAGCGTTAGAAGAGTGCAAAGAAAAAGTCGAGGTTTGGAAGAAGGAAGAGTTCAGCGGTGAGGAAGGAGTCTGGAGAGCAAATAGAGATGGAGCTGTGGGGGTACGAATAGACGGTGGGAAGGAAATTGAGAAAGAGCTCGAAAATGACTCTGAGAATGAGCATACTACGCAACCTCATGGCCCAGTTCTTCGCCCAGTTAGACCTGGGGAAAGAGGACATGGACCAGTTATAAGTCACAGATAAGAACTTGCCTTGGTTGTTAGGGCAAATTTTAGTTTCTGTACAAACTTGGAAGATTAAGCTTAGGGGTATTGTATTGTCTAAGAAATGAAATTGCCTATATTCAGACATACCTAGGTTACAATACTAGAAATAATACCTCCTTTTGGTCTACAAGCCCTTCGTAAGAAGGGAAAGCTCTAGGTTCGAGTACTTGCTCTGAGCGAACAATACAGCTCCATATAACGACAGAATCATATAGAGCATATCTCTTTTGGAATATTTCTCGCTTTTTGTTTCAGAGTCCATCTTGTAGTGATATACCTCTACCCCAAGCGAAATATACCTCTTTCAGACCTGAAATTCGCCTAGTTTCTTACAGGTTCGAACGTTACATATTCGACCCACGAGGCACGAATGGGATTTAAACATTGACATTTGTCGTTGTAGTCCAGTGTTGGTCTTGCTCCAACTTCAAAACTACTTACGAAATTTCTCAAAGTGACACTCTCGCAATGAAACCTTGCAGAATGCACACCTCGTACCCGCGGCACATGACTCCTAGGGTATGCTCTTGCTATTCGTGATTCGTGTATTTCCTAGCTCAGACTATAGAGGATCTACCAACAACAATATCCACCATCGACAACCTAAAGATAGATAAGCGCGGATTCTGCATAACTCAAATATAAAATACTTACAATATCACTACCATTAAGATAACTCGAAGCATCACTAGCCATCCACACAATTGTGCCTTGGAGCTCGCTAGGATGACCCAAACGTCCCATGGGCACATCCTTTACCCACCCTTCCTCAATATGATTGCCCTCTCTTTCCAAAAGGTCAATAATTAGGTCAGTTTTCATGTAACCAGGGCAAAGACTGTTGACTCTGATTCCCTTGGACCCCCACTACAAAGCATGAGTACGGTTGAAAAATTTAGAGAGTGTATATTCATACCTCGGTTGCAAGTGAACGACCCATTAGAGATACGGCTGCTTTTGACTAGATATTAAATCAGCTCATTTCGAGGATAAGATCAATTTTCTAGCTCGATCAAAAAATTGCCAGCTGCTTCAAATTGAACGGCTTGTGGACTGAAATGCCGTTTACACACTGAAGACAACAATACACGATAATCACAATGGCACGAAACACCAAATTGTGATCTCGAGCTGGGTTCCAAGAAGGATGGAGGATCGGAATTATTCCATGCAAAGGGCCTCCCTTTTTTGGTTTGGCCAATGGCACTATGTACCTCATCATACAAGACCCGCTACTACAAAAATAGTGAAGATAATAGGCCCATAGCCAGACAAGCTACTTGCTTTTATATCTTTGTGAGGAGTTGGGGGAATACTTACTGCATTATATGCAGCCTGCTTCTGCGGCCTTACGCAAATCATGGAACTCATACTTGAGACCAGAATCAGGTTCCCCTTTATCTGCGAGTCTATCCAGTATTTTCCAGCTTCTCGAGCAAACAGAAAGCTCCCATTCAGATTTACATCCATCATCTTTTTCCATCGATCAAAGGGGTAGTTTTCACCCTCGAAATTCTCCACAATTCCCGCGGCAGTAACAACAACATCAACCTTACCAAAATCCTTCACAATTGATCCCCATGTGTCCTGAACTTGTATCTCGGAAGTGACATCACAGGCATATGCTCGGAGTTCGGGTGTGTACGAGGTGGATATGGAGGGTTGGGAGGAGATATGGCTTTTGATATACTCAATTGAGTCGTGGCCGCTTTGCAAAGATAGGTCAACACAGGCACCTCTCGCGCCACTGAGTGAAAATGCTGTGAGGAATTCCTTTCCAAGGCCACGAGCTGCTCCCGTCACAACACAGGTCTTGCCCTCGAGGGAGAAGGACGGCAGCGTCATGATAGATCGACCGCTTTGCCTCCCCGGAATCCATTTCCCGATCGACCTGCCAAATGCAATTCGTCGTGCAGCAATCGCAAAAGCGGCCATTATGAAGGTATCGATATGTGGTGGCCGAGGAGGAGCAATCAGATCGTGGTGAAACCTAGAAAAGAGCAGTCACTGTAAGAAAGTCCTTTGTGACGGTGTAGAACAAGGGCGGAAGGGGAGGCAACCCCTCTCCTCGCCGAGGTGCAAGCCATGTGCATCGTGACAGCAGCATAAGCTTGTTGCCCTTTTGCTGGGAAATAATGGTGGGTTGCCTTGAGCCCAAGACATTTAGAGAAGGGGAAGGCCTTCCGGGGCTGCTAAATCGCTAAACCTTCCCTATGGTAGAAAGAGTGGGGCCACCAGATATCACTCGATCAACTTCTTTTTGCTTTTCCAAAGCTCGTAAGTTAGAATTTGATCATCAGCTGGGTTTAGCTGTAGCTTAATGCCTTCTCTAAAATTATGCTTGAGTAGTCCCATTAGGAATCCCCAAGCTCGCCAAGTTCAAAAAGATCAGGGAAGCGCTGAGACGGATCACACTAATTCAAAGGATAATAGGAAGCAGGATGGCAAGTTCTCAGTAGCTGTGATGGGCTATCTACCTTTAGAGGGAAAGTCTTGTTAATCTGCAAATCTCGACCTCTCTCTCCTGACACAAAGATCACTTCTGATGATCCACTTTTCTCCCTCTATCACTTCACGGCCTTCGTGCTGTACATTATCAGTATATATCAATCGGAAACTCGATCACAACAGCTTACCAGCATACACTCATTACCGTGCTTGTGCAGCAGCAACATACCCGTCTCTAAACCAACAACAATCTCTTTCTGAAGAACATTTTTCTTCCCGGGAAGATCATCAGGATAAAATACGGTCTCTCCACCTTGGCAACCTGTTGCTGGTGATGTCAAGTAAAGCAGCATTGTCCACGTCGTCCTTGCTGGTGTGGGTACTGGCTTTGTGTTGAGCGATAAAATGTTTGATTCGTCATCTAAATAACTGTTGGAAAGAGCTTCTAAGATGAGCTAGATATTCGAAACTCACAATGTTGATCGAAGAATTGGCCTTTAGTATATCTATAAATTCGAATCTTAGGGTTCAAACCAATAGGCTCTCCACCCCTAAGTTACTGTTGGTGATAATTCCAAATTGTCTCATAGTGAAAAGACATACCACAATGCATTCCTCTCTTCTGGTGTCATGCTCTCCTCATATCCAATGTCTCCATCCCTTCCACAAACCAGCTCTCTCAGACCAGTTTCTACCCACAATCTATTTGCAAAAGCCTCATCCATAATCTGAAAGCGATCATTGACTCTTAGCGCCTCGCCTTTCTTTGGCTTGCCCGGTGTCGTCGTCAACGGCAGTTCCTTCAAAAAGGAAACATAATTCTTGCACAAAGTCCCAGTCCAGAAATTTCGCGCAACCACGATTTGGGAATCGACGATTGTCTCAAATGCTAAATCGGATGCTGGGAGAAGAGGTTTGAATGCAGGCCAGTTTGGTGGTGGTTGAGGTGACTCTTCAACCTTGGACGAGGTTTTGGCCTTGGGATTGGAATGCTTCTTCGGTGCCATTCTAGATGGTTGAAAACTTTGGAAACCAAAAAAAGAAGATATGTTTATGTCTTGGATCGATAAGGCATCCAATATTTGTATGTTTTAATCTCTTATGTTGTAGCCTAGTGGTGGGTCGAGTTTGAACATTTATCAAGGATTGAACAACAAATGGTGTTCATGAGACAACCACTTTTCGTCTCATCATCCGCTCACAACACAACATACACCATCAATTTGAAATCGCAATGAAATTCATAATTTCTTCTTCACGCGCACTAGTGCACTCTTGGCATCCAAGTAGTCAAGGATTGCGGGCTGAGCATTATCGTGAATAGCCTCTACATTCCTTGCATCGCGAACCCCGCAGTTGGGATGCGAACATACATACCTGCCATCTTCAAAGCTTCAAAGCGCGTGATAGTGATTCAAACTTTACCCTCTTGGCTTAGCAATAAGTACATGGTCGCATCATCCATATTATTTCTCACTCTCTTACCTTTTTTGTCCTTTTACGTTCTCCGTCAGCTACACTATCATTTCAAAATGTCTAGGTCTTTGCTTTTCTCTCTTTACATTTTCACCCAGATTCTGCGCGTCTATTAGGACTATGTACAGGCATCGTGGTTCTCAGATCGGTCTTTTGCAATTCGAAAGATTCAAAATCCCGGTGTTACCACATAACACAATTCTCAAGGAAATCCATCCTTACCCAGTCTCTACAGCTATAAAGTCAAGAAATTAACTATTTCAGACTACGAGCTCTGTACCAATATGTTAAGAATAGTATTTTATTCAACAATACACAAAACCGACATAAAAATAATATGCTCAACTGTCCTCCCAGGACTCATTGCAGCTACTGACTATTCACAAATCATAATCTTCACTACACAGAACACCTAATCAGTTACCAGTATTACTCCCACTCCTATAGTAGTAACAGCTTTATGAGCCCGAAAAGTCTCAAAAACAAACACAGGTGCTTTATCCTAACCCTTTAACATTCATAAAAGATATAGCTTCATACTTCCCTGCACGATACCAATCTATGGTAGCTAATTTTCACCAAGCACAAACAAATATCACCGCCTCAATATGTAAAAGAGATCATAACAGCCAACAAACCTACAAAGCTATCAAGGAAGTCTGGGTCGTGCGCATCGCAAGCACCTCCATAAAACTCGCCTCAACCATTCAGATATCAACCACGCTGGAGAATGCAAATATTCCTGTTGTCGCTCAGATAGAGTCTTCTACTACAATGGCGAGAATTTTCATCGTGTGTAGCGAGTTTCCATATGCAGTGATGAGCAACGATATTACGGCAAGTATGATGAGGATTTGTGATAAAGTGTAATGACAGGGTGGGCCAAGCTGTTTAAGGTGAGGTAGCACTAGTACCTGTAAGGGGGTGACGAGTTGGAAGATGGGAACAGCGACTATTATGGCGGTAAGAGAATTGGAGACTGTGACTAGGACGTTTTAGTTAGTACATGGTATTGGTGCAAGTTAACCAGGTGGTTCGTATGACCACTAACGGAAAGGGTGAGAATGACACAGACCCGACGAAGGGTAGCTCCAAAAAGAAATCCGTAAGTGGTTGGGAACGGATGTGATGATGGGTAAATTTGCTTAGGAAGAAGCAGGAAGAAGGTGTGTTGAAGCGTCGCAGCTTAATGGCAACCACATATGAAATACCCGACGACTGCAACTAACACAACCACAGTGCCCCTTAAACTCTGTATTGAAGAAGATGAGAGCTAACCAATCATAGCCTAAGAATTCTTCACTGTGAAGACTTTTAATCATTCAAATTGTCTTTCATGCGTCTGGATAACGCGGCTGGTGTGAAAGAAGAAACGAGGTCATATTTACAGCAGCGGCACAACCAATGAGCCAAGGGGTTAGAGAGATAAGTGAAATGAGGCTGGAGGAGGGTAGAAACACTATTACCCACGATCCATGGATTTCAAAAGGTAGTAAGAATGAACTATTGGAATTTTGGCACTTTAAGAAAACCTGGTTTGAAGACCGAAATTTTTACCCGCAACATTTCTCCACTAATTACTGTACGAGAGTTGTTTCTCAGCTCCAGTGCCCTTATGCATATTAGCCAGTGTGCCGTAGCGACTAGCAATAGATCTAAAATTTTCGGCAGGATATCAATGTTGTCAATGCAGGGAATTTCTAGACAATCCCAGCATTGCGTTAACCAAAGTGAAATGAATGAGGCTTGCGATTTTCACCTCCCTTTCCACACCCATAGTGATCGGTGCGCGGCGGACTGAAAAAACTTTCGACTCGGCTTGCTGATATGGAAGAAAAAAATGGTTGACTGTTGCCAAGGAACAGTACCAGGAATAAAATGTGCGCATTCAGGAATAGTGGCGATTGATGGTATAAGATCGTTAGAGAAAACCGATATTTGAGGGGTAGGAGAGATATGAATAGCAGAAGTGGAGGACACAGCGCCAAACCTTTTGAATTGCACAATGCACAATTTTAGGCATTTCTGTTTGCTCATTTCTAAAGTGTTGAATAGCAAGCCTTCTCCGTATAATCATTTGCTAACGTGACTTGAAGCAGATACATATAGAGCAGGACTTGCCTGTGAACCTGACACATTAATGGAATTGGAAATTTGACAGAAACGAAAGAATCAAGTACTTGTGTGGAAACCTTATGATGACATGATATTCTTGACGGTATCCACCTAAGCAGGAAAGGAGCAGAACTGAGATGGCTTGCATCTCTCCCTATATTTCGAGCTTTGAGAAGGTAAAGCTGTAACGTATATTTCGTTCCTGGCACATCTTGTCTGAACAGCAACATATTTGCAGCTAGTGAGGATAATCCCAAATAGAAAACTAATGGCTCTAGGTTCCATATGTTGTCTTTTCGGAGGGCGATGCAGCGTAGGTATTAAAACTGACCTTTACTCAGGTTCATTCGAAAGGATTGATGGCCCGTAGAAGTTATCATTGAGAACTAATCGTGGAGGGGTTGGCCCAACTGGCGTATATGATGCAGGAATACTGTTTGGATCCACAATGACCCCACTTAGATGCGGATTGTCAACCTGGGCAAAGTCTGTTTGTAGGCTATCGAAGCGAAAGGTTTTGAATTCATTCGAGATTTCTCCCTCGAAGGCAGCGAACCAAGACTCGTATTTGTCAGTACCGTCGAGCAATTGCCCGAGAATTATGGACAATTTAAGTACTCCTTTAAAATACTCTTTGATCAAGAGTAGGTTCTCAGAATCCTGTAGAGTTTGGTTGAGAGCAACAACTTCGAATTCTTTCAAAGCTCTGATGACGTCGTCCAAAGCCTGGAGGATCAAATAGCGAGCTTCCTGATAGTCAGCAGTGCTGCGTATACCCTCCGAAAACTTGTTTTTGAGACGTCTGGTCCCGCTAGTAGCGCTTTCCAAGCACTTAGCCACCTCGATGCAGATGTTTTCCAGTGTTGGTTGGGGGTTCCTGTGTTGAAGCCACGAAATTTGTAGCGCATGCCAGGACTCAAATTCATCTAACCGCGCCCATCGTGACTGCCCTCCTCCCGCGGTGCAATCCACTGGACTGGAAATCTGTAAGGTCTTTGCATTGTCCTCGTCCATCTTGACGAACGATTCCAGAAGACGAACAATGCTGGTAAGACTTGACATCGTCAGAACTAAAGCCTTTCTAAATTAGATCAATGTTTCGGAAGTGGGCTAATCTGAAACTTACACTCTGGGGAGAAAACGCTGGAGAAAAACTTGAAATTTTATTTCAGGAAAGTAACAAATTTCAACAAATATACTAGAACCTTTGCAGCTTTAATATATTGCAGTTGCTGTTAGACCACAATGGCCAGGGTTTGTACAGAATAATAGAGTTTTAAGTAAGATGAACTCCTAGTGAGATGCAGGCTATGTTATTGAGAACTTAGGTGGTCAAGTATCCGTGATAAATTTCCCATATTTACCAATAATCAAATCAAAAGAGGTAACTCATCGCTTATACCGATCAATTTGGATGGATGCGTTTCTTATCCTACATTCTTCCACTCACCCTGCCTCGCTTTGAGTGGTATCCCCAGAAAAGCAATTCTACCCTTCAACGTTCGGGAGCACTCCCGCGATGACACTAACCACACTGAGGATCCCGTAATATGTGATTGAGGTTTAGATGTCCGACATACTTCAGATACTGCCGTGTTCTGGAAGCGGCGAAATAAGACATGGTGTTGTCAGAAGCTGGTGGCTGCTGTGTGGAAAATCTCAGCCAAGAAATCCGGCGAGTTAAACAAAAGTTATTAGGTCATGCTGACCATAGCACGTTGTATACAAGTTGAACAAGTTTGGAAAACATGGGTGTGGTGAATATGAGAGACCCTGAGCACCTGAGTGCTGTTGCCACAGTGCCAGCTTGTTTCGACGTGGCGAAGCCGAATTCAAAGGATGGGACAACGCCTGCATGTCAAGTATTTGATCTTAAAAGGTGGCGGTCTGCATATGCATTCAATAGTTAGCTTCTGTGTTTTAGTGGTTCCGAGGAGAATAAATGAGTTCAAACGACGGATAATGTGAAGAAGCGATTGTTAGTCTTCAGCTTCAGCAGCAATGGCATGATTTGATTGCGATGCATATTATTGTGCCTTCAATACTGTAGGGGTTCGAGTCATAGTCATATTTTTTATGGCCCGATATCAATATTATATTTCGACAGAAGAATTCAGTCAACGGTACAGGAAGTGGCAGAAATTTGGTCTCATAGACCCCTCATCCATTGTGAACATCAAGCCAAGGCGCGCCTCAGCGTATGTTTGGCCCTGTAGGAGGCACTGCGGGGTTTAGGATCTTATCTGATTCAAAGATTTTTTCATTGATGAGGGATTTTCAACATTCGGAAAAACGACCTTGAATCGGATACAACTGCAAGTATGGTGTGTTTATGATAAGCTCTCTCGAAGTTCTGGATTATTATTATTATTTATGGGTTGATGTTGAGATTTGGAACTTGGTCTAGACCAATTTAAGCGAGGAAGAGTCAGGATAATTTTGATTGAGGAGTACTCTGACTAAGAAATATCTGGTGTATATAGATAAATTGAATTGTTGTGGTAAAGTATAATGTTCCACACCAACATAATAAAAGAAACCTTATTTGTTTGGGCACCTTTTTATCCGTTTTCTCTACTTAATTTAGGGGGTATGCTGTTGAAATTTTTGGAGTGTACAGAGTTGTTCCTGTTGGCTGCAAGATGAAACGAATATTTCCCAAATCAGCAATAAACAAAGAAAATGGAATTAGGTCTCATGTATGTTCTAAAACTACCTTGGATGTTATAAACTCGTATTATTAGCTCCTTATCCAGCTAATGGATCCAAGGCTCTTGAAGTACACTCTAGAAACAAATTTTACTTAGAGATATTTTATTTTTGGAAGATCAAGTATATTCTATTAAATCAAGCCATTTATTTAAGCTAGAGCAAAAAATAGATGGAATTAAGGCTAGTTATACTTTGTTGAATATTACTGGTAGTCGAGAATAAACCTGCTAACAACTTTAGAGAGACTGTAACTTAAGTAGAGTATGATTGCCTATTAAAGATGCTTTCCGTAAATAGAATTTTTTTTTTTGATTTAACACGTTGATAGTATAAATATCATCATACCTAAAAAGTGAAAAAGAAAAAGAAAAAAAAAGAAAATGTAAATTTAGAAACGATATTCAGATTCCTTTTGATAGCTCAAAATAATACACTCGACGTGGGACTCGAACCCACAGCCTCGAGATTAGAAGTCTCGCGCGCTACCATTGCGCCAGCCGAGCTGATTTGTTATGGCGAAACTCCTTATTTGATAATGTAAAGTTATCATGTGGGTGGGGTAAAACTGACGCAGGGTACTAAACATTTCATGTGGCGCTTAGCGGGCTATCGAAGGCCGCTATACCGCTGACTCACGCCGCTCTAAATGACTCGACTCAACACTTCAATTAAAGGCTTAAGCAATAGCTTTGCCAGCGCCAGGAAGTGCGCAAGGCCTCCAATATCGCGGCTGCAGGTTTGGAAAACATCAGAGAATTTAACGGGTAGTTTTGGGTTTCAATGTTTTTTAACTTGCAATATCTAGTGGGTTACTCATCAATAACGCGGGCTCCCTCACTAAAATACTAGGAGTGCACGAGGTCACTTTATCAACAGTTGAGCTAGATACACCTGTGGGGAATTCTACTTTCAAATTGGATTTCATCAGCCTTAATCCTCTCTCGGTCTTCAGCCTAGGTAAGCATCACTCTCAAAGAACTGCTTGATGTTTGGTCGACTTTGAACGGCATCGACCAATTGAATCAATCTTGGGTACTCCTTCAAATCCCTTCTCCCATCTTGGATTAAGTTCTCATCATGGCATAATTGGAATAAAACTAGATCAGCGTATGTAATCTCATTTCCGATAATGAATGGCCCTTTCTGTGAAAGATCCGAACCCTTCAGATGTGTCTCGATGGCCTTTAGAAATCGAGCTCGATTGCCTTGCTTGTGCTTGGGGTAATCCTCTTTCTGATTATTCGAGAAAAAAGCGCCGATGAAAAGGGTTCGCCCTCAATACATATGTAAGCTGTTTTTGTAGAACTAAAATTGTAAGGAATGGGACTAACAATCACTGACAATATCACAAATCACATCTGCCAAGTACTTCTCGTCCTCAGTCTTACCGTCATAGGCACCCAATTGCCTTCCCCAGTGCCTCAAAATTGCATAACTTTGAGTGAGGATCTTGCCATTTGGCATCTCAATGATAGGTATGTTTCCACATGGATTCATTTTAGCAATGGGTCCACTGTGCTTGTGCTGTGGCCATTCTTCAAAAGTGTATCGGATATCTTGGTAAGCTGCACCGGCATCCTGTAAACGTTGCCAATCGTGAGTATTTTACTCTAAGAAGCCATTTATCAACTTACGATAAGCATGAGTCGAACGGCTTGGCCACGACCTCTTGATTGAAAGTCAAAGTAATGGATAGTTGGAACACCGCCGATGGCGTTGTTGGCTGCATTTTCAGTGCCGTAAGTTAATGTGTGAGGCATGTTTCCTGTCTAAAAGAATGATATCGATCAGTTGATGTGGTTTCGTTCTAGCGCAGGATATCTGCTATGTACTGTAAACAAAATCCGGGTCCTTGATCCCTGTGAGATAACGCCCTGGCCCACTTATATTGCTAAAATGGTTCTGACGTAACACCCGGACCACAAGAATGCCTTTTGACAGCAGTATTATGAACTTGAGATCGATGGAATGGCTTTGGGGGGGGGGGGGTGGGGGGGTATAATCAATATTTCCGAAATCACAAGAGAAACTTGCATTAAGCTCAGGTGAGTAAGTCCAAGAGTCCAGAACGCTGAACTTTACAAATCTGAAATCATAATAGAATTACGAGTCAAAATGGACGCAGGCAGCGACAGTGCCGAACTAAAGGCCTTGTTAAATATACCGCAATAGAACCTCGCCACTGTCCTAAGACCTGTGCAAGAAAAATGTTAAGGGCGTAGTTTGAAATAGGCCGGTTACAAGAACGTAGGATAATAGGAAATCACAATGAGATACGAATCCAAACTCGTGATAAATTTGAGAATTAGATTATGAGTTAAGCCCTCTAGGTATATAAGATTGGTAGCAAAGAGACACTATGAGGAAGTGTGCAACAGAGCCAAGGCGTGGTTTTTCTTTATGAACCGTGCGATCAAGGCTAGCAATAAAACACCATAACAAATTTGTATTATGAAGGGCTCATACGAGCGAAATAATACGCAAGGTTTTGCATATCGAGATGTGAAAACCAACAGATATTTGCATTACTCGGATATGAGTGGGACCCGAGAATGAGCCCAGCTTCCCGAGATCGGGAGCCCAAACCCGAAGGGCGCTAACCAGGATTAGGAGAGCTGTCGAGAGGAAAACCGCCAACTGTTTCGCGAAGCATCTCCAACGGGGGGTCTGCTTCAATTCTTCCAGCCACATACGGACAGTTAGAGAGTAACATCCGTTCGCGGCTATCCAACTCCAGCTCACCACCTGCGGCGGCTCTCCTCTCAATGGCATTTCTACAACCTCCCGCCATGTCGCAACCACAGACCTCATCTACCCCTTCTACAAATACCGAATCACGATCCCCATTCTTTTCACAACGTTCAGCGCGTCAATTGGGTTTATTTGCCGTTGGAACTGCTTTTTTTGCAGCTTCGACAGTTATCACACGACGCTCACTCATTAGACGGTACAAAGCAACTGTCCCGAAATTCTATCAGCAGAGTAATCGACCAAATGCGGATGTCAATGGAGCAATGGAAGCCTTCGAGGCTTTAAATATTGCTACTATAAATGTTGTCAGTGTTGGTATTATGGCCACTGGAGGCTTGCTTTGGGCTTTTGATATATCCTCATTAGACGACATGAGACGGAAGGTTCGGACGAAGATGGGAGCAACTGGCAGTCTGGAGGACAAAGATGCAGAGGAGGAGATTGAGGAATGGTTTGCTACCGTACTATCGAGGAAAGAATTCAAGCATTTGAAGGGAAAGGAAAAGGAGGCGAAGGACAATACGAGTGCTGTGAATCAGGAAGAGGAGAAACCATGACTGGACCTTTCTCGACCAAACCATATCTATGAAATGGCTGGAGTTCTACAAACCCAATCTTATCAGCACAAGCAGCCTTCCGAGACTCAATAGGGGAAGGGCTGCGAAGGACAGTCCGGAGAGCATCTCATACGAAGATCACCACTCCACTCACCAATGAAACCATAGTTGGCTCTTTAAAACGCAGCATATGAAATACAAGCTACCTGGAGCCCTCTGCCTTCTTATCCCGGCTCGGTCGGCTCTTCGATGCCGATTTTCGTCCACGCGGTGTGCCGAAAGCTGATCAACCTGCATGAGTGGCTGAATCAACCTAGTAAGAATTCAACAATCAGCGATCAGTTCTCATCATTATCCTAGCATATATAGTTTCAAAATTGTGACCCATGGACCCCAGATTCATCATGATATCCCCTTGAGAAGTCTCAATGCGCCCCACCAAAAGTGCTTTTTGCTGTTGATAGTTAAAGACTTTATGATATAGAGTGCCACTGCCGATCGACATTTCGCAAGGATTTCCGCCTTACACAAATCACTGGTCTAAGACATTGAGACGGGTTCTAGATGCCTGCAAGGGCATACCATGTTGTGGGGAGAGTCTCAGACTCCTTCACCAACCATCTTCCGCTTGCGTTTCTGTCATATTTTGTCACAACCTTCTGAGGGTGTTCACTGATCATACCAACGCGTCCCATTTCCCTTAGAGAAATTCGATGCAGCTACCCGCAAAGCCCAAACCATGAGTTCAACTCATGCCAGCATTTTGGCTTGCCAAGTCAAAGTCCGCAAGTATATATTGGTTGCGAAACCTTCCCGATGGGCGCAAAAGGGTGAAAGAGTGGTTGTACATTCATCAATGGTAGAGATTCCAGATGGTACATCACACATCCCAGTCAAGCGCTGTCTACGAGGACAAGAGCAGAACCCTGTATGCTTCTTGCCGATACAAGATCTAGAGAAGGACAGTAACAAAATTTACGAAGACCTACAAATCAGCACGCAACCGTTGTCGTCTAATGCTCATGGTATTGCATTGGTCAACAGTTCACCCGACAGCAGCTTTGAATATCGACGTACAGATTGTTTCTGGATCAGCATTGGATCTAATACCAATGGATTCGATCATTCTGTGCCCGTCATCAACCTCCGGACATCCAAGAGTGGTACAATCGCTCTCCAGGATGTCTGTTGGTATCCAAAAATCCTTGGCCCTGGCGGCCAGCTCTGGACAATGGGAGGAGAGACTCGAAAGCTCAAACAATGCGGTTCTAGAAAATTTACATACTGGTCATGGGTTATATGTCAAGATCTTGACGGGGCACCACCAACTACGGATAATAAGGAGATCCCGACAAAAGACGTCACCTTAGGGGACCGAAGAATCCTATCGGCGGAAGAATCTCATACATTATTTAGGAAAATATTGAATAGTATGGAGGAACGCACCAAAGGGAGTCATAGGCTGGAGGTTGTTTTACCAACACCCCCGCTAACGCCGGCTCGGTACCACCAGGAAGCACAAAGTCCCAGTCACACAGTAACAAGCGGTATTAGTTCGGCACTGTCAGAGCAAGGCGGCGTGAAGATGTGGAGGCGGATTATTGAGCAGACAAGAAATCCAAATGCACCGTATAAGATGCTCAAAAGAAGCTTAATCCACCCTCAGAGAATTCCGGATTCCCCTGATGCCGAGCTACGGTGTTCTCCAGAGACTGTTCAGAGAAGTGAAACTCCCGGAATACCAGTTGCCTATCCGATCGATAAAATCGAGCAATATACAGGTACAGATATCGTTTTAGCAAGGTGTCTAGATACTATGCGCCATTCGACAGTCTTGTCTCGCCCAGTTGGAGACGAAAGTACCCCGAACCAACACCGTAGTTGGATACAGACATTGCCTTCCAAAGCCGACCTCACCGATTTCTGTGATCGCAAAGACCCGGAATGTCAATATATATACCAATTCCATCAACCGCACTTCCACTCCTCACCCGAAAAGTGCATAATTGGCCCCGATACAGCAGATATCACTACAACCCTTCCCAGCTCAAATACACATGAGCACTGCATATCACGCCTCCAGCCACTACCCGACCGACTAGGGTCCTGCATGCTCGCAGATCTCCCCTCGAGGAATCACAAGTGCTGCTACTGGCAACCCAAGGATATTGAAGAATGGACAGAGAATGATAAACAAGTCTATGATACAGCGAAAGCAGCCGAGTCCAGGAGAATGAGCATGGATATTGACGACAATCATTGGATCAACAAGAAACCGGGAGTGGAACTCAAGACAGTTCAGGGGAGAGTTGAAGAGCTGAAGAAGATGGGCATGGAGATGAAGAATCAGGGTTATTTGATCCAGAAGATTCAGAGAAAACAAGTTCATGATATATGGCTGGGAATGTGATATACGATACGGGAAAACTTCAAGTGAGTTGCAGGAATAGGGATAAATCATATCGGCGATAGGGATAGGATCGAAAATTGGCGTAACAGGTGAGCTAGAGCATCCTGACGTATTACTGCTTTGGCATGAAATGCAAGCATTAGCACTCATCAAGCATGGGAGTGCGATTGCCTAGCGATGAGGCGTTAGAAGAATAGAGGATCATTCTATCAACTACCCCCAATTAGGAAAATTGGGAGTATAGATGCGATTTGCACAGGATTAGCGTTTGTTTGAATAGCGCTTCGCATAATGTAAAACTTACGTCATACAGTGAGACTTTGATGGTCCAGGATCGGGGGAATGGAGAAAAGAGACGGGAGACTGCGTAAGAATCATCACTAGAATATCAGCATTATTGCACTTTAAATCTTCAATTTAGTACCCGCCTAGCCTTCTCGGAATTAGGGTTGATTTCAAGATCAACTAGGTGGCAAGAATTGACCATGAAGGGCCGTCCTTTATGATGTCTGCTCTTCTCAAGCCCTTGTTCCAAGTTTTGAACTTGTCGACCCAATTGGATGAGAAGATACGCTTCGATAAATATCCGCCTTCATTTCTTTGAAATGTCAACACTCTCTTATGATTTGCAAAAGTTAGAGTAAGCAATTGTAATACAAGCAGAAATCCTTGGTAGTAGAGGTAACATCTGTAAACCAGCTCATGCCGATACTGCACACTAAAATGCGCAGTGGAAATTGAGCGCGTGGTGGTAGGCTCTGTCTGCTTTTTAAAATTGGCGTTGTGATTGTGTGTTGAAATTATCTTTTCCTTCCCATGGAGGATTTGAAGTGAAGTTGAGGCCAAAGCTCAAGTACAGGATTCTATACCTGTCCCAAAAGAATATATACAATTTAAATCAACCAGGTATAATCGTCCATCTACGAATGTAGTCCTCATCTATACAGTTCCTGAACCCAGCGCTAATATCAATCGTTATTATTCAAGACCTTTTCATTTCCTTCTGTTTATTGTTGTGCTTCTCCCCAGCCAAAGAATGGCTCTTCCGTAGCTTTCCGTACAGAGTTGTCTTTGAACGGCAATCCCGGCATGCCTGCTTCCGGTGATGAGGAATACCTGTGAACACCATCCATGGTATCGAGCTGGAGCTGTGAAGGTCGGGAAAAAACAGCCTTTTCGTAGAGGCCAAGTATGATGATTATGCTGTGATGAGGTTAGGAAACATGTCAGTGATATATATAGATGACGCTCTTACACAAATACAACGGCGAATGTAAGACAGCGCTGTGCTCGGCGGGTTGGCTTTTGCCACGATCTTGCGGTGTGTTGAATGAAGTACATGATGGCGACTGGATAGTAGAGAATCGAGAATTCCTGGATTGATTTCAATTATTCTTAAAGGATAGACGGAAGATTTATGTTGACTTGTGACTGTGTTTTGGAAGATAGGCTGGTGAAACGCTGCAGAGGCTTGGCTCGACACAAGGCGATAAAGAAATTGAAAAGAATGAGTTGCCAGAGTCAAGATATTGAATGAATGGTGTCTATGCTAGCTTACCAGAAGAGCTGGACATTGAAGGCAAATCGAAAAGAGAGGCTCAATTCTTACTTAAGAACCAGCTTCCTTATCTAAAATTGATGGTCGTGCCCAGGTCAGTGGAACGTGGATCAAAAGGACCTGCGCCGGGATGCTCCACACTTGAAACTTGAAATGTTAGATACTGTCTAACCAGTACAAAGCCGAATGTTAATTTGATTCGTTGAAACATCATAGATTCGTATATTTACTGGAGCACTGCTCGATGAATGGCCAGAAGTTTCCACTTGAGATGAAAAGTCCTGGTGGAATCTGGGGAGAGGGCAGTCTAGTGTGGATTATTTTGTCGAATCTAGGACCACAGACCGATCGATCCTGGGGGCATGGCTGACGAGGCGGCTTTTATTTCTGAAGCCTCTGGACGGAGGAGGGCACTGTAGAATATCCAGACCTCTTGGCAGTTGCATTTTGCTTTCGATTGTGACATTTGTTCCGAGTCATGGCGTTTCGGCAGAGAGAAGTACCGCATATATATTGGGGATACTGCAGGATTGTTTGGATGATGGTAACGCCAGGACAATACAGTGGCTAGAGATCATCGTGGGGGGTTATGAAAAGGCTTTGAAGAAGTAATGTCATCTGGGATCTTCCGCCTCTAAAGGCGGGATAGGGACGGGAGGGAACGACTTTCCGAGACCCGGTTTCGAAACTGCCGAGCCGGAGTGTGGTATTCTGAACACTATTAACTCACCTAACGACCGAGGCCTCGATCATCGGATTCGGGATAAACAAGGTTGATCGAGAAACCCACTTCAATGTATACCATACATTGTCGTCGTACTCTCTTCTAACCTTGTGGATTATGATGCTTGGCCATCCGAATATCTTTTTCTCCCCACACTCTTGTCCTACCCGGTGGCCGAATGGTGGTCTGTTTGTGGGAAGATTTGTTAACAAAGTCTCTAGAACCTGACGACTCAAAAATCTCCAAAAGGCCGCGGATAGAGGGAGTCGGAGTCGGCATTGTCTTATCGATAAGCACTATGCTCGGCAAAACGTTTGCTAGCCTGGATGACTCCAAAATAATGCTCACGGTTGTCGCAACATCAGATGAGCCATCAACCTCCCATTAATGTATTTCTAACTATCAATCCTCCTGGCGCAAGTCCCAGGAACCATCCGCAATGTCTGCGGAGACGCAGCAGACAATTCCAGCAAATCATGTTGACACCGAAGATCATGATGCACCAGCCAACCCCTCTTCATCGAGCCCCTCAAAACATTTGCGCATGCGAACGAATACCGCAGAGATTGACAACACCATTACGCATCCGGGTTCTGTGAAGATTAACGTGAAGGGTGCTTTCATCGTGGACCAAGATGCGGAATCGCCAAAAAGCAAATTTGCAAATGGAGCAAGCTATGATACAAAGGATATTCGCTTGCCGAATCATACGGCAGTCGTCAGTCATATCGCGGTAGATGTACGTTGCGGAGTTCTCTTTCATATACTTTACGCCTACTGCTTTCACTACTCCATGTCATATTTACTAAGGGTGCTTGTAGATTGGTGGTTCACTAGCCAAGCTTGTATATTTTTCGCGAGAACCACATTCGAGGGAACCAGGAGGACGACTCAATTTCATGAACTTCGAGACGGATCGAATAGATGATTGTGTGGAATTTATGAAAGAGTTGAAGATCAAACAACAAAAACTCAACGGTTCGAGACCAGGAGCACTGTGCGTTATGGCTACTGGTGGAGGAGCATACAAATTTTATGACAAAATTAGGGAAGCATTGGGTGTTGATGTACTAAGAGAAGATGAGATGGAATGTCTGATAATTGGTAATTTTCAAAAAATCTCGAAACCAGGAACACTTTCTAACATTGCCAGGTTTGGATTTCTTCATAACAGAAATTCCTCGAGAAGTGTTCACATATAGCGAAGAAGAGCCGATGCATTTCTCCGAACCTACTGCAGATATATATCCCTATCTACTCGTGAATATCGGCTCCGGAGTGAGTATGATCAAAGTTTCTGGGCCACGGGAATTCCAGCGTGTGGGAGGAACCTCCTTAGGAGGAGGAACACTCTGGGGTTTACTTTCCCTCCTGACTGGATCCCGGACTTTCGACGAAATGCTTGGAATGGCTGAGCGAGGAGACAATTCCAAAGTGGATATGCTTGTTGGTGATATCTACGGCACAGATTATGGCAAGATCGGTCTTAAAAGCACCACGATTGCCAGCTCGTTTGGCAAGGTCTTCAAAATGAAAAGAGAGGCGGAACGAGAAGCAGAAGATAGTGGTGGCTTAGCAAACGGCGACACAGAATCCGAATCTCAATCCCAATTCCAGTCTGCCTCTTCCCCCGGAATCCCAAACCTACCTGAACCATACTCCTCCAAGAAGGAACCCCCATTTTCCGCCTCGGATATTTCCCGTTCTCTGCTATACGCAATATCCAACAATATCGGCCAAATTGCTTATCTTCAATCAGAAAAACATAAACTATCGACTATCTATTTTGGTGGCAGTTTTATTCGTGGCCACCGTCAGACTATGAATACCTTGAGCTATGCTATCAAGTTTTGGAGTAATGGGGAGAAGAAAGCATATTTTTTGAGACATGAGGGTTATCTTGGTGCTGTGGGGGCTTTTCTAAAGAGACAGCCCAGGAACTGGGGGAGGAGGGGAAGTTTTGAAGAAGAGTTTGGGTTGGGGACCGAAGCTAGGAGTGAGTTGAGAAGTGTTGGAAGAGATGAATAAAAGGCGTTCTAAAATTAGGGGAAATCTACCATAGGGCTATTGAGTCGGAACCTAAAACAGGCCCATTCGTACTGGGAGGTTCGATGTATGGCGAACAATTTGCATGCTTGGTGGCAGAGCAATGAATTGGAAAATACTATTTTTGGGCCAACGGAGAGTTTCTCGCACTTCAACGAGTCAAATGAAATTACTAATTATAGCCCGCAACTCCATGTAAGTTCCCTTAAACGAAAACATAAATAGTAATAGTACACGTACAGCCTACTACTTACACCGCAATATACCCTCAATGCCATCCTTCTGAGACACTCCCATGCAATAAATAATCGCCTCTTTCCACCTCCACTCACAGTCAACCTTCTCGATACTAGGAGGCTTTAGATTTGTACCACTATCTAGACCCATGCCCCCGAATACATACCCCTTTTTACCTAGAACTTTCATCGTCAACCTTCCTTTTGGACTCGGTGGATTTCGATATCTTCGTCCTAGAACCGAGGTATCGAAAAATGGATATGCTAGTGCAGGTGGAGAGGGAGTAGGTGATTTTTGCGGAATTTCATCCATGTATTCGCGGTAGGTTAGTAGGAAGGGGTGTTGTAGATGAGGGGGGCGGGGAAGGAAGTTCAGACTTGTGGGTTGTGATGGGGGTTGGAGATGGTGCAGGGATAGATGGCGCCGTTGGATACCCGGGGCCTATACTGAATTTCAAGATTCCTCCACACTGCGGATCTCCTGCTGTTGTTGCTAATAACCGGATTCAGTAGAGTGGCTACATTTTATCAGACTACCACATCATGGGTCAGATCTAGCTGTGGCAGACATTGAAACCTGGTTTGGGGTTGAGGTTAGCGAGGGCATAATGGAATTACTAGGAGACAGGATAGGTGAAATGGTTAGAAAGCCCATTATTAGAGTCTGACTGTTGTCTGGAGGTGTCGGCCGGGTAGTCAGTGTTTTTGATATAGTGAAGGGGGTCTGGGGTAATTTTATGTTCCGGGCAAAATGTGCATTTTCATGTCAAACGAAAACAACACTTCACCAGTTGTGTCTATCCACTAGCTTCGTAGAAATAGTTTAGGCTTCTTCGGAGCTTTCTACTGAGGCCATTGTATGATATTTTCTAATGAAGGCATGCAGAAGGACATTTGTTACCTTGAAGTATGTCAATATATGCTTCCTGGGTGTGATATGCTAATTATAGGTGACCAATGGACGTGATTCAGGTACTCAGCTATATGAATGCTAACAAATTCAGTCTTCGTAACAGTCAAATAAAAATTTATCTCATATTAGAGTCGAGTAGAGGTAATATATGTGAAATATCTCGTAGCTTGCCATATTGTTGTAGAGTTATGGAACGGAAACATACTACTACGCTCACTTTTCAAACTGGTTAGCTGTCAAATTTCGACCGCTTGTCACATAGATTTCGTTTCAAACTCTTTAAGGATGAAACTCTACATCTACTGGCATTAGTAATAATTAATACTCGGGCCGAGAACAAATTATACATTATGAGGTAAAATAAGCGCCTTTCTTCCATACCCTACTAGCAAATGATAACTCGACACACTGGTAAGTATCCATCATTACCCACTGTCCTAGCCGAAAAATTCCCAAGTAAAGGCCCTCCACCGGAAGGCCAGCAATTACATGGTGGCAATCAGAACTGCGCAAATCATTATGAGACGATGTTGTTTGAAAATCTTAATAATAGTTCGCGGGCAGTGTTCTAGACGCGAGAATTGGGATTTTACATACTCTCTTCAGCTTCGGTTGTTGAGAGTGGGCTTTTGCCTTTCCTCTTAAATTTATTTTTAACAGTTTAAATGAATTAACTATTGCGCTTCGCGTTGCCTTTTGCAGCACTCTTGGCAGTCGAAGTTTTTGTGAGGTTGAGGTTAGGAGGGGAGGCTTTTTAAAGGGGTTAAGCGAGCAACGGAGAGCCGCAGATCGTCTGAGACTCATCACTGCGCAATAGGAACAAAGAAGTTCCTAACTTAAACAATAAGATCTATGCTAGCTCAGTAATTTGAGGAAGGGCAAAGAATGACAAGAAATATAATCCTCCTGTACTTAAAGGCCTTCTGCCCCAGTTCTGCCCCAAGATCGGAAGCTTCTCGAAGCTATGAAAGCATTTTGACACATTACCGCCCCATTTATTGACCAGAACGAACCGTCACAACGCATTAAAGTCAGGAGTCGTAAGTATAGCAAAGAAAGTCTCCTTCTGTGATCCAAATGTCACCGAGGGTGGTGCCGGCAGTCAATATTCCATCGTCAGGTAGAACGGAAGTCATGTCGAGATATGGTGGCCCACCATTCGGAAACTCGGAGTAGTATGTAAGGTTTTGTACGCTGCCGCCGAAGAACGCGTTGGCATTAGCCGTGTTGGCATTTTGCCACAGCCACCAGACGCGGTCGACCATCTATTGAGTATTGTTAGCGAATTGCTCAAACCTAAGGGCCAATGCTTCCGAGTTGGACCATGTTTTGTATGTGAATATAAAAATGGTTGAATATAGCTTACTGCATGATGCATCCAAAACATAGGCTCATTTGCAGAAAATGTAGGGCTGGGAGCATTTGTAAAGCAAGCTGCGTTGGCATCATCAGGACAATACCCGCCAAGATCACTACGAGGGCCATGTCAATATCTTTCACTTCCAATACACCACGCTTCAGTAGAACGTACCCTCCTAGAATCTCATGTACAGCGCTATGCGGTCCCTCGAATGTCTCCATGGCAACCTGAAAGCCCTTGAAATCACCAACGTAGCCGTTGACCATCGCATCGATAACCTCGAGTGTGAAGCTCGTGTTTGCTTTCTTTGTAAGATCCGTGAAGAACTCGGATAGATCACCAAACTCGGTCCATGGCTCGAGGGTAAAGTTGCGGCGCAGTGGGTGAGAAGCAGGATATGCGAGGGTGAAGTCAGAAGCGAAGCCTCCAGTGCCAACTTCGAAGTCATTGGCTTCTATGCCGGACGCTTGACCAAGGCCAGATGCGGTGTCATCGGACCACATTGTCGAGCCGACAAAATCTGCAGCATCTTCACATACGAATTAATCGATAAATTTGGGGTGGTCAAATTGAAGTACTTACCAAGTGTCCAGTCCCAATATGGTGATACTCCAGTATACCCACAGTCTTTGATCAAGGATTGAGTATATGACCACACAAAATAGCGATGGAAGGGGAAGAAGAGCCCTGCAAACATTATCGTGTTAATGTTAAGGCTCCAGGAATGAATCACGAATGAATGCTCACCTGTGAAGTGAATGGTAGGGTTGAGGTCTGAGTGAACATAAACATAATCATCATAGTATGAGCTATCAGATGTAATATTGGCGAATGTGGCCGCAAAGTCTCCTACTGTTGAGATAAGAGAATCATTGTGAGGTAATTTTGCCATGCACTATAGCAAGATTCAGCCATATGGATAAACAAGGTTATTACCCAGGTGTGAGAGAAATATACCTTGACTGCATCAATCCAAGCCGACTGCTCGTCAGTCGTGAAGGACCGCCATTCTTTGCGGGTTTCGATCGAGGCACACGCGGCGAACACGCTTGAGATACAAGAAGCTAGAGCAGCAAGCCGAGAGATGGCCATGGCGAAGAAGAACGTGCTTTTGGAGAGAGCTTGAACGCTAGATATGATATGAAAGGAAGGAGTTGTTGGTGAAAATATCTAAGAGCAGTAGCAACTTCTCTAAATACTTATAGATTCATCCATCCCTTGCGCCATTTTTGCTCGAAGACACAATGTCAAGGAAATCTACTTCCTCCTCTTCCGCTCTGACTTTTCCAGCTTTGACGCTTCCTAAGGCCACGTATCTCCTGACGGGTCGAGGAGGTTTTCCAAGGAAGTTGTGTAGTTATCTTGCGGTCAGAGCAATGCCTTGGGACCAAAATATGCAGGTACACATTCACGATCACAAAAAACATCACTTGATGTGGGTAAAAGGATGCGTATCCACCAAATCTCCACACAGGTGACTAGCGCTGCGCTTCCAAGTATAATATTCATTATAGCTAGTACTTGTGCTCGGATTTGTTTCGCCAGAAGGGCCCAAACCCATGATCCTTCTACAGAGAGCAACTCTTGACTTCCTAGCAAGGAAGTACTATACATGGATGAGTAGGGCTTCAATGGCATCCCTCCAGCATGCAATCCTTGATATAGAAAGTGACGACGTAAGCATTTTGAACCGGAAGGCTACATCACTTGTTATCCGAGTCTCTCCAGGAAATTTTATTGGTCGACGAGGTATGCCAAAATAGACAAACGACCTCAAAAGTGGGGGGGCTCACCCTCTGTCAGTGCAGAGAACTTGTGGGGTAATTTTCTATCTTCAAAATTATAAAGGCTCTTTTTACAAGCTCTGCGGGGCGTTGTAGATCTCGGAAAGTTTGAGATTGGTCTCCGTGATCCATGTTAGCACTCATCTTTGAGTTGGTTGAAATATGAAACAGTGTTGTTTAGTAACTGAATATTGACGAAGTTCGGAAAATTGTGTACAGGCGACCTTACAATGAGATCTTGATCCGAAAGTGTAGGACGAAATGCTGCTAATCTCCTCTGGAAAGGGCTGGAAAGACTTGCATGTGTTTATTTTCGTCGTATAACATGACTACGAGTACGCATATTCTTTGGTAGCGAAATTGGGCTTGCGACAAAGAACGGGCAGACATCGGACTTTCTCGAAACAGAGAATTATTTGGCAGGGAAGCAAGCAGTACATACACGACTGGTGCACACCTGCTAACAATGTGAAGCTCCACGTTCTCATACATTCTGCGATGACGACGACTTTAGATATCGCGAATAAAATAGCAAAACAGCCCCTGTCTATAGTGTAAGTCATAAACCATTGGCTTTGAGGAGAACTGGAGGTTGAAGCACGAGCCTCTCCCTGCCACGCAGGTCCTTGCATCGATCAATCTGTCCAAGGCGAAGCCTCTCTCCTTGCAGACTTAGTTGCAGTGGAGTGCAGCAATTGATGTGAGGTGTGTTTTGTTTGCCGGTCACGGGCCGTTGCGGTAACCGAAACATGAGAATATCGGGATCCACAAGATCCGCAAATTGCACCTGCGATGATTTCTTCAGACGAAGATGAATGGATGAACCTTGTGATAGCAGTTTTTCATCTTCATTCTGGATGATATCCTCCCGATAAATTGCTTTTCGTCTACAACCACTTTCCTGAGCTTGTCTTAGAGGTTGTCATTGTGGCAGAACTTCCACAATGACATCGAAAACTGCCCGGATGCTGAGTAACATGCAATAACTCATTAGAACTTTCGCCACAAAACCAGAACTTGGAGGTGGCATTTCCCTTAGGCTATGAAACAAGAAAGGCCAAAAGGCTATCACGATTTTGAGAGCACTACCCCGAAGCTGAGTTCGCAATGTTTTGGGTCCACGCTTCTTATAGAAGAAGGCACCATGATATTTTCCACAGCCGTTAGATATCTAATCGTCAAGGCTACAATCTGCGTGCTTGGAGTTAGCAAAGAGCGATATACCTAGGACTGGTCAAACCTTTGTAGCTTTCGAGAGATAGCACTTTCGAGCTGTTCAATGATAAGAAATTTATCAACAGCTACACGTGTCTTATCCTACTCGTACTACAAGTTCCTCAAGTTCTTTAAGGGCTGAGTAACGTTTCCAGCGATTATTGATCACACAGGCCTTGCAGGTTATCCTGGTGGGTTGTAGAGTCACTAAATCTCAACAGAGTTGAACATACTGGTCTTCTCTGTGTAATGATATAGTATGTATGAATTAGTTATATAATGAAGAAGGGGCACAGATCTTGTTTAAATCAGACTGATATTCATGAAAGACTGATATTTATGAAAGAGGCTTGCGGTCCCCTAAAGGGGGTTGCACCACAAGGATTCGGTAATGTTTGGTTGCTGACTAACTAGCCTTCTTGTACTTTCCGGGTTTGAACATATCGAGATTTCGTCCTCGTTTTCATTTCGTCTATAACTCCCTATAAACCTTTTCACAATCTGGGGTGATCGAAACACTCGATTTTCACCATCCATAAACCGTTCGTTCGTGCTCGGGATTTCCCCTCAAGGTTAGGTTTTTCAGTGCAAATGAGGTTGGTTTCGACGGAGAATTTCCGCCTATAATATAGAAATGATGTTTTCGCTTAACCCCTGAGCAGATTGTTTTGAGGAGATTGCAAGGGTCAAGCCTAGGCATTTCTCACCAAGTCGTACTTTTGCGAAGGAACATCCCACCAGATCCCACGGAAACGGGCAGCTCTGCTCACTTAAGCTCGTGCTTGTGCTTCAGATACATTGATTTGCAAGGTTGTAATTTCAAAAGGCGGCTCTGGGGCACAGTTGTCATCACACTTTTGAATATAAGCTCCCTGGAAGTCCAAGTCGTTATTTTTCTCTTTCCGTCGGCCTTTACCACAGTCACTCTTTTCTAACTTGTTACAATTGTATCTCACAGAAGCATAGCCTTCGTCCAGTCTTTACTTTCTATTCTTTGAACAAATTCCCACTTGCAAAATGCATTTCTCTAGCACAGTTGCCGCATCGGCATTTTTGACCTTGGCCAATGCCGCAGTTATGGGGAAGAGAGCCCTCTCGGGAGAGGCTACATATTACGGAGGAAACGTAGCTGGCGGAACTTGTTCGTTCTCAACTTATACTTTACCATCTGGCATCTACGGAACTGCGCTTTCAGATGCAAACTGGGCAAACTCCGGAAATTGCGGAGCATGTGTCTCTGTTACCGGACCTTCTGGAAACTCGATCACTGCTATGGTAAGTACATCATCACACATTCCTTTAGTTCAATTTTAATAAGCAGTTTAGATCGTGGATCAATGTCCCGGCTGCGGAACCAACCACCTTGACCTCTTTCCCGACGCCTTCTCCGCGCTCGCCGACCCAACCAAAGGCATCATCGACGTCGCTTGGTCTATCGTAGACTGCCCTATAACCACCCCCCTCCAGCTTCACAATAAAGAAGGCGTCTCAGCTTACTGGTTCAGCATGCAAGTGGTCAATGCCAACAAAGCCGTCGCCTCTCTCGAAGTTAGCACTGATGGAGGGAACACATGGCAAGGAACGACTAGACAGACCTATAACTTCTTTGAGAATTCAGCAGGTTTTGGAACTACGACCGTCGATGTTAAGGTTACGAGTACGGGTGGGGACAGTGTAGTTGTGAAGAATGTGAATGTTGCGAGTGGGGAGAGCACGACTGCTGGAAGCAATTTTGGCGGTTCGTCTTCGGGAACTGCTTCGAGTGTTGTTCCTGTTGCTGCATCGTCGAGTGTTGCTGCAGTTGCTAGCTCTACACCGGCCGTTGCTTCTTCACCCGTCCTCGTTCCCACATCTTCACCAGTCGAAGCTTTGGCTACCTCTACTGCTGCCAGCAAGACTAGTGCAGCTATGCCAGTTTGGACGCCAAAAGCGAGCACAGCCGCTGAGGAGGAGGAAGATGCTTGTGCATTGTAGATGTCCTAGATGGCGTATGATTTTGGGAAACGAAATTATGTTCTTGTAAATATACTTCTCTACAACCTTTTGACTTTAGGTTTTCAATGGCAAGCACCCTTGAACCTATACCTGTCTCTTCCGGAAAGCAGTGTAAATTTACATCTATTTAGAAGTGACTTGAGATGATGCTTGTCTTTATAGGCTCTTTAATTCGTAAACTATCTGACCACTGTCTTACCTGTTCTGGATGTTTCTGCTTCTATTACACCATAGTAAAATGAAATGGATAAAGAGTTATTATGCTGTTTTTTATATATTGACAAGTTAATAATAATAAGACAAAAATCGAACAAAAACCGTGGGTTCGAAATTTCGGATTTTTATTGATATGTTCGATTCCCATGAGGACTTTTCAACTCAAGATACAGGTCAAGTAAAAGGAAAAACAATACGTCCCCGCCCTGCCAATAAATAAATAATATGAACGTAGCAGTAATTTCGATAAGACGTATCCTTATATTCTTCCTAAAGTTACACTAAATGAGCTGTTCCAAATCGCCTAAGCCTGAACGCCAAATACCGACCTTTCAAAAATGCGAGTGTCTACCTTCTTAATCACCTCCAGAAAGATCCGCAATAGTGCCTAGCCTCTTCCCAACTTGTGCAGCAGCACCTGTCCTCTTAACACCCATTGTGCCGCCAGGCGCATTTCTTCCCAAAGTGCTTCCCCCAACTTTGTCCCTCGGATCTCGCATAACATTAAACGGGCTATCTTCGCATGCCTTATACGCATCCAAAGAAAATAAGCTAGCAAAATACAACATCAAAAATGTAATAACAGTATCAGTATAACTCGACCAATTGACAGGTCGATTCAAAGACGCCCTCGGAGCCGTCCCGCCCAAAGTTCGTCCCTGTGAGGAGAAAGTTGGTTGAGCTGGTCCAGCGAGCCTTACGGCATTTTCAATAGCGGTTGTGAGACCTCGTTGGTCGGCACCTTTGATAGTTTGGATGACAGTGCCGTTCTTGAAGATGAGGAAGGTGGGCATTGCTCGGACGCCATACTTTTGTGCAATTTCTTGTTGGTTGTCGACGTTGACTTTGGTAAACGTTATGCGGTTTGGCTTCGCATATTTCGTGGACAGTGCTTCGAAGTGAGGAGAAATGGCTTTGCAAGGTCCGCACCAATCTGCGTAGACTTTTGAAGGATTAGCAATTGTGGCACATACATATTGGAGGACGAGGCTCACAGTCTGTGATGACAACAGATGAGCTGCCGAGAATTTTACTGAACTCAGCAGATGAGTCGATACTTATGGTGGGCGACATTCTGTTCTGTTGTTCTTTGTGTTGGAAGGATGGAGGGGAGCTTGAAGTTGGCGATGTGGTCCTTTGATTAGATATCAAGAAATCCGATGATGGGCCGCGCACAGACCATCAAATTCTGCCGTATTTGTTTATACACCGCCCAGGAAATTCTTGGTTTTGAAGAATTCCAATTGCTGCTTTTCATAGACAAGATGGGGAGAAATGAAACAAATGCGAAGGTAATTGTTTGCTGGTCTTCACGTAGCCTATTTAATGGCTGATTGGTGCAAAATAGAAGCGGAAACGCCAATCTGAGGCAAAAGCAATTCCCAATGGCGCATCTCAAGCACTCCCCACAATGGTCGATACATCGAAGCCAACGGCCGTCTTCAAGCCATCTAAAGGAAGAGATTGGACAGTGAGTGTGGCAGTTGCTGGAAGTGTAATAGCAAAGTATAGATACTGTTAAAAGCCTTCTGGGGTAATCTGCTAATCGTTTCAAAGTGCACAATCCCACGATCTTCGAACCTCTTTGGCTGGTCATATTGCTCGAGCTCTTTCTGTATTTTGTGTCGACGAAGTTGTGGTATTTGGAGATGGTAATTCACAGCCAAATCCTGCGAAACGACATCACCCCCGGGCACATTCCCACAGCCACCAGCCAGATGCGTCGCAAGACGATTATACTGGCACGTCAAATCCCGATCATTTCCTCGTTCACCTTTTAAGTTATCTTGAAACTCCTCCACATCTGCGAAAACATCTCTTCCCACTGCATCCAAACCTCAGGACTGCAGGTACCCTGCCAAGCTTAGACTTACCACACCATCTACGAAGCGAAGAGTGGTGTCCATACCGGGAAGGAGTCACCCTTCCAGGAGCAGACGAACATGGCACATATGTTGAAGCTGGATTGAGGATACCAGTAACAGTAGAAGAACAAATACCAGAAAATACTAGGGTTACCCTGAAATTTCTCCCTGGCTCCGAAGAAGCTGCAAAGGATATAAAATGCGAAATAATAAAAGCAGAGCCTGTCGGCCCTGAACTACCAAGGGAGGAAGGTGGTTATTATTGGGGATTTGCGGTACGGAAAGCAGCATGCTTGAGTGATGTATTCACCGAGTGTACATATGATGGTGGGTATGACATAACGATTGGTACTTCTGAAAGAGGAGTTGATGTGGAAACACTGCACTCTGGAACTGAAGATCAGAAAGTGGGAACTTTCAAGCATTTGCTGGTCGTGCTTGGTGGTGTAGCTGGTCTTGAAGTGGCAGTAAAGAATGACCCGGAGCTACAGAAATTGGGTGTTGTAGAAGCTAAGGATGTTTTTGATCGGTGGGTGAATGTGTATCCTGGCCAAGGTAGTAGGACGATTCGGACAGAAGAAGCTATATGGATAGGCCTCATGGGCATGAGGGGGTTGGTGGTCAAAAACTCTTGATAACGCTGTCATATACTGGTGTATGGTTGCTGTTTTAACTTGCTCAAGCAGCATTCAATATGTACACAGGAACGCTAAACATAGTCACCTGATGCAGCCTTTCCATAGAGGCAGAAACCACAGTATCATATAGATGATATGTTATAAGTGATGGAAGAGGAATCCAAAGTGCTGTGATTTCTTTCCCCAGCAAATGTGGATTCATACGGAAAATTGCAGTGCTTAAGAAGTCTAAAGTGACAAAATTTCGTGAGACGAGCTTGTTTACTTGGAAGTAATCACCCGGGGAGAGAATAACATACCCAGATAAGCTCTAATCATTCCATATCCGGGAAAAGTACCTTTGTTCGGGTCCTGACCCGAGCTCGGTAGGGGCCGACCCACGTGAATGGCACCCGATGACGCCTATTTCTTGGCTTAGCCTTCTCGGCTTTGGTTCACGCGACACCCATGTAAACAAGCCTAGCACCTCATCCCATAACTGTTTTAAAACCGCGTCTATTTCCCCTCAATTCGCTTTCTTTTCTTGTACATTTCTTTCATACAATCAACAGACATGTCAGAAGAATTGACATTGCCTAGACTTGCATGGGATTCTCGCACCGAATCTTTTTCAAACCACCGATCTAGAAAACGCGTCCGAAGTAGTCCACCAGCATCAAGCGACCCCGCTATATTTAGCAGCGACGATGACCCTTCTGCAGACAATTATACACAAGACAGGCGAAAGAAGAAATATCGAGGGCCATGGTATCAACAAAGGTTAGCTTCGGATAGTGGGATGCAAGAGGATGAGAGTCGGGAGCAGAAAAAAGGAAAGAGGATCTTCGAACGGCAATACGATAGTGGAGTCTTTATGGGAAGTGATGGTACAGATATAGATGAACCTATGGAAGGACTTGTGTTGTCTCAACGACCAGATGTGACGATAAGACAGGGTCTTCCAGTTCACTTGGGTGTGGCTACTCCATCACCCGAGGACTGGGCCACCAAGCAAATTCAAGAATGCTTAGAAGAGGGAAACGAACGTATTGATTTATCGTAAGTTAGCTCTGTAATTACAAGGTATTATCTAATCGATTGGTTAGATCCAAAGGTCTCACAACTTTACCAAACTCCACAATTCGTCCTCTTGCAGCATTCACACCTGTACCGTCTGTCGCAGGGAATGTATTCACCAAACTTGAATCAAATTTGAAAATCTTCTTGTCTACGAATCAACTAACAAGTCTACCTAGAGAGCTATTTAAGCTGGAGTCTTTGACAGTTCTCATTCTTCGTTCGAACAAATTCGAAGAACTTCCACCTGCAATTGGGAATCTCAAGAATTTGGAAGAGCTTAATATTTCCCAGAATCGTCTTCGTTATCTTCCATTCGAGATATTGGAATTGTTTTCGATGAGCAGCAACTTAGAGAAGATTCATCTACACCCCAATCCTTTTTATGAGGCAAAATTCCCAACAGGTAAAAATGAAGACAAGCCTGAGGAAGTTCAGTACAAAGTTGGTCTAGGATCACCGGCACGCACCCGACCTCGTCGAAATGCTGTCGGTAATCAAGCAACACCTGGCGTAAAGGCTTTCCATCCACGATGGAAGGGGACCTATAAGGCGCGAACAGAGGTTCGATATTTAGATACGACTGGTGTTTTGATGAAAGGTCCTGTTCTTGTAGACTTCAATACAGGATCGCCTGGCTCCGCCCCCAAGTCGCTTCCTGTTGCGACAGCACAAGAAGACTACGAACCCCCCAATCCGCGCGGGAACGGAATCTCCCGATCTCCATCGTTACTGGAGGTAGCTATCAACGCCTGCTCCCTCGCCCCACAACTTTCAAACCTACAGTCATTTCTTCCCGATGATAGCCCCAGAGTACTTTCAGGCTTACTAGCGAAAGCGATAGCAAAGAAAGAATCAGGGGGCAGTAAATGTACGATATGCAAGCGGAACTTCATCATCCCCAGAACGGAATGGATTGAGTGGTGGGAAATTGCTAAGGTTTTGGATGATGCTTCTCCGGATAGACTGGCGAGCGCGGCTAGCCCGTTGAGAATGAAGGAAAATGAACGGGATGTGCTGGAGAGCATGGTTCCGTTGATGAGAAGGGGATGTAGCTGGTTTTGTGTGCCTAAGAAGGTGCAGGTTGCCATGAGAGCGGATGAGATGGACGTAGATGAGTAGGCGTGTGATTGCGAATAGTTATGGCTGTATAGTTTTAGGAGAGCCTTTGATGAGAGCATGGTGTTTGGAGTATTGTTGAACGTGCCTTCGGACGAATGCTAGTTACATATCTTTTAAGTGGTGTTATTGCAACGCCTGTATATGATTTATTGATGCACAAGTTCAATGCTCCTACCCTTTTTTTTGTCTCCGCTATTGACAGGTGACCAAAACAGGCTTCAAATAACATCATCAATATGATTCCCCTCAACCCTCTCTCAAACCATAAGAAGCACAAATATGAATAGAAATAACATTGATTAATGATATACTGAGGGAAACAGTAAAATTAGTACCCATTGCAGAAACAATGCCCACAGCCACACTCTTCTCGACCGATCAGTACTCAATTGTTGGGGCACTAGAGATGAAAGACGGCTTAATACAGAGCCGCACAAATTTTATTGCCCATCGTGATCCATAGTAGCGTTAGACAAGATCTCAATATCAATACTAGTCTAGTTTACAGTGGTTGTGGCGTGAACCGTGGGTACAGAGAGAGCAGTGTATTATACTAGCGCTGGGTTTAAGAGGATATTTTAACAGTGCCTGTGCATACAATATACAACAAAACTCCCAAAATCCATCAGATTTGAGAAGTGTTCTAAGTAAATCCCCTTCCCTCAAAATAACCGAGTATATTCATCGCAGACAGCTTTAAAATGAAAATTTGTGGTCGAGATGGACTAGCTCTGGAGATAATTACTATACATAGGGACTGTCGAGCTCTAGTGGTAATAAGGAGACATTCCTTAAAGAAGTTTGAATATAAAATATTTTAAGCGAGGGCAAAAAGGGAGAGTTTGGGGAAAAGAAGGCGAACCTTTTTCTGGACTTAGACCAAATGCAAAGATAAGAACATGATTTAAAGACATCCTAGACAGAGCCAGAAAACCCAAATAGAATATACTTATTTGCCTTAGCCATTCCTTGTTCTACCTAAATAAAGAATAGTCACAATATTCAAATTTATGCTGTGTACCTCGCCCAATCTTTACCCAAATACTTAGCAACCATCAATTCTAATACCTGGCAGATCCTATCTGACAAAGAAACCACGAATGGTGTGTACACAGAAACATCAACTCGCATTACGTACAGGCACATCATAATCCACCACACTTCCGTTTCCACCCCTACTACCCATTCTCCTTACCTCTTGACCCAACCCACACCCTTAACGACAGATGCATCTCCTGCTTCTGCTCGTCTGTTATCCGCGAAATTGACGAGAGATATGATTTATTACGACAGATAATGACGGAGCAAATGAGGATGAGAAGTCAAGAGAAAGCGGTGGAGGTGGAAGGGCTATTAGAAGAGCAGGAAAGAAGTAGGGGGAAGGAGCGAGGGGTCGATGAGGGGGTAGGGTGGACCGGGGTGGTAGATTGAGGGAATCGCAAGGGGAGGCCCGAATGTGAGAATTGATTTTTGTTTCCGAATTTTAGCTAGCATTTGAAATTTTTGTGGCCTTGTTCGGATTGTTTGTCTAAAGTCCGTGCTAAGACTTAATGTCAGATGAAAAATTTCGAGAGTCGTAGTTTGTATACCGACAGCTCAGTTGGCTGTAAATATATTGAACATATCTTGGTGTTAGAACTCTCTGTGTACCAGTTCTTAGTTTGACTGCGTTCAGACTAAAATCATCTGAGAACTAGTATGATCGTCGAATAGTCTACGGATTACGGGTTCTATTCTTGGTCGCAACCTTCAACAGATCTGGTCGTCTCGCAGGAGTTTTCGAACTTCGCTCAATCAAACATTCGGCACTCGCTCTCTGCGCTCTTATTCGAGCCTTTCGCTCCGTCTTTTGAGCCTTTTCCATGGCCTTTTTGGCATCTCGATACCCCATCACCCGTTGCCTCCCAAGAGAACCGTGGTGGCGCTTGTCATCTGCTCGTCGTAGCAACGGTAGTTGTATTATGGCAGAGAACGTGTCGAAGACTTTTTGGGGTGGCACATTGTGGCGCTCTGCTATGACACTGAAGGGGAAGAGCTCTTGGCAGGTCTCGGCTATATCAACAATTCTGGTGCCTGTGGTCAGCAGATGACTTCAAAAATGTAGAACGTGTCAAACTCACAAGTTAGGAGAATATTGAGTTCGTGTTCGCTTGCGAGGGTTCCCCTCATGGTTACCAACAATGGAATGTTTTTGGACTACTGGTAAATTTGGAATTCTCGAATCACGGGGAAAATGACCCATCTGTTTTTGTCGCCCAGCCCAAATAGCTCGATGAGTATGATTGAAGATGTTCGATGACCTGGAAAGCCTTCGTGCATCAGTTATTTGGTTGTTAATTGTGCCATCTCCACCGCTCGCAAGGGATTCTCGTATTTCAGTGCCAGTTGACTCATGTCCATTGTCGTTGTAATTTGGAGCAGACCAGGCAGGAATAGAGTACAATGATGGCTTTCTCAGAAGGTCTGATGACCAATTCTGTGGCAATTCTGAAATATGTTGAGGTGATCCATCAGCAGGAAGTGGCGTTGACTTGAGTATCTGTGAGAGCTGACTATCAAGTGATAGTGGGGTAGTAGATAGATCGACCAGGGACGCACACGGTCTAGGGGTACTTGCAGCGGGCATAGTTTCCGGTGTCGATACTGAATTCACAGGGTTCAGTTTGTTCGCAGGTGAACTAGGTGCTGAGGATGAACACAACACTTGGGACGCTCTGTGATTGGAGCCCTTCTGCATAGAAGCTAGGTCGGGCGTTCTTTTGTGGGTGTGTAGGGGAGTGCTCGTGTCCGAATTCGGTAGTGCTCTACTGCATGCCGGAGGTTTTATTGATGGCCACATTGTACTATTATTCCACGTGACTGATGCTGGTGCAAGGTCTCCGGAAGAAGTGGTATAGAGTGATTGCGGCACAGAATCTTTCGGTTGTGTATCATGGCAGACAGGGAATGCCGAGTAATTCTCCGGCACCATATTTGATACATTAAGCTCGGGAATGGTCTGGGGGTCAGTATTTCCCGTATGCATGTACCCAGACCCCCACGACGATGCGTCGTGGGGAGATGCCGGTATTGGAGATGGAACCGTTCTTGGGGACACTTCCAAATACTGAATAGAGTCGGCCGAAATAGGGTTTGCCACTGTAACCTCTCCGTCTCGCTTGTGCCTTTTGGCTGAAATCCTCTCATAATTGATTGGCTTCCAGCCATACTGCTCTTCAGGCTCAAACTGAGTGTGGTTGCCGCTCTGGTAGCCTGTTGCTGAGGCCTGGCCAAAAGTCAAAGAACTTGAAGGTATAAGGCAACTTGGCTTCGCGGGTGTAACGGCCCGAGATGATTGGGGCTCTTGTTGTCGTGGAGCCTTAACAGTTCCATCTGACGATAATAGCAGTGGGGATACAGGAAGAGACTCGCTCCGTGATGGCTCAGAGATTTTACTGCTTTTGCCACCAATATGACAAGACTTAAGTCGCTGTACCATGCCGGTTGTACCACGTCTTATCATCTGTCCCTCTGTTAATTCGGCTAGAATCGGATTGTTCTTCGCAGATACTCCATTTGAATCTTTAGAAACCCTTCCATGTAATTCATGCCTATTCAGAAAGTCAATACAGGTATAATAGGTGCACTAAAACCGACCCTTTTCTTTCCCTCCTGCGACAAGGAATACTAAAAAGAAACTGGATATCGTCATCCTCTTTCTCTGGCAGCTGTGTTGTTTTTATTCCCGTATCAGAGTCTTGGTTGTTAAAAAAACCAGTATTAAGGACAGTGTTTGAAGTTATATCAGTTGGTGATGCGGTGCTCGCGTGAAGGCATCTGTTGTGTGTTGTGGTCGATGGGCTAGTATTGAAAACAACACTGCTTGATGAAGCCATCTGGGCATGGATCGACTAACCAATATTAAATTTCATGAGAGGCAAAACAGATGTGCTAAGAGAGAATCAGAACTACTGAGAAAATATAAATTGGGGAAAGCTAGTTGTGTAGAAAGCTCAAAGAAATGCATCCTGCAAATTCCCGTTTGCAGAGAAAGGCCAAAATTGGGAAGAGAAGTTGCAAAAGACAACAATCAATGAAATAAACCAAAGGATATTGGAATATAGGCATAGGCGTGAATTGGGACAAGAAATATTATATAGAAGCCGTTGACTTTTTGAGTTGATGTTCAATTGAATGAAGCGGGGCATTGGCTGAGATCAAGGGCGGTGTAGATGATGAAGCGGCAGAATACCCTCAAGGCATCCGATCGATAAAGCTCCAACTTCAACACCAGTTTATCACAAGCCACTTTACGGGCCGCGCACATTTTCCACAGGACACATCTTGAAGATCAGAGTTCTACACATATTTTCTCGCCCTCCCGTACCAAAGAACCCCACAAAATGGCTCCTGAACCTGCAGCAAACCCGCTTCTCTCAACCCAGAAATCTTCAGATAGCGGCCTCCAAGTTGCGCTTCATCCCCTTGTGCTCTTGACCATATCCGATTACATTACAAGACATACTCTACGGCAACAGAAGGGACCTGTAGTTGGTGCACTACTTGGACAACAAAATGGCAGAGAGATTACGATTGAGCATGCCTTCGACTGTTTACTGATGGACAGCCCAGACGACGAGATCATATTAAATCAAGTTTGGTTTGAGGACCGATTGCAGCAAAGTAAGCTGGCATATTTTGAATGTTGCTTAGTGTTATAGACTGATCAAGTTCTACGTTATAGTGAAGGATGTGCATAAAGTGCCCGCGCTTGATCTTGTAGGCTGGTATACAATACTTCCAACATCAGGCCCACAACCTATACACCTACCAATACACCGCCAAATATTACATACATATAACGAATCCGCGATCCTTCTAGGCTTCCACCCAACAGCGGTATTGGAGGGATCTGTCGGTGGCAAGCTCCCTCTAACAATTTATGAGAGCAACTATGAAGCCGAAGGCACAGCGACTGCAGAAACTGGAGAGGATAAGGAGATGAAGGATGGCGAACCACAACTTGGTCTAAAGTTCAAGGAGTTGCCATATACGGTAGAAACAGGCGAGGCTGAAATGATCAGTGTTGATTTTGTGGCCCGAGGTGGAGGAAATGCAACTGCCGTTGATGGAACTCTTAAGACAACCACTGCTCCAAGCGAGGACATCAAAGGCAAGGGCAAGCCGCGAGCCGCGATGAAGAAAGATGATGAAATGAGCTCCGCAACCAAAGATGATCGCCACGTTTTATCTCGAGAGGATGAAGAATTGATTGCATCTCTTACGGCAAAAGCAAACGCTATCAAGATGCTACAAGCTAGGATCAAGTTGATTACGGTCTATTTACAGAATCTACCACCATCCTATATCTCGAATACCGTGCCGGAAGGGGTGGGAGCCGATGGTAAGACGTATACCCCCGTCAACCACTCAGTTCTGCGGTCCATTCAAGCGCTTCTTACCCGGCTAAGTCTCCTCATCCCGGCTGATGCTTCGGCTTTTGAGCAAGAGCTTCTATCGGAGCAGAATGATGTCAATTTGGTTTCATTGCTAAGTACCATCACAAATAGTATCAAGGATGTTCGGGAGACAGGACGAAAATCGGCTATAATGGAGGCAGGCAAGGCAATGAAGAACAGAGGCCAAGGTGGTTGGGAAGGCCCAGGCGAGGGTCTCGTAAACGTGGGGGAGCTCATGGGAATGAGTAGAAGCTAAACGAAAACCACACTGGTGTTACACAGTAAGTAGCTGGCTGCATTTGCTAGGCGTACCTAGGGCAGGGATAGTCGTCATAATGGCGTTTTGCGGGGGTTCATGCACAAAGCGAGATGAGACGACACTACACAACAGATACTCCATGAAAAACGAATGAATGATACTACGGACTTCTATCTAAATTCCCATTGTAACATCGCTGTACCTGTCGCCGCTGACCCTAATCTACCAACACAGAATTCCAAAAGGCCACCACCAATTCCCAAAATTAGCCCAAGCCTTAAGATTCCCGCTTAAAACTCGCTACCAGCCAGCAGATTTTCTATCCCAAGTCTATGCCTCAAGCTTCAATAACAACCTTTAAAACAAGTTTTCCCTCATCATCAACAGTCCGGCCAGCCAGCTCAAAAGCCTCCTTCGCATTACCGAGCCCCTTAAACTTATGCGTAACCATATCATCCAGACTTGGTATTCTCATCGCGCCTTTACCCCCGAGAATCCTTATGCCAGTCTGGTAGGTATTTGCATATCTGAAAATCCCCAAAATGTCAACTTCTCTCAAGTGGGCTGCTGAGAGTGGAACTGTCTGGATGGGTGTGCCCATGCCGACCATTATTACTTTCCCTCCAGGCTTGGTAGCGTATAAAGAAGTTTGCATGCAAGCTTCTTTCCCCGTACATTCAAAAGTTATATCAACTCCATCGTCCTCGTCCTCATCTAATTCAACCATATCCGGTCTCGCGACAGCCAAGACGTCAGCAGCGAGAGCCTTAGCACCCTCGAGACGATCGCTAACGCTGCTGTAACTTGATAATGGTGTCATGATACCATCGCTTGCTGGCGTTGATGTACCATCTGTGAATATTGAAGAGGAAGAAGAACTTGAATGGAGAGGTTTGGGTACGACATAGCCGTGAGTTGCAAAGCCTTTTGAAATGGCATATTCAACTCGGCCTTCGTCGACATCCATGATAGTGACGAAAGTACAGCCAGATTGCCTTGCCATGGCTGCAACGAGGAGACCAACGGTGCCAGCACCGATGACAAGGGCGGTAGATCCTGGCGCTGGGGAGGCCCGATTTAAGGAGTGGATGGCTACTGAGAGTGGTTCTAAAAGTGCTGCTGCATCAAATGAAACATTATCTGGGATTCTGGGTTTTCAATTAGTGACTGGCTCTCTTCCCCTAGCATGTGTAACTTACTTGTGGCACCAAATAGCAGGATGATTTATTCTTTCTTGAAGAGTCCCTTGGAAATGGGGCACACTCTTTGCACTACTCCGGAATCTCATCTTCTTGCAAAGATTATATCTCCCTTTCCGGCAGATGGTACATTGTCCACAGGGAATGCCAACCTCAAGGGCGACTCTATCTCCAACCTTGAATCCATTGACTTGAGCTCCAATACCCACCACTACTCCAGAAGACTCATGGCCGAGAGACAGAGGAGCACAAGCACAGAGGTCGCCGTTAGCAAACTTCTTGTAGTAGCTCACGTCACTTCCACAGATGCCGGTGCTCTTAATCTGAATCTGGAGCTCCCCTGCAGGCGGTTCCTCGATACTTCTAGTTTCCTAACGATTGGTCAGAAGCTGTACCGAAGCATGCAGTCGAAGGAGTTTCTCTTACTAAGCGCAGGTCGAGCTTCCCATGCAGGACCGAGGCGCTGACCACGGATTTTGAGGGAAAACTATGCGTTGATAACAGTCGCGGAAACGTCTCCGCGTCGGCAGAGGGAGCCATCTTATAGAGTAAGAGAGAACTGAGGCTTTTAGTCAATGGAGTCAAAAGAAAGTTTGTGGGGGAGAGGAACGACTGAAGGACCTCCACGAAGAGGGAAAGTACGTGGGGGTTATAAGGGAAAGCTGGGACTGATCTTTACCGTTAGATCGCGCCTTACTTTGATAGTGCAAGAACAAATACCATTGACTCGTGGCGATTTACCAGTCATGGAGCTTTGAGCTATCTCTAATCTCTGGTGGAAAAGATTCATAATCTCGGGATGTCTTGCAGGCATTGGGCATTGAAAGTCCTCATTCGCGATACAAGAGATCCCGGGTGGTGCAGGCAGGTACTTCCTGTGCAGTAGCCTACAAGCCATATCGACGACAAATATGGTACATGGTGGATACTAAGTGGTGAGGTGGTTGGTGGTTCGTCGGAACACACGGTAGCTACCCCTGAGTGCGGAAGCGGACCACGCGAGACCCTCGCCATGTCCTTGTATCGGCCCTACAGGACGTTAGAAAATAATAAGTGCTGTTCGAGGAGACGGCCTCCATCACCGCTTGGCGAGCGAGTACCACATCGTGCCGATATAAGAGGTCGAAATCTGCTCTTATCGACCTGGCTACAGTGCTGATCTGGCTGCTCCTTACTACTCCAGGCGCCGGTACATCCAGCCGTTGGGGAATCTGGGACAACTGTTTGAGTAATTTCCTACCCCAGACTCTATATCCAGCAGGGCTCGATTTATACTCTTAGCTATTTTGCCGCTCCCCACGCCTGCCATATCTGGGGTTTGCCCTGGAAGACGGAGCGAGTCTCTCCCGTCGACGAGATGACGACTTTGCGGTGTGCCTCTGCGCTCATGCTCACACTGCTGCACTCGCAACTACTGGCGCCCCAATACACTGAAAAACCGGATACTTTGCTGTAATGCGGCTGCATCCTGCCTCTGTCTGCTGCGCTGCCGGAGGATCGCGAAACCGGCCACACGACGCCATATTGTGCTACTGCGATAAAGATACAGGGCCCGCGGTTGAGCGCACTCGCGACTTCATCATGACCGTGGAAGATGTGCGCACTTGCACGCACTTGCAATCCATGATTGGAGACGACGGCCGCTGCAGTGATGCATACTTTGCAGAGGGGTCCATTATGGTGCAGCCGTCAGCATCCAGGAACCCGCTTTGATGTCGTGGCAGCTGGGCACCGTGAGAGCGAGCAGAGGACATGCCCCGTCAAATTTCCAGAATTTCCAGCAAATTTCCGGAGGGCCCAAGTACCTAGGTACGAAACTTTTTCGGGCGATGTTCTGACAGTTGAAGCCGAAGCAGCACTATACGGAGCCTAAATGCCCGCGGCTCTACCAAAGTGAAGTGTGTGAATGGAGGGAAGGGCCCTGTAGCAGGGTTGTCAGCGGTCCAACGAATGGGGTAGCAGGGGAGAGGCCGTTAGGGTTACGGGGCAGACCACCCCAATTCGACCGGCATGACTTATCAGAGAATTGCAGATCATAAATAGTGCTAAATGCGCTGAATAACGACATATCAGACTTCTGTGTACAGTGACGTGGCGGTGTAGCTAAAAGTGGCACAAACAATACTGCAAGTTGATATCATTTGCGGCGCTGGACTGGAGAGAAGTGATACACAAGAAACCATACATATCGCTCGACTTCTGGCACCAGCTGAGAAGGGCATATGAACGACGTGCAGAATGTGTGTGGGAGTACAGCCTGTGGAATTGACGAGAGCTACTTCGTAAAGGACCCAACCACCATTCCACATTGTCGGGTTATTTCCATGCCTAGAAAGTGGATGTTGCAAGCCGACTTGCAGCGTTGCGTGCATCGACTCGGTCCTCATCGTCCTCCTCCTTCACACCCTTAAGACCTCCAATACTCCCACCGCTCAGCGCCCTAGCTCGTCCAGGACCCTGCTCATCTTCACCGTTTGCGTCTTCTGGAACGTTTGACATGAAACTGCCTGAAATGCTTCTATTCAACCCATCAGGGCGTCGAGGCACACCGCTCCATGCATCGCCCTTTGGTCCTTGACTGGCCGCTAGGCTCGCACGTCGCGCCGCAGGGTGCGCCTCACGACCAAGACGACTCAAACCACCGGAAGAATCGATTGCCCGGATGTCGGGCCTGATAGTCTCTAATGTTGCAAGTGTGCGCCTTTCGGCTTCGATCTCGCGAACAACATATTCCCGGATACTAAGCCTTAAATCCGCTGCCGTTCTAGCAAACCAACGTCTTTGCTCTTGTAAAAGATTGGCGGTTACACGTTGGGTTTTACCAAGAAGATAGAGCTCGTTGCTTCGTGCTTCGTCTAATGCAGAAATGGCTTCGTCGACTTTCTCCCGTCGAACGGATGAGCTGGCTTTCAGCCGGTCTGCAGCACTCAATTTGCTCCTTGTAAGTTGCTGTGCTTGCAGTAGCTCGCGCAGAAGGATGTGGCGGTTTGTAAGGGTCTCTTTCACGATGAATGCATCCTGAGAATGATATTGGAGCGGGTCTCCAATCGTGGTTGCCTCGGCAGTGCCTTGGGCGGCATGGTAGTCCCCAGTCGTCTGTATGGTTTTGCCCAATTTTCGATAAGCATTTGCGAGACCTTGATGGGGCTCTTGCACATTCATCGACCCCAACTTTACACCAAAATCGGATTCGGCAAGTCCCAAACCTGTTTTATGTCAGAAGATCCCAATTCTTGTCAGACCACAACTCACCTCTTCTTGCTTTGACTAATTTATCGACCTTATGGCCTGCATCCATTGTTCCCAGGTAAAATAATTTGACAATGGGTCGAGCATCTTGAAGTTCTGGCGTGTCGTCTGGAGGAGGGGCAAATTGCTTGATTACTCTTCGGCGGACACCGGTCGCAGGTTGCTTTCTCTTCAACATTGGGCTGTACCCAAAATCACTTTCCACGAAGAGCACCATTTCGTCATCCCTCATTAAAACCTCATTTGCGCAAACGTAGTTGAGCCATCTTTGCAGTGAAGCCTTTACACGAGTTTCATCCTCATCTGTGCCAGCACCTGCTGAGGTTAACGCAGGTGGTACGGCTGGTACAATCGCTTCTGGGTTTGACGATATCAGATGATCCGCAAGCTTAATAAATTCGCTATGTGTTCTTCGGACATCGCGGAACTGGGTGGTACGGAATTTAGGAAGATTTGTCTAACAAATTAGTATACGAAAAGCAAATGTGGACATTAAGGAATAGCTGAATGAAGTTCTTACATGCACATCGAATCTTAATATAGGGTCTTTCCTGCCAGTTCTTTCTAAGCCAGTAATTTTTGCCTGTAACTTATACTGCGGACCTGGCGGTTGTTGCGCTTGTCGCGCTACTTGATGATATCGTTGAGGCTCTGGTCGGTGCTGGTGTACTGCAGTTTGACCTGAGGCAGTGTTCTGGTCTGGCTGGCTGTGTATGGATTGTGCAGTGTCTGGTCGTTGGTCACTCTCAGCTACGGATTCCGTCCCAGCACTGCTCTCGGGCCTATTGAAGCCTTCTCCCCCCGTAGTGTCCTCCTGAGAATAACTGCCATTCGATGCTGGATTCGTGTTATATGGTAGGGGTGATGGGGGAGCTTCTCCAGCTGTTCCGTATGAACTTGTTCTGGCACGTCGCGGCGATGTGACCGGTGATGAGCCCCATGGTGATGCTCCCGCTGGATTATCCGCATCGTGTATTGAAGAAGAGTAGTCCATCTGTGCGATATGAGGAAAGACCGTCCTATCTGATGGTTTGCTTGGGAGAGAACAGGGAATCCGCGGATGTGATGAATGACGCCTTTAAGAGCACAATTCAAGCCCGACTACGCTGCATCAAGAATAGGTGGTATGTGGGTATTTCGAAGGTATTCGAGCGACGAATGGTGATGGATTGTCAGGTTTCCAATTGAAGCTGTCTTCCCTTGTCATCAACAGTTATCCTGTTCTTCGGGAGGCAGCCACCAACGAGCGCGGCTAGTCTAGACGCGCTAGAGCCGCTTAGACGACCAAAATATTTTTAGAGAACAGATGCAGCAACTCAAGATCAGCAATGAGGTGATGAGTCTATTGACAATCAAAAGAGGCTGTCAATCGTGGCAGCGATGCCTTCAGATTTCTGTCCTTGTGCGGCAGGATCAATTAGCCCTGAGCAACATATGTTGGAGATATTCCCCATCCCGGCACTCTCATCACAGTACACATCATGAGCCCGTCACTGAGAAAACTCGCAACATCGGCATAATTGCTCATATCGATGCAGTAAGACAATTATTTTATTTGAATTCTTGAGCTTTCACTTATTATAAAAACAGGGCAAAACTACAACGACTGAGCGTATGCTTTACTACAGTGGCTTTACACGCCGAATAGGAGGTATGGCATGACAAAGAATGTTTTCTTATTTTGATATTTATTCTCATAATTTTTGCAAACCCGCTTATACCATATAATTTAAACATTGCACAAGTAGTACATTTTCAAGCACATTACTTTATTGTTGTTGCAAAGTCACATGCTCCTAGATTCATCACAATTTCTGACAATGTATAGATGTTGATGACGGGTCAACCGTGACCGATTTCCTCCCAGCGGAGCGAGCTCGCGGTATTACGATTCAGTCCGCTGCTGTAACTCTCCATTGGCCACCATTGACAGAGAATGCAAGTAACGAAAACAATGTACCGAGATCTCACGTGTCTCATACAATCAATCTGATTGATACACCGGGGCATGCTGATTTCACTTTTGAGGTTCTTCGATCACTGAGAATCCTTGATGGTGCAGTGTGTATCCTGGATGGTGTTGCTGGTGTAGAAGCACAAACTGAGCAGGTTTGGGCACAAGCAAATAAGTATAGCATACCACGGATTATCTACGTTAACAAGCTAGACCGGGACGGAGCAGAGTTTCAGAGAACAGTCAAAGAGGTCGGTACTAGGCTTCGTGGGTGGCCAGCTGTTTGCTCAATTCCTTGGTGGGAGGGTGGCAAGGGTGCTTTTACTGGAGTGGGCGACGCTATCAATCTTTGTGGCTTGAAGTGGGAAGCTGGTGGTGACGGCAAGGCTATTAAAACGTTCAAATTAGAGGAACTCGTACAAGAGAATAGTAGCCTACATGCCGAGCTCATTAAGGCAAGAGCTGCTCTCGTCGAGACACTCTGTGGACTTGACGAAAATCTGTTGGAGATATGGATGGAGCACGACGATGATGCTTCGAAAGTTCCTCCTCAGGCTATTAAAGATAGTTTAAGACATTGCATACTAGACGGGTCAGGGCGACTGATACCCGTATTTGCTGGGGCAAGTTTTAGGAACATTGGTGTCCAGCCACTTTTAGACGCCGTCAATGATTACCTCCCAAACCCGATGGAACGACCAGACCCGGAGATTAGTCTAAGTGACAAACAGGCTGCGCTTTCGGAACTTCTTCATGGCCAATTGGAGGTAGATCAAGGCACCAACAAGCGTCTAGCGAAAAAACTACACTCTCCAAAAGCATTAATGCACCAGATTGAGGCTTGTGCTCTTGCCTTTAAGGTCGTAAATGACTCCAAGCGTGGGGTTCTAGTATATATACGCGTATACTCTGGTTCTATCAAGAGAAATGCTGCCCTCTGGAATACCAATCTTCATGTCACAGAACGAGCTCAACGGCTTCTGCAAATGCAGGCCAACGATGCAGTCGAGATACAGCACATTGCTGCCGGTCAAATTGGTGTTATTGCAGGTCTCAAACATGCTCGAACAGGAGATACCCTGATATCATATCCAGGAGCAAATATCAAAGCTGGTCCCCCAGCACCATTAAATACTCTTCAATTACGACCCATCGAAGTCCCAGCACCTGTCTTCTTCGCTGCTATTGAACCTAACAGTCTAAGTGAAGAAAAGAATGTGCACGAAGTCCTTCAACTGCTCCTAAGAGAAGATCCCAGCCTTCACGTCAACATCGATGAAGAGTCTGGTCAAATGCTGTTAAGTGGAATGGGCGAGCTTCATCTGGAAATTGCAAGAGATCGTCTTGTGAATGATTTTAAAGCCAAAGCAATCATGGGCAATATCGAAATCAGCTATCGAGAATCTGTTTTAGCTCCTACTGCTCCGCATACCTACCTGTTCGACCGTGATGTGGCTGGGAGAAAGGGCAAAGCCGCCTGTAAAGCTAGCATTGAGCCCATAGACCCAGACTTCACCCATTCAACGACGACCCACACTGTGCGACGCGATGGCAACCAAATCACAATTCGGATTTTGGGTATACACTCGAAAATGACACAATCTGAGATCAGCGCGATTCTTCCAGAAGACCTACCTTTATCCACGATACAGCATGCCCTGATTAACGGTGCAGTAGCAGCTCTAGCTCGTGGACCAAGGCGTGGCTTTCCTCTTCATGATAGTCATTCAACGATCACATTTGATCCTCAGAAAGACATGTTTGGCACCCTCACCACACCAGCAGCTATCTCATCAGCAGCCAGACTCGCTACCAAAGCAGCACTAAAAGAAGCCTTAGGTAACAATACTGTCGCTCTGATGGAGCCAGTCATGAATGTAGTAATCAGCTGTAACGAAGCAACACTCGGCGCCATCGTCCATGACATTTCCTCCGCTCGAGGCGGGCATGTCCTCTCGTTAGAAAGTGAAGGAAACGACGATCTTAATTCCGATATGCCTGTCATTGAAGCAAGCAAAATTTACGCACCTCCGGATCCATTTGCTTCTAGTGCTGGTGGCTCAAGTGATGGCCCTGGCCAACAGAGACAGGTTACGGCGAGAGTGCCGTTGAAGGAAATGGTGGGGTATTTGAAGCATTTAAGGAGTCTGACTGGTGGGAGGGGGACGTTTATTATGAGTGTTGATAAGTTTGAGCGGTTAAGTGGGCCGAGGGAAAAGGCTGTATAATACTTACCTTCTAGAATGAGTACAATCCAGCCCTTCTGTATGTAAGCAACGGTTTTTGCTTGTCCTATGGTGGGCGGTGGAGTATTGAGGAATTTTCGAGAAATATTGTACCTGTAGACTCGGATTTTAGAGACTTTCCCTTGAAAAGGAGTTCAGCGACTTTCAGATAGGTAGACACTGTCAGGTCCAATGAGGGAATATCATGGCTACCTAGGGGGCTTTATACTGAATGCTAAAGAACTCATCCTATACGATGGTCTGAGCATGCTAAGGTTTTCAATTGGGGAGCTATAACGCAAGCCTTGGTAGCAGTGAGTGATGGCAGAATTATCCCCCTAGAGAAGAGCGAAGAGTGCTTCAGTGTCAAAGTTGATAGTGTCGTTGAAGTGTTTATTGTTATCAATTTGTCCCCTCCAGCATGGTTCCACATAGGCGCGGAAATTTTGATGTGCCCGGCTGGAGTTATATGCCTTTTCGGGGTTCTTTTATACTTGCTGAGCCACGCGATTGTTGTTTCTGTCATGACAGCGCCCACACATGCTCTCACCCTTTTTGGAGTGCCCGATGCGAAGAACCTTTGGATCCCTATTATTGAAATTATGATTCTCGCTGTGAAGAAACCCACATATATGCAAGAAGCTTCTCTTAAGGAAGAAACCCTTGAACTGTGATGAATCTCCAGTTATGCGTTATTGTAGTGCAACATAAGTAATGTTAGTGCCATCCGGCATAGAAATCTAATTCTAGGCGCTGCAAAATCTTGTAATATCTTTTTTAATATTGACTTTGATTCATGTTACGATCTACGAGGGTGTGATCCCTCTCATTAACCCTTTTGTCGTTCATGATAGTTATTTTACTTCGGCTTCCATAGGGTCTACAAGTCGTGTCTCACATAAATCGGAAAATCAAACTTCAATCAATGATTTCTGAGTCACCTGGTTTTTTCTGTATTTGATAGACCTTATTTTGTTGCAGAGAGGGTTGAGAGACCAAAATTTACCTAAAACAGTGCTTTTGATGTATCATTACAAATTGACCAAGATATGAAAGAAATGTGCTGCATTTCGAAGAGCCAAAACTTGTTTGAATTTTAGTTCGCATCCCTTGGAACCCATCACTCACTTACCTCGCTTTCGTATTTACCCCACAATAATCAATTGATTCCATGCACGTTTATGAGTACTGTACTGGCCAGAGTACATTTTTTATATTCCTGCCAATCAATTGATTCCATGCACATTTATGAGTACTGTGCTGGCCTGAGTACATTTTTTATATTCCTACCAATCAATTTATCAATTTTTAAAGCGAAGATAGAGCTTGTTGTGGAGTCCCCAGAAACCTGGTTCCAGGGTCAAGCAGGACTTGGTGAAGCTAACGTCATTGTGCAGGCCAAAGGAGGAACCAAAATCAACAATACTTAAGAAATGAACGTTGCAATTTGAAGCTTCATATTTCTCACCAGAATTCGTGCGTAAAGACACATTTCCAAATTACCTAGATTTATGGTCGTCCCAATTGAGTTACTGTCAACCCCCTAAACACCTTCGCTAAGAACCCTATTTATCTATACATATCATCCCCACAAAATGGCCAACACATATCTAATCGCTCCAGTCGTCATAGCTGCTGTCGCAGTTACGCTCGCAGCAGCATACATAGCAGGGTATCTCGATCCAGTCATTGAAGAAATTGGAATAATGTTCTTCAAGGCAAAGGCTGAAGCCGAAGCCAAAAAGCTGCAAGCCCAGGGGATGAAGGAAGGCCAAGATTTCTTTAAGGGTGTGTGGAAAGCTGGATCCTTCATATACTTGACTTGATTTCCCCTACCTCTCGTGGTAATTTTCTTGGTGGTCAGCATTGCAAGCAAATAGCACTGCAGATCCACTGTTTGCAGACATCCTTGAAACTGGCTCGACAGTTTTGTCTTGCCTTTAATGATAAGAACATGATTGCTGACTAGTACTCACCAGATGAACTCAAAGGCAATATGCAAGCAGAAGATGTTAGAGTTGGACTGGGAAGTGTTGGTGGACTGAAAGTGGGTCTTTGAGCAACTATGGGACTATTCATCTATGTAAGACTATAAAATTCGATGGGCGGGAAGTCAAATCTTAGAGCTGGTGGAAAAGGAACGATAAAGAGTAAATCTGAAAAGCCAGCGCTTTCTTTTGTCAATCTTGTACAGGAATGTAAGGTAATAATTGGTGGCTAGCGGAGTGCTCGAAAGTGTCTCGGAATCTCAAGTCGGGTTGCTTTTTCCATTTCTCACCGTGAGACTCCTGAAACTAATTCAAAATACAAAATCACAAAAATGTGATAATCTCAATCTTTATCACTCCGTTTGATGCCTTTGTCAAGATCCAAGGAAATATCCCCCTTATGCAAGGTTGGCAGGAACGCTTTAATAAACGGCGATGCATCTTCCCGCATGGTTGACAAGGACAAGCCCGACTTCAAAGTTCAGACGAACCCGCTTCGTCAGCCAGCGTTTTGCCACCCACACGACGCAAAATGGTATATATAGAAAAGTCCAATCTCCGCAAGAGATAATCGCCCCTTTGTATTGTAATCAGGAAGGCATCCGAGTTGACTAGGTCTCTTCGGTCAGTGCGGAGGATTTCTTGGAGAGAAGATTGCTTTTCGCACGGAAAACTCATTTCACATGATGCTGAAGAGCACACTCAGCAGAAAAATGACGTTGTCAATTCGGCCCTCGCGGGACTCCGCCGACTAATCCGCACACCAGGATGTTTGGTTGACATAAGTCTCAGCCTCGACCAAACATCTGATGTGAATCATTTCTTTTTGACTTGCATTCAATTATCCGACTGCTCCTCGTTGTCTGGGGGAGATTGAGCATATGTTGCCCTAATCGTTACTCCCAATTGATATTTCTTGGGCTCTTGTGTTTGTGTTGCGATTCAGGGCCTCGATCGCTCTGACAACATCGTCGCAAATCGCATTCGCAATCCCCTCGCCTCATCCCCTGGCCGTTTCCCCCCGCCATCCGAACCTCGTACAGGCTGAATCTCTTGTGCGAATGAGCAGCCAAAATGCAGAGGGTCACCTCGTTGTTGCCTTCGTGGGACAGGACGAAGACTGGAGGTAAAAAGGGCTTCGATAAAGCTTGGGGCTGGGCCGACAAATGTTCGTGTCCGAGTAATCGTGTGTGAGAGGAAGAAACTGACTCGAAGCAGTGGGCGCTCCGGTAAATCGATTCTCGAACAAGATCGGATCAGAAGCTTTTTGGCCGACAACGCTTGACAAAGAGTCTGATAAAGCTGCGAGGATCCTCAGATCATTCTGTAGTATGTGCTTTTTTTATTTTACGTTTGGGATCCCCCAGCTTCAATCGGTAACTGACGTGCTGTGATTGTCAGAGGATGGATTTTACGCAGAAGACGATCAAGTGCAGGCCCAGGACACACCCAAAGGGAAACAGAGAGTCCTGAAGAAAATACCCCAGAGAGTTATTCAAAATGCCGTCGGCCTGGCTATTTTCACAACTATGCGAACAGGGTTGTGGCTGTCAGGTGCGGGAGGATCAGGTGTCTTGATTGCAAGACAGGAGAACGGAGAGTGGTCTCCACCGTCTGGCATATTACTACATACTGCGGGCTTAGGATTCCTTGTCGGTGTCGATATTTACGACTGTGTTGTGGTCATTAATAACCGCAAAGCTCTCGATGCATTCACCAAAATTCGGGCCACCCTTGGAGGAGAAATAAGTGCGGTTGCAGGTCCGGTCGGAGCAGGTGGAGTCTTGGAAAATGATGGTAAATGGAAGCAAGCGAAGTGAGTTTCTTTGACTTATTTGTCCTTGAAGGAATGTTCGACTCCTGAAGGATGACTTACTAATCTTACCTCCAGTCGACCGGTCTTCACCTACCTTAAATCGAGAGGATTCTACGCAGGAGTGCAGGTCGATGGAACCGTTATAATCGAGCGAACAGATGAGAACGAACGGTTTTATGGACAGCGAATTGGTGTAGCAGATATTCTGGCTGGAAAGGCGCGACACCCACCTTATGAGATCAAAATGCTCATGGAGACCGTGAAGGCGGCAGAGGGTCGAAGTGATGTTGACGCTGGAATGATGGAGGAATTGGAAGGTCAGCCAGCCCCTGGCGACGTCGATGTGGTTTCGCCGACTACGGCGAGCGCTCCGTCATTTGGTATTCCTGAACCCGACGACCCAGATCCATTTGGAGTTCTAGCTTTGGAGAAGGAGGGTTTGGAAATAAGAGAAGCAGGTACAAAAGTCAGGCCACCGAGTTCCGTATTCGACTACAATCCAAGTCCAACAAGCCCAATATATGGAAAGTTTCACCGCCAGAGCATGGACACATTAGGAACAAGGAGTAATAGAGAGAGTGTATTATCTACTCGAAGCAATCGCACAACTAGAACGAGCACGGATAGATGGACGCAAACAAACGAAATGGGAACTCAAACCGATGACTTCGACACGCCAGGGACGAGTCCAAGTCATAGTGATGAGAACAAGAGGATTATCGAAGAGGATGAGCATCCCATGGCTCCAGAACCAGCAGATATCGACTATACCAAGATTGACCTAGGTCCATATAGCAATTTAAATCGAAGTGAGGATTTCGATGGAACCACTGTCAACGACAGCCCTCGTGATCACGAAGACCGTGAAGGAAGTGAGCACTTACCCATTTCGGTCGACAGCAGCTTCATGAGCGACGACGAAAAGGACGATCTTAGCGACGACGAGGAAGAGCCAGTCATCTTTGAGGCAGCTTCGGCTCAAGCCACTGTCCTCACTCCACAAGCAATCAAGGCTCGAGGCGGTCTTGTAAATATCCCTAAACGACCACCTCCACCTCCATTACCCCCCAGGAGTCTTGCACGAAGAAGTAGAAATGCAATGGTGGATCAAGCGAGCGGTCGAAGCCCAATGAAATCGGAATTTCAAGAAGTTGAGTTACACGGCGCTTCAGATAGAAAGCTCAGCGTTGTATCAAATGACTCGGATAGAAAGCAAGGTATTGCTACATCAAATGGCTCTACTGTTTTGGAGGAGCTAGAGCTCACGACGTCTGCTTTAGCTGTTCCACGCAGTATGCCTCTTGCAAACCAAGCCGAGGTCGTGCTTGCGGATGAACGCGTTGGCGATATCGGCCCAAGCATTAAGGAAACACCAAAGTGCAAGGTTGAAGAAGAGGTAGAAGTTCTTGCCTTCCAAAGCGAGAAGCCAAAGCAGACCCACCTCCCAGGCTCGTTTGAAGCTGACGAGGCCGACGACTTCCACTCTCTCCCACCAACACCCGCTGAGCCTCAAACCGTAGAGGTCAAATAAATGAATATACGAACGATATAATACAAAGAAGCATATGCTTAATTGGATGCCATGTAGATCGATGGATATCGGATTTAGGTGATGATGATAGCGGTTTATGCCTGGCGTTACCGGTTGCGGGTATTGCAGCAAAGTGCTTGCTTGGGATGACATGCTGGGATTAGCTCTGGAAACGATCATTGGGTTGGATGCTACCATATATTACGATAAGGATAAAGTCTAAATTTTAAAGCATAATGTTAAGCATTGGATACTTGTGGAGGTGTTAGCATGGATCCCGAAGAGTTGAATGAAAAGAGTTTTGAGATAGAGTATCGATATCAGATCATTGCTACAATTGTGTGAAGGCCGTATTTACCTATAGAACCTGTAACTGGAAGTTAATTCGGGTACTTTGCATCATATGCGCTTGTCGGATGCCTATCTACACTAGATTGCCACAATGGGATAGTTGAATTACCTCCTAATTCCAGCATAAATTGTAAAACGCTTAACATAGCTAGCCTCTACCTGGTTCCTCAAAGCATGCGTGTCAGTTATGACGATAGTACCAAACGGTAGAAAGCAGTGGCCTTTGAGATTGTGGTACGTTTCTTCACCTTTACCGTTACTTTCCACCTTGCACCTTCTACAGCTTTTACGGATACTGGCTGCGACCTCTACAAAATGTAATCACACTCGACGGGAGTTGCTCTATTCCTGTACCATCACTCTGCTTCTGGTCCCTTGGAATTTTTTCTAAGCCACCTTCCTCGTTTTAAATTCCATGCTGTTGAATGGAAAGGCTGGTGTACTCTGTAAGAGAAATCTCCCTATAGTTCTCAACGCCCTAGATGTAGGCACTGTGGCCAGTATCCTATGAACCTTTGTTGCACCGGCATAGATCCTCATATACTTGGACAACACTTTTAAGGATCTGCTCATCGCTTTCGACCCCCCTAGCAGTGTAAATACGGAAAGGTCTCGGGTGTCCCCAACGTTCAGATAATTGACAGGCTCTCTACCAACGTACGTAGAAATCCGACCAATGAAACTACTAAGAAGTAACCTTGAGGCTTCTTCGGCGCTAAGACCGAATCTGAAGTACCAAGGGGTTAGATGGATCAATTTACTCTCGGAGTTAGAGCAGGGGCTCGAGGTGTACTTACTGGGTCGTGTAAAGTTAGTGCGGGAGAAATTGAAACCAATAACCAAGCTGCACCCCAAATACTCAACACAACCCTCCTACGTTCTAGTTTTCCCCAGAAACACAAAATGGATCTGACGAGCCCGCAAGAATACAGGATTATAGCAGGGTATTTGTGCTCCCTTACGACCCAAAGCTACAAACCCAATATCCCCCCGTTAAACGGCAAATAAGAATGTTGAAGAAGAGCTAGGTGTGATAATGATTAAATTACAGCAAGAGCCTTCGCGTCTGCTTTACTGAGCGATTGTTGGTATACTTAGTGGAGGGATTGGAAAGGATGAGGAGGCGTAATGTGCCGCGACATAGGAAGTTGGTAGGTCTGACAACGAGGGATATAATAGGATATCAAAGAGAGGGGGAGGAGAAAACATATAGAGCGAATGAAATATGAGTCAACACTGGATACTACGTTAAGATAAGAATAAACTTGGGCTGTATGAGAGTCCGTGAAGTAGGTATTTTAAAGGAGCAAGGGAGAGTGTTATGGGGTACATAGAGATTCAATCAGGTATGTGCCTCTGGAAGGAGCCAACGATTCAAGGATAAGGGAATTATAAAAGCCCAGCCGCAAAAAGTCACCTATCCTATCCCAATCGTTGTCATGTTCGTGTCTAATAAACAACCAACCACTCGGGTATCAACAATCCCAATGCCAAAGTACTCTATCTCTACAGCGCTAGCACATCAAAAATCAAAACGCACTCTCTCATTACGACTATTCCCTCTAGTCATCCGAAATCCAAGAGGAATATTCTAGAATGACACCGTACTTCCCGCCAACTTGTTGAAAGAGGCCTGCGACTTCAGTAAATACCAGGGAAAATGACCCACCGGACTTTCTTGCAGTAGTCAACCCACCCCTGCCCATACTTCTTGGAGCACCTCTCTTCATCTCGCCAGCACCGGTGAATCAACAATATTGTCATGAAAATACCATAGGTATAAGGCAGCAAGTTCGATGTCCCACAAGCTGCACACATCGAAAAGGAAAGAACCAAATCTCCTAGGTAGTTTACGTGTCGAGCAAACCCCCACCACCCGGAGCATAGAAGAATGCTATCGTGTGTCAATCCATCTTTTGTTTGATATTTAACTCTCACTACCTCAGCAGGTTTCCCCCAAAGCTTGCAGGCACCCTTGGTCCGGCGAACAAGATCCTTTTGGTGGTTGACGCTGCGAAAGAGGACATAGCCGCTTATACCGGTGAGGAGTATTGTTATTGCCACTACATTTGATAGGTCTAAGGGATTCCTGGCGAGGTACTGAGTCTGGAGGGTGTACATTCCAGGAAGCCAGACAGCAGATCCCCAGGCTAAGTAGAAACCGAAGTGATCATGGCAAATATCAATAGTACGGAGGTACCAATCCTCATTGATGAAGAAATCTACAACATAGATGGTGTGGAGGGCAGTAGAAACAAGGATAGAGTTGGTGATGAATCCGTGGAGCTGATATTGATATGCAATGAATGAAAGATCACTAAATAATGTCAGCCTATCTGTTGCAGCAGCTGATATGTACTCTGTTGATCCAGAGGCTCTGGATTAAATAAGTTCGGAAATTGAAACTTACATGAGCGTCCATGCAATTATACCAGGTCTACCATTGATGAAGAGCTTAAAATCAAATAGTTCCCCCATTCTTGGATTCAGCTCAACACCCATGTAGAGGTCATACAGTTTAGAACCTGGTTTTCGATTAGCACGTTCTTGAGTTTTCAGTTTTAAATTTATATACCGCTGAATTTACGATCACCCTCATGAGTTGGAGCAAGATGTGCCTTCGCATACGCAATCATGGTAAGAGCGAACCCCCACACATTCGCAATAACTAACAATCCTTCCCAATTCTTGGCAATGATAGCAGGATCCAAAATACCATACATCGAGGTCGCCACGAATAACCAGTGTGTAACAGCCCACGCTAATAATCCATTGGTTCGATATTTCAATAAATTTCCAGCTGGTGTCAGCTGACCCGTACTGAGTGCGCTTGGAAGGAACTGGTAGAGGGTAGCCTGGAAGAGTAGCCAAGCTCCATAGCCTATGCTAGCCTTGATCGTTGGCCTCGGTGCGTAAGTCCAGAAGAACTTCATTGCACCAGATTCCCACATTAACTGCCACGGTGCTGTGAGCGAGCCTCGGAATGAAGTAAGAGCTATCCAGTAGAAGAATACAAGACATGGACACAGGACCATGATGCCCAAACAACCCAATGAATGCATCCAGGAACCATGATGATGTCGTCGTCCCCAAGAAATGCTAGAATCACGTGTTGTAGAAAATGATGCCAATCGAGGGCGGTTTGCTAAAACGGTTTTTGACTTTTCCTGCGGCTGAATGGCCTGGATCTCACTGTGAAGTGTTGGGGAAGGTAATATAATTGTTTCCATGATGATTGATAAGTTCTATGATATGAACTGGGTCATTGAAAGTAACGATGTTTGCGAAGGATATGCTGATGTTTGAGGTGAGAGATGGTGAGAGAACAAATAACGCTAGGTGTACAATTGGTATTTCTCGAGGCGGGAGTTGTTGAGGAAGGGACGACCACATATAGCAATGCGAAATGGAAGGGACGGTTGAATCAATTGGTGACGGAGTGGAGCATGACAATCGCAAAGGGCAAATCCGATGCTTGATCGTGGTTGAAGGTTGAACAGTAAGATTAACTCAGAAGAAGCTGTTCGCTGTACCCTTTTTGATGGTCATGCTAGGGCTGGCTACCCGTTGGGATGGGTTGGTTTAGGATGTCTAAGAAATGGCGTACCGTATGCTTCAGACCTGCGCCCCCGGCTCTGCAGAAGGGAGAAATTCTTCGAATGGGCGTTTGCTAAATGCGGAAAAGGATGGCATGTGGGTGCACCCTGGGGGAAATCGTGGCATCGTGCCTTCATTCCATGGGTCGAAGCTGCGGAACGGTACGCGTCGTCCTTTCTTTGTACTCTCATGCACCAACGTATTCGGGTGGTGACATGTAGATAGCATCAACCCTTCACCTAAGAGCATTAAACAATGGAAGGGCTCCGTATTGGCAACAGTAATCATTTAGAGCGTCATTAACCTCACAAACCTACGAGAAATCAGCGCCGGGTGACCGACGACGCATTCGCGTAGTAGTGACATCGTTTCAATACGATGTGGAAAGCCGTTGTGCCCTTGTTGGAAGACGGCGACGGATTCAGCACGACGCCGCGTCTGCATGGCTTTCTGAAGCGAGGAATTCTGGCAGACTTGAGCTTGGAGCGATTCGTCTGGCAGTGCTTATCAGCGTGATGATTTCTTTGCTCTTCAGCACAAATAGGCAACCGTCTATACTGGAATAAGTGGTTGCTGATATATGGTACAGCGGTGAGGGTTGTTGCTGTTGTGAACTGCACAAAGCTACGTGATATTCAGCCCTGTTCATGTCGTCGTGCCGTGACTGCACAGGTCGCCGATTCTAGCATTTGTGCCTTGGCAAGAACCAATTGTTTCAGAAGTAGAGTTTGAAATTGGCAAACGGTCCTCGAAATAGACTAACATAGGAGCTTTCTGATGAGGTGTTTCAGATGCTTCTTTGAGGTCATGCTCCAAAAGCACAGCCTGCAAACACAAGTTCAGGCTGACGCCTGGAGATCACTGAACGGTGCAAAGTACGACCGACCCGAGCAGCCACTTGAAAAGGAAAGAGTACGAAGAGACAATACTTCAAGCTGATAGTGGAGTCGAAGGTTTCTATACGCCAGACTTTGATAGATTGCTAGATGAGTTGAGGTGAAATTGGAAGGCGTTTTCAAGTAGGGAAAGTGCCGTTGATGGCGTGGAAACTATTCCCAACAAAGGCCTTGCTTAGGATCTTGCTGCGGAAATATTTCGTAAAGGAATTGCGAGAAGAAGCATACGAAAAGGTAGTGCAAAGGCGAGCTTTAAAAGAGTATAAAAGCCAAGGGGAGTTCGTTATCGTCTTCGTTCTCGTCTTCCCGACAATTTCTACAAAGCAGTGAAACGTGTTGAAGCCTTGTTGGCAATAAGATAAGGTATGCAGCTTTAGCTTTGGAATGCGAGGCTGACTAGACTCATTCCGTGAACACTTGAAATCTCGGCTTAAAGCTCCGCACTCGAAAGAGAATATTTCAAGAGACAAAACATGCAAGGAGATTCATGTCTTTTGTAGTTCTAACTTCAAGTACTCCACAGTGGGCGAGATAGGGAAGCGATACGAGACACGAGCGGAGAAGTACGAGTACGAGCAATGAGGGGCCGAGAAGTTCATCAATGAGAAGAAGCGAGATGTACTTGCGGATAAATCAAGGTGCTGACAAACATTTGACGGAAGAATTCATACACTTCTCCGCTGTGAAATTGAAGAGCGCGGGCCATACTAGGTGAGTAGAAATTTATACATCATGAGATAACCAACCGTGGTATAGCGTTTTGTGTCTTTCTGGGAAACTGGTAGGCTCAGATTGTCAAAATCCTTTGGAACGGTATCCTATATTATAAGCCAAGTGTAATAGAAATTTGCACAACAAAAGTTTCAAGCAACGCAGGAAATTTATTTTCTTATAAATCGGGTATATACATCATCATTTAGTTGTTCAATATTTCACCAGGCCGTTATATCATCGACCTCCGAAGCAAGACCACCTGCGGCAGCAGAACCAGTCTCCTCTCCTGTCTCTCCTGCCTCTTGTCCTGGGGCTCCCATGATATCAGGCAAAACATCATTTAGAAAGTCTAAAATGTGCTGGTTTACTTGCTCAAATTGTAGCAAGAACGCATCATGCCCTTCAGGTGAGTCAATCTTGCCTAACCGAGCGTTTGGTATTGAAGCAGCTATTTCCTTCTGTTCGTCAAATGTGAAGAGTCCATCGCTTTCTATTCCAAGGACTAGAGTTGGTTGTTCGATTTGCGAGAGAGCATCAGCGATCGGCCTTTGCGAGTCTTGTGAGACTCGATATCTTGAGACATCATGGGTGTCAAGCTTGCGGGTTATAGCAATATAACAATTACCATCAAAGCGTTTGACAAACTTCTCTCCCTGATATCTTAGATACGATTGTGCTGAGAAATACGTAGATGTTGTTCGTTTACCGTTCGTTGCAGGCTTGGTATCTTCTATAGGAAACGATGGTGTGGCACCATGAAATTGTGGATCTGTAAAGTTGGAGGGGTTAACGCTGGCTGAATTGCATGTGCCGTTCGCACCATTCGTAAGCACTGTGCCATTTAACCCATTTGCGCCGTTTGTAGCATTCGTGCCATTCATTCCCCTCCCAGCACTCGCCAAGTTTTCACCGTTTGTTTCTGCCTCTTTAGATACTGCTGCTGAGCTTCCAGAACGAGAGAGTGGCGACCGTGACCCTTTATGTCCATCATTATGAATAGCACGATGGACTTCTCCCGGTGTTGAAGGCCTTTGATTGTCACTGATAGTCTGCTTCTTGGATGCATCGGGAATATTTCTTCCGAATCTAGCCTCGAAGGAGTTCCGACTTCGATATGTCAAGAGAGCAGACATACGTGCTGCTCCCAAGCCAGCTGATGGGGGATCTGAAAATGGGTAATACCCGTCATCATATTTCGGATCCGCGTAAATGCTTTGTCTTTGAGCCTCCCCCCAACTTATTCCCCATGCGCTGTGTCGACTTGAAGTAGCGATGGGGACGATTGATCGTACGTAGTCCTTTCCGAAATATGCCCATTCCAGAACAAGCATGCCTCCCATCGAGCCCCCAATGACCGCGGCAATCTGCCGCACGCCTAAGTCATCTAAAAGTAGCTTGTGTAGACTGCAAATGAATTAGCCTTGCTTGTATAGAAAAGGCTCATCCCTTACTTCACATCGTCTCTAATAGTTGTGAGCGGAAACTCTGGGCCATATCTCTCATTTGCAGGGTTTCCATCCTTGTATGTGACCGGACTTGCGCTACCATAAGGGCTCCCCAAACTATTCATGCAGACGACGAAGAATCTCGAAATATCAAAAGCTTTACCTGGACCACCAAGAAGGGGCCCCCACCAGTCACTGACATCTGCACTACCAGTCAATGCGTGGCATATTACCATGGCATTGTCGCGGTTCGGGGATAGCTTTCCTCGAGTGCTATATGCGAGAGGGACATTGTGGAGTGTTACGCCCGATTCGAGTGTGAAAGAGGGTATGATCGCGATGGTCTGATTCGGTATTAAGGATGCGAAAGGGTTCTCAGGTTGTTGGTGTGTTCTTTCTTGGACGTATTCAGTTGCCATTCTTCTTGGAGGGGTAAGCCCGAGTCTGACTGACCGTATTGGGGAGCAGGCGTTGAAAGGCCATTAACCACTGAGTTGGTCGCCATTGTTATAGACGTTGAACAGCGACGTGTTCGGGATTGTGAAAATTGATATCTATTCAAACCCACATGAAGCAAATGCGCACTCAAGGGTTGGCGCAAAAAACGTCATCAGGGTCGAATAGGAGGAAACAAATATTTACGGGGCTACGGCTCGGGATGTGAAGCCGCGAACATGGGGCAATGAACGTGATCCCGAAGGCGGCGAAGGGGTTTGTTCAAACGGTTGTGTGGTAAACAGATATTAGTGTAGCTGAATCAAACACATGAGTTCGAACAAATGAACTCCTTTGAATGAATCTTACTTTTGATAAACCCACCCATCACTCTTAGCTGAAGTCGTGGCTGCAAGGCTGCGGTTAGCCACATTTGAGCCTCGTATTCAAGGCTTGAAGCTAATCCTTAAGCTTTGAACAACGCGAGTCTACGCGCAAGGATTCAATGTGAAGGCATCGTCGCTAACTCTCACCTTCACTCTTTTCGCACCACGAATATTTAAAGGCTGGACTTGTCAATCGCAAGCACTCCCTCATGAAATTCGACACCCAACGCCTAACATTTGTTGATTTCTACCGCTGAGTCCTTGGTGCGCTTTTTATGCTTTCAAGACAAGCTTGAGATCACAAATTTACAACACATGTGTGAAGTCTGAGGTAGCTTTTATATCGAGGGGAGATGGCTCCAGCGAAGAGAAAGAGATCCGAGCGGGCCTCTGTGGATGGTGGCGAGAGTCGACCGTCCCCTCATCGACCAGGAAATACCAACTTGGCTCAACATGATCGTGGAGATATGCGGGATGGAGGCAGACGATCAAGCCGTGGAGGGCAAGGGGGAGGAGGGCCTGGAGGAGGAAGAGGACGCAGGAACGAGAGAAGCGATAGGAATGATAGTCGGGATGCTCCCAGCAAATTAACTATATCAGCGAGAGCAACGCCTACGCCAGGTCCAATGTCACCACCTCCGCGAGCCTCGAGCGCAAACCAAACACCCACTTCAACAGTCGCATTACCAAGTCCTCTACCAAAGCGAGATCCGGAACCTTATGATTATACCTTCCTAACCGAGCCGCGATTATCAGCTTGGGACACAAATGGGCGACAAGAAGTGATTACTGCTGGGGTCCAGGCACGGCAGGATGAGGATATAATAGATCTTGCTTCCTGCTTTCAGGAACTGATCAGAGCTACCCTGGATAGTCGATTAGACCCAGTAGATGCTGGAAACTGTGTGAAAGAAATTTTGGGGCCAGATACTGCTCCAACAGATGGAGCCTTTGGCACCTTTGATGGCCATACATTTTTCCTCGACACCCTTTCAATGATCTGCGATGCCGAAGAACCTCCCTTCAACCCCTTGCTGAGACCGTTTGCTGTCGCTACTGGGGTGTCGCCTATTGTTATGCGTCAGAAACTCGATGCACAGCTTCTCCAGAATCTCAATTTAACCCGCGACACCTTCATACGAGTTGGAATTCGCCAAGCCACACATCTCCTTTATCGGCAAGCAAACTTCAATTTGCTTCGAGAGGAGACGGAGGGATACTCAAAGCTAATAACAGAGTTATTTACAACGAGTGGTGCAGCACCACCTTCTGGTGAAGCAGTCGAAGATGCATTTGAAAGGGTCAAGGGACTTATTGGAACATTCGATCTAGATGTTGGTAGAGTTCTTGATATCACTCTCGATGTCTTCGCGGCTGTCCTCATAAAACATTATCGATTCTTTGTAAAGCTGCTAAGAGTCAGTTCTTGGTGGCCGCGAAGCGGCATTATTGATGGAGTCGCCAACTCTGGAGGCCTTCCTGCATGGGCTCTTCCTGGCTCACAGCACTGGGAAGCAACTGAAGCAGAGGAAGAAGCATTCAGACTTCAAATGGTTGGAAGAGATCGAGATTTCTGGGGCCGTGCTCGAGAAGTTGGTCTTGACGCATTTTTCGAGCTCGGTGGGAGACAGGTTGTGGATGCGGAGACCAAGGCTCGGATTTTCAATAGTAAATCTGACAGTGATGCTGAATTGGATGCAGATCGGAAGTGGATTGAAGGGACCGGAACTTTCCCACCCTCCGGCAATCGAGTGGCAGCACAATTACTCGGTTTCAAACTACGCTTCTATGGCTCACCGTCCCGCGATAAGGATGATGTTCTTCCTGCAAACTTAATCTACTTGACGGCTCTGCTAATCAAGATTGGGTTCATCTCACTCAGAGATTTGTACCCGCATCTCTGGCCTTGGGATGAGGACATGCCGGCGGTCAAAGAGTCACGAATGAAGGAGCTGGCTGAAAAGGAGCGATTGAATCGGCCAGGCGGTGGTGCAACCAACGCACTGATGATGGCTGGCGCTCTTGCTGACGACACCCTCCCAAACAATGGGAGAACACGTGAAGCCCCCTCTACGAAGTCAGATACGACGCCAAAAGCGAAAGAAGCTGAAGATGAGGATAAACTGAGCGAGCCTTTAGATCAGAAAGTTCAGCTACTTAACTGCTTGCTTACGATTGGGGCCATTCCAGAAGCCCTGTTTATCCTTGGCCGATTCCCGTGGCTTACAGAAGCATATCCCGAACTTCTTGATCTTATCAACCGAATCCTTTTACATTCTATCAAGGACGTTTATGATGCATGTCGTCCTATAGCTGCTCAAAACTTCCAATGCCCAACTAAGAAAGTTGCGGATCCTGACCAGAGTGGCATGCCTAAAGGAGATGTTCGACTTGCCCAAATTGCAACTCGTAAACAACTGCGCTGGCCATTCCCGGCCAAGTTTGATACCAACGAAAACCTCTCGTATCGATTTTATTGGGATGAGTGGGCGGACAACATCCCACTCTGTCAGAGTGTTGATGACATTTTCACACTCTGTAGCACATTTTTGAACTTTTCCGGTGTTAATATTGGCAAGGACGCTATATTACTGTCTAAGCTAGCAAGAATCGGTGTAAAGAGTCTAGCAGATGATCCCTCCCCTCACAATCTCGAAAGATGGCGGGATTTGCTCACACGACTTCTTGTTCCGGCCCTGAGTTTAACAAAATCGAACACGAGTGTTGTCAACGAAATCTATGACATGCTTAGATTTTATCCAATCTCAGTGCGATATGCTATTTACACGGAGTGGTTCGAGGGGCCTACATCTCGAAATCCTGCAATCATCAGAGCTTTTGCCAGAACAAAGTTGGAGACAGAGAGCATTATGAAGCGAATCAGTATGACTAATCTCACACAAATGGCACGAAGTCTTGCCAAAACTGCGTACGCCTCACCTGGTATTGTTTTCCGCGTTGCCCTCAACCAGATAGAGTCATACAACAATCTCACCGAGGTTGTGGTTGAATGTGCGAAATATTTTACAGATTTAGGCTATGATGTTCTCGTATGGTCACTGATGAGTTCACTGGGAGGCAAAGGTCGAAATCGCGCTAATGAGGAATTTGCGTTGCTTCCAAGTAAATGGCTGTTAGCGTTAGCACGATTTGCTGGTAAGGTCTTCAAACGCTACTCCATCATGAACCTCTCCCCAATTATTCAGTACGTCAACGACCAACTCTATCGATCAAACTCTACGGATCTGGTTATTTTGAAAGAGCTCATTGCGCAAATGGCCGGAGTAGTCCCAGATACCGATTTTACTGATGCTCAGCTTTCTGCCATGACTGGTGGTGAGCTGCTTCGACGTCAAACCCTAATAAATCTGCAGGACAAGCGCCACGAGTCGGTCAAGACCGCGAAGAGATTGATGAAGGCACTGACAGAGACAAAACTTGCGGGACAACTGTTGCTTTCTATTGCCCAGCATCGCCAGTCCGCAATTTACGCCGTTTCAGACGAAGAAGCACATATCAAGATGTTGGCAACTATGATCGATGATACACAATTGATATTGTTCCAGTATTTAGACTTGCTTCGCAGCAATCTAGAAGTGGAGGAATTTGACAAGCATGTCCCTGCAATATCAGAGCTCATGACTGAATATGGGTTGGAACCACCACTCGCATTCATGCTTGGTCGCGGCAGCCTTTCTAATAGATTGGCGAAGATTACCTCATCAACCTTGAATGGCGCAGTCAAGAGCCCTTCAACTGCGACGGCTGAAATTGATACTGAGGGTGATATGAGCATGCAGGAAGATGTCGATAACGAGACAACTGTCGTCAGCCAAAGTAACGGCAGTTTAGATAAAGTCGGTGAAGACGTTCAGATGGCAGAAGCCAAGGAAGAAATATCTTCGCAGTCATCGATAACTAGCACGGACCCATTTTACGATATTGTCAGTCCAATCCTTGGGACCGTGAAGGATTTGCTACCTGAGACAGTCTGGAGATCCATAAGCCCAGAATTTTATGTGACATTCTGGACGTCGATGCTGTGCGATCTTGCCGTTCCCAGCCCCAGCTACGAAGCAGAGATACAACGCCTTCTGAAAGAGCAGGAAGCTGTGATGAAAGATAGATCAGATATGACAAGAGCGGGTATGGCTAAAAAGGAAGAAACCAAGAAAACCATCATTGAAACTCGCGAAAAGCTTCTTGCTGAACTTGGCAAGCAAGTCGGCACATACACTCAGACAAAATCAAGATTACTAAAACGTAAAGGAGGGTGGTTCGAACGTACTGCCAAGGGCGATGCCATAAGCGATATGTTTCTTGAAAGATGCCTCATTCCACGTTTACTTCTATCGCCCAGCGATGCAGACTTTTGCTTTAAGATGGTTAAGTTTCTCCACGATAACGGAACACCAAATTTTCGAACGCTCTCTTTGTATGGTCGCATATTTAGGGCACATCGGCTGCGATCAGTCATATTCACCTGTACAGTTCGTGAAGCCGAGAATCTTGGTCGCTTTATTCGACTCGTCCTTACAGATCTTTCCCGCTGGCATTCCGATGTTGCCTTATACGAAAAAGAGGCATGGGGCAAGAGTGAGAAGAGCAATAAAAACTTACCTGGTTTTGCAAAGGCTCTGGATACAGATGGAACGCCCAAGGGATTTTTGGAGCACGATGGAGGGTTTGGTTTCAAGAACATTCTCTTGTCTTGGCATAAAAACCTGAACACGGCACTTCGAGAATGCTTAGAGGGGGTGGAATGGATGCACATACGAAATGCGATTACGATCTTAAAGTCCGTTGCAGAAGTCTTTCCCGCTGTCGACTTTATGGGTAATAACTTTATGAAGCAACTGGAAACTATTACAACTCGAGAGAAGGGCACGCGAGAAGATTTGTCACTCACTGGAAATGCTGTTCTTGTTCAGTTGAAGAAGCGTCAGAAGAAATGGATAATGGTTCAGGCCTTTGGAGGTGTTATTGTAAGTAACCCCAGTTGTTGAAATTTGGAGCTACCTAACTCTTTTACAGCCCAATAAAGTCAATGGCGCGGCTAGGACTCCATCACAAGCAAGTGGCGCCACCTCCAAAACGACTCTTAAGCCAACAGCCCCAGAGTTCAAGCCTCAGTCTCGAGCTAGGTAAGATACTGCCTTATTTAGACATCCTTGTCTCAATTAACACTTCCGTAGCTCTCTTGGAGCTTCTACCCCAAAGCCAGCAGAGGTTGAGGATGGAGAAGTTGATGATGCGAAAGTGTCTGCAAGCTCTGTTCTAAAAGCAACAAATGCACGGGGTACACCAGAACCAAGACCTTCCACGCCAGCCACATCAACTATAGAACCCAAAAAGTCGGAGATTCTCCTCAGACGAGAGCAGATTCAACGAGAGAACGCTGCAAAAGCCGCAGCACAAAACAGCATGCCTCCTCGCCCAGATCTTTCTCGAGTACCTAATTCTGCCGACCGTGGCCCCCACAATCTACCCTCACGACCAGATGCGCCTTTCCCCGGGAGGCACCTTATTGACAGAAGTCGCCAGCCAGATCGCAGAGACATTAGAGAACCTCGCGACTCACGCCCGCCAGATTCAGGTCGTATAGACCGTCCAGGAGATCGACCCCGCGACTATCCACCTAACGATCGTCGTAGTGGAGAGCCACTACCCAGAGATTTTGGAAGGTCTTCTGATCGGCATGCAGGCTCTGACCGTGAGCGTGGACGACCAGAACCACCACCTCGATGGACTCCAGACTCAGCTCGAGAAAATCTCGAAAGAACTGTGAATGCTAATCGTGCCATTGACAATAGTGGCCGCTTGTCTCGTGAGAACGGCATGCCACCTCCTCGGTCATCTGGGATCTCGTCTGATCGTGCTTCGGCGACGAACCCGGATAGGTTACCTCCTATCAATGCTGACCGAGCTGATATTATCAATCCTGAACGGGCTGCAAGAATTTCTTATCAACCTTCACCTGCAGAATCACCAAGACGCCCTCGTGAAGATACGCGAGAGCACACATCTTCTCGACCTCAGTCACCGAGACGTCACAACCATGATAGGGATCACGACTCTAGGCGTGATGAAGGCCTTAATCGAGGTGGACCCGATATGCAATCATCCTCTCGTAGTCGTGTAGATGACGTCCTTCCGCCACCAGCTGGTCCACGAGGCGACAGACCCTCAGATCGTGGTAATGAACGGAACGATAGGTTAGCATTTCAGCCTACACCAACACCACCACGGCCTATAGATCTCGACCATGGACGTCTCAATGCTAGCGGTCGGCAGCAGGCTGATCCTAACTTTGGTCGTCTGAACTCGGGCCCAAGCCAAGATATCCCATCTGGCCCAAGAGACAGAAGTAGCCGCGGAAATCGTACATCAAGTGGGCCACGCCGTGATGGCAGAACAGACATTCCACGCCCGCCAACCCCAGAAAAGCAGCCCCCGACTGGTCCATCGTCTGGTCGCCACCCACGACGTTCAGCTTCAGGCCAATTTGATTCACCATTAAATGGACCTTCTTCGATGCCGACAACCCCTTCCATCCCAGTCGCTGCACCTCCCGTCCACCCAGATAGGTTGAAACAACTTCCTCCTCAGGCGATTCCTCCACCTCGCGTAGCTTCATCGTCAACGCCAATCACTCCAAGTGGTCCACCTGCAGGTGGTGTTCACCCAGATAGAATCAGAATCATCGACAGTGAAACGCCTAACAAGCCACCGTTTCCTCAAAACCAGGGTAATAATAATCGCGGTAGACCAAATATTCCTGCTGTAGTCACCGGAGGACCACCTTCTGGGCCGAAAGGTTCACAATCTAGTCCCATTATGTCTGGGTCAAACGGGTTAGCCCCTCCAACGGGTCCTGCTTCAGCCACAGAACGTGCTGCGCGCGGTGGACGAAGACAACTTGCGGGTATCAATACTATGCTTCAGCAAGCCGGGCAACAAAATGGCCCGGAACGTATGAATGTTCGAGGGCGTGGTAGAGTGAGCGGAACTGGTCAACCGGACACTCCTTTGTCTAATGCATCCCCAATAAATCTCCAACCACCCCCACCACCTATGGGAAGACCTGACTTCAGAGACTCGGGTAGAGATCTCGTCAACCCCGAACGTGCTGATTTAATCACTGGTGGCGCCTCTCAAACTGATGACAAAGAGAAAGATCGGGGTGGTCGAAGAGAGCGTTCTGGTCGCCACAGCCGCCGCACTTCGAGAAGCCCAGACCGTAACCGTGATCCTAAGCGTATGCCTAGTGAGGAGGAGCGACCATCAAGAAATGATCATCGAGAACGCCGTGGAGGAGAGCGTGAGGGCGAACGAGAGCGACACCATGGAGGAACTCCAGGACATCGAGGTGATGTACCAGCTGGACGGGAGGCCGGAAGCTCAAGAGAGAGTGGCCGTGATCGAGATAGGGAAAGGGACTCTAGTCGACGCGATGGTAGGGAGAGACATAGTGGCCGTGTTGATCCCCATGAAACCGGGTGGGGTGTTGGAAATGAAAGACCAGCCGATGGTACTCCCACCGGACGTAGCAGAGACATGAGAGGGGATGATCGTCGTGAGCCTCGTCAAAGCAGAGGCGGGGAGGATCGCAAACGTCGGAATGACGAAGGAATGATGGATTCGAGAGGTCATGACAAGAGACCTCGTCGTAACTAATAGATATGGGCGATGGTACTTAATTAACTGTACAGTTGTTGAAGATGGGTGGATTTCCCCCATATCATGCATATGAAATGGCGTTGATAAATAAGTACGAATGGTCAACACGAGCATTTCATGGCGAGCAAGGATGGAAGATTGACTGGCACATACAGATACCGATCTCCCCTATTTTCCGTTTTAGTGGCAGATTTTGTTTGAGTAGATACCGAATAGCATAGCGGAATAGCAGGCAGACTTGTACTTCTGGATTTACATTGCCTTCCGCCATTTGCTTTAGTGATCCCTGTTACCTTGTCTTGCTTTCCATTGAGCTGGCCTTGTGTCCTTCGCTTAATACCTCATGTACAGTAACTGCACAAAACCACCAGGTTTCTCTTTGCCGGAACTCCTTTCCAACTGCACGCCGTCTAAATTTATTGGCTGATAAAGTGTTCCACTGTAGCTTTCTTAATGCAGGAAGTTCTAGCAATAATATGGGAGTGTTTGCACGTGAAATTTTAGCGAAATGGCAGGTACAGTTCGACCATAACTCAACAACACTTCAAGAATCTACCACTCACTCGCTCATACCTGTGAGGTTTCATGATCTTTTTCTTCTTTTTTTCTCAGAAATCATGCATTTGAATTACTGGTAGCAGCATCTATCTAGGTATGGTTGCTCAAGAGACACATCCATTCCCAGCTCTACTAGCCAACCACTCTCCAGCCATATCTGTGCGACGCTCGAAGTTATTTCAAGAATTCTAAAAGGCTGATACTCTCGCCTCGAGTTTGACCAAAGTTATGTTCTCGACTATCTTGAAATGTGCCCTCGGCCATCATGGATAGTATCCCACCAAAGGTGTGCCCTCTCACTTCCCATCTGCAGTGTGAATTATCTCCAATTACGCCGCCAAGCCCTATTCATCATCTTCTTCTTCGCCCTCAACCACATCCCCAAAAATTCCACTCCAAACTAAATTCACTGCAGCGAAAAGACCTAAGAACAACATAACCGGAACCTGCCATGCCAACATGCGGATACTCTCCTTGGCATCCGATCGCTTTGGACCAGTTGAAACATCAGGAGTTGAAGATGAGTGTGATGAAGATGGAAGAATTGTCGAATGTGTATTCATTCCTGTAAGCGTTTGGGTTTCGGACTTTGTTCTCGTAACAGATTGTGAAACATTTGTGCCTGGAAACGTCATCATTAAATCCCGTGAACAAAGGGTAAGGGGCAGCGAATCACCCCAGGTAGTTGATGGGATAGTTATTTCCGTTGGTAGTGGGATAGGCATACCGTTATTCCAAGGTGCAGTATGGAAGGGAAAAATACAATGCGGAGTATGTCCTACAAATTGTGCACAGGCACTATATCCGTCAAATAAGGGTGTGGGTAAGTCGGTTGCAGTCATTTGTGTCAGCGCTGTGGTCCAAGAGTGTGCAGACCATCCTGGGGATGGAGAGGTGTGAGAGGAATGTTCGAGGTCGGTAGCGAGGATGGAATTCGTTGTTTTGGGGAGAATGCGAGAGAAGTGGTCGAGGATTCCATCACCGATCATGGATGGTGGGTACGATTTCCATGGGGGGGATGTGGTGGAGTTGAATATTACTTCATCTTTGGTTATTAGCATGGCTAGAGTGGAGGTAAGGATGAAGAGGGCGAGGATAGTCGAGGTGGGGAAATACATCCTAACTGAACGAAGGTCACTATGGATTTGCGACTCGAAATAGGAGACAAGATGTAGTATCATGTTGAGGTTCCGCGTCATGTGGAAGGAGCTTGAGTCGTAGAGAAAAATAAATGAGCTTGACTGGCGCGTGTCTCAAGTTATTCATAATACGGTGAGCCAATAATTTAATTCACTCTGCGTGGGAACAAGGAAGCTGAGGGGCCATACTTATTCACAAACAACTACAGAAAAGGTGACGAAATATTAAGTACCAGGAACAGTTCTTTTAGTTAGACTCAAAGGTTAATTGATCTTAGTCCCGTTACCTTTCCCTATGAGAAAGAGCTGCTAGGACTCTGAAGGGTGGAATGTGTCTATCTATTAGTAATAAATCACAGCTGGGATTCATAGTACAGCATCTTTCAGATCGTTCAAAAGTCTTTATTCTTTTTAAATGCCTAGTTGCCTTAACGCATTGGACGTGAACACTACGGACCGCCAGAGTATTCTCAGACACCAGTTTGAAACGATACGTTCTATTTCTTGTAGCCTAGTGGTGGCCTTCGTTAGAGGGCTTGCATCAACGGCGAGACAGAGTCCTTAGAAACTTTGGAAGAGGCACGACTAGCTTGGCCAGGGACCTTCTTGTGGCGATGGCGAGCGTTTTGGACCAAACTCAAATTCACAGACATCAGGAACAAAATACTGAAGACGAACAGAAAGCATGTCAACCACCGGCCAGCTGACTGTAGTAATTTTAGCTGATAGAGTCCTCTTATGGTAGATACGAACTCAAAACGTACCGACTCAACACAAACCTTCGAAAACTTTACCCCGCTCGCCCCTTCAGCAGCAGTATTGGAGCATGCCCATCCTTCCACAGATCTCGAGGTACTAGTTGGCGTACCATTATTATCTTTATCATAAGCACGAAAAGTAATCATCGAAAACACCAATGCAGCAAGCGAAGTAACCGTTGTACAACCTCCAAAAATTGCTGCAAAAACAACCGTAATAGCATGTGATGAGCATATCAAGAAAAATCCAAAGAGCCCTGTCATCATTGCAAACACTCCAGCGACAAGAACTGAGTAATTTGGACCGCTGATCCATTGGTGCATACTAGAAGAACGTTGCCATATGGTTGACCATCCTGTACCCTCGAAGTTGGAGTAAGGGAGAGAGCGGATTGTAACTTGAGCGTCGGCGATGATGGTTATTGCGGTGAGGCCGAGTGCGAAGAGGAATAGGGAAGCAGTTATGATTGCGGCTGAGGTCATGTAATGTGCCATTGCTTTAGTTGTCGTTGATGGTCCTGCGGGTGAGGAAGTGCAGTTTGTCTGATGTAACTCTTGGTGAATATTTGATCACTCCCCCTCCTCTGGTATGGTAATGGATCAAAATCGCGAGGCCAAGCAGTCTTCTGTCTCAACTTGCCGAGATAAGGAGTTTGCTGTAGGCGTAGTTGTCTGAGTTTAAAGTCCCGAGTACGAACGGTAGTCACAATTAAATATCCAGAAAGTGGGCTAGGGGCGAGAAGTATCACATTCAATAAACAAGATGAGTGTGCTCTTCAGTTGGAGAGGGAGCGAGCTGAGGCATTTTGCCTATGGTTTTCGGGTTGCATCGGGATGGTCTGATGAAGAGCGGTAACGAGTCTTGGCGACCACGGGTACGATTGTGGTACTATGATTGACTGGTATCATGCTGAAGTACCGAAACCAAAGTTATCAATTACTGGTACCGTTCTCCAGTTCTTCAGTCTTTGCTTGCCATACTCATGCATGCCCAGTGGCCCTTAGCCTCGAAAAGGGGCTCGTAGTGAGGAAAGGAAAAATCAACCACACTTTAATATTTCTGAAGTTTGTATAAGTATATTTAAGTATAATTTTAAAGTTAGTTTAAGCAGTCTTCATTCGTCTCGAATCATGCTCATATCAGGTGTCTGATCGTCCTCATCCAATTTAACGTAGCCCGCTGATCTTCGGTTCTCAGCTGCGCGGGAAACTACCATCGTAAGGAAGAAACAACTAATTATAAAGAGGGGTATTGTCAACCATCTTGAAATAGTCTGAATTAGAACCAGTCAGTTGGATATGCTCGTAGGGGAGGTGTTTCCAAGAGAAAAGAAGACAAATTAGATGAATAACACACCGAGAGCCAACAAGCTTTAAAGAAGTCTTTTCCAGCTATCGGAAGATTTCTTTGCATCATACAAGTCCACCCTTCCACCGTATATCTTCCACCTGAGGACCATTGATTGGTGTAGTGCCATGTCCTATTGCTTGAATAATTTACACATTCTACAAAAACCATTGTGAAGAATGATGCAGTCGTTGTTACAAAGCCGAAACAGACCGTGATCATGTTGGTCAAAGAGTAACGAGTTTTGGTGCAGAGAAGGTATCCACAGATAGCTCCCGCAGCGATCGCTAAGTGTCCGGTCCGCTTTATGACGGTATTCGGTGCAGTTATGAAGTTCTTTGGGAGATATTTCATGTCGTAGGTTGACTCAAACGTGTCTGAATGATAGGTCCCTCGGTAACGGTACTCGAGCAGGAGGTATTCTGTAATACTTATAGCAGCAGTGGTGATCGTTCCGATGAACACGAGGAAAATCGAGATGGTGATATTAGCTGTATTTGAAAGTAAAGGTAATGATTTGGTTTTAGATGAGCCCATGGTAAAATTATTTGATGCAGGTTTAAATGGCCGCAACATTGTTAAATATATGAAAGATATTAATTGAAGAGCGTACTGTCTGCTAGCTGTGAAGTTGCGGTTACTGAGTCTAAAAATGGTAAATCGGTATCACTAGTAAATGCTAAAAATTGCAAAACAGATTTCAAAGGAGAAAGGGAGAGCAAGAAAATGGCAAGAACATCATAAGGAAATTGGCGCTTCAAATCTGGCCTGTACATTGATACGTTTACCACGACTAACACCTTAGGAGGCTTATGCTCTGATCCACGCGTTGTCGGAGGCTATGCATCGCTTGCCGATATAATTGTCCTAAGCAGCCCTACCGGAAAGCGATCCTTGAGGCTCAAGCAAGGCGCACTCCCGATTCAAGAAAATTTATTGGGCAAAGTGCTGTCATGAAACGATGCTGACGTGATGATTCTCATGGAAGGATCGTGAGACTCAGTCTTACTACTAGCATCCTTGTACGGCACTTGGACCCTTGCTTCAGGGTTTCCAAGGCACAAAAGTATGACAAACAAATCTGTGCAAAACGTTAAGGTTCATCGCAATAAAACGTTCAGAAGATAATAAACAGAAAAGATATATAGAAATTTGATAATATATTGTGAATGGACACTTGTGAATGAAGAAATGTATTTCTTGATGATAACTCTAAATCTGCCCGGTCCTTGGCGTGCCTCTGCTTTTAATTGTGGGCTTCATAGAAGCGAAAGTGAGCGCGAAAATTTCCGGTATCCTAGGAGTAATTTAATCACCATTTGCCAGGTTGTACAGACTCATATATATCGTAAGGAGTGCTTGAGATAAATTTGACTAGCAATACAAGATTGACTTGTGTAGCTCGTTTAGTAAAAACAACAAATCTGAACTAGCAGATTGAGACACAATTAATCAAGGGAAACAAAACATAACAAAATTTTGTATGTTGACTTTTATACGTCGGCCGCAGGTGGTCGGGGCGGCTGATAGCTGCTAGTTTGCATCATTTGTAAATTCCGGCATTGGAACGTAAGAGTAGGATATTTTTTTTCATAACGGGATTGGTACCTTGAACGCTTTGCTTCAGCTTGTATCAAGAGTATGGTGAGAATAGATCACCTAGTTTGACTTTCATCAAGCACGGTGGTAGAGATGGCTCACGTAAATGACATTGTATATTTTGGAGCCGGGTTTTCCAAACAGATATACGCGATGTTTGTGACCGTAGCATGATTCATAGATAGAGGTGATGTTAGAGCTGTACGAAATGCTTTGATATTGAGATCTTCGATGATTCTTTGTTGCTTTTTATAGAACCATTGGTACAATGCCTAATTCTTATCATTAGACGGAAAGCTGATATTTTCGCTTATAATGTCTGGATCAGGAGGCACATCGTTCCTGGTATAGGTGGAGAGCCTGAAGCATAGTGACGAGATTTTGATCGACGATAACGGGTTTAATTACCTACTCAGGACCAGAGTCCTAGGATGATAAATATCGCTTCTCCAGGATCCAATATTCAGTAATTGAGTAGTGTACAATGTGTTTATTAGAGCACGAGAGTGTGTCTGGTATATAGTTGGGTTTGCCACTGGCATCTTGAGTTGTATTATTAGTCAACTAGATAGCTTTCTTCCAAAGGAATGCTTTCGAGATCTTAGAACCTCGAATGAAAAGGTTTTTGGGGAAGTTTTTACGTTTGGGAGTAAGCTGCGCCGAAATATATCGTGTTTCTGCTGTTGTCAAAAAATCCCCAAAAAATCGACCTCTTATTGGGCCTCGAGTTCCTGAACGAATCTCGCTCTCCGGGGTTAGAGAAGAGGATCATAAGGATCAGAAAGTGCACTTTTCTAACTGATCTAAGTGATACGCTGATAAGCTCGGGAACCTTATTCTAGGTGGTGGATCCAAGTTGAAAAATAATTAGTAACAAACGCATAGCATTACTCCGGACCGCAAATCTTTTTCGTTTGGTGTTTATAATCCATGGCGTTGTCCATCCGTGTCCAAGCGGAAGCCCGTTAGCATAACTTGACCATAAAACTTAGGACCCTGGAATTTTCTCATCTAGAAGTCTCGCCATTTCCGCCTCCTCGTCTTCCATTACATAATCCTTTGTTTCCTTATTCCGGGATGGAACGCCCAACTTAGCCAGCTCATCTCTAACATCTTGTCGACTGATCATTGTCTTGTCTCCCCATCTTTGCTGCTCTCTCTTTACAATGCCTTCTAAACTGCCTAGACCGACTACAAGAAACCCGAGTTCTTCCCTTTCGCAGTCAAACACTTCCCACCACTCAACATCCGGAAGTTTCATCTTCTTGTCCCTTGCAGCGAGGTATATCGCCGCGGTAGCAAGACTTGCAGGTTGATGGGTCAGATAGAGCATTTGCGGGCTCAAGAGGGCACTGTTGAGATATTTAATTGTTTGCTTCGCGACATCCTGACCAAAACCTTTGCGAACCGAGGTCGAGAACGCGTCCAGAGTTTGAAGATATGTGATTGCCAGAGGGTGTGGGAGTGCCACATGTGTATTGAAACCTAGCGCATTCAGTATTTGGCCTTCGATGTTCAAAAGCCGATTGCGAAAAGCGATATAATTGCTTTCTGATAGGTAGTACGACTCGGGATCAGGGGGCGAAGCTTTCGACGAAGGCAGTGATAATAGTGACAAGTTAGGCGAGAGTAGATACGCATAGACATTTGTAATACTCCTAAGTGATCGAGGAGCCGCAGAGATTTTCGCAGCTAGGTAGAGGACTGCTGCTGATATGTCCTAGCTCTGGGTTAGATTCTTGTCAAATAAGAGGCATGAAACCCTACGCTAAATTCATAAAGCATCAAATCATCAACAAGCCAATACCGGTACAACAGAACATTTGCTTGAGCTGTGATATTTTCGGGCAATCGCAACAGGATCCCAGCTGCTTGTGTCAACCGTGCAGTATAAAATCGGATGCTATCTTGAAGCTCAATTGGTAAAGCACTAGTGGAAGCATGAAGATACAATTGTTCTGCTGTTGCTAGAGGATTCGACAAGTGAGACATCGTAAATGTTGTTGATGTTGGTAGAGCGGCTGAATCTCTGGAGGTTTTGGTGATGGATGGTCTGTGCTCACGAGGCTGAAGATAGCCTTGTCTGCACTCGAGATGGGTAACAGGAAAATACGAATTCATGCAAAGTATGAACATGGTTTGTCTTATTCGTGATGGTATTGTAGACCCAATGGTCCTAATGGGTATCGTCTGATATCTAATAGTACATCTAATCCTATAATCTCAGAGGACTTGGTCCAATATAGAAGAAAACTGCCACAGTTATAACACCTTAGAATGCAGCTGATAATGCTCTCTAAATCCTTTTAATAACGCCGGTCATCCCTGAAATCTCTTCTATCATTACGATACCTGTCATATGATCGATCTCTTCCTCGGCCGTACCCACCTCCACCCCGATGGCCTGATCCACGAGGCCCACGAGGTCCAGTATGTCCAGGCGGAGGTCGGATTCCAGGAAAGATTTCAGGGCCACGATCTACCAGCACATCACCATCCTCAAACGTGTAGCGATTTATTTCGCCACTTACTCGGCCGACAGCAGCCTCTTGAGAGGCTGCGTGGTCGATATTATCCAGTCGCTTATCTGCCAATGCTTTGTCCACCGGAAGCCAATATAGAACCGGCTTTGCAGTTGTGAATTTGAAGAGCTGATCCAGCTTTGACAAGTTATTTGCCGATCTTTGCTCTCGAAACTGGGTGGCTCGTGGCCCAGAGGGTGCATTTCCGACACTGCGAGGTCCTGTAGGTATTTGAGGAGGGGGAAGAACCACCGAAGGTTTTCGGTTTGGCTGCGCTCGGGGAAAACTACTCGCCTCTTGAAGTTGAGCAGTAACGTGGCGGTCCTCGTTGACATCATAGTATACCTCCCAGCGCTTTGATGAAGAGCGGCCTCCTGTATTTGTAGCCTGTTCTTCCTGGATCCATTCATCTACCTTTTCGGCTGGTATAAAATCGATCCATAGCGGCTTTCGTGTTTGCTCCTCAGGCCAGATGCGATCATGGAGGGAAGACCTGATTCGAGAAGCTGCAGAAACACTAGTCAATGATATGAAGGCATGTGTTCGGATGGGATCTAGATAGAAGTTGATAATCACATCTGGATCTGGGTCGCGGCCAGGGGGTGCCGCCAGCTCTGCAAGGTAAGCTTTAAGTTGGGTGGGATTAAGAGGTCGCATAAAATCTCGGATGTAGAGAGCTGAAGTAGCGGGATGGATGGCGGGAGAGATGGCACGATCCGGCTCAGTTTCCACTATGTCAGGATCTGAAGTGCGCGATATTGCCGTGTCCAAGGAGGGCGCTTGTTGTGAAGAAAAGAGATCTTTGTACTTAGAATTGCGCAATTTCGAAAGAGATTCGTTCGTAGATTCCATAGGGATATCCTCTGTTCGTGGTTTGTCCTCCATTTCACCCATGACATCTCCTTTCTTAGATTCTGGTCCAGGAACACTCCCAATATTCACCCCCTCCATCGATAAGTTTGCGTATGATGGCGCCGCATCTTCTGTAGTTATATTTATTTCAGCCTTGCTTACAGCATTTTGGTTCTCAACCCAAGTAGAGTCAATGTTCGTTGTCACCACTCCTTCTACATCCTCGATAGCAGCTTCCTTGCGCATTCGTTTCCGTGAAGAGTCAGTACCGGTTGGCGGAGGGCTTTGGGATCTTCTTTTTCGCTTTGATCGATCCTCGAGAAGTTCTTGCGGCTCGACAGAGGGGAGGGCTGATTTGTGATCGTCATTTTTCTCGGTTGTTGATCTCGAGATCTCAGTAGTTTCAATTTCCACACGCGATTCATCCTTTGGCGATGCTGTGATAGAGGTAGTGGGCGCCATAGATTCCTCTGCCAGACTGTTGTTGGGTTCGGAATCGGGTTGAGGGGCATCTTGCGCTCCCTCTGCGCCCAGATCAGCAGCCTGCTGTGTTGGCGAACTAACCTCAGGTGACGAGGTTACGCTGGCATCTAGTCTTCCCGCATCTCCTTGGATTGTTGCTTCGCTCTCTGATCCATCCTCGCTCTCCGCTGCGTTCAGTCGGGCGACAAGTGCGGGCTTGAGACCTGTCTGAGCAAGGCCTCGCTTCTTTAACTCGGCCTTAAGATCAACGACCTTCAACTTATTCCAGTCTGTCATGTTGGGTAATTCATTAGCAAGTGTAGCAGTTGCACATGATCTGGAGGTGTGTGGCTGTTGATGCGACGTGGTATTCCCTTTCATATCATATAAAACATTTCTTAACGCGTCCTAGTCACGTCAAATTCTTGCTGCCTCAAACTCAAGGCATTGATGGCTAGTTGGACATGTGATATCTAGCGATTTCAGTTGTGTTGGAATTAACGACTCCAGCCAATCGGATGACTAAGGGTCATCAACGCAACGCGATTTAGGAGGGCCTGAATCAGGGTAAATCAAGTATATTAGCAACAGCGTATAGTATCCTGCTGTCTTCTCTTGTCTTGTTATTGTACAGAATCAAACTACGAAAAGTCTTCAGGCCACATATAAATGACAACTAGTGAGACGTGCCTGAAACGCACGTGCTGAAGCAAGCACTTGCCTGAGGCCTCCAGGCCTCACATCAACAAGTTGAATGCGTTCATCTTGTCATCCCCCTATCTAACTTCTAAATGCATCATCACCTCCTTTCTTCGGACAGCGGCCGCTCTTCCAACGCCTTCATCCCCTCCAGTTATGACAAAACAAGGAATCTTCTAACAATCGGATGGGCCTATCGTCAATATAGAGCCAGATGTTTCAATACTCGGCAGCTCAACTCATCACGGTCGACGAGAGGTTGTCACTTTATCGGTCTTTGTGGACTGGGCAGACAATTCCTCCATTCGACCCGCTGTCGCAAGCCCCTTTGTCCCCAGGGCGTCTGAACATCTCGTGTTGGGCAGGTGAAAAGGCTATCTGCCATGACCAAGGTAGCATGAGGAACCCCAGAACCACGGCCTGATTATTAGTGCGAGTCGACTTCAATGGCAGATTCTGGGACTGTTTCAGATCATTGTGCGAAACAGCTTCAAACTTTCGAGATACCACCAGTCTTTCCCTCCAATGACTCGGAGATCCGATGGCAGCAAATATTGACCCTTTCGTTGCTCATATCCACAGCCATCTCAAAGTTAGACAGCTTGCACATGCTGAAATGGCACGTATTTGCTTTTTGGCCGTGCCGCTGTGGAACGACAAAGGAGAAGCGACACGCAACAGTCCATGACTCGGAGATTATAAAGCATCCCGAAAATAGTTTAGCGCTTCCCCTGTCAAAAATCGCAAGTGCATCACTTCTTGCCACATGGCAGACAAGGTTCTGCAGTGCCTGCTTACACCGCAACTATGCCGGTACTTCTTTACCATACACAACTTTTACAGGCAATAGTGCCGTCGAAACAGGCTTGTAAAGTATTATTTCACTTATTACTGTGTATTATTTCTTCTTTGGTTATAATTACATCTTCCAAGAAAGATATCTAGTACTCTATCATAATCATGGCTATGTAGAAGAGCGGGGTCATTAGATGCACGTCGCTCTTCATTCGTCATCTGCAATTCGATCGAAATGCCCAGTTATTGGTTCCAAACCCCTTCCATGCCGGCCAAGGCGTTCGAGGGGCTTCTTAAACCCCTAAGAAGTCCATGTCCCCGACCCGAAGAACGGGACTCTCCAGGAACTCACCAGATTGTTATCTTGTCGGTTAGGCTCCGCCTCGGTTGCGACAGTTCATTGGTCCTCGGCTTGAGATATAGCAGACTAGAGCAAACTTTCTATTGAAACTGGTAGTGTCTGCTACGCATTTTGCCGCACCCAACCCTACAGATATGCCAACTTGTGGGGCTTATCCGGAGCTTTAGAGATCAAATGCATCCACAGCGGAGCCTAAGATGTTGGTTCTCTAACATAAACCCCAAGTTCCCTTTCAGCCTTTCACATATCACATAATAAACGTATTCTTGCGATATAAAGGCGTAACAATAATTGGGGGCATCTACGCCCATTGAACGATGCTATCTCTTCTTGCTGAATCTTGGACCTGGTATGCCTTCGCGATACTGGTTGCTGTCGCTCGATAGTAAGTCGCAGCCAACTCAAAGTTGTGTAGGGTGTTAAGGAGCTGATTTATATACTCGCAACAGCATCTCAAGATGGGTTCAACTAAGGTCAATCAAGCGGTTTCAGCCAGAGGATTATGTGATGGTACTTGTGCTTGTAAGTTTTCCATGCTGTTTTTACATTTGCTAAGCTAATTGCCTCACCAGGTGTTCTACACAGTCCTTGTTGCCACCATGAACGTCGTTTCACATCTCGACTCGAACTTAATCCTACCGGAAGATATCCCACTCTTGACACCAGATTCTATTCGATCACGAGTACGAGGCTCGAAATATGTTCTCGTTGTTGAGCAATCCATGATTATGACAATATGGGGCTGCAAGATATGCCTTCTACTTATGTACAACAAACTCACATTTGGTCTCAAGCAACACTTGGCAGTCAAAATTGTTGGCGTATATGTGGTCGGCAATTTGATAATAATGGAGGTGCTATATTTTGGCGTTTGGTGCCGACCTTTCAACCAATACGTATGTCTTCAGTGTTTCTTTGCCAGCAGTCTTATTCTGCGTGTCCTATTTATCTCTTCTTTTTCTACCTTCCAGTGTTTCGAAGTGTTTATCGCGATATGCAATTTTGTTAGACTATCAATCTATGTTCTTATCGGAAATTTGTCCTATAGTATAGGACGTATTGTGCCAAGAGCGACAGAGCCCATTTGCAACATATTACTCCCTTCAGCAGCATTCCAGGAGCGACACAATAAAGAGGAACAGTACTAATTTCAAGCCAGTGGGCCGTTCCTGCTGCTAATGAGCAATGTTCAACCGCACTACACCATCTCATTACTAATGCTGTTTTCAATATCACCTCTGATATAATGATGCTCTGCATACCTTTGCCGCTTTTAATTAGCTCGCAGCTCCCACGCGCCAAGTAAGCCGAACTCAAAATATCATTGGCAATTATGCTAAAGCGTATACAGAAAACTCATACTATGTGGCTTGTTCAGTTTGGGAGTCTTCGTTGTAAGTTACTTTTGATGCAAATATTTCTGTAACATGGCGCTGACGATAATAGATTCTCTGTGCTGTCCTAAACAAGTACTACTCCTTCGCACACCCATTTGCGCCTGAATGGACATTCTGGTATATTCGTGAGGCTAGTACGGCAGTTCTAGTTGCTAATATGCCCATGTGCTGGGCTCTAATGCGTCGTGTATTTAACCTCGCCTCGTTCAACGGTTCTGCTCATTCTCGGTCGAGGTCCAAGTCGTTGCCACTCTCTGCTATGAACAATGGTGTTGGAGGAACCCATAACAGCAAAAAACCTAGCATATTCAGTAAAACCGATGACGAACATGAATCGCATAACCGCCCCAGTATAAGCAAGAAACGGGATAAAAGCTGGTTTGATCGCGAATCTAGCATGAGTCGACTTGGCAGGAGTGAGAGTGAGGAATTCATCGTCACTCCTGGAAAGGCCATCATGCCCATGGAGGTATGGGAAACTAAAGAAATTGCTATTGATCGAGGGAGCGTGAGGGCGTTCCCTCCAGCAAGTGAGGATAGTGATAGCGGGTTTGACAAAAAGATGCAGCTGAAAAGAATGTATGATGGTGCAGGTAGTGGAAAGGGGCAATATGAGACCAGGACAATTGTCACAGCACAATTGACACCAGAAAAGAGCAGGAGTAGTGAGAGTAGCAGAGGGAAGGATTTCAAGCAGTGAAAGATGCCACGATTTATGTTGTATATGTAATAATATTCGGGCTGGCAACAGGAGCAACGGCATTGTTATGGATATACCACGGGAAAATTCCTGGATTTTGGAGCTAGCGTATTTGATCAACTATCTATTGTCAAGGTTTTAGGTCTTGATTTAGCCTACAAGAAAGGTATGTATAGAGGGGAAAGTTCACGCACTGCATAAAAACAATTTACGATTGCTCCGAGGAAGTTGCTTTGATAATGGACGAGTGCCACATGGACGAGTGCCACTGGACGAGTGTCGAGCTTTCGAAATTTGCGGTTGATATGCGAATGCCCGAGTATTTGAAGAGGCCTTCATCTTGGTTTTCTTTTGTCTTGCGATTGGCTGTGTTGCAATTGTTAGACTGGAAAGATGTCTTCTACAAAATACCTTCCTAAACACCGTACCCGCCTATTTGAAACCTCTACACTCGAGCCACCATGCTATTTTCTAGAGCTTTTGCCTTGATCAAGCCTTTTGCGAGATTTGAAAGGTTGTCATGGAGACCCATGCAGGAACTTTTTTTTATCATTGTAAAGAGGTGTTGAGGCTCAGTTGTACCGTATAGCTTGATAATATCATTTCCACCAAAGACCGAATCACCGAGGTTGCAGGAGGTCAAGCCCAAAACAGTTTGAAGATATTTCCGAGTTTTCAGAATTCGGGAGTGGGTCCAACTTTCCCCTGCAAAATATATAATTCCACCAACCATCTCACCCGACATCCGAACCAACCGAACGCCACCTCCTTCTTTTGGACTTTTCGGTTGACATCATACATCTCGAGTTTCTAATTGTTCATCTCACGACCGACCATCCAGGTTTTGACAGGTCTTCGCGAGCGGTCAGACATGAGTTTCCTTGCCAAGGACGACCACATGGCGGTTACGAACTTCGAAGCGCAAAGCGCCATCTGATGTTTTCATCTCAATAACAGCCACTCTGTATGATCTGCAGCAACAAGGAGCGCTGGGAGATGAGCCAACCAAAGTTCCAAAACAATGTTCAGACGGTTTGATGGAGGCTGACGAAATTGTCGTACCTCTTTCTATAGTGGAGGCGTCTAGTACTCGCGATATGGATGTATATAAGTACATTGTTTCCCACGATATTTTCACTCTTCATCCCATCTTCATTCTTTTTTGTTCGCTTTACCATTCATTGCAGTTCTGTGAACTTGTCATTCTTTACACTTATTAAAATTCAAACAACTTTTTGCATACGCAGGTCGACCTTTTACAACTTACTTTACCACTATCAACTTCGAGAATACCTCTACAATTTACAATAACCTCCTTCAAAATGTATACTCAAGCTACTCTACTCGCTATCCTCGTGGCTGTTGCTGAGGCCCGGTAAGAGATCCATTGGAAATATTTTGCAGAGGCCACTTATTGATTCGCGCAGTTTTGGTCAAGAACAAGGCAATGGAGCCATCACTGCCATTGGTGCTTTGACTGATCTCGGAACATCTGGACAAGCAGCTACCCTTGCAGGAGGATCTATTCAATTTCTCCTTGCGGCTGCCAACCCATGTGGCAAGCTCACTCAGGCCGATAACATCATTGCTGAGCTCGGAACTAGTGACCGGGCAGTCGCTGCTGCTCGTGGATTGGTCGCGGCCGAACAGAACTTCAATCCCTTTGTTGTCAGCATTCCATCCATTTGCTCTGACCCTACTCTTCCCAAGAGTGCTGAGCTCCGTGGGGTGATTCCTCTCATTGACCCGGCTGTTACCGGCTCTGAGACCGAGAATGCTCTCTCTAAGACTTCGGTCACTACCCCATTTAACGCCGATGGCCTCAGTGTTGCCCAGGTTATGATTGCTCAAGGATTCAGCAACTTCACCGCTGTTGGATCTGATGGTACCAAAGCTGCCGCTTCAACTCTTGGTGGGGCTACAGCTTCAACTGGCTCAACTGCTTCCAACTCAGCTGCCTCCAATTCGACTGGGGCAGTTGCCTCTGCTGCTTCAAGCTCGGTTGCTGCCTCTTCCAGTGCCGTAATTGCTTGCGGATCAGTCCCGACCACTTTAGCGACTGTTACTAAAGCTGTAAGTCTTCTTGCCCCCAAAGCCGAGACTAGAAACTGACCTCCACCAGGCTGCCGCTACTGCCTCAGCCGTTGCCAGCTCCGCTGCTGCATCTGCATCTACCTCCACAGGGGCCGCGGGTTCCTGCACAGGAAGTGGTCAGACCATGGTTTGCACAGCACCAGCTGCTGGAGCTGGAGCAGTCACCAATGCCGTAACTGGTAACTTTGACGGCTTTGTCGCCTCCACCATTTCTGGACTCGACTTCGGTCTCTGCACACCAACCATCAAGTTCGAAGCTGGTTTGAACGGCCGTAAAACCACCGAGAACACATTCCAAGCCATCGACCCTCTCGTCAACAAAGGTCAACAGGAAGCTCTTAACCCGGCTATCATTACCAACCGAATCCACGATCAATTGACCAATGTCTGCGGTGCCAACCAAGCTGCTAAGGATGCTGCTGCTGCTGCCCAGGCTCAGATTGTCGCCCTCGGAACGAGAGATGCTACTACTGCCGATGCCTGGAACACTGCATTGGGGTTTGCTGGAACTAACACCAACCCTGACAATGCTCCTCAAACTGGTCTTGTTGGACATACATAAGTTACTCGTTGTAACGATAACATGGCTCGAAATTTTGGTAGCTTTACCAACGCAAAATAGGGGGGTTTTGGACCTGCTTGTGGAAGTTGTCCGGGGACCAGACGATTAATGTATATATATTAGTAGGAACATGGTGTAAATATAGCCAGAAATTTGATGGTGGTTGTTGGGATCTTTGAAACCTTTTACTCATTATGCATCGTGATCTTATCCCTGGGCAAATATAAACGTTCCTGGCTCGACTACATTTTCTCAGTCGAGCTTGAGTAAAAATGCTCTCTTATTTTCCTAGTTTCTGGTAAGAACTCCACCCGTCAGGGCTAGCGGTGCCAGACATTTCGCCCTAGCACCCAAACACTTTAAACGCTTACGATGACTCTCACTTCAGCCAACCCTCCACACAAGGAATTACCCTTCTTTTCAGAAACTTTCAATTCTTAAAGAGCTAAGGTAGAATTTAACCTTGATCTTTTGCAAGTTGGAAATGTTTTAGGTCATTATTAACTTTCAAGGTTCGTGATATAACTTCTGCACGTTTTGAAATATGATGAATACCCCATCTCAAACTATGATCCATTTTTACTATTCTTCATAATAGCGCAATCCCTAACTAATCATTGCCTAAACTTTGGCAGCAAGCTTTAGTCATATATGAACCTTTTTAAGCAATAATAATTTTCGCAAGCCCCGTAGTACGATCAACATTCGAAATATATTCCTCTCACTCTTATTAGCTAGATGAATGTGCGTAGACTGTGAAATTTCTCACCCTCCGCTAGCTCTCTCCATGACAAAATTCTGAGTGGTCATAGGGTTAGAGTTTTGCTATTCTTGGTACTCTGTCCTACCTGAAGCCGTACTACTAACATAATGCCCCGACATCCCCCCCTGGATTGAATGTCACATCACCAGCGCAGTAGAATACAGAGAAATGAAATTTATTGTTCTGATGGCTTCTAATAAGATTAGGGGTATTAGGTTTGATTGTTTTTTATGACTCCATTTCCCAGGAGTTGGATATATCTCACCACGAAGTGCACCTAAAAAATTGCCTTGAAGTGGTTGCTATAGTTGTTTAGATGAGGCATGCAGAAGGTTTTTTGTCTTCTCATACCTAGTCCACAAGGTTGTAGTCTACCTCTAGAGTTTAGCAAATATACTTTACAAAAGAACGACCTTGTTTTTCTAATGGAGCATTTCTTAAGAATAGAGGTATGAACTGATCTTGCATATTGAAAATCTAAAAGTACTACTATGGTGTCGATGTCGTGAGAAAACTCGACGAAATAACGTCGGAAGGTAGAGCATGCCGGGTCACGTGTGGTCAAAGCCGAGGTTACCCAGAACGTGGGGAGCCGATCAAGGCTCAAGCTTGAGCTTCAAATTCCGAATGCAAGCACTCCCACCTTCAACCTCAAACCAACATGTCTGGCCTACGAATTCTCGTGCCCGTTAAGAGGGTAGTTGACTATGCAGTAAGTGCAACACCTTGCAAGTGGCCATTGGAGGCTCTACTACCTGCACTTCAATCACATCAACTAACATTTTTAGCTCAAACCGCGAGTCAACAAAGCCCAAACGGCGGTAGAGACCGCAGGTCTCAAGCACAGTATGAATCCATTCGACGAACTCTCAATCGAAGAATCAGTACGAATCCGTGAGAAGAAACGCTACCCCAATGGCGTAGAGGATATCATCGCCTTCACAGCGGGCCCTGCTAAGTCCGCTGATATCCTCCGTACAGCCATGGCAATGGGCGCCGATCGATCAATCCACGTTGAGGTTAAAGAAGGCGAAGATATCGAGCCGTTGGGCGTTGCGAAGCTGTTGAAGGCGGTGGTAGACAAGGAAAAGATTAATATGGTTTTCCTTGGCAAGCAGAGCATTGATGATGATGCGGGGCAGACTGGACAGATGCTTGCGGGGTTGTTGGGTTGGCCGCAGGCTACGCAAGCTTGCAAGGTTACCTTTGACGGGGATGGGAAAGGTGTTACGGTTGAGAAGGAGGTGGATGGAGGAACGGAGACCGTGAAGGGGCAGCTCCCTATGATTGTCACAACAGATTTGAGATTGAACGAACCAAGATTTGCCAGCTTACCGAATATTATGAAGGCAAAGAAGAAGAAGATTGATAAAATGAACGCCTCGGATTTGGGTGTTGATATTGCGAGGCGATTAAAGACAGTCAAGGTTATTGGTACGTAGCTTCTAGAGAGACCTCAGCCTACCTATGCTAATAGTTGATACAGAGCCTCCTCCACGAAAGGGAGGCGGAAAGGTCGAGGATGTTGATGGTATGATCTCTAAGTTGAAGGAACTAGGTGCGATTTAGACATTTTTCCGGTTGTACTTGTACCGGTTTGTGGGGTGGCTGTAAATATGGACGACACAACTGGGAATAGAATAGCTTTTGGTTATGAGAAATGAGGCTGCCTTTAGAAACCATTCTCTTGTATAAGGGAAAAGTCTAATATTCCATAGCCATCAATGGAGTTTAAAAAAAATGCCAAAGCAAGTACTTACATTTTGGCGGATCCAGTAATGGCCTTGAGACTGGGCGGAGGGCAAGTGTTACTACTGTCAACTCTTTCAACAGCATAAATTTCTCACTTTAAACTTTTAGCAATCCTTGAGATGGCGTCTGGGACAGAAAATCCCGAAAGCTTTAAGTCATGATAGCCCATAAACCCACTAGCTAGGGTTCACCTGGGCTCTTTTGGCTCAAGACATAAAACCAGTTTGTTGGTTACATGTCGCTTTCTCGTGTAGAAGATAAGCTTGAAGAAATAAAATTTCCTCTGTACATTAGCGAGATCCAGGAGTTTCTATTTTCCTCACCAAAAAGAACAGTCGGAAGTCTCTTTCACATCAAGAGAGATTATTCAAAAAACTTTGCAGGAGTTCCTCAAGTTCATGTGCGGCACCGCCGTAAACAAATACGACGCTGATATTTCAACTTCCTAGAATAGAGATATCATTTTCCGACAGGTGTATTGCTGGCCCCTGACACGGAAGCGAGAGGCGATAAGCGTGTTTTGGTGAGGTGCAACAAAGAGTTCTAGATAGCTTATGTTGAGCACTTTCCAGGCACGCCATAGACTCGTTTTGATTTTACTTCGGTAAATTCAACACTCACCTTGTAGGAGGGGTCTACTCTAGGGGTGCAGAGCTCGAGGTTTCGATTTTATACAGACGCTCAAGGAAAATAGAATCAGGAAGTGTTAGCTTTCCACCTGTTTGGAGTGAAAGGAAATCCGTCTCGGGATATATACATCGTTCGAACCAACAAGAATTCTCAGAATAGATCCTCTCACAGTTCGTTTATTGGTGTTGGTATTTTATGAGGATAGAATTTCTCAAGCGGGATAGAACTTTGTACTTAGGGCGGCCTGGTATCCCGCGACTCACAAGACGCAAACGATCAGAACCCATAACATGTACATGATCCGATACCATTCTAATAATTTTGGGAAACTTGGATCCTTGGTCTGGTCGTTTCAAAAAGATTCCTCCCCTTTAGAAGCCAAGTTAGCTCGAGTCGTGGAACAATCATAACTACTTAATAAATTGTAAAGCAAGCATAGCTTACTTTGGCCTCCGATTCGTTAGCCCATTTCAAGCAGGCCATATTTCCTCGGCTGTGAAGAACTGGGGACGAGCGAATTTGGACATGTTTTTTGGTTCTAGAAGTGCTCTCTGCTTTATGAGTAAACTCAAGCTTTACTCGGCAGTATAAGGAGGCAACATAACTCCACAGTTTTAGATGTGGATAGGCTCTATTTTCTAAGGCCAAGAAGGAAATTTAAGGTGCGAGTTCAGTACGCCTCTGAGTGCTTGTAATTTGCGATTCCTCTCTGGTTCGCCTCTTGGATCGGAGAATTGCTTCACTAACCTACACCTGACTATCCAGAACTACTAGGATATTCTTCCAACATTGTCTTACAAGTTTAAAGTACTCCCTATCGTTTCTGTCAAATCATATATGACTCGTATGAGCGAAATACGAAGCTTGTCTTCCAAGTATCTCGGTACATTTTCTTAGATTACATGTCTCATTAGAAGAGAAAGCCTTTCCTAGCTATCTAAGCTATGCTAGCTAGGCTTGGTAATCCTTCGGCATTTACAAACTCCCAGTGATGTGAATCTGCAAGAGACATTTCCTGCGGTTCCTGCAGCGTTGTCCACCGTAGAAATGAGGGCCCAAAAGCACTGCAAGTTCAGACAACCACAATTACCTCAACGGCTTTCCCCTTCACCCCACTCTAAATCCCACCCTCGGGAATTCTATATCTTTATTCGTCCCTGCAGAATAAGGTTCAATGTCCACCCCGCCGTCCACCCCCTCCACGCGGTCGGTGCCACGCTGGGTAATCGCCGATTAATTTTTATCAAACCTTCTCACCACCAAACTCTACTCGCCCAGTAAGCACCCCCCAGCCTCTCTGTCTGATTCGCCCCCCCGCTTTATATGTTGAAAGCGGGACGAAGTTAGAATATAAGTGTTATAGAGTTCGAAGTGAAACAGGGCAGGGGAGGGACCGAAACTTTGTTTGGGGCTATGGGATGTGGCGTGGTTTTCCACAAGTTTTGGAGCGAGCTAGTTTTGGAAGTGGGAGGAGCTAGAAGACTCGGCCGTGGTTTGGTGGAGGTTGCGAGTTTTAGTGTGTTGTGGAGAGGAGCTGTGAAAAATTTAAGGAGTCGATAGTTGTGCAGAATGGGGCTATGGGGTTGTGAGAGATCAAAGCTCCCGAAGGTAGATTTGTGGGTGCTGTGGATGGCCTCGGAGATTTAGATAAGGGAGGCGTTGAAAAAGATGGCTCAACTCTACCGAATGCTTGATTGGAGCTTCTGATAATTTTCGGGAAGTGAAGACCGTGCGGCACGACTGCCGGATGGGGAAGGGAGGAGGCGTTTGTATTGAAGTTAAAGTTGTAGCTGAGTTGGGGTTCGGGTCAATGATACCAGAGGATGCTTTGAAGAGCTACACTGTTCGTTCCGAGGATTTAAGTTGTGCAAGAATCTGAAAGCAAAGATAGAGACGGGCACGGCTAGTAAATGAGACAATAATCTCGCATTAGGTAATATATATACAATTAAGCTTTTAAGTATTTACAATTTTCATAATCCGCGTATACACAGGTCATCAAGCATCAAAGAATCCCAACCCCCGGGGAGGTTACTAGCACTATATGTAGATATAGCAAAGAGGCCCGTCAATTGTGCTCATCAGCTGGGAAATCGCAATCGGGTCGGCGTTCACACCAAGAGAAATTGTATCAGAAAGAGTGCCGTTTCTGCTTGGGGGTGAGTTGTTTAATGTGATAGTTCCCGAGATAGCGTTTTGGCGGTTCTTGATGTCCTGATTTTGCCAGATCCACCACGTTCTGTCAATCTGGGCGTGGTGAAGGTAGAAGGCAGGGTCACCTGGGGAAGTAAAGATATCTCCGCCTGGGTCACCACCAATGGTGAAGTGTCCTCCAGTATGGACACCGAATTCTCCAGATGCGAAGTCGCCTTGCATGACGGTTTGGAACCAGTAGATATCGGGATTGTTACTGATGAGAGAGGTGGAATTGGCGTCACTGGTGAACCGCGAAGAGACCCACTGGGAGACATCCCGCTTGAGGCAGCGAGGATTGTAGACGGTGCCGTTGTTGGCGACAACTTCGGGCTCGGCGAGAGTTGGAGAAACGGGTCCAAGGTTGACAGTCATGTTCTTGAATGGTCCAGAGTTAATGCACCCACCACCGTTTCCGGGGGGAATACAGTTGAGGCCAGTTGGCAAAGCATTGGTGCAGTTATGGGCTTCGTAGGCACCGTTTCCGCTCATGCTGTAGTCACTCCCGTCGAAGATGGGAGAGTTGAGTGGGTCGTTGGCCCATTTGCCCCAGTTCCAATACTGTATTGTCTTAGAGTTGGGTGTAGATCATTGGCGAATTTGAACTTACGGGTTGGTATCCTTTGTAGCCACACTCGTTTCTCAAGGCCTGCTCATAGGTCCAGGTGAAATATCTGTGCCATGACAAGAAGTTTGCCTGGGACTGTCAGCGAATATTCTCAACATACAAGCTTATGGTGGTAAATCTTACGGTTCCATGAATGGTCAAAGTTTGGTTGATGTGGGTGAAGAGGAAATCGTCGTAACTTGAAATGGTTAGATTTACAGCATATATACTTAGAGGGGAAACTGACCGAGTCTTTGCACCTGGAACCTGAGTTTGATCTGTCTTCGCTGGTTTGGACATCAAGCACAAAACCGCGTCAGTGTAACTGGATCAAGTCAGTTAGAGAACGAAAATCATGTGTTAGAGTTGTCTAACCTCTTCCTCTCGGTGGTTGACAGCGTGCCCCATTCTCGTCGAACTGCTACATTTCCAAGTGTACAACTGCCCTGCTTTCCTTGAAAAGCCTGTTGGACTTCGGAGATGGCTAGATTGAGCAATCCTTTTGCCGCAAGAATATCAGTGTCAACCGTGGCGGCCGGCTTGTAGGTGGTACCCGTGGCCGCTGACAGCGCGACCAGTGGCGCGACTGCGACTGGAACGGAGAAACGCATATTGAGATTAGATCCGCGAGGCGCGTGGCTCTTCAATCTGAAACTTCGAAGAATGCTTGAGTTCCCGTTTGCTCTGATGCTCTTCAACGTTGCGCGCGCCCGCGACTATTTGACGTTTACGCTCCCTGGTCTGAACGAGAGCAGTCAACTGCCATCCAACACACCGGCGGACATTAGAGCAATGCTAACATGGGATCCTTTGCTATCCGCCCCACTCCACATTCGAGCCAATAGTTTGAAAACATGGGAGAACGAGATTGTGGGTGAGGCAAAAGCCACTTGAACTCGGGAGTTAGCATGGAAGCGGAAAGGAAGGGGCGTGGAAGGCTGCAAACAACGACGGACTATCGACCCAGGTGGATGGCAGGAGGAGAGACACCTCATTGGGAGAGATACTCGTCAGTTCTCATTTATGAATGGTTAATTGGCTCCTCAAAATGCACTTAATCCGGCTTGTCAACCATCCAGTTTATTAGCTTCTTATTATGCATTAGCACTGGCAATATTACACCGGAAATGCTTGCCACTCTGCAACATGTCTCGGGTGCTAGTTGCCTGGGATGACACGAGGGACGAGAGGACCAGAGTCAGAAAGGGAAAAGACGTATGAATCATGATTCGCGGTGGCGGGAGCATGTTGTATGCCAGGGTGAGTCTCCGGTAACCAGTGATAGCCATGCCCATACTCATCCCATGTTCTAGAAGTCAATTTGGTGTGACAGCGGCACACAGAGTAGCAAAGCCTCCCATGACCGTGTTTCGAGTCAAACATGGACTACCGTTGAAGATAGTGAGGTAGCTCATCTCTGACCAAGGAAGATCCTGATGGCATCAAGGTGCCTACCATAGTTAGGAAACGGAGGGTGCAAGTCCTGACTCTAGCACCTAGTGTGTCTCCTCTTGATAACGGGAAGCCCCCTACTCCCAAGGACCATAGTGCCCATACCTGTCTTTGATACCCCAGGGTGGTCCCTTTTAGTGTTCGATAGCGTTCTCGTAATTGCGCTTGGTTGACAGTTGCAGAGTGTTTGCAGCAAGTTGCAGGAAGTTGCAGGATTTCGTGGGCCGCGGGACAGCACCGACTGGACTAACAGATCAGCAAGAAAGGCCCACATTATGGGAAGAGAGGGGCGGAGAGGAATCTAAGGAGTCTGAAGTCGTTGAAAGGTGCTAAGCGAGCGGACAATCAGGGACCGCCGGATGCCGGGCGCGATATTAGGGCTTCATGGGGCAGGGTCTCTAGGCCCAGAGTTTATTCTTACTTCAGTAAATGTTCCGAACATCAGCGCATCCGTCGGTAAACTGGTTCAGCAACATTTGCGACATTTGCGACACCCACCCCTCCCCTCCTCACTGTTACGGCAGATTGGGAGGTATTGGGGCTTATCAATTTCTATTGTTTTCTGTCATTTGTGCTGGATGTCGTCAAGATAAGCGCTCGCTCCGGGCTGCGGCGAGGTCGCGTTGCTCTGCAAGGCACGAAGACGCCATCATGCGAGCCTCAATATCTCGAGTTGCATTGCAGGTTCAATTATGCTTGTTGGAGTCTTCTGGGGACGGCTCAAAATGGCTCAGCTTTCTATCCCTCGTGGCGGATCCAACAACTCGGCATGTTCGAGTCGCCCCTCCAACATGATTTACGATCAATTCATCACGACTCAGGTCCCACAGTCCCGCAAACCACAACTCGTTCCCATCAAGGATTCGCCTTCTGGAGGATCCACCTTAGAGCTGCAGGCCTTCGCTCCACCAGCAACCTTGAAAAGGGGCAACCGAACCATGACATGTCAATCTTCTCCTTTGGCGGTTTAGCCGACGAAAACAAAAGGAACATACACGTGGAGGCAGGCTGAAGCGATGAGAGCAGCAATCGTATCTCGATAGGATCGTGCCGGGCAAAGGCAATCATCGATGGATCAGACGAAAACACGCAGATGATTGTTAGGATTCAGGTCAGGCCGAAGCGAAGCAGCGGCCAGCCTGCACACCTACCTCCGATCAGGGTAAAACCCCTGCGGCTCTCATAATCTGAGATTCGGGTTACGTGGATTGCGTTTGCAGTTCTGACATCCTAGAGTGGTGGCCACCAGTCGCCCACCACCATTGGTTCTGTAACACCTCTCTTCCTAAGTGTTTACATTGTAATCAAGCTGCCACGCCTCTTCCGTCACCAGCGTTTCTGCTCGGGTTATTCCGCGCGGGTTGGCTGACAAGCGCGCCGCCGCGGACGGCAAAGACTTGGACATCCTCGAGTTTGACAGCCTTCTGGAGGCTTTCCTTAGGGCTTCGTCCTAGAGCTATCACTCACAGACAGCGCCCTCCCACCCCCATTTTCCGGGACGTTGAAAGCGGTGAGGTCGGCTGGAAGTAGAAAGTGCGGTTGCCGTGCCGTTCTGCACAAGGAGGAGACACTAGAAGTCGCTAGGAACAAGTCTTCCAAACTGTCCCCGACAACACCAGTGGAGTGCCCCGCAGTCACTAAACTCAAACTGAAGATCCTCCTGGTCCTTCTCATCCCAATCCCACCTCTCAAAACTCTCTTTTTCGCACTTGCCCCGATTTTCGTGTCTTGGGGTGGGTCCTAAGTGGATTAGACGGTTGGAGTCTTTGCTTTTACCTCATGAAGGAACTTGGGAACTCGGGACATCCGTCAAGCTATCAAACGAAAGGTCACCCGCCTCGTATACTGCCTCCCAATATCCGTCTTTCGGAGGCTTGGAACCCATCGTGTGAGCTTCATTTGGAGAAATGAAAGTAGGTTTCCTATGCAGGAAAAGGCATCTTCCAATCTGAGATTTAGCTGAGTCTGAGAGCAATGTTTACGGCTAGAGTGGTAAGTTGGTGGAGGATAAACTTCTTCCAGATTATTGGATTTTCCGCCAAGAGTTCGCCGACAGATCTGCCAAGACATAACACATGGTCTCTCTTGCAGGAAAGAAAAGAGAGGTTAGCTTCAAAACGCTACTAGGGAGAGCCTGCTTGATTATCGCTTCCCTCTTCCCCGAGGCTCCGACTTGAACAGCGTCGGCCAGTCTACCAGTATAATTTTCCCAAATAGATTTCCTGCATGAGTTGCCACAAAGCCCGTCTTCCATTGGGCATACCATCGGGCATCTCTTGTTAACCTCGAAACTGGCGACCGGCTGGTTGCACTCAACTGAGTCAATTTCATCATCTCCTGGTAGATTCGGAGCTCTGATTTAGCAAGAAGTCTCATTTGACTCGCAAGAGCCAGATTTGGTCCCGACAGGGACTGTCGATCTCAGAGCCATAAGATCTTAAAACTTAAAACGCTATAGACGTGGCTCATCTATCAGCTGGCGAGAACTTGGCAAGACAAGCTCCTCAGTTCCTTGACACCTGGTAAATGTTCTAAACATGGGAGAGAAGATTGTCTCATAGGGTCAACCCGCGCTCAACCATGGCAGCACGTTCATGCACATATGCTCTCCACGCGCGGAGTCACTCCCCCCCTGGTAATCATATACACTTGTGGCTGCGAGAGATGTTTCTTGACCTTCCTAAAGATCAATCCGGCTGTTCTTCCATGTGCAGGTACCGATTTATACCCCTGATGAAGAACCCACTGCCACTTCCACGCTCAAACAACCGTTAAACATATTGTTCCCCGGACATGTGCTTGACCCACACGTAAAAGAACCCTCGCACCTTGAAGAAGAAGAAGAAAGGAAGTCTCCGCCTTAAGTTTTCGACAACCATCTTCAACGTGACGATCACTGTCGCCGGCGACGATCAGCAGCTTCGAGTACCTTTATGACCATGATATAGCGCTTGTCGCCGAACCGAGATGCCTTCCATTATAGAAGAAGCCAACCTTTTCCACCAGAGTCAAGTAAATAGCACTATCCCGCTCGATCAATCGACAAATGCGCCGAAAATTCTTGCCATCAATGGCGTCTTTATGGGGATCGCCTTGGTGGTCGTGCTGTTGAGGTTCTTCGTGCGAAGTATCATGTTGAAGAGCGTCGGATCCGACGATTGGGTAATGGCGGCATCTATGACGTTCGGAGTAGGGGTATTTGTTTGCTTTATCGGGGAAACGAGCCATGGAGTTGGGAAGCACACGAAATCAATATCAAATGACGAGATGGTGAAATTATTACATTGGCAATATGTAAGTCATTCCTCTAGAGATAAAGCTGGGACCTTCTCCAGGTCCTCGGGGCTACCATGAATAGATTTCTGATGCGAGTTGTAGTTTCACTCTCTACTTGTCACTATTGGTATTTCACTGATAAAAATATCGGTCGCATTTTTCTTATTGCGCTTGGTCCCGAATAAAGCGTACAAGATATTTCTGTGGTGTATGATTGGTAAGGCTGAGTGTATGAATGTTCAGGGCATCGCTGATCTTTTTGCTTTTTAGCATTCCTAATCTGCTTCACGATTGCAAGCGAGGCAGTAAGTTTGAATTCTAGCCAGGGGAGAGCACTGCTGACGAAAGAATGTAGACAATCGCATTTTCCTGTACGCCAATTCGCGCTTCATGGGATCTATCTCTGGCTCTTACAGCCAAGTGCTTTAGCAAGAACACTTTCACTGCAATAGTAAGTACCGCATGTAGTTTAGGAAACGTTAAACACCAGCTAACGGATTCAACAGGGGTTATTCAACAGCTGTATGTTATGCTTCTGCAAAACTCTAAATCCGTCCTAATGAACTTTGAATAGCCATAAATATCATCACAGATGTTTTGTTCGCTTGTTTACCAATTCCTATGGTGTGGACTCTACAGGTGAACAAACGAACGAAACTCACATTGATTTTCATTCTGAGCTTAGGTCTTTTGTAAGATCTCTAGTTGTCATCCACTTACACTCGCTAACAATTATTTCTAGCGCCTGTGCTGCAGCACTCATTAAAACAGTTTATCAATCCACCATCTTATCGGACCTGGACTCCACTCGGAACTACACTTATTTTGTTTGGAATAGTATCGAGCTCTACATCGGTATTTTAGCCGCTTCCCTACCCTCGCTTCGACCTCTCTTTAAGCGCTTCCTCGAAACAACCCGCAATATGCGCACTCGTCGAACTGGCGTATCTTCTTCAGGTAACATGGGCGCAAGACATAAATATTACATGCAGGAAGATGCAATTGCTATGAACAGCCTACCCAATGGTGGGCAGCGGAGCAGCAAATACGATGTACAGGTTACCACAAGCGCGAGGAGTGTACCAAGCGATGATGACTTAAAAGCTGGGAGGGATTCGCCTGAAAATTTATTGCCGATGCAAGGTATTACGAAGACGACGCAGGTTACAATTGTATGACCTAGATCCGAATGTGATCGTGTATATTTTGGGTTGGTTGTTCGGGATTGGTATTTCTTGTATTATACCTTTGGTGCATATCAGACAATTGCTGATACACTGTTTATGCTTGGTACGATTATGATGTTTAGATTTGGGTTTGGGGAAATTTTTTAGATATCCTGCTCACGGCGAGGCACGACTTCACAGCCGAATATATATACTTTTAACTCTCATGCTATAACGTTACCGCTAGGAACTCCATCGCCAATTTTTGAAGCTTGCCAGTGCGTTTACAGCTTCTTTTATTTCAACTTGAATACTTCCTAAAAATTTCTTCATTGTAAAACCTATTGAATAATTCATTCCCTCAAACACAGCAAGATGAAACTCGAACTTTGTGGCAATACTTTATAGCCTTTGAAGCTTTTTACAATGATTAAGTAGTAACCGCAATTCCCAAGCCTACTAACATCCCTGGTATTTACTATACACAATACAATAAGCAATCTATGTTTCCATCCGAAGTGTCAACACCCACTTTCCGTCTCAAAAATATCACGTGTGGAACCTGCACTCTTGACTCAATCAAACAATTTGGGTCGAACACCTCACCGCTACTTCATCATATAGAAGCTTTTCATTCCACTTTTGAAAATAAGGTTCAACCCGTCCTCCAACCCGTCAATCGTATTCGGACAACAAATCAACACAACCCTCGGTTCGTCTCGAGGCTCGTCCTAAATTGGCACAGGATTGAGTTCAATAGTCGGCGACGTGATAGCTTTTGTTGCATTTCGGAAAGTCTGTGTCTCATTTTCACCATTCGCTCACCAACTGCCGAGTTGATAGCTTGATGGTAAATCACGGTGGTGCGTAGGGTCACCAAGGGCCGCGATTCAGCTGAGGTAGTGCGTGGCGACGGTTGGGACTCGCACACAGATGGAGGCGGTTTGTTGCATGTCTGAACACTGTGCAACGCGATTCGTACCTCCGTCGTCATTCCCGCCCGGCAGTTTACGCATCCTCCTGCGCCGGAATCGACGCCGGGTCGGATTTTGCTGGCCTCTGTTCTCGACGGGGGCGAGATTGGCTTTGCTGGTCGCTGTTAGTATCTGGTTTGGGAGCTTTTGTTGCACGTCGAAAACTTTGTGCGACGGCACTAGGGGAGATTGGATGGGTTTCTCCGAGTTCTCGAAGCTTTTCAATGGCTCTGAACCACTCATGTTGTTTTCGCTGTATGGTCAGTGTTGGTCGGCTCGAGACTGGCCTGATCATTTAAGAAGAAACTTGTTGCATGTCTTAAGGTTTGCATATGTTCTGGCCACTGACCGGTCGTTATCTAGTGGGGACGGCCTCATTTTGACACAGGCTGACAGCCGTCAAGAGGTTTTGTTGCACGTCTGAAAGCTTGTTTTTTGACCTGCAACGAAATTTTGTGTATAAAATGGTTCCTGTTACTAATTACGGGTTCGCCCTGTTCCTCGTTATGGAGTGGAGATACTGTCTACCCAGGACTATAATTGTAAGATTAACTAGCATTCTAGGAGCTTATCAAAGTGGTATTTCAGGTAAATTTTCCTGTGAGGATAACCAAGCACCCTTACAACCCTACATAATGATATTAAAAATGATTGCAGCGGGTAGGGAAAAGGAGGCGATGCCTAGCCGAAGTTCAGGAGTTTATCCCCCAGTTTGCGCGACGTGATAGTCTATTTGTTGCGAAGTCTGAGTAAACACTGAGACTTGTAAGGATTTGCTACCGCTACTGCTTCAGAAACAGCATTGTTTGAGGGTGCTGCTTGATCCTATTGATTGTAAGTGTTTTTGTTAGTGTAACTCGCTTGAATAAAGGGGGAGCTCATGCGAGGTTGTGTTGTGAGCCGAGCCACCAAGAGCACTTTGAGATAAATGATGTAGCATAACAGTACAATTGTATGATTCTGCATCATTGGATATCAAATGAACAGGGAGAATGTCTCGTGCTCCCACCGAGGTTAGAAATGCCGATTTTAACTCGCTTACCAATACGCATGATGTAATTATGAAAGTCTTTAGGTCAGATAGCCCATGGGAGCCAGGCCACTCTTCAACTGATGACTCAATGTTCGATGCTTTTTTATTTTGAATACCTAATTGAAAGCCTTCGTCCGTACAACTATATTACCCCCTCATCGGTAATGCAATTGCAACCCACTTCGTTTTCCCGCCATGCCTTATTTCCTAAACAACCGGCCTTGTTTCTCCCCCTCCTGAAATCCATAGACTTTACTTGCGAGCTAAAAAAAATATCCCGAAGCATCTAAGAATAATCGCTTCCCATCCCAGAACTGTAACACCGCTTCGCAAAATTAGGATGAATTAAGGAAAAGTGGCAAGGGGGAGGACACTGCTTCTTTTCTAACACCATTCATGTGGATGCGGGGAGGTAATTTGAGTTGATTTATATTGGATTATTCTGTTTAAATTCGAGGAGAAATACCCCGCTCTTGTTCCACCGTTTAACTTCCACTGATTGTCACGATCCCCTCTCCCCATCCCCAGTCCTAGCTTCAATACCCCCCCTCCACAAACAAGGACCTATCATCATGTAGTTTTATACCATAGCCTCTACACCACAACTTAATCTAAACGAATAACTCGAATAATACATAATCGTTTCTTAGGGGTTGCTTAGAAGTAGCTCTTGGGCTCTGATTCTGTGCAGATCTAGATTCCACACTACGGGGTATTTCTAGCGAAGTTGGTTGAGGTTTAGTCAATACCAAAGAAGAGAGTTGTTATCGGCAGAGTGGGGAATGGAGAGTGTTGTTTGGTGACCTTGGAAGTCCTCGGGGTCTGCAAGTGGAGGAGACAGATCTCAGAATGACTTGATATGGAAGAATTCTACAACCATGCTACAAAACGAAATATCATTAGTATTGCATTAATATTAGTGGGCGATTGCCGAAGTGTCTGAATGTCGCATGCAACTTCAGAGGGTGAAAGCTTGAAAAGAATGTACCCTATAGCTTATGCAAGTGTATGCAGACAGAAACAATCGCAACTGGCTTGCACGAAGATCAAATAAGACGGGATAAATCGAGGTAATAATTGTATTACATCTCATCTAAGCCTATCTATCGTAGGTAGGCTTAGGTAGGTATAGGTATTCCCGCAAAACTCCCAATCATTCACTCATCCAGAGAATGTCCGATAATCACCAAAAGACAAGCTATCCTTCCCCTCAGGGTAAGCTATGCCGCGCTATGCAATACCATGCAGAACCATCCCAGTCGCGCCACACCAAACACCATAAATCCGAAACTCATAGCCATCCTTCCCTAAGTATATGTACAGGGTAGGCTGAGTGCCGTTGCTTCTGAGGAAAAGCAAGTAGGGAAAAGAGGCAGAGTAGTACAAATGCAGGAGGAGGTAAGCTATCCTTCCCGCTACAGGGTAAGCTTTACCATGTGCATGCTAGCCAAGGACGCCGAAAAGTGTGCGAAAGGAGTATGCCGTCAAGGCAGATGAATCGAACCAATAGATCCAAGCGAAAGTATGAGACCTTTAGATCAGCTCGAAGCCGTCATCATCCTCAACATTTTTGATCTCAGTCTTCGTAGCCTTCTGCTTTGGGCTTCCCCTCTTCTTTCCCTTGGGATTCAGGGCCGTAGGTCGACCCTCATTGTCAAGGACCTCGTATTCACCCTTGACCATCTTATCAATTTGCTCGCTCTGCCACTTCATCTCTGCCTGTTCAACAAGCCCGTCGAGAGCCACGGAGCTGGCTTTGTCTACTGGGCTTCGTCCCTTAGAGTCGAAGCTGTAGAGAATGCCAGCATCTACATTTGTTTCTCTAATAGCAGTCTGAATAGGAGACTGTGTGTTATTGACGTGTTGTGGGAGGAGCTCCAGGAGAGACCGCGAGAGAGGAGATGAGGCGAATTCGGTTGCGTCGACCATGGCATCGGTCTTTCGGCCTAGCCTGCCTGTGCCAACCACATCAGTGGAGTCGAAGTGGCAGTGGGTGTTTGAGGGCTTTGGGTTTTTATTGGCGTGTGACTTCTTGATGCCAGTAGCACTGTGGGAGAATAGATTAGCAATTATTCTGCAAGAATCTGGATGTGACTCATCGGGGAGTTATACTTTTGTGAAAATTGCTTCTGTGGTCGAAACTTGCCCGACTCTATGAACTCATCGTAATCAAGGGGTTGTGTTCGACCGCCTAGTGGTCGAACACCGTGTTTCCACTTCCCACCATGCTCCTTGTCGCGCTTGGGAAGGAGAGAGGCTGATCGGATATCTTTGGTTTGGAGTGGAGAAGCTGGGATGTCGAAAAGAGCAGACATGATGATTGTAGTCTTGTTGAAGGTTTCTTGAGTTGTTGTGCTAGAAGGTAGTTTCAAAGCTGATTGAGGGTTGGAAGCGGACGATGAAATAGAGAACGAAGGTTGCAGCAACGAATGTTCCAATTCGCAGATGTTCTTTGCTCTCAGTGTTCCAGAAGGTCTAAGCCAGCGAAGCTAATTCAGGATTAATTGCAAATTCGTGTTCTTCGTTTGTTCGTTGAAGATAGAGAAGGAAAATGAGGTATTAAGAAGGTTGATCGAAACGAGGAAAGTTGCAGATAGTGGATGACTGGGATTTCTGCTTCGGTGATCGAGTCACAATGATAGCGGGGGAGTCGGATTAAGATGAAGAAGGCGTAAACAACACAATTAAGTGGTGAAGAGCGAAATGACGTGCGTAAGCAAGCTGCAAGACAAAGAGAGGCGTTGTGAGCGTTGACTAGACCCAGGTCGGCGTGTGACTCAGAAGGAGGCTGAAAGAAAGGTTCGTCTGGATAATGTGCAAGTGAATGCAATTACCGCATCTATTGAAGTGCAAATTAAGAGAGACGTGAATATTGTTAGTAGATGTAGTTGTGTTTGTTTAGTAGATTGTTTGGTTGAGGAGAGAAGAAAGAGATGGGGGGGTGGGTGCTCTTCCTCTTAAAGGCGGTTATCAGCTAAACAAGGCACAATCCAACAGCAGTTTCGCGCCGTCATCACACAGCCATTCCAAGGCGGCGGCATCGGGGTCATCGGAACAGGCCTGAAGCGAGTGAAGAGATAGCAGAGGGGGACACGGCGTGACGACCTCTCGCCCTGGCACGCGTGGATGCGGTTTGCTTTGAGCACCTTGGGGATGCTTGCAGGAAAGGGGAGATTGCGGACGCGGACCAACGCGGGGCTGATGATAGCGAAGCTGTGGATGTGACGATCATGCATAGCGATAAGAGCTGTCAGACCAGCCAAAGCTACATGTGCCTGGACGCAGCCACTGAGCGGGACATGTACTGATTTACGAGACATGAAGCAATCAATGTCTCTCTATTCCAATATATCGCGCAATTAAAGTCTTGAATCTTCATTGCCACAACGCATTGCGGAATGCTTACGGTTATTGACGAAGTCTCACGTGACAAGTATGTACTATTATTAGCATTTGGAGCTCTTATCTCACTTTCTACTGCGATAAGACCAAACATGCTGGTGAAATGGTTTCCGCGTTGCTTCACTTGCTTCACCTGCTTCACCTTCACTCTCCTATAACCTCGGACAACGCCGGCTTGGAGGAAGCTTCCCCAAACAGTGCCTTGCAGCTACGCCGCTTGGAAGCCCCCAAACAGCCTGAAGCTCTTGTCTCCAAACCCCATCTGGTGCACGAATCCGCATCTCGTCAGCGCCTCCCACGTTATCCTCACCAACAGGCCCCACGGCTGGGAGTGAGTGCTCAGGGTCACCAGACACACCAACAATGAGCTGCCAACGTATTACTCCTCCATGTGCCCATATACTTGAGGATATCAATAATGGGCGCAGAGGGGTGGTGATGCATCCAATGACCCAAATTATAGTGAGGTAAGAGGACCGTTCTCAGATTCTGTTGACCGGATTATCCTGTCTGCTATTCACACACCTGTTTCGGAGAGTTTCAAGTCACGAAACTTGGAAGAACCTCGAGGAATGCCTTCAGATGATTCATAAGCCTAGAAATGCTCATCACCATGTCTCACGGTTTACGGAATCAACCTGACTGGTATACACTTGTGAGATGAGGTCGAAGTCACTAGTTCAACAATGTCTCACGCCAATAAGTATATCAGGGAGATCATCCCGGTCTAGGTATTGTTTTCATCCCAGCTTTGTTTTTCAAATATACAGTGCATCCGCGTTTATTTGACCAGTTCGAGCATGTCTCAGACGTCATTCATGCTAATCTTGGAAATGATGCTTTGAAACCCAAGTCAGATCTCGTGACTCTAAGTCACGTTATATGTGATATGACTAACTACTTCTAGGAGGTTCTTCCCTTCGCTAGCATAATCCCCACCATGCTCATACCTGGTCCAACTAAATTCTGAACACAAATCTATTGATCTGTATATGAACTCACAAAAACACAACCATCCACCCAAACCAAGTCTTCAGTCCCCCGACCCTCGCGTTCATCTGCGGGCATTTGGTCCTCAGCTTGATCCACATTTTCTGCTGGCATAATTGGGCGAAGGGGTTCTTGAATGAATGTTAAGTCAAATCTGCGAAGCCATTGAACCACCTTGTAAGTTCTAGACGAATACGTAACCGTAGCCCTTTCACATCCTTATTCATTTAGGGTTGCTCACAACAGCCAAGGAAATTTGTGACTCGCAAAGCAGTAATGTAAATAGTAATTAAGTTCAAACTCTCATTAACGATAGAGAATTAAAGTAAGAAGACTTAATTAGTAAAGCTAAAGTCGAGAAGATATAAAATTCTGTACTTCACATGCATGTTGGAGAGATATTGTTGAATGACAAACCCGAAACATTGGCATGAGGTAATAGCTAGGATTTACTGCCAAGACTCGATTATACATACGCAGCATGCAAGTATAGTGGATAGAGAAAAGAACATGTACGTGATAGATACGACGATGGTGGCATTGATGCGATTTACTGCTGATGTGGCTCGGCTTGCTAGACTCAGCAAGAGAGCTAGAGTGCGTACAAGCGCGTGAGCAGACTTATACGTGCTTGGATTGGTAATTAAGATCTAAATTACCATGATCAGAGCAAAGTTCGCTTGTTACCCATGACTGAGGCTTCCCTAAAAACATGTCTTGCATCCCCCAACAAGGGTAGATGGCTGACAATCTCTTCTCTCATGTTTTCACCTCCCTATTCTGTATCCGAACTTGAAAACTATTTTGAACATAGGTATCGTGAGATTTGTAGTGTTCTGTAATAATAATCGTGCAACAAAGGTGCACCTCAGTTGAGTGAGTCTAGCTGAATCTCACTATTTGTGAACTGCGCACAAATATTAAGGCTGAAATCTCAAACCCTGGCCTTCAAACCCATTGCCTCAAATATGATGAAAATTAAATACAATTATTTATTTATTTCAAGCCTTCTAGTAACACGAAAAGCTTCAGTAAAGGGAATATCTCTGCTGACTAAGCTAGGGAAACTCCTTTTCTATAGCTTAAGCGAAGTAAACAAGCAGGTTGCTGACACTTCAAAAGATTAAAACCCCAGCCTTGTTGAGTAAGTCAAATTGAAGTTCAATGAACTGAAGATGAGTTGGTAACATAAGATACTCTGGAACTATGCAAGTCCACGATTGCTGTAAGGAATAGGGGTTGTTGTGAAGCGTAGCCTGATGGCCTCTGGAATATTTTGGTGGCATTGAAAAGTTTCGGGGGAATTGATTTAATGGGCATGAACGAATTAGTGCTTAAACGATAGTCTATTATGCAACCAGACATATTGAACAGCCTTCTAATAAACTTTATATGCTGTTTTCTTAACCTCATGGGTCAACCTCGCTTTGTTCTACTGTCCTGCTCTCCCGCTCTCCCCATTCAAACCCCTTGGTACCCCATATATCTAGTATTTCTTAGCAGAAAGCTATCTCACCACCGACCGCTGTCCTCTCAACATCATCCATCCTTTCTTTAGTCTTCTAGTTCCTGACTCATTCCTTACCCCTTACATCATCGAACCACTCATCCATTAACACCTCATTAATTGATGGTCTCATTACCGGGTCCACTTTTAGCATTCTCCTAATCAATCCAAGGAACCGCCTAACAACCTCTTTATCCCATACACCGTGATATATCTCCAGCAACCCCTCCCAAAACACATCAGGTACCATAGCCGAATCCAAAAACCCACCAGTAAGCTTTGGTGTTTCAAGAACAGGAAGCTGCCACGTGCTTAGAAGCGGACCGATCTTTCTCTCAACCTCCCATAGAATGTGCTCCGGGAGCGCGCAGGCATTTTCAAAGAGTTCGACTCGTTTTCCGAAGACGAAGGCGAACATCTGTGAAGATTTTATATTTAGTAATAGTTCACTATTTATTGTTTTAAGTGGACAGGGAAGAACGAACCGTACAGGCGGCAGACCAAACGTCACTAGGAGTTCCTCCTAAATCGGAGATTCCTCCTCCGTTTACTTTATTTGCAAAGAACTCGGGACCCCGGACGCGACGATGAGTTGTTGGGATATCCGATACCGTTGGCCGACCTTGATATGCTATGGACATGAGTTTAGTCGGGAGGGGAAATACAGAGGGATTTTTAGTCCTACATACAATTACTAAGATCAATAATTTGAATTTTAGCTGATAAGAGAATATCAGTCGGCTTAAGCTCCTCCTTTACGTATTCTTCAAACCTAGCCTGTGAGACTAAGTACTTTGGGTAGTAATTGAACGAAGAGATGGCACTATCTTCGCTTGGTACAACAGGAATAATCCGTGGTTGGGCAAATAGACGTATGTCATCCATATCCTGTAAATGTGTAGACACCTGTAAAGTAATGTTTCCAGGGTGGAGATCTATAAATACCAAATAAGGTTGGGTCTTTTCTTTGCTTATATTTTAATAAGAATCTAGATACGTACCTCCATGCGTTATTCCTTTGCTATGCAAGAAGGAAATTCCTTGGAGGAACTGAAAGAGGAGTGTCTTCATATCGATTTGGAGTCTATGCCCCTCGTTAAGATGGTAGAGGGGGATTAGGACCGGGGTGACAAGGATGGTGTACTCTTTCTTTTGACCAACCTTAAATGAATCTAGAAGTGGCAGTATGTATTCTCGCCCATCGCGGGTAGGTTCGTGGTTGGGTTCGCTATTGGGCTCGTGGTTTCCATAATATTGATCCTTATTATTACCCTCATCCTTGCTCCGATGAGCATTGGATTGGATATACTTGTGAATATCAAGCTCATTCTCTTCATTCGCTACAAGGAACTTAAGTGCAACATGACGGCTATAAAGAAGGGAGAGTTAATAAAATCTCTCTTAACCAATTCTAATTGATAAACGTACCCCGTAAACAAGTCGACAGCGAGCCAAACAGTCGAGTAGGAGCCATAACCAATCTTGAGCATAACCCGATACTTCCCATTATAGAGGTCACCAAGGTGGACAGGGAGGAAGGCGCCATCATTGTAACGGACTAGATTTTCAGCATCGATACTGTAAAATTGATAGAAGGGTTCGAATTTGATTTGTTCATCGTTTTGCTGACCACAGTCTTCCATCCCTCCGCCGAGAGGTCGGTTTAAGTCGTTGAAGTCGTGGGGACGCGACACTTTGCTGCTTCCCTTCTCAAAGGCTATGAGGTCCAGGTTCGTGACTATAGTTGTTGCCGCCAATACTTCTGGAGATTTTTTGCTTTCGAGCCTAGTGGGCATAGATGGGTTCAGGTGATCGATGCTGCAGGATCACAGCTTAAAAGTTAGCACAGCATGACAGTGAATCTATGCAAGATTGATTGTTTGCTACATAGTAATCTAAAAGGGTGAGGCAAAGTTTGATCCGGGGTTAATCCGAAAACTGAGAAAGACGGCATTCTCCTTTGTAGATCCTTTGTCTTTTCAAGTCACGTTTGCGATACCGCTCTTATCTCCAATTTTTCTTGTCTTGTGAAATCTATGATTTAACACTCTTGTGAGTCAATTGCCAATCTATCATAGTAAGCAAACGCTCTAAAATTTCACAAACGATCTCCATGCATATACAACCCCGATGGGTCGACAGGCTGTAGTGAAATGCTTTTTCTAAAGACATGCAATCTCTATTGGCAATTGGAATGCTCACTATAGCTTGACATCACCGTTTCTTTTTTTTATGACTGTGATGCCTTGGTTTGCCCCTATGAATCTCCTTGGCTATCCATCTCTATCGTTTGCAATTATACTTAACCTAGCAATTAAAGCTCAATCAAAAACATCTTGATCGTAAGGTATTTGGCATTTTGTTCTTTACTCGATGCGTATTTGACTTTTGATTTATTTTTTTCTCCCTTGAAATTTAATACCCCCTTTTAGTATAAAGACTTCTAATCTACCTCTTTTTACTTTACCAAAGTCCCTTCCACTCACGAGCTTTACTTCTAGACTTCTAGACTTCTAAATTCGACGCTGTATGTAAGAATTAATGGGAATCTACCCCCCCTATTACCTTCTCTCCCTTGCTCCTTGGACTTCCCCGCTTGTGCGAAACATAGGGTTAGGGCCCCGGGATTCCCAAGACATACGATGTCCGAAAATGCTGACAATAAGTGGAGACGGTATTACATTGAAGAACTGAAAATCAGTGTGTTGATTGATGGGGCAAAGGAAGATTTTAAGGACGTGTTAGCTGATACAGAGTCTTTGATTGTCATTTCAGATTTCCTTCAGAGTCTGCGTAAGGGGCAGAAGGTAAATTCTCTTAATAGATTTAACCCTTAATTATAAAATAACAACTGATAAGCAAAGGGTCTAAAGACGAGAGGAGACATGAAAAGTAGGGAGGATAATGAGCAGGTAGTTGCTCGGTATAATGACATAGGAACAGTCCTCCTCCAGTAAATCCTACCTTTACACTAGTACAAAATGCTCGTGACTAACTTGCCCAAAGGAGGCCTTCACATGTTCCTAACCCGAGCACCACCGCAAAAGACTCGACTGAACACTTTACTATCAATATATTTCCAACCCACCAGACTATGACTGAAGCCACGAAAAACATTGGCAAGGTCCACCTTTATGAGAAAGACGCTATGCGGAACGGTGGATACTGTTGTTACTTTGTTACTGATGTTGCCAAGAGAATTGGCCCGGGTTAATTTCAAGCATTAACAGCTGGACATAAGACTACGACATCCGACTGGCCTGAAAAGACTATTCTATTTAAGAAAGCAGAGTACTGATTGTTAGATCGAATTTGTATTATGAAATTGTGTACCGTATTTGCGGTTTGGGAGCTTGTAGTTAAGTGGTAATGAGTGGGTCTATTCTTGAGTGTGGCTTGACTTGTATGTGAGAATGGAAGATATACATATCCACCACGATCCGGATCAAGTAGAATTTTCGGAATGAATGTCTAGCGAATGTCAATTATAGAGAACTAGCAATTCCCTAGTTGCTACCAAATTAAGAGCCACAGCTCAAAATCAACTCCTCAGAATGGCGCAAATATTACGCTACCTGTTACTGCAAGGTAGTTACATTTTCCACGCTGTTTGGACCCCTTGACTATGACTACTCCGATGTGTGGGTATTGCGTTCTTGCGACTATGTTTGCATTGAAGCAGGCGTAGTCTTGCAAGCCGAAACGGTTGCCATGCTATACTAATTTTCATGTGGAGTGTTGATCTCGCATACGGTGATGTCGGGGATAATTGAATGGGGCCATCAGGAGTGGTGGATACGAGAATATTCTTACGTACGAACCTAGAATTCTTGAAGTCGGAGGTACTGTATTGTGAGGAAGGTGTAGTTTGGTAACATTATAGCAGGATTCTACCTAGTGATGATTAGCTGCTAGTTGAGACTTCATGTCACCCGGAGGGGTTTTGGTTATAGCATAAAGGACCATAATTTCCGCTGCACTAAGTGGTCAGAGCTGGGCCAAAGTGGATGTACAGGATATTACGACTTCCTTGATAGTCGCCCTAATGGGTAAAATTGGTGTTGCGCCTGGTATCTGCCCATTCTAGGCCCGAAAGCTGAAATTCCTTGGGTTGCCACACACCATAAGTGAAATTTGCGACTATGATTATCATACCATGTGCATCCCTTACCCCAACGTTGATGTCCTGTTTATCCTATTAAATGAAAAACTATGTTAATATACCAATAGGCCATATCCTGTCTCATCATACTTTTTCATCGCCAACCACCACTTTGCTCAACGTACACGTCGATCAAATCATCGTTCTGCATCTCCAGCGACAGGGGTGTGTCAGTCTTCAGAATTCTGGATCCCTCAAAATGAAATCGCCGTGTCTTTGGATCGACCTCTATGCTCTTGCAGAATGCAGCCATGACCCTCTCGAGCTTTGTAGTGTATTTAATCTTGAATGTCATATCCTTTCCAGCTTGATCTTTGACTCTGATCGCAAGCGTCTCTGGCCTCGGGGTTTCCACGGGCGATTGCCCGCTAGGTGGTTCGACACCGAGAGGGTCTTTGTTTGGAGAGGACATTACGAGGGTCGTGCAGGTATTGGTACCGTGAAATGTGGGGAAGGTTAGTTTGATGTTGGATATTTCTAGAAGGATTGGTGGTTAGCCTAGATTGACAGGATGTTGGTGGCGGGCAAGGCTAAGGGGAATTTGGTTCGTGCTAGACCCCATGATTTGGCACTGTCGAAGTAGAAAATACTTACAGGTCTTTAAATCCCAAGTATGCAAAGAATATAAGTATGCTCGACCAGAGTTAAAGTATTCTTAGGAGTCGACTTGTGTGACTCTGCTTCTCAGATTAAAGAGAGATCAGGCTGAGGATCAGCAGAGGAGAAACGAATGGAATGATAGAAACTTTTGACACACTCCGACCATTATGCATATCACAAAGAATGGAAAACGCAAAGCTCAAGGATAGGATGGTAGAAAGACAGGACTTGCAATATCGCTTACTAGGTGCTCAAGGTGTATTGAATATTTTGGTCGTGTTACCATACAAGGAGAGGGAGGACAATCTTCGTCTGCGTAGTCTGTGAAGCTGATGACACAGGCGAGCTGGCGGTCAATTTTCAAGCTAATTGATTAAATCTAGCGTGTAAGTAATTGGTTTATGATAAATAGCGAATGGGGACTGTTCTAGTTCAATTAAGGTTGTTTACTCGTTCAAAGTAAGTGGAGGCTCCTTGGTCATTGCGGGGAAACGGCTCAGAAACCCGGAATCACGTGATGCCAAGACACAGCGAAATTGCCTTTCCTTGTCTACTTGACAAGTGCAAACAAATCATTCTGTTCTTATTCTTCTTTATTTCTTCCCCCCCTTCCCCCCCAACCTACTTCTTGGTCACTGTGGTGTAAAATCACTATATATTGCTTGGCTGTTGGATTATAAGGGCGAGAGTCTATTCGCTTACCGCTCCGTTTGTAACACTTTATTGTTGTTGTCTTGTTTGCATGGAGGCATCGGAAACTTGTAATTAGCACTATCTCTTCCGTTGAATTTTGTGTCTATTCCATCCCTTGTCGCTCCTTCAGTTCGTTAGCTCCACATCTTGGGTGTTGGTTCTGTGGCTCAAGTATCATTGGAAGATGTTGACATATGCAAGAGTAACACCCCACGAAAACCTTGATCACATTTCATGGACGTTTTCTGATATGTGACTACAGGTGCATTTTCGTAGACGCTGTAAAGCAGCCTTGTACTTAGATGGATCGTTGAGCATAGAAGAATGCTGAATACATGGGGGTGGAATGCAAGTGTATTTGCGGGGTCCTTCTATTATTATTGATAGATTGGAAAAGGGCAGTGTTCCCCTCTCACCCCCCTTCCCCCAAACAGTAGGAGTCTAAAGACGCACATGAAATTACATTAGCCACTGATTTTGTTACATTTGTGGGTTCTTTAGTTCTATTTTGATTGAATATGTTGTAATACCTATCTACAAGATGATACTGTTAAGTTGTCACGACCAGCTAAAACCCACGTTTACCTAGGCAATCGAGTATCACTGAATTCTTCAATATAACGTAGGTCTTTCGCCAGTGAAATAATAGTATTATCATTCGATAAACTAATCGCTAAGGAAGGAAAGGAAGAGCTTGAGTTTGGGTGGGGTGGTGATAACCCCTCCACCATGATAGAATATACAGCGTGACACAGGTTACTCCTATGCTAAACCCTTACATAAGTATACTGTCATTAAGTATTAGTCTTCTACCGCCTTTTCCACAAATGTTTCATCCTAACCTTTTCTCGGACTATCTATTCAGCAACTTTTCTGACATGGAAAGTGACTTGAATGTCCTCGTAAAGATTTCTAACCACCAATAGAGTGACGGGCCCTGGGTTTAGGGGCAGTCAAGTATAATCTTTCAAGCAGGAGTATGCTCAACTTTTAAGGTCGAAATCCGCATCCCGCGATGGACAAACCCATAACTCGTACTCTCAATTCTGATTTTTTACAAACTCGAAAAGACGGCGCGTTAGTTACTGGTAGGCTAATTAGTACCAATCTTGATGAGTACCCAGTGGAAAAGGTATAGTAGTGTTTAGTGTATAACGAGAATGACTACAAGAAAACAAACATAGAATGATTAGCAGGCACTAGGTTCAAATATAGAGACCATAATTTAATCCTAAATTTTACACGATATGCAAGGCGCTCCAAGAGATAGCAATGGCGATGCGATGCAAGAGAATTATGTGGAGTTCAAAAACAGGTGTGAACGGAAAGTGTTTTTCCTATTCCTTCTCTTTGTGAAACCAAATGGTGACTCACACCTCGACTCACGCCCTTACCTAAACTCCACATCTCCAAAATCTGCAAAATAACGGTTAAGAAATTTAAAGCACAAGTAAACCAATTCAAGGTTGAAAAAAAAAAGGGTCGTTAAATTTCTATAGAAAATATAATATTCTATAAGAATTAAAAAAAAAAAAAAAAAAGACTTTATAGCAACGGTAAGTTTCGATCTTACGACTTCAAGGTTATGAGCCTTGCACGCTTCCACTGCGTCACGTTGCTTGCTATGTTTGATGAGTAAATTCGCTCAAAGTAATTTATAAAACGTGGATGAATTTTGGTGTGGCAACAGAGAATTTGAGGAGGAAAGTGTGAGGGAGGAACGAATGAGTCATTTTTGGGCCGGTGATTTCCCGGGCATGAAGTGTTGGGGTAGAAAGAAACAGACCTCACTTCCAACTCAAATATTTATCTAAGAAGGCTTGCTTTTCTCTCTGATTTCATCTATGTGCATTCAATGTTGAACAATTGGTGCCCATGGATACACTTTCTTCTCGCTTAAACTTTCCTCACTCACTGCTGCCTATGTAGGGGAAACTTTCACATCTAGGGTGATATGGAAATTCATCTAGCATAAATACAAATAAAAAGTTTCCTCGAGGAATTCTATGAGACTATGCGCCTCTCGTTGAATTGTGATTTAATACCAGTGTGGCATGTCATTTATGCTGTTTTAGCACATGTTTGGGGAAAATTAGGAGAGTTCTTGGTGTAAAAATATATATATATAGATTGAGTATTCGATTTAAGTTATAAAAAGCGTTGTATTACTGATAATATCTTCCCGTGCTTAATTGACACTCTTTCTAGAAGACATTTTGAAGTGTTTGCTATCTGTCTGATTTCTAGCATTTGGAAGGTGCAAAGTTTGAAGATCTCGTAACTTTCTGTAAAGCTCAGCGCTTTTAATTTGAAGATTAAAAATATATTTAATGCTAGGTTTCAGAGACTTCTTATATCCTTTTGTGTTCGTACTACAGCTTGTTGATTGTGTGGGGAGCTGAAGGATAGCGTCTCCACGATTGGAGGCTGAAATGTGTATCCAATCAGCAGCTACAGATCAACATGGCACCGCATCATGCAGCACTTCAACCTCATTTTTCTTTTCAAATTCTACTCTTGTATCTCTCAATTTCTTTATGCCACAATACTTCTTACAACTCACCTTAAGCTGCTCAGCCAAGAAAAGGCTGTCATGATGTCTTTCAGCAACGCAAAGGCCTCAGTCAAGGCAATATTTAAGAGCCGTCAGCATCGCGAGAGTCAAAACCAGTCAAAAGAGATACCAGAAGATTGCGATAAGTTTGGTGAGAGGGCGCCTAAAAATGAGAAGCCCCTCACTAATTTATGCTATTTTTGTCAAAATTTGGGACTTACCTACGAGAAATTCATAGCTAACAACGACGGCGAAAATATTGAGAAACCGACGAAGACAAGCCCTGATCCCTCTGGCCTAGGATCGACCAAACTTGGATTTCTAGACGACATTTATGGTCGTAAACACTTGTGTGCATTCTGCAGGCTGGTGTATAAAGCTACCTATAGATCTGAGAGTGATGCGATGCTCGTACCAAAGTCACTTGGAATAAACGGTCTCGGTTACGACTCCCATGGGAACCGTGTTATGTGCAGCATAGACTGGCAACTAGATGGAAGGTTGCAGAATGATTCAAGCGAGCAATCAAAATCTGACGTAGCTTTGACGCGACGTTTGAGGTTCCATAGCAGGGAGGGTGCCTTCCCAGATGCTTATGCAGTTGTGCTTCCAGATCAGATGACAAGGCCGGAAGTTTCATCTCCATCGTTTCTTGGTCGTGTGATTACAAGTCGAGAAATCGATATTGGACGGGCTCGTCGATGGATCTCCCTTTGTCAAAATAATCATGGATCCTTATGCGAGAGTCTCCACCAGTCAACTGTGAATAAGCAGGGACATACTCCGATGAGGATTATCGATGTCGAAGATATGTATATCGTGAAAACGACAACTGAGGTGACTTATGTCACTTTGAGCTATATGTGGGGAAGAAATCCCCTTTTCAGTCTCAAAAAAGAAAACTTTGATCGACTATCGGCGAAAGGGGGCCTAGAAGATGTTTTTGACAACCTAGCTCAGACCATTCAGGATGCGATTCAACTAGTACGAAGCATGAACATTAGATATATATGGATAGATTCGCTTTGCATTATACAAGATGATAAAGACGACTGGGAGAAATCAGCTCCAACCATGGACAAAATCTATGGTAACTCCCTTTTCACGCTTTGCGCAGCAACTGGAAGTGATGCTACAGCGGGATTACCAGGAGCGGTTCCACGTTCTAGGAAACTTGTCCAGCTGCGCGAGAATTGCGCTGGTTTGGATCTTTTGGTTGTCAGACCAGTTGAAAGTCACGTTAAGGACAGTTCCTGGAATTCAAGAGCATGGACATTCCAGGAAAGAGTTATGTCGACCCGGTGTTTGATATTTGTGGATGACCGCGCATTTTTTCAGTGCCGGCAGGCAACGTGGTCAGAAGAGCTTGATTGCGAAGGCTCAACTCCTACCTGGAATTTGGATATGATTGGATCTCCCCTCACAATATTCAATGCAAACCCTCTCCGACGATATAGCACCTGTGTACAACTATATAGCCGTAGAAATTTGACCAAAATTGAGGACAAGCTGATCGCATTCGAAGGTATTGGGAATGTCCTGAGTGTTCCTTTGGACTCCAAACTGTATTATGGACTACCAGATTCGCATTTTGACTGGGCTATGTTATGGGAATTGAGCGAACCAGCTGAGGAGTTATTAGGAAAGGGCTTTCAGTCAGAGTTGTCTGGGAAGGCATTCCCTAGCTGGTCTTGGTGTGGATGGGGTGGTGGTGTCGAATGGAGATTATCCACGACGTCTGGAACTCTAGTCAATATGCACGAATGGATTACTGAGCACACATGGATTGTTTGGTATAAGAGCGTTAACCCTCGAGAGAAAGACATGAAAGGGGCACGAGAATCACATGAACCTGTTTGGCGTCCAGTAGGAAATCCCTTGAAAGCAACTCGTTGGAGTGGGTACGTAGTTGATGGTGACACCCACGGGCTATACGGACGGTCAGCGAATTCAGAGATGGCCATAGAAACCTCAAACCGTGAGCACATACCTCGAGCAGTGCCAATTGAGAGCTGTTTGCATTTTTGGACATACTCGGCCTTCTTTGCTCTTTCTCATATCAATATGTCGGATGCCAAATTCAAGTCAAATCTCCATCCTGGACTACGTCGCTTTGGTATTCATGACTCAAAGGGTGATTGGTGTGGGACGATTATTCTCAAGGAAAGCCAATTAGACTCCAGGGGTCTTCATCCAGCGAATGAGTTTGGCAAGACGTACGAGTTTATTGCCATCTCAGATGCAAAGGACTTTGATCTTGAAGAGTACGACAGTTGGACCTATTATGTTCCTCAAGAACGTGAGCAAGCAGAGTGGTATTTGTAATACTCACTACTTATTCAATGGAATGAGGATAAGACAATTGCAAAGAGATTGGGGTTGGCAAAAATATACAAGGCGGCTTTCAAGTCAGGATCTTTCGCCCCAGGATTGTCATGGAAGGAAATAACATTGGGCTGAAATCTGAAATTGATTAAAAGAACTTTAGATTTTAGTTGTTTACAAAGTCTTTTCAAAGTTATTTAGCTATAGTATTCTGCAAAGGCGCCACTTTGACTTCTAATTTGAGTTTTTCACAGAACCACCTACGAGAGTAGTTATAGGTATGCTAGTCGCATTAATTCATGACAGATTTCTTTGTTATACAGGAGGATCATAAAGAAATCTAAGCAATAATGACCTAAGCTATAGCGAAATATATATTTATTGACGAAGGTGTTCAGGTGAAGTTTGGCGCCAATAATTAAACGCCGAGTTTTCTCCCTTAAGAACGTGAAAGCCTAGCCTTAACCAAACGTACGATCGGAATCTTTGTACAAACTAAAGAGCTCAATGGGTACATTAACCATGGGAGCTTGAAAGGCATCTTCGACAAGATGCAGATCCTATTTGCTGATGGACTTGTTGGTTCCTACAACAACTGATGGCACATCTCATAGAGATCCACCATGTAAAATTAAATTCAAGATGAGATATCGACCGAGGTAGCTAAATCGTGGCAAATAGTGTCTTGAGGCTTATATATGGTATAAAGGCCCGAAGCGTAGGTGTTTTCCCTCCTTTTGGTTCCAGTCTTCATTTCCTAAGCAAGATGGCGAGAGTTCATCCTGTAAACAAACAACCTAAACAGTCACACACTTCAATACTGAAATCAATATCACAGAAGAATGTCAATAGCCCATCTGCGAATCAAGGACAAATCTGGAGAAAGAACAAAAAAGCAGTCAACATACGCAAAGGGACTATCCAGCACTCTGCAACTATCCTCCTGAACTAAAAAAATCCTCTCTGAAGGCTAAAATTCTTACTAGCTAGCAGGCATACCTATTAAACATACGCATCAAGTAATATCAACCCTGGGTACTATTTTTAAATTCTGGGATGTCAGAAGCATGAGACTGGACCTATTTGGGGATCGGCAACGCCACTACCGCGTGTTGTAAGCCATGGCATGAAAAGAGATCGTAGAGATCAAAACGAACAAGATGTGTATGAGGATAAGGGTACAGAGCTCGAAGTACTAGAAAGTGCAGAGGCTATAACTTAGGTTAATATCATCGGGGATCATAGAAGAGATGGAGGAATAAAAACAACATGTTGGCAACTATAGTTTGAAGGATCTGGTGGACCGTGGATACGGACATCAGGATATTGGTAGAACATAAAATGATCCTGTATTGACTAGGATACGGTCCTATCGAAGCGTTACAAATCAATATGGAACAATAGATGAGAAGAAGACCAATACCATGGGGATTGGCCATAAAGTCGCCATTCAGAACAATCACATACAGTGGACTATGCCGAGAAGTCTGACCTCGGAATTGACGAATAAGCAAGCTCTCAAGTGTAGGAAGTCCCACTTGAGACCAGCTCTGCTCCAACTAGCACCGAGTCTGCAGATTTTGCCAATGGAGGAGACACCAGTCCCATTAGCCTCGAGGCAGGCGAAAATCTTGGCGAATAGAGTTTAAGTGGGGAGGAAGTGTAGCAGTACATTCAGGAAGAAAATGATATGCATAATGGCTGGGCTTCCATCTGAATAAAGTGATGCATGCTTAGCCCTGCGAGAGATTTTGGTCCGATAGTGGCAGCAAGCATGGCTGGGTATGGAGATAGAGTATTTGCGGAGTATCTTGTGCGGTAATCTGATGGTGCCTGGGTTGTAACAGTAAGTGGTGGGTTAGTAAGTGGGTTGTTGCCCAATATTGTGATTTTTGTGGGTGGCGAGAACCCGGTCGATTATCCAAGGGTTAGGAGGAGAAGAGCGATGAACAGAGTGATGAAGTGGTGTAGTTTGAAGGGGAGGGCGATTAGGAATCAGAAAACGGTGGTAGATAAGTAGGGGCAAGAATAGTAACCTGGATTTATCCTTCGGAATCTTTTCATAACTTTTCTATATTTGTTCACTAGACAAGAAGACAGGTGAGCCTCTGTAAACGTTCCTTAATTCAATACCTCGCGTTTTTGAAATATCCCTTCAAATTATGCTACGTCTGAGAATATTTTCCTCTCTTCAGAGCTATTCCTTTCATCATTCCAATTTCTGCGCAAATAATACCCTTCTTTTTTCTGCCTTTTATGCCCTACTATCCCTGATGAAAACCCAAGATTCATTGTAAATCGTGTCCTCACACACTCTTCCTTTATTACAATAATTACTCACTCCTAAACACCGCAACCGTCTCTGGAAACACATTTCCATTATCCTTCTTCGCCGCAATCTCTACCCCATCCCTCGTGATCATTTCTTCCACACCAATCGTGTTCAAATTATAGACATGAATATTTGAGCTTCTTCCCTCTAGACTAAAGATTCGACTTTGGCAGAGACTTGTAGAATTGTGCTCCGAGCACAGCGTGCTGTAGTTGTTGAAAAAACTATACAGCCCTACTCCATAAATCGCAAGATCCTTACTGTTCACAATCCTCATTCCCCAACCCTCAGCGCAATTTCCCTCAATGCCATTACATTTCCTATTAAAATCCGGATCTTTCCAGAAATTCTGCTTCGCAAATGGTTGTAAGGCATCCGGACTAGGCTGATAATACGCTGTTTCCGTCTGCAGCTGTCCAGCAAAGATATTTTTCGTGTTAGCGAATTGATATTGATAGAGCGTATGATGTTCACTTGCCCCACCAACGATCCAGATGTTTCCAGATTTTGATTGGCAGTAAAGTCCACGACCGGAATAGACAGTGATGCGGTCCAGAGAAGGAGAATCCATGTCGTGATCTGCTGTCCAGAGCCAAGAATTTTCAATGTAGAGACCAGATGCGGTATGGGGAATATGTATGTGCATGAAGGCAGCGATGCAAGAAGGGTTGATGATTGTGCTAGTCAGACTGGCTGGGCATTCAGTGGACGTGAGTTTGGAGCCTGTGAAGCCTCCTACACGGGTACTGGGATAATAGTTAGTGTGTTTTGCAATTAGTTAATGAAAGGTGATGCTGTGAATGAGCTAACTTACTGAACATCCCACATCCCAGATGGATTATTCGGAGGAGAAGCCAAATTCCAACGAATGAGTATCGCTCCTGCTGCTGGACCTTGTGTCGACAAAATCAAATCTGAGAGTTCTGTGATACCCGTATCACCGGGATAACCCACACATAAAACGCATTGAGGGTCATCTGGGTTAATGAAGTCGCCACCATATCCCATTATGACAGGGTATGCTTCGCCAACAACTCTCGAGTCCTTGGGTATATAAATTGAAGAGGTGACTATATATGTTCCGGCGTCGATGAAGGCGATCTTGTTATTTGCTGCTGCAGTCCTAAACAAAGCGTTGAGGGCAACGGTGTCGTCTGATACGCCATCTCCTTTACCATTAAAGGAACGAATACTTAAAAAACTCGATACAGGTTCGTTTGCATATTGTGGTTTGGAGCGGTGGTAGTATGAATTTCCTACGATACCATCACCGACTAAACTTTGTGGACGAATAAAAGGTTGAAATGTTCCTTGAAAATTGGTAGGGCCTCTGGGGGTGTATTGGTGGCCTTGACCCCACCCAGCTAAAAGCACCGTACCACCTTGGATAAGTGTACTATCCGGCCCTTCAATAATAATTCCAACCGTGTCAAATACAACGTTTTCCAGAACGAAACTCCCTCCAGTAGTGGGCGAAGATGTCAAGTTGTGTGCGGTGATAATTGCTGTTCCAGTTTCGAGGAACTTGCTATCAATGAGAGTGATGGAGCCTACGGTTTGACCACTTGAGCTGCCAGAAGAGAAATTAAGACCAGTGGTGCAATTCGTCACACTAATGCCACTGTAAGTCCAACCCCAACTCCAGAATTGGTTGATTGCTGTAACGCAGTCAAGGAATGCAAGATTTCGCATAGTAAACTGCTGATTCCCAACGGAGATGCCAATCAAGCCACCTCGAAACTGAAGATCATTCATGAAGCCACCCGAACCTGTCTCAAATCAACCTACTGAAAAATTTAAACAATCGATAAAACATCATGGCAGTAGAATGTGGAAACATACCGCTTTCAATAAATATTCCCTGATGCTGGGTGCCTTTCTGGACACTCATACGGAAGAAACAACTCTGAATACTAGTCGCCTGAGCAGTTGGCCAATGAATCCCGGTTACAGAGGCACTAGCAGGGAGATTTGAAAAGTCAAAGACAAAGTTCCGGACTTGTCGATAGAACACATTCGTTGACCTAAATGATAGGATCCCCCCAGGTCCGTAACGATTTCCATCAATAAATCCAAAGCCATTGAAATCCGTTGTAGCTTTTAGGACTGGCAGGCCATTTGGGTTGCCGATGAGTTGGGTATAGTAGTAGTCAATAATTGAAGAGGAGATAAGATATGTCCCTGATGGAAAATACACAGTCGCTGGAGTGGTTGTACTTGATTGGCATGAACCAGGACCACACCTGCCGCCAGCACTAATGGCATTGTTGATGGCAGCTGTGTCATCCGTGATTCCATCACCTGTTGCTGTTAGCAAGCACTGCTTTCGATTGGTGAGTGAGAACTCGCCTTTAGCACCGAAGTCTTTGACATTTCTGAAGACCTGGTAAGTTCCATTGCCTGGATGGAAAGCAGAGACTCCTTGGTGTTTGATTTGTGCAAGCCAATATGGAGAGTCTTCTACACCCCCAGTAATATTTTGACCTTTAATACGGGAAACAGGCTTGGTTATATTTGATACGACTTTCGAAGCAGCGAAATTCGGACTGCTTCTGTACTTGACGGTGGCAGAATAATCAGCAAGCATTGACTCGATAACAAACTCTACCTCAGGGATTTCATGGTGAGAAAGAGCAAGACTAGCAATGACAAGTGCCAGTGTTATGGTAATTGAGAAGTGCATAATGGCAATTGAAGGTGGAAGAACTTCCGGAGAGAATTGATATCGAATATTAAATGAAATGAATGAAATTAGAAGTCGATTCTTCCTAAAGAAATGGAAGGAACTCGTGGGTATGAATGCTACATCTACAAGAGTAAGGGAAAGAGCGTATCCGAATCTTTGGAAACCTGGACTTGTCACGTATGACCTGTGCAAGTATTCATAAAGGGGGACAGAGTGTGCCCGCGTTGGGAATACATGAGCATCATTTCTAGAATTATGCTTGTTGAGTAAGACAGTTTTTGATCTTGTGAGGGAGATAGTAAGTGATAGTAGCTCAGCCGTGAGACCAAAAGCGGGATGTTCTGTTGTCGACGTGTGCCTTGCAGCAAGGTGAGCGGTTACATGGTGTAGTATATAACAAAAGGTACTGTGCTGTAGTCGTGGTGTGGTGCATCATCATGAAGTACTTGATTGATCACATTGGAAGAGAGGGAGATCATCTCTGATTAGAGGTTCTCATATTCCCGAGTTCTGAGAGCATGATATCCGGACATGTGTGCCTTGTCCTTTTTAAAAACTATGCAACATTATATGAAAGTAACTTCAAACCATGAGCTCTAATATTCTAATATGCATCCAAATAATGATAAATGTGCACTTTCATGAACCTTTTTCATGTGGTCACGCGTTTATGCCGAAGCTAGTCAACTAACCCACGGATATTCCTAGGATGAAGTCTCTGTGTTTGTTCGCCTTCCGACGTCCCCTCAATCCAAGCAAGCAAGCAGAACACACGTCACAATCGCCGGCAGAACGTCTTTGGCATGCGAACAGAGCACTAGACGAGATCTCATGATCACTGTTGGGGGTTTTTACTGTCGCTCAAAGCCCGAGATACTTGTGATTGAGATAGAAACCAATATCCAACGGACTTCAACCATTCCACTCTAGGGAGCAGATTTATTGATATCGAATCTTATTACCTCCCAGGATTATATCACAGACGCCAATGGTGGAGGGAGCATAAATGGGCCGGGGATCGCAAACAGGGCCGACACTATAAATGTGCGCAGATATTGGTTGCGAGGCTATTCCAGCTCTTTCAGTCGTCATCTAGCTCTGCGTTGATCAAGACACATTCGCACATTTCGCCATCGTCGTCCATCGTCTCATCGCCCTCGAACTCCCATTCCTCAGCTGTAACGTCGCCCTTCTTAATGCCGAGCAATTCGGTTTCTCCTGTGTCATCCGCATCTTCGTCCTCTGACACCCTCCCTTGACCTACACCCATCAAATCACCCTTCAAATAATCCTTCTGATACACAATCGCCTTTCTTTTATATGCTATCTCCTTTAAACGATATGCGAAAACGAATTCTGTGGGGTATTGAAAAGACGTTTGTGTGGCTTTCCTATTCGCCAAACCAAGTTCCGGCCCTGTCTGCAAAGGCAAACCAGTGAACGGCATCATATCTACACCCAGATTCAGATTTATTCCTTTCGCCCTCATTTTTGAAATGGCGATCTCCGCTCCATAAGCTATCTTCAGTCCAACAATCATGTATACGTTTCCCCTAAACCTGCTGTCCTTAATGTATCCCTGGACCTTCGGATCTTCGAAAGCTCTCCGTATGTGATCGCTCTCCGGAAGGATTGTTCGAGTGATCAATTTGTCGAATTGGTAGGACGCAGCTTCACTTTTGTCCCATTCAACACTTATATCCCCGCCCACACCGAACGACTGCAGAAATTTCGCCCAGATACCAACCTTTGTCTGCTGAAAATTCGAGGTCATATGCGACCAGTTGACGACAGAAGTCTCATTAACGGGTAGTTTTCCAATAGAGCTGACCGGAACGCCATTCAAAGAGACGCCCGGAGACCTAGGCGATGCAATGATGCTTCCCAGGGTAATTGGCCCTGATGTGGGCGTATCGTGGAGTGGCATAATGAAGTAGGTTTTGCCCATTTTGCTCGTAGGAGTCGACTGCCTTTGCAGTCGCAAGAAGTTATGGATATTCCGCTACCTCGTGGAGGAACTTCAGCTCAAGGTGTTAAAGTGTATATTTCGGGTGTGGAAACCACAATCGGCAAATTTTACGGCCGTCGCGTATCAATGAGAGCCGTCTTCTGTGCTAAAGTCATCAGCATCACGTCGATGTTTTTGTCTTAATCCTTCCTTGACTTTCACTTTGGCAATAGCCACACGGAGTCCTAGAATTCGAATCTCGTTGACTGCTCCTGGCGGACCATACTCCGCTCCCTTCGGCTCGCCAGATGCCTTGCCCCCGTAAGCTCTGATCGGCGGAACGAAAGGCCGAGGAACTTGAGCTACCTTGGGTCCTGATCTCGAACCTGAAGATCCAGAATAAACACTAGATGAGTATGATCTGGCCGATGATGCATACGATGAGCTTGAATGCTTGACACAACAGAATATCAAACCGAGAAGCACGAAGAAGCCGATAATAGAGCCCGCAATTGCTCCATTGACGACAGCTGGTGAAGGCCCTCCACCAGACTGCGCATTTGCGGTTGGAGTCGGAACCCCTCCAAGAGGAATGGTGAATGTCAAAGATGGGGTTGTGTAAGTGACACTGAGTGTGACAGTGGGGTCTGGCACTGTTGTCGCTCGAGCAGTAATGAAGGTGGGCGCTCTACCTTCAATCAATTGAGCAGACATTTTTGAAGTATTTCGGCATGCTGCGAATGAAAAATCAACCTGATTTCTATCGCTTTTTCAAGACGAAATCTATGACCAGCCCCCCTCCAAACTTTTTACACACCGGTAACGTTGTTATCGATGTTGGTGGGCCCGGAAAATGCCTCGAGCCGGGACACTGCATGACAGGCGTCAAAGCGATGAGACTCTCTAGGGCAAACATAGCACAATTCTTCCCCCATACACTCGATTTACAACTACCACGGTTACATAAACCAGTATCGATAGTCGCAGCTCTATACAGGGTATTTAAAAATTGAGATTATCCCGAAAAAATTAATGGTAAACTCACGGGAACAGTAGGGCCAAAAAGCATAGCTGGGAGTCGTGATCCCCATTTGGTTAGTGCCTCCTGCATGTGCGATATATCACACTTTTGTCAGCGATCAGCCTCATTTGAAATACTCTGAATGTGTTACTCCTCCTTATTTAGCGGTAAATTATGGGAGCTTTGAACACCGATTACGACCAGTCCAAGGCTCATGGATACGCCATCTTTGATCAACAAGATGACGAAGCTCGGGAGCTCATCAAACAGGGCAAGCTTAATGAAGCGGTAGCCTTACTGAAAAAGAACCTGGCTTGGAGTGAAGAGAATCTCGGGGCAGATCATTTCTGCACTGTTGATACTCAAGAGATATTGGCTTTTAACCTGAACGAAATTGAGCAATTCAAGGAGGCCAAAACTCTAAACTTAAAAGCTTTGAATGTCCGAAAGAGGATAGAGGGGGAGAGCCCGCCATCACAAGAGCTATTAAGGACAACGCTGCATCTCGCAAGTGACTGGTTCCAGCTCAAACGTTTTGACAATGCAGCTTCAAATTACGAAAAAGCTTACAAAGGGAGAATCACCATACTCCGAGAAGACCATCCCGATACTCTTCAAGCAGGATATGAACTCGCTCATTGCTGGTCTGTCATGAGCCAATATGAAAAAGCGAGAGACCTAAATCGAAAAATCCTTGAAACAAGAATACGCACGAAAGCTAGCCTTGCTGATACTCTGAGGAGTCGATTGCAGCTAGCTGAAAATCTGTTCAAGCTAGGCGACTTCAAGGAGGCGAGAGCATTGTACCGCAAAAACATCCAATCACTGAAAGAGAGGGGGAAAAAGGGCGGTCTTAAAAGGTGTCAGGATGCTGTGGTTCTCTGTGATGAGAAGCTGAGATTAGAGGCCGAGAATGAGGAACGACGGAGATTGCAGGAAACAGAGCTGAAGAAAGAGCAGCAGCGACAACGGGAATTAAAGAAGGACATGGAGGATCAAGCTTCAAAAGAACTAATAGATCAAGAAATCCAGAGACAAGCCAAGTACGAACAGGAGTTAAAGGAAAAGCAGACTCAAGAAGAGGAAATACAGCTGCAAAGAAAAAAGCAGGCCCAGTATGAGCAAGCGTTGAAGGAAAAACAGGCTAATAAAGAAGCAGCAGAGCGTGAGAAGCAAAGACAGGAGAGAAAGACCGCAAGAGAGGCGGAAGAGGAACAAGAAAGAGAAAGACAGGTTAACCGTGTACAAAAGTTAAAGGAGAATCGGGTTGGGGGGAAACCTACAGAGCAAGAAAACCAACGAGAGAAGGCGGCAAAGCTTGTCCTAGAGGAGTCACTCAAGCGAGAAAGAGAGGAAACCTCTCAGGTAGAACAGGAGACATTAGATGAGCAGGATAATTTTCAATGCGGCGCTGGACAGGCCTTGAAAGACTCCCGAAAACGCAAGCAGAAGATAGAACAGTCTAAACAAAACCAGGCAGAGGAGCAAGCTGTTAAGGAGACACAGCTCAATACCCAGGTACTAGAGAGTGAAGAAATAAAAGAAATGGTAGACATTCCAGGGGAAAAAAGATCAATGGATGAAACCCATACGCCATTAAGCAAAGACGTCAGTAAGGCACCAAATTACAATAAAACAGCAAGTATTGGGCGTCTTGGATCTATAAAACCAGAAATCACCATTATCGAGACGAAAGAGGTTGACATAACTTTAACACCAAAATTACCACCTACAGCTTTTGGAATAAGGGCATCAGAACTCAGTGGGGATGAGGATTATACCCTTGATGATGGGTTAGAGCAACATGCCGAGCTTTTGATTGCTGGAGGCGATTATGAACCTATTTATGCAACAGTGAGAGGAGGAACCTCTGAAGCAGACCTTCAGTCAGATCAAACCTGGGTAGGCAAGGGAGTAGCAAACTCGGATACTCTAGTCTTTTTACCCAGGTTAGTTATTTACAGGCTACGAATAGGCTGACTCAGCTAACCAAATAGTAGCCCAACTCACAATCAAACTAGCGTCTCACAACAGAAAGAACACACCAGAGCAAAATCCGAGGATAGTTTTTATGACAGTCATCACCCGAAACACAATATTGTGGGAAACAAATCGACAAATTTGGAAGAAATTCTTCAAATACCTAGACAGAAATCAACCACAATACCAGGATCTTGGCCAATCTTTATAGGCCCAGAAATCCTAGGTGCAGAGCCACCACCAGCGGTGTTTCAACAGCTAAACCCTACCACCGTCCAGACTACTGACGACCAAGAGAACGAACAACAAGATATTACTTCAGTTGAAGGGCCGAGAGAAACTCGCGGTGCTGCAGGCCTAGTACCCTCGCTACATAGCGAGCTCCGTCTGAGATCTCGTTCTGTGGGAGCACCACAACGTGCGAAGGCTTTCCCATTAGCATTATTTGATACGCGTGAAGGATCATATAATGAGAGAAGTGCGGAAACGGTGGATTCATGGTTTCAAGATTTGACCAGGAACACTCACGCCCTGTTAAAGCCTCTTCAAAGAAATCGAATGAAAAGAGTGAAGATAGCGATACTTGACACCGGGATTGATCGTCAGCACCAAGCATTTCTGGACGAGGCTTCAAAAGCTAGGATTAAAAAGACAGAAGACTTCCTCGATCCGAGTGGGAAAGGTCATGATGTATGTGGTCATGGCACACATTGCTTAGGTCTTCTTCGAAAGGTCGCCCCTGAAGCAGATATTTATGTTGCGCGAGTTATGAAGGATTTTCGAGGAAACCCAGATCCTAAAACAATTGTGAAGGTATGTCTTTTAGTAGATCCTGATGGGTATTATTCATAACCAGCTTTAGGCAATTAACCGAGCAGCTTGCAATGGAATTGATAGTGAAGGTATAAAGAACTGGAACGTTGACATAATATCTATGTCGTTGGGTTTTCGAAGTTGGGTACCAGAAATACAAAATGCAATTGAAGATGCTTTGAAGCAGCCAGTGCTTTTCTTTGCAGCAGCCTCGAACAATGGCTCCAGACTTCGGACAGCATTTCCAGCTGATATGCCTGGAGTCTTTTGCGTCAATGCAGCCGATGGAGATGGAATCCCTTGTGGATTCAACCCACCTATCCAGGCCTCCTCACCTAATTTCAGTACAGTTGGCGAAAATGTCAGATCATCATGGATTAAGTGGCGAAACGGGAACGATGGAAGAGAAACCGACGAGAAAGTCATGTCGGGCACTTCCGTCGCCACCCCCATCGCTGCCGGAATTGCAGCACTGGTGCTTGAATTTGCAATGCAGGAGGATCCTTCAAATCCAGAGATAGATATGATTCTGAAAGAACAACTCTTCTTTCTCCGTCGACAGGTTGGAATGGAACAGGTCTTGACAGCAATGTCAGAAAAGATCAGAGAGTACAACAATATTGTCCCTTGGAATATCTTGAAAGTAAAGAGAACGAGGGAAAAGGTTGCAGTTGATATCGAACGACTGATGGATTCTAGATTCAGGAATGATTGATCCTTTCGTCCTTCGAAAATCGTTTCCCTTGTTTCTATTGTTTTTAATACCGAGGTCGATTACGTAGTCGGCTCAGACCACTTCCATGAGTGGCTGCATTGTGGCGTTTTAAACTGCTTCGAGAAGCATTCTAGAAGGTATCGCGTGGTTCACATCGAAGAGTAACTTTAGCAGCCTCTTTATGGTTTTAAATACGAAGAGGGTCGGGAGGCTTTGTGTGGTCTTAACACCAAAGTTGTAGAACATACGTTCTGGTTTGAATGTCAGTTGACGCGAGATGGAGATCGGCGTGCAACGGACTGGAAACACAACGGAGCAAACCTTGTGGTGTGACACACGAAGACAACGGCGTTTTTGATAACTGCTGAAACGAAATTTCACGGGTCGACCGACACGAGTTACAATTTCTTGCCAACATTTCTCATGTAATAGCGTGAGTGAGGGTACTGGAGCATACTTTCTCCATGGGGAATAGTGTTGCCAAGTTATGCTAGAAGAATTTGTTTGGGGCAATCAGAACAAGCATTGCGGAGACGAGCGCCTTCTTTCTAGGGGTCCATCCGGGGTATAGCTAGGCGAGCCATTTCCACACCAACGACAGCACTCCAACTTCATGCTCGAAGCATCATCCGATGCACATTTTCATATCGACTTTCTGTCCTTATCGTTTTACCCAGCGACCTGCCTTTCTGATACTGCAGGCCGATATAACATTATGCTCGGTATTTCCGGCGGCTCTCAATCCCAACAAATGAAAGACATTGTTTAATGCCCTGTCACATTCAGATTGGCTACCGGCGCATCAGGTTGCACCAGGGAAGCAGGAGATCATGTGCTACCCTGCTTGCACACCCAGTAACCAACAAAGCTCTCTTATCGTCCCCGCAGAATTGATTCTCTATGTGGAGCGCCTTCCCACTTTCCATCTTACCGGCTGTGCGACTTGCTTATAACCACGGCCCCTGCCCTCATGGAAACCCCCTAGAAGATCTATAGAATCTAGGCTCATCCTTCATTTCTTCAACCTCACTGCAAGATACTCCAACGATGTCAGACTCTCCTACCAAAGACATAAGCGATAAGGAGACAGCGCCATACCCATCTCCATTCCCAGATAAAGAGACCACTACATATGCTGCAGGGCATTCCGATGTTGAGGCGGCAGATCATGGCATCAAGGTCATCACAGCTCCGTTGGCCCGTGAGCTTAAAGGACGCCATATGCAGATGATTGCGATAGGTACGTAGCACCTTGTTTTATTTGATAGCTTACTGAAATGTGCATTTATCAGGTGGTGCAATTGGTGCAGGTCTTTTCGTTGGTTCTGGTTCTGCATTGCACACTGGCGGACCTGCCAGCTTGGTATGTTTGTCAACCCTGCTGGAAAATTCCTGATCTCTGATATTTGATCAAGGTTCTCGGATATATCATCGTCGGGTCGATGCTTCTCTGCACTGTGCAAGCACTTGGAGAACTCGCTGTGCTTTTCCCTGTCAATGGGGCCTTCTTTACCTACATTGTTCGATTTGTGGACCCGGCTTTGTCAGTATCTTTTTCTGTGCGCTTGAAAGAATAAAATTTAACATATCTTGTCAGTGGATTTGCTGTTGGGTGGGATTATGCAATCTCATGGCTCACAGTTTTGCCATTCGAACTCGTCGCTGCCGGCATTACTATTGGATTTTGGCGAGAGGATCTCAACATTGGAATCTGGATTTCCATGTTCCTAGTACTTCTCTGCGTCATCCAGATATTTGGTGTGAGAGGATATGGAGAAGGTTTCTCACCTAAATTGTTTAAGAAGATTGGGCTAATTAGACGAAGTCGAGTTTATTCTCTCCGCGATCAAAGTAATGGGTTGTGTTGGATTCATCATCCTCGCAATTGTTATCGACTGTGGAGGTGTTGGCCAGCAAGGCTATTTAGGTGCTAAATATTGGCGTATGTACTTTTTATTCCCCCCCCCCCCCCCTCTAAACCTAGTCATTCGAGACTTGAGGCTCTAGAGAGAATGTTGGGCTAAGTTTCCACTTTATTTTAGACGACCCTGGCGCCTTCGCAAACGGATTCAAAGGCTTTTGTTCTGTCTTCGTAGTGGCAGCATTTGCTTTTGGCGGAACCGAACTAGTCGGATTGGCTGCCGCCGAGGCCGAAAACCCGAGAAAGTCTATTCCAACCGCGACTAAGCAAGTATTCTGGCGTATCACCTTTTTCTATGTGGTATCCCTCTTCCTTCTGGGACTTGTTGTTCCGTACACCAATGAGAACTTGCTAAACTCGACTGGCGCCAACTCGAAATATTCACCATTTATTGTTGCTATTCGACTTGCTGGTATCAAAGGTCTCCCATCAGTGTTCAATGTTATTATCACAGTCTCGGTCGTTAGCGTTGCAAATTCTTGCACATTTGGATCTACAAGAACAATGCAAGCTCTTGCAGAGCGAGGAATGGCACCAAAGGCACTGGCTTATATCGATTCAAAGGGTCGTCCTATTTGGGGTGTTCTTCTCCAATTGGCCTTTGGTCTCCTCGCATTCATTGGGGAATCAAACAACCAGGGTACTGTCTTCAACTGGCTCTTAGCTCTATCAGGATTGTCATTCTTTTTTATCTGGATGTCGATCTGCTTAGCACACATTCGTTTCAGACATGCTTGGAAATTCCATGGGCATTCAAAAGCAGAACTACCATACGAAGCAATGTTTGGTGTAGCTGGAAGCTGGTACGGATTGATCTTGAATATTCTTTGCATGATAGCGACTTTCTACGTTGCACTTTTTGTAAGACCTCTCCTTTGTCACACTTGGGTCTATTTCTAACACTATCTAGCCTCTTGGTGGAGATCCAGATCCCGAAGCCTTCTTTTCGTATTATCTTGCGGCACCAATTGTCATTGCTCTCTATCTAGGATGGAAGATTTACACTCGAGATTGGCAGTTGTGGATCCGTTCGAAAGATATGGATATCACTTCTGGTCGGCGGTCGCTTGTTCTCGACCCGAATGATATGCCTCCAAAGAAGACTTGGAAGAATGCACCTCTTCGAGCATTTCATGCTCTCTTCTAAGTTGAATTAGTGCTAGATGCAATGTATGGCACCCGTGTAGAGGGTTGGAGAGCTCGGGAACACCCCGTTAAAGTCTGGTTATGGGCGGATGGGCATATGCACAAAGGCTATAATCTTTCATATATTAGATAACGTGTAACGCTCAAATGAGATACTTCGCCATTTGCAAGCAGAAGTCTGCCTGCTGTTTTGCCTCGTTATTTGTTCTCCCCCAATCAACCAATATTGTTCATGCGCGGACCAGGTGTTAAAGGTCAAGTGATTACTTGGCATGCAGTCTCTCCGGCACAACTTTCCGTAGTCTTCCGTGAGGAGAGTTACAATCGCATTTAGGATCCTTCTGCTCTTCGTGAATTATCTTTTTCCAATTACTTCTTCGACCCCTTTGCGACCTTTGAGTTAAATATAACCAAGATGCTCGCCACACGAACTCTTTCTTTTGGTGCCCCGAATGTATCGGCCCATCTACCCTACTTAGATCAATCAGAGCCAGGAACTCGCAACCTTCTCAACGAGGGTCTAGTGGATCATGGCTCATTTGTTTACCAAAATCTTCAGCTTGATGAAATTCGCCTTCTTGAAGTCCTCCCAGGACAATTTCACGACCCCCTACGATGTAATATTAAACATACTTTGCTTCCACGGAATCCTAACCATGTCTATCAACCTCTGCTTTTCAATATGCCTGAATATCATGCACTGTCATATACATGGGGTCCGGAAGCAGATAGATGTGCAGTTCTGATCGGCGACACCAGACTCCTAATCAGAAAGAATCTCTGGCTAGCCCTGAAGTCAATCCGACATCAATTCGATCAAAGTACTCTTTGGGTTGACGGAATTTGTATCAATCAGTCTTCAATACGAGAAAGGAGCGAGCAAGTACAAAGGATGGCAGAAATATTTCGCAGTGCTAAAAGTGTCCTTGCTTGGCTTGGAGACGGAAAGAAGGGCGACGATAATAGTTTGCGCAAAATGATGGAGCTTGCCATTGAACCACGAAACCAAACGACGAGACTTGAGGAGTATGTAGATCCTGTAATCGAACTATGTAAACGACCCTACTGGAAACGGCTCTGGGTGGTTCAGGAGCTCCTTCTAGCTAAAAGAATTGTCATTCTCGAAGGCAATTACTCGTGCGACTTTGCCACTTTCAGAAGAGGCTGGAGAGCGGCTCGAGATTTACTTTTCGTCAACAAAAGCAAGTACGCTTTCGACATTGAATCTGGGCCCTATTGGCTGATGGAAGATACCAAATTATGGAGCTGCAATGGACGGGTGCTCTTGGATCTTCGAGCTCTACTGGTCATGTACGGTGAGCACGAATGTGGGAATCCGCTAGACCGTATTTATGGCTTACTTGGTATTGCTGGGGATTGCCAGAATAGAGAGCTGGTTGCAGACTACTCAAGGAGGCCCGAGGAAGTGGCCGTTGATGTGCTTCGGATGTGGCTACTGTCAAAATCCTGTGTCAACGCAGATGAAATCATTTACTATGGTAGGCATTTGCATCGTGCTCTAGTGCAGCCACAGGGAACTACGGGACATAATGAACGGGTACAAGTAAGGAATGGCCAATCTGAGAACTACTGGCAGTCAGAGGTCCTGTACGAGTCCGCATATTCTTGCCGTACGGAAGAGGTCGTAAAAATATCCCAGGTTGGGAAGCCTACAACCTATCATGCTCTGAAAACGCTTCCATGGCAGCAACATTTTGCAGATCTTCTTCCTCGGACGGCAGCAAAGATTCCACACTATCTACGTCGAGCGGAGTTGAAACTCCTAAAAAACTTAAGTGTTCATGAATTCCAAAATGTTTTTCGTTTCCAGCCTCGCTCCTCGGCAAGGAAAGAATGTCAAGGCGACCAGAAGGTTATTCCGTGTATAACATCTGAAGGGCGATTGGCCCTCGCTCCACTTGGGATTTGTGAAAGCGACTCGTTAATCACTATCCGAATTGATGGTGATGCCTGCCTTACTCTGTTGACAAATATTCCGACATCTTGCACGGGACAAGAATGCAAGGAACATTACTCGGTATTGGGACGTATGATACTTCTGTATCCTCGTTGGTTTAGAAAGAGGCCCCCTTCTGGTACGTAGACCTCAACACTACTAGTAGTGTAGACTTAGTGATATCCTCTAGGGCCAATCATGGACATCAGCCTCTGGTGGAGCCCAGAAATGATCCAGAAGCTCGTGATTTAAGAAGTGTATACCGTCAATGATTTATTCTATCGGGTGGAAGTAGCTATGACCTTGCATTCTCATTTTGATATCTTTCGAGATTTTACTTTTGCTTATTCAAGAACTAGTGTTTTCGAAGGCTGGGATGCAAAGCAGGTGCAATATTAGGATACATCTCTCTAACTTTGGGATAGAGGGCCCGCTTTTCGACTTCAACCCGTATAAATAGCCTTCCAGCCTAGCTCTTGCAGTGTTCAGAATTTGAAGGTCTGCTAATTACGGCTGTGGAGAGGGCATAGCCCAACTTCAAAATTTTCTTCGTTTCTTCGCCCTCAACATGCCAAACGAGAGCAGGTGTCTCAAGAAACGAAACGATAATACCAGATTCTACATATGCCGCGCGTTGAGAGAAGAAAAACAAAAATTCTCGCTCTGAATACAATCTGGAATGGCTTGCTGGATGATCTCTGGCTGTGTTCCCTGAAAGCTGCCTGTCTCTGCCCTTCCTTAATGCCTGAACTCGCCTCCGAAGAGGCACGTAAACCTAAGAGTTAAAACAAACGAAACAAGTGCGGTACCTCATGTGTGTTTTTTGTAGTTTCGCAGTGAGAGTGAGGGGATATTTATATTATAAGCAAAGCTCCAATCCAAGCCTCTAAATTCATGATAGATTCTGCTACATACCTAAGTCATGTGCTATGGAATGAACTCGGTCAAAACACGAAGGGTCACAGTTTTTCGGTCAAAAAAAGTGCAGCAAATAATGCACCTCGATCATTGAAGGCAAATTTAAGAAATCAAGACTGATCTATTTCAGGCCCATAGCAGCACTTCTCTATTCATTTTTTCCCTCATCCCTGATATGTCTGCCGTTATCTATTTACACCTCAACTCCATGTGAACCATCTAAACATATCCGAACGCCAGGTCATGTATCATAACGTACCATCTAAGACTGTCTACCAGGTCTCCTGCACATAATGCCCCTTTCTCTCTATTTCTTCTACCGCCGCAACCGCCTCCGCCCTCGTCTTAGTTGGTGTATGCTCAAATATAACATCCACAATCGCCTCCCTAACCGCTTTCGGCATGTTCCCTGAGCTTCCACAAACAAAGATGAAGCCCTGGTGCAACAGAAAATCAAATATCTTCTTACTCTGCGCACGGATCACATCTTGAACATAGATTTTCTCCTTCTGATCGCGGGAAAATGCGGTGAAGACTTCTACGCCGAGATCCCGGCACCTCCATTCTTCTTCAAAGAAGAAATCTGCATGTTTGTTTCGTCCACCATAAATAAGAAGTGCAGGGCCGACACTGGATTTATCTTCCTTACTGTTGTTTGGACGAATAGACGCACGTTCCCAGAGCAGAGAGCGAAGTGGTGCGATGCCTGTTCCAGGGCCGATAAGAAGAATTGGGTACTGTGGATTTTTCGAGACGATATTATTGAAGGAGCTTGTATTCATGGTAACGCTGAGTATGCTACCTTTCTGAAGCGTTGCGAGATATCGAGAGCAAAGGCCTTGGCGAATTTTCTTGAGAACAGTACGGTACTTGACGAGTGCAACGAGGAGCTCGACTTTGATGAGAGCTGAGTTATGATGCTGCTTCAAGATCCCACCACTAGCAACACTGTATTGCCTACCTCGCATGAGAGGAAAGATTGTGGTGGCAAATCGCCAAGGGATTTTGACGGTCGGAAAGTCTTGAAGTACTTCGAGAATGCTTCGACGTGGTCGGGAGGTGTAATCATAGAATTCATCTGTATAGATAGGATTGCTAAATTCTTGAAGTCGCTCTTTGTGCATAGGATCATCTGTGTAATGAGCGATGATCTCGAAGAAATGTCTCTTGGGAATTGCGGTGATGTCGAGGTTGTGCATTAGAAGACTCCTCAATGTACATCTTGCTGTAGGGTAGAGGCCAGTTACTTTTGCTGTGAGACGCTCCGAGGCGAAGAAATTAGGTTCCGTAGCTTGGAATTCGACTCTCTTATCTGCGATGCGGTTCCAATCCATGAGGTCAATCAGAGCTTGAACATCTTCTGGGAAGTTTTTCGGGTATATTGTCATGGAATCACCTGGCTCGTATCCATGTTGCTTGGACATTATGAATGTTAGAAGACGAACATCTTGCCAATGATCTGCTGGAGTAACACGCCTATTAGAGATCAATTGAACCTCAAAACTATGGGGAGCTGGGAAGCCTTCGTCATCAGGAACTATGAGATCAACGGATTCAGGTTCGAGACTAGATGACTCTTTTAGTTGTTGGCATGTTTCGGCCTCGAATTCCATGGGCAACATCTTTGGGTCACCGTGTATCAACGAGATTGGTGTTCTTCCGTTTGTGCTGAGAAGTTGAGTGGAAGATGAAGTTACGACCTCTTCTTTGTCTTGTGTAGGTGTGACTTTGCGTTGGTCTGATAATTCCCGCTCCTCTGCTGATATTTTTTCTTCTAGTGAATTTGATGTGTTGACTTCACCTTTTGCGATTGAAAGAAAGTATTTTGGAGGTAGGAGCACATCTGACGGTATCGGGGCAAGTCCTTCCGGCAAAGGATGTTGTTTTAGAAGGTGCGTTCGAAGGTCGGCCGACCACGACAGGAAAGTTCCATCAATACTGTAAAATATTAGTCGTTGGGCTTGAACGAAGTTACTTGTTGATTGTGGCCAGCAAAAATGAATGTCACAAAAAATAAGTGATGATGCTACTAACCCTTCCTCATGTTGCTCGTCAGCTTCGCCACGAGGATAGATTTCCTGCGCCCCTAACTGCTCTAGGCGCTTGTGGAGTTTGCGAGCGGCCCAGTTGTACCTTTGTCAATATCAGCGCGCGTTAAGCCCTCCCGAATTATAATTCGCACTTTGGATATGAGGTATCACCAAGACCGAGCGTCGTGAATCTCACGTGACGTAGACAACCAGGAGGCAAACGCTTCCGTAGAAGACTTTTCCAAAATTTCCTAGCATTCTTTGGGAATTCGCCTTGACCGGTTGTTGAGATTGCGAAAATGACCACGGGGTATTTTAAAAGGAGGTTCTATGCAATCAATGAGCCCGGAATGAATCCCGGTGCTGGGAGATGACGAGCGGACGTACAATTTCAACCAGATCCATCTCGCTGACCCTGGTCACGAAATGCAGTCTTTCTACCATGCGTCCCAGCTCCTCGGCCACGTCCTGGCTGTTCCCCGTCTCAGATCCATAGAGAACAAGTGCGCTTCTATCATCTCGCTGGCCTGGGACAGCCTCTGCCATTGTGTGGTGTTTATATGAAAAGGTGGGTGAGTTGCCACAAGTGAACTTTTACAAGACTCGTCACGGGATGGGGCAACAACCAAAGAATCTCCGAGGCATCCTGGGGCTTGCAAGCCTGCACACATTCTGGAAGTTTGATGGAAACACATCAGACTTGGCTTGAAAAATGCAGCGTATATCCCGGTCAAATACTTGCATGATGAATTCGATATTTGGGTCCCCGAAGTATATCTGTCACGATATTAACCCCTGAGTTAACACGAGGCCACAGCCTTGCGAGGCGGCGAGTGAGTCTTGCGCCGACTAGATTTCCAGCACACTGACGCAGCCTACAAAACCACAGACAGGGCGAACCACTCCAAGAGTCAGTGGACCAGCTAGTGTGTTCTACTGGTTCCAGTGGGTAGTTTAAGTTGTTTGCTTATGCGGCTCTGGGGATCGCTTGGGCAGAGAAACGCGCAACGGCTCCCAGCAGACGAGTGCCGTGTTTTGGCGGTGGATATGCCAGTTGTCCCAGGGCTGCAGTGAATGCGATCTGGCAACATCCACGTTGGGACGCGGCGACAACAGTAAATAGTAAATAATACAGGTAAACAATATGCCTGCCTATGCCAGGTTGCGCCTGCCTACGACGGCCCCATATCGTCCCATACCGCCTTCCCCCATAGAATTGCCTCGAAGATGCCAAAGTGAATTCTCTCATTTTGCCTGCAAAGAAGGCGCACCCCCAGTTCCCACTAATCCCAATGCGGTGGCGCCATCTCGCTAAGCACAGAAGGTGCGGCTGTGGAATTTGCTTGATATATTTCGCACGCGCATCGCCGTCTCCCTTTCTCTTCTTCGACTTCACATCACAACAAGATCCGATCAAGTTCTCCGCAACCCCCAACTCAATAAAAAAACCAGACCCCTAGGGCACCAAGCTACCCTTCTACAACTCCCCCACTTGCGCAAGAGTCAATAAACTCAGCGAACGTCGATAAATTCCACACTCAATTTCAGTTCTTCAGTCAAACCACCACCCAATTCCAACCATGTCTACCAACGTGGAGAAAGTTTCTGACGCCGTCAATGACGTTACTGCCGCTCTTGGCAACACATCGATCTCTGACAAGCCTGCTGACACCGCCGCCGGTGACAGCAAGGCCAGCAACGCCGCCCACAATGAGGCAGTTCTGGCTAGCGCTGCAGAGGGTCGTAGACTCTATATCGGTAACCTCGCGTACGCGACCACCGAGGGGGAGTTGACCGAATTCTTCAAGGGATACCTAGTGTAAGTTCCTCGCTTTTTGGTTCTGCATCGATTTTGTTGGGTTGTTTATCCCCGATGACTCTTCACGCACATTGGTAGATGGGAGGCAACCGGGACGCGGATGCCTACTCAAAAATTGCGATTTCAGTATCAAATATCCACACTGGAGTATCAAGACATGCTCGATTTCATGTGCTAACGTGATATTTAGTGAATCTACCTCGATCCCCAAGAACCCACGCACCGACAGACCAGTTGGATACGCATTCGTCGACCTTTCCACCCCAAGCGAAGCTGAGCGTGCTATTGCTGAGCTCTCAGGCAAAGAGATCCTTGATCGCAAGGTCTCTGTCCAACTTGCTCGCAAGCCTGAGCCAGCTGGTGAGAAGGGTGAGGGCGCCGCCAGCGGAGGAGAGGGCGTTTCTGGAGGCGAAGGTGGCCGACGCAGACAATCTGGCCGTGGTCGTGGTCGTGGACGTGGCCGTGGTGGACGCGGCGGACGTGCTGCTCGTGGTGTAAGTCTTCGTTCTGATTCTCTCCATGCGCTTATTAATTTTTGGATAGTCCAAGGGCGAGGAAGGCGCCGAGGTTCCAGCTGCTGATGTCCTGCCATTGACCGAGACCACCAACAAGGAGACAGCTGAGAAGACAGAGAAGACTGACAAGGATGGAAAGCCAAAGGAGGCCCGCGCACCCCGTGAGCGTCGCGAGCGTGGCCCACCTGCTGATGGCATCCCATCAAAGAACAAGGTCATGGTTGCAAATCTGCCATATGATCTTTCAGAGGAGAAGGTGAGCAACAACTCTAAAACTTGTTACTTGACTAATACATTATATAGCTCAAGGAACTCTTCGCTGCTTATGAGCCATCCTCTGCTAAGATCGCTCTTCGACCAATTCCTCGCTTCATGGTCAAGAAGCTTCAAGCACGCAATGAGCCTCGCAAGGGCCGTGGCTTCGGCTTCGTCACTCTTGCTTCTGAGGAGCAACAACAAAAGGCTGTTAACGAGATGAATGGCAAGGAGATCGAGGGACGTGAGATCGCTGTTAAAGTCGCTATTGACAGCCCCGACAAGACCGATGAAGATGCCAATGCCCCAGCTGCTGAGGCTGCAGCTGAGGCCACCAACGGTACCAGTGAGACTGCTGCTGCCTAAGCAGGAGTCATGTATAAACCTGTACGATGAGAATGCTACATTTCGCAGACAATGACAGATCCATAACTTTATTTGCTTTTGGACCATTGTTGTGGCGCTATATGGATGCACTTGGGAATGGAAGCTGGATTTGCTCCTTTGATCTCTTCAATGGAATTAACCAACTTCTTACGACTTTCTTTTAGGTGGAACGGATGTTCTCTAGGCGGTGGATTTGCTTGTGGCGTTTTTTAGAAAGCGGTCTCGAGCTTTTCTGCAGCTTGGGTCCATAGTTCTCGATGACTCTTCCTCTAAAAAAAAATCATTGTCTTATTACCATTTCTCCGGCACTCTCAGGACTGTACACTAGATTTCTCGATGTGCTCTCTCGAGATGGGAAGGAATGGAAAAGTTATTCGTCAGTGGTACTTCGGATCATTGGTAGTATAAAAATGGGACTTACACTCTAACATTTTGGTTTCATGCAGCATTCAGTGATACTACCTGACCAGGACAACTCAGCTTGTGAAAAGAATATGTGAAGTGACTAGCTAGTAATCTACCAGAGATCTTCTTTTCCTCTTGCCCCACTATAGGCCGTCAAGGTGTGATGGAATCTAGATATTTACACGCCGCAAAGTATTTTGGTAGCCTCGCGTCAGCCGCTCTATCGTCATTGGTCTATCGAGGCGCACGAATCCGAAACGAGGACCCTGAACCTCCTTTTTGTTCGTGTTAATTTGTCCGGCACACTTCACCACGTCACTTCGATTTAACGTACTTCCACTCAGCCCTGTGTCCATTGTCTACGACTCGACCGCCATTCTGAATTAAATTATAGCCGTTGTGCGAGAGCCAATCGCACAAACGCCAGAATGGCGAGCAAAGCGATGTGGGAGGTTGATCCAGAGACCAGATCAAAGGTATAAATAAGTTCTTTATGGCCTCACTCTGCCTACTCCTTCCATATGCACTTGTTGTCTATCATGTACTAACTCTCTCCGTTTAGCTCCTGAATATCCAAAAGACGAACTCCAACGAGCGTTGCTGCGACTGCGGGGCACCCTCCCCACAATGGGCCTCTCCCAAATTTGGTATCTTCATCTGTCTCTCTTGTGCCGGCGTGCATCGTGGACTTGGCGTACATATAAGTTTTGTGAGAAGTATTACGATGGATGCGTTTAAGCAGGCAGAGATTGAGAGAATGCGGTTGGCGGGGAATAAACCTTGGAGAGACTTTTTTGATGATCACGAGAGTAATAGTATGGCGGGGATTACGTAGGTTTCATTTATTTACTTAGGAGGGTTGTAAGGGCTAGGTTGTGGTTCTTAGAGGGGAAGGAAATATTGTAATTTTTGGGAGGGGGATTATATTTATGCCAGAACGCTGACTTGCGACACAGCTGGGACGATGCCACAATCGCAGAACGATACTCCGGCGAAGTAGGCGAAGAATGGAAAGAGAGACTGTCCGCCAAAGTGGAAGGAAAAGACTACGTGCCCTCTGAGAAACCCAAACCATCCTCCAACTCCATGTCCTTCAACACCACCTCTTCCTCCAACAGCAGAAGTCAAACCCCCCTAGGCTCTGTCACCAATTCTCGAACTGATTCACCCTCCCGAACTGCTCAAGGGGGGAAAGTAAAGGTTGACGATAAATATTTTGCTGGATTAGGAGCAGCAAATGCTAATAGGTCGGCGGATTTACCACCTAGTCAGGGTGGGAAATATGCCGGGTTTGGGAGTGCACCGATTGAGAAGCCACAAGCGGAGGCTAAATTGCCAGGTCTAGAGGATCTACAGAAGGATCCTGTGGCGGCGTTGACGAAGGGCTTTGGGTGGTTTACTACGACGGTGGGGAAGACGGCGAAGACCGTTAATGAGGGGTACATACAGCCTACCGCTGCTAAGGTTTGCTTTTTCTTTTCTATATATATATACACTCCTCTTCTGCAGAAAATACATGTACTAATCGCCATCTTTAGATTGCTGAAACAGACATAGCAGCACAAGCCCGTTTCGCTGCCGGCACGGTTGCCAAGGGCGCCCAAACTGGCGCAAAGAGCGCAGCAGATGGCTTTAATCGCTTCGTGGAGGGTAGTGGTGGTAATTCTAGTGGTGGTGCCTACAGACAAGCTCCTATCGATGAGAGTAAGAAGGATTTCTGGGACAGTTTTGCGGAAGCAGGAAACTCGAGACCAAGTGCGATTGGTACTAGTGCGGTGAAGAAGGGAAATTCGTCTAGTAGTGGGCTGATGGGTGGTGGAGCTGGAGGAAAGAAGAAGGATGATGATTGGGATAATTGGTAAATTATCCCGGAGTAGGAAGATACTGTTGTGCTGGGGCATAATTGCTAGACGGCATGGCGTTTGATAAGTAGGAGACTTATCTATGTGTTGGCGATAGGCGGGAAAGCGTATCTATATGGCCAAATTCTCAAGTACTCAATTTGGTTTTTGTTGTTTTCCCCTGATCTGAGGCATTCGAATTTACCATAAGAATGGATGGAACTAGGCACCTCGATGGAAGTGACTGCTTTCATAGTTTTCTCAGACTTTGATGTCATGTGATAGATGGTCTTGATAGCACAGGCTGCTTATTAAATCCTACTCTGTATATTACTGCTGCTATGATCTAAAGCTCGCATTCTCCCCATACTCTTCATCACAACATCTCCTCACATCAAGCCAGTCCATCAAAGATCGTTGCACAACAACAGTCTTTCTACCTCATTTCTAATTCAACAGCTCTTCCTTTTCCCACACTAGAGATTTTAGACAGCTTCTAAGATCTGATTGATTACTAAACCTCCAACACTAGGCAAAATATTTCTTTTTGGGCCAAGAATCAGGTCTTTTGAAGCAGTTAAATGACTTTCTTGACCTCCCAAGGCTCACAAGACATCCCAGGCTACCCAGTCTTAAGCTTACAGCCAGATATTTCCAAGAGTATCTAAAACTTCACAGACCCTAGAGGCTCCCAAAATTTCTCAATACACAGAATCTCGCCAGCGCACCACGGCATCAACAGTTCCACAGTTACCAGGCATGAATGTGCAGCCACCGAAACTTTAAATAGTAGCATGGCGCCCGGCAATCCCAGAACCTCGAATCATCTCCCTGTGTTCAAAAGAATGCCAAAGGTTTCTATCGAGTACTCGATAATGGCTACCGGTTTATTCCTACAATCTTACAAATATGTCATGAATCTGACGAGATAGGTCTAAAAGTTTTTCAGCTCTCGAATTGGCAAGTCGACACTCATCAACTGTCGGAATTAGTAAAACTCCCAAACCAACACTTTGTTTTTTTCTAGTAAAAGAATAATATGTGGCTTTAAATATATGTTTTATACATTATATAACAACATTTGTGGTGGGAGAACCCCTGCAGTGTCTATGCGCTGATTGCATCTAACATCTTGCATTGTATATATTAACCAGACCTATATGATATTTTCAAACGCCAGTTGGAACACTAGCTAAGCCACGAATTTACCACTGTATCTTAGTATGGATATCAAATTTCCAGTCCTTGAAATCGCCCACTCCTGTTGATAACAGAACTTTTCATTCCATTGAAGATTCTCAGGATGTGGTTTTCAATAAATTAGCTGCCTTTAGTAGAGAAACAAGCGCAGACTAGTCTATGGCATTCAAATTCCCTCTGATCAATAAGCAGGTCATCAAGTCTTCGATGGAAAGATGTAAGGCTGGGTTTGCGCCTGATTGGTAGACACCGAATGTCAAAGTCATGGAACAGAGAAGTAAAATGAGAATTGTATCCTTTCTTCGTAGGCCGCTACTTATCAAACCAATCGCTCATTTCTCATGTGGTGGATTTCCTTTCCTCTGTGCAAGTCAAAATCAACTAACTAGTTTCTCTCCTACGTTGTTGAATAGGTGATGACTCCAAGCGCCGCCTCGGTCATTCTAACGTCACAACCATTATTCTACTAAATAAATAGCAAAACGCACACAGTGTTTAAAACAATCAATCAATATATATACTTCAATCCAACTTACCTGTGCAATTGGCAAGCAATTCAGCCTCATATATATTCCCTGATCTAATATATATACCATTACGACAATTATTTCTTCGAAAGTTAACTGCTTTGTTTCTTTGTGGTCTTATTTTTAAGGACATGTAGCTAGTGAGTATGTACAATTTACGTCAAATAACTCTAATGTCACTTAAGTAATACCTTGCATGTCTGCTCACGCACCACGCTAAGGTGCTGGTAGCACTGCCATAAGAGGCCAGATCTGAGAAGAACAGCAAGGTGGTGCTTAAACTCTTTCTCATTCAATCAAAAATTTTTCCCTGTTAAATAGCGGCGACAAATTTCATGCAAATAGGGTTGTCACACGAGGTTGCTTGTTCTGCCAGTATATCTCGCTGAAATTCTCAATAGGAGCTGGAGCACAACGACACTTTGAAACTATGTTTACCAGCGCCTTAGACTCCAATTAATAATATCAGAGTGGGTATGTTAAGGGGTAATTGAACTTCCCTTTCTAGTTCTGCAACAGCAATCTCGCTGAGAGCAAGCACCTAAGCCACGACCTTTTCCTCACAGATTCGCCAGCGGCTAGTAGGTAACTTCCCTTCATATTTGACACGCACTCGTAATGTTTCTTTAAAATTTCTACTATCACTTGTCTACCACAATCAACACAATGAGTTCCTTAAAGGACGGTGCGACTTAGCCCGCAGCTCGCTAATCTTTTGAAGCTCTCAAGGTACTTAATGACCACTTCTCTGTAGTGGAGACCCAGAATATTAACTATTCTTAGCTCGCTGGTGATGCTTCTGAGATTGTTCATATCGCTGAGTCTAAAAAACCGCTAACCCCACTCATCCTACCACTTGAGATTCGAGACATGATATGGTGTCAAGAAATGCCCATGACCCGGGTAATTTGGCTTCTTTTCAACGAAATTCCGGATCACCCAAAAGAAAATGTGCACAGAATGTCATGCCTTCTTTGCCACTGGGGGCATAGTACCTTCCGGATCTGTGGATACTTGTACCCATAGAAAACAGATTGCCATCCTCTCAAGTGCCCGAATGACCAGATTAGGGAGGTTACGGAGAGTGGGTTTTGTGCTGAGTGTCGGGTTGAGCTGTGGCCAAGGTCTTATTAAGAACTCGGGGCATGCTGATTTATAATGAGTCTCCTATCGGATATTACTCCATTTCTTGCAAATGATAGATAATTTCGTTTGAAAACATTGATCTCCATGGTTGTGATCACATTTGCTGATCTAAACGGCCTATGTCAAACTCTGACCTTTCGACATCATGTAATCGCAGTATATGTGGCGTGGTCTTCGAGTAATTTTCTCCCAGAAATGTTGTATCTCTAGTTGTTTGAACTGAGTCGCTCAAACCACCCGTCACTCCTTCGTGGTATTGTGCCCCAAAGAACTGGATTATTTGCACTTCTATGTCAAGCGAGCCGATCTGTTTTGCGTGTCCAGACATTCCCCTCCAGAAGCTTACCCACATGTACCCGTCACAAACTTTATATTTTTGCGGAATCCTCCACGGCCCTTCACATATTCACCCATAACCGAATGCACCCTCTGGAGCCCACTTTCCCCTCTGAAATAGAAAATCACCAGCGGAATGATCCTGAACCACCTTAAATCCATTGAAGAAACACTCCCTCGCAAGATCTTCCGTCTCTTTAATACCATTGCAATCAACTTGAACGACGGTATCTCTCCCGAAGAGTTTGCCAAAACACTCGAAATATCCTCTCAACCACCTAATCCACTTCTCCATCTCCTCCTCCAAGCTCGGCGCTTCAACCGAATCTACTCCCTCCGTCGGCTGCGCTGCGACAATCCTCACCCATCTCATACCCGGAAGTAACTCCTCCCACAACCTCACATCTGGTCCCTTCCCGTTCATAAAAGCCGCTCCTTCCGGCGTAGCAATCATCAGTAATTTCTTCATCCTGGCGCGATTTCTCGAGTCGAAATTCTTCTTGACAGAGACCTCTCCTTCCCCACTGAGACGTATGTTAAACGCATTCTCAGCATAGAAGAAATCTAATGCTTCATCACAAATTTGTTTTGATGCAAGGAGGACATTAGTCCAGGGCTCGCCAGTGGTGGAAAGAGGGGAGTCTTTTAATGACCAGGTGGAGCGAGTCGGATCCCGGACGCCAAAGATGTGGGTAGTGGGGATGATGTAGCTATATATGTGAAGCCGGATTTCGAGGGGAAGGTGGAGGAAGGTTGTTGACCTTGCTTTTGTGAGTGATTTTGGGTGGTGGAGGAGATTGGTCAGGGTGTGTTTCCATGATGGGAGCCAGGCGGTGAGGGGTTTGGGAGTGTGTTTTAATCGAGTGCCAAAGTCCTTTGTGATAGCATCTGTCTTTCTACCTGCCGGTTGAGCCTCACCCTTTTTTACCATGTTAAAATTTGGCGGTTAGAAAAGATGAAAGAGTGGTGAGGATGAGAGGCTGGGAAATATCGTGGGGTAGACGGCTAACACGTGAGCTAGCATGGTTTAGTATGTGCCCTGAAGTGCCGACACCAATAGTAAGCGTTTGCTACATTTTTACTAACCCCGCTGCCTACGGGTGAAAATTTGAAGCATGGCGATGTCTAGGACACCATGAAAGAAGGTGGTATATGTAACCAATAATTGCATTGAATTGCTAGATGTTCAGATTTAATTTGGAGTAGTTCCTGAGGATAGCGAATCCAGCACTAATTGATATATCCCTGCTCAAATCCCACTTAGTGAGCCCCAAATGTTTTCAATACCATGAGTTAAAAAATGACTAGAGTCGACAAATCAGCTCGTATCGAGGCGGCGATTGAAGCTATTTGATTAAGAGAGGTTAAAGATTACTCCAAAGCAGCTAGAAAGTACAAAATCGATCACACGGCCATTTCTAAGTACATTTTCGGCTTGACCAAGTTAAAACGCGGTACTAGTAGCTTTTATCGATAATGTCTTTCTAATAACTAAAAAGAGATTTTTTATTTTATATATTAATAAGCTATTAAATAAATAGATATCTTTAATAAGTTCTATTATAAGATATTTAATAAAGAAACTTTATAATAGATCTACACTCTCTGAATTAAGAAGTCGTTTCGGTATTTGGACTTCCACCACCATAAAACCAATATGATGTGATAGCATGATTGCCAATCAATATCGGCAACTGAAAGGGAAAGATTATTCAATCAATGAGACTTCGAGAACGGTCAAGAAGGGTTTATTCTTGCCTTCTGGAGAATATGAAAAGTGATCTCTGCTTCTAAGTCTATATTATCGCTATTCACTTTTCCTAAATAGAGTTGAGCTGCCCACAACCCATACACTATTTCAACCAATTCCGTCTGCTTTAGAACAACTCATGAAACCCTTGACCTAACCAGCGCCACAGTGACTCCGGATACCATACCAACCACATGGCATCTCATCGCGCAACTGCTGAAACTTCATTACTAAACAGGTAGACGGGATCAGACTCTGCCTTTTGGACGATGCGTCTAAGACGGGTGTACAGCTCTGGGGATTCAAGACGAAGTTGCACATCTACCTTAAGAAGATTGGTCTCGATAAGGTCAAGGAGGTCCCCCAGTGCAGTACCTGGCTGACTTCGCAGAACTCCCTTCAGAACCAAAATTCTCTGGATAACTACAGGATGGACATGAGCCGTCCCGTCCGTGATTTGATAGAAAAGCGCCTCCCTTTTCCAGTCAGACACTCGAGCCGTGGTAAAGGTTTGAATAGCATCCCAATCTTGCACAAGCCAGATAACGAACTCCAAATAGATGCAGCCCAAAGACCATACATCATATCTACGGGATCTCCCATTACCAACCTTTAGAATGGGCGAGGCTTCAGGAGCCTCGTACGATGGCGTAGTAGCTCTGCATTCTGTGGGTTTCCCAATTCTCTGAATAGTTTCGCTATTATGGATTCTTGATACTCCAAAGTCGCTTATCTTCAGTATACCCTCTCGCTGCTCATCTGTAAGAAAGTGTAGGATGTTTCCAGGCTTCAAGTCGCCATGACGACAGTTGGATTCCTCGCCAATTTCTTTGTGGAGAGCCTGGAGAGCCTCGGCGAGGCCAAGCATTTGCTGTAAAGACCAAAGTGCTAGCTCAGGCGTCCTCGATTTGGAGTTCTCACTTTCCCAGAAGTTATCCAGATCGCCACCTTCAGCGAAGGGAAAGACAATGTAACATTTATCTCCCTGCTCGAAAGTAGCTAAGTTCTGGGTAATGTGTTTATGTTTTTCGAGTCTGCGAATCTTTTGGAGATTGTCTCGCTCTTGGACAAAATCTTCTCTGTATTTGAACTCCTTAAGAGCAACTTGAAGCTTGGGCGCGTCCGCCTTTTCAAAATTAATTTAATGTAATGCGAGTTGCGAGTACAAGTTGTCACTTACTTCGAAGCCTTCCTGGTGAGATGGATTCACTTCAGCCCTGTAAACGACGTTGTGCTTGCTATGCAAAATCTCTTCTAACTTTGAAAACGGCAATGGGCAGTCTTCATGAAGAATTATATGCGTCCCAGATGTGTTGAAAACCGGTGCAAGCACCATCCACTGCTTCACGAGGAAGAGATCAATGGTCTGATCTTCCCAGTCCTCAGGTATCAGGAATTTTTTCTTGGTATCAATAGCAGACCGGAATTCATCTTCATCCTCGATAATTGGGAGGTCTTCATCCGTGAATCCGTCATTGAGAAATTCTTTAATATCGCAAGCCTTACTGAGGCATACAAGAATCGCAAACAATTTCTTCGCGTTCTTTTTTACCACTTTGTCAGCTAGACAACCACTTAAGCTCATACAGTTTCTACCTTTCCTTTCCAGCTCAGCTTGGATGCTCTTTTTGGTGATAATCTTATTCATGACATCTAATGGGATATACTGGCGGTTCCCATGGAGCTCGTCTGAAACCCATGACTTGGACAATTGCCCGTACAAATGTAATCCTGTCCTGCGGGCCATGGTAAATGTTAATTGCGTAACAATTGTGCGTGTTGCGCAGGTTGCGATCGTGTATGTAGTGTTGCTTGAACTTTGGCTTGTAGCCTCTTTACCTGGACAGTGGGAATGACAGGCATCATACGACTTTCGCTACGCAAGAATCCAGGCCTTCTGTGACGATGATTTCTAACCTAGAAGCTTATAATCTGGCTTTTGAAGTCTGTGGGTTAGATGGGATGAATATCAACCTTGGAATTGAACCGGATGGTGGAGTGCTAGAGCAAAAACCTACAGCCTTGGGAGTGAAACTTCTCAAGTAATCATTGCGCGAAATTTGAAACCTTTCACACCATGATTCCAAATTGGTAGGTAGGTCACACAGATAGCCTCTCGCCGAACGTGGAGGTTCGGTCTGCTCTGGGTTATCTCTGCCGAGTGGTGTGCCCGGCATAGTTTTTTTACTTACCTATGGTAGAAGACTGTCTAAGCCTCCTTTTTCTTGACACCCATGCAGTGGCCAGCAGAGAATGCCACACCTTACGGCGATGCCTCTCCCAAGGCGTTTTTGATGAAAAGCGAGATTAAGTATAAGCTGGGTTGTGGAATTTGGGGGCCGAGTATGCTGATGGTGTGCATTTTCCTGCAGCCTTTGCTTTAACAGGTAACCTGTCAAAGGTTCCTGTGTGGGTTCACTGCCTCAGCTCCATGGCTGGACATACTAGTACTAGTACAGTACACACCTTTTGTTTCATTATTTACCTAGATAGATGACTTAACCGATGCTGACAAACTAAAAACATCCCACTGGCTAATTCGGGCTACGACTTGCCGGCACACTTAGTAGCGTTGTGTAACTGAAATGCACCAAGTGTCTGACAACTTGCATTTTGGATGTAGAAGTGTGTAACGGAAGAGGTTAGCATAGACGCAGCCTGCGTTATGCTGTATATTCTATCCTGATGAAAGGGTTATTATCACACCACCCAAACTCAAGCTTTTTCTTTTTTTTCCTTAGCGATTAATTTATCGAATGATGATACGATTATTTCAATGGCGAAGAGGCTACGGTATATTAAAGCGCAGTCACATTTGATTGCCTAGGTAAACGTGGGTTTTAGCTGGTCGTGCCCTTCCTCCCCCCTCTTTCACTTATTTTTTCGCCACTTTTTACGAGCCGTAACACCACCATAATATCTCCTGGTTTAGAACCCCGTTATGTGGCAAAATCATCTCCATTTGCTTCGCACTTCTTACGTTTAATGCTTTTATTATCTTTTCATAAAATTATAATGTCGTTGTCGTAACATATTCAAACAAGCTTACTAGGCTACGTAGTGCCTTATGCTTTACCAACACCACTCTCTCACCAGAAGGATGATTTTAATTGGGAGGAGTTTATTGTGTGAGAGTCGCCTTCTATGCCCTTTATACCTTACACACCTCACACCTCTGTAGGTATAGGAGCCAATTAATGGCATAGAAGAACCTGACGATGCTACAGCCTTGTTGAATGAGCGATGTGCATGGACTTGCTACTCTAACTCTAGCGCTGCAATCAAGCCTCAACCTGCAATATTCTCAAAAATACTCTTTTATATAGTCAAATTGATTAATATATTCCAATGCAACTCTCACGTGCAATTAGCATGCAATAGTTCCAATTCCCTGGTTCAACAGCCTCCTCTACAGCCTACTAGAACCTACAAAATAGCCCTAGGCCTTATAATATTAATCCTTGCCCTTCTACACCTATACTTACACCTGTCAGCAGGCCTCGTGGTGGCCATAGGTATAACCTAGAGACAACTCGCGATACTCGAATCATAATTAGGCAGGCCTTCTATTTAACACACGTTATTTATTTATACGGGAAAAGCTTTATGTTTCTGAAACCTAAATCTGCTATACTTAGTTATATCATGCCACACCATAAAAATAGCGTGGGAGACTTGAAAAAGTAAAATTAAGAACCCCATAGCGTAGGAAGGTCGAGGAGTGGCTCCAGGCATCACCTTCTTATAAATTTATCCCCTGGCGCTGTGTCCCAGGCCATTCTGACTTCTCACTTGGCGAATACACAATTTCAGACCAGATAGAGACAAAGGCCATTACTACAGCTTTTGGGCTTCTTAAATACTCGCGCCTGACTATGTACAAGAAGGGGTTTAGTGATGACACTGATGCAATGGACCTACGAGAGGAATGCTTCCAAGGTGCTATATTATGGTCCCAAGAAAGGTTACAAAATCAGATTTTTACAGATGAGGTTTGGGCTATGAGAGGAGCTCATATAACCCAGTATATTACAACAAAGTCTAATGACAGTGAGAGATTCTTACAAAAAGGCTGTTAGTATAAATATACTCATCAGCCTCGATGGATGTTTCATGAAATGATTATTAATGGCCGAGAGGGACTAGCCTGCTTCTAGGAGAAGGAATATGGCAATATTGACAGTGAAATAATAGTATCATCATTCGATAAAATAATCGTTAAGGAAAGAAAAGAAAGAGCTTGAGTTTGAGTGGTGTGATAGTAATCCCTCCATCAAGATAGAATACACACCGTGACACAGGCTGCTCCTATGCTAAACCCTTATAATGGCCCTAGGATAACGCACCTTCGCATAGATCTGTTTTTACAGCTAGGAACGTTGTTTGGAGAATTGGATTCAGGGCAATCATTATCAGGCGATATATAGCGCTGAGAAAATCTCCTACCCAAGGCTTAGGGAGATAATCATCGAGGCTTGGAGTGCTCTACCTGAATCTTATATTCGGACTTTATATAATAGCTGGTGGAGACGGTGCCAGGCTGTGAGGTACGCCCGCAGTGATCCTACTAGATTTGAACCCGAGAAACTATATGCATGTCGCTTTTTTTGGTGTTTCTGAGTGAAGGCGGTGAGTGTATAGTCACCGTATAATTTATCGGTGTTACCATTCGTAAACAGTGGCGAAAATATAAGTGTACCGGGGGATAGCAGTAATGAGCCGCGCTAGAGTGATGGTGGGCTGACGTCTCAATGTCTAGGTAATTCGAATCTTGACGACCAGGATGTTGGGATGCATAGCCTGATATGCGGGATGGCCGCCTGTATCAGTTGCGGGATTCAACACCAATAAGTGACTGATGATAGCATGCAAGTAGATCGAGACTTGCAGAACACGCTCTCGAGGGCTTCGCTCTGCCGTGTCTGCCTTGCCAGATAATAGGTTGCCACGTTAGGTAGAACCTCAGGCAAATTTCTTGCTGCCAAAGAATCATATTATGAATAGCTGGCAAAGCTTGAGTACTCTAACTCGTTGCCTTGGCTACAAGCGTGAGGTAAACGCAACAAGAGATTCGAGTCCCGATGGGAAGAAGCGACCGATTCGGGTAGAGAGCTGGCCCCGGGTTATTCCTCCTCATCGAGGCCGCACTGAAAGTTGTCCTCCATTAACTCATTCCAGGAAGGGACCGAATGAAAAGCAACGGATCAGGAGACATTCATTCCCAGAAAGCATCGGGAGAAGAAGTCGAAAAGGACTGCTATCCTTCGTAACAACAACTCATCGGTCACGTCGAAACTCCATCATCATGGCAACTACAGAGCATCTGCTACATGAGTTACGTAAAGCAAAAAAGGTGATATATAATGAAAGGGACGGCGTCAAAAGCTACTGGGTTCCCTTCAATAGTATCCAGAACCTCATTAGGGACCCTGAGGTGGAAAAAATACTCCAAGAAACGAGGGGTGTTGGTGATGAAACCACCAACTGGACTCCGGCGCATATCAAAAGATTGAAGGAATTTATTTTTGAGAAAGCTCTGCGGCTTTTCGCTCTTCTTGTTTTTCAGAACCATGTGCAGTTGCTGGAACTCTTCTACCAAAACGATTTCGGTGATGATATGTTCCCAATCGAGATTCTGGAATCGACCTACGAAGATGCTCTAGGGTGGACTATTGAGTCCAAGAGAACAGGGAAAAAGGTAACCTATAAAGGAAGGAAAGTAGAGGAGTTAAGCATCGAAATTATATGCCGACTTTGGCAGTGGCAATTTTTCGTACCTATATTTAAGAACGACCCTGTTAACGAATTCAGCCCGCTCTGTCAAATGCCCTTTTTGAAAGAGGAAGAAACGGACAAGAAGAATATAACAAATTTTAGTGTTGTTAGACATTTTGTGATTCACCGCTCTCATCTAAGCTTTTCAAACATTGACCAGATTGTAAGAAACGGTTTTTTTATTACCCAATCCCCCATCTAGCGTCTGTAATGTTGACATATATAGGGAGATATGGTTGATAATGAGAGCAATCCTCATGTGGCTGTGAAAGAGTTGACGGCAGCTCAGTGGCTCACCCCAGAAGAATTCCATCAGCTCGCCAAAAACGAGTCGACCATCTTGACTCGGTTCCAAAATCAAAGCCATCCACACTTAATCAGAGTAATTGCCTATTATATCCAAGGAAAACAACATTTTTTTATCTTTCCATGGGCGAGGGAGGGCAACTTGCGCGACTTCTGGCGTAGAAGGCCAAATGTTTCACTCAATTTCAGTCCCGAAGATTGGGTCGCCTTCTTGAACTGGTTCTTCAGGCAACTGATTGGTCTATCCGACGCCATCAAAACTCTTCACCACCCCAAGGAAGACCCCAGTGAAAATTGCCGCCACGGCGACTTGAAGCCAGAGAACATTCTCTGCTTCAGCAAACAGGATCAAAGTTCCGAAAGTATTCCGGCAGGTGTGAATCTTGTCATCGCTGACGCAGGACTCGCCAGGGTCCATGAAAAAGCGACAGAGTTCCGTGTTGAAAGAACAAAAACGTTGGGGGGGACAACAATGTACTCGCCACCAGAAAGTGAGATACAAGCCAACGAAGCTAGAACTAGACGGTACGACATATGGTCTCTCGGTTGCTTATACCTCGAGTTTCTCATCTGGTCTTTATATGGTAACAATGCTCTGGTCGACTTCCACAATAATATTGGACATGATCAACCATATTACGAAAAAATCCCAATTGTCCGCCTCAAGGGTATAGTTGAGGAGTATATCAACACCATTAAGAACGATCCTCGGTGCTCACCTGCTGAAGAAACTGCACTGGGGCGTCTTGCTGACCTTATCGAGAATAGATTTTTGGTTATCAAGGTTGTGATACATCATAGAGATTCATTTTCACATGAAAATAACACCGAATCGGCAGACCGCCCAATGGTTCTGGTAACAAAACCCACGATGCCGTTGGCTTCAGACGAGAAATCAGATCTCGAACGAGCCGATGCGATAGAGATGCACGATGAGATTAAGAAGATTTTTGTTGCTGCCCAAGGAAATTCGCTTAAGTGGATCAGCTGGGACGGCTTAGAGAAAGCAGCAAAACTCGGGCCGCCGCCAATTCTATCTCGACTTTCCTCTCGTGCAAAAAGTGATTCAACTGGGGGAAGAAGTCAGAATGACCCTACCCTAGGAGTGCGTTACAATATGCCAATAAGGGCTATGCCAAATTCTCGCTAACGCTTCTTAACATTGCAGAGAGTAGAAGTACGTCCTTTGGCGAGAGAATCTTTGTTATAGACTGTTGCTAACATGTTTCTGACGAGCAAAGAAAGTAGGTTCTGTTTTTACTTTTCTTCCTAGCTTTGTGGTGCTTATTTTGTACTTGTATTTCGAACCGGTTCTAACTTTGATGTAGTATGTAAGTAACACCATTTGATGGACGCCTGACGACGTATTGTAACTAACGAGGTATCCTCTATCGCTGTAGATGGTAATTCTACACTTTCTATCGACTTATGGAAACTTGATGCACTTTGCTAACCTATTTTCTTACCTCATAGTTTGTAAGTTTAAAGTTACCAACGCCTACCCTGGTGACTGACTGCTTATCTTTCCTATCTATACAGACTGTAAGTTTATCGAGCACCCTATGATCCTGCCATTTGTACATTTAATATAGATCTAATACACCCCGTACTCGGTATCCTCTGACTTCATTTTAGCCGGTAAGCTCCAACTACCCCACGCTCATACACAGGGAGATTCCGCAGGCTTACGTAAAATTTTCTTCCATTAGCTTGACAACAATTGGGTTTACAAGACTGATGATAAGCTTGCCAAACTCATCGTTCCTGGTAGCCGCGAGAAAGCCACGAAGCATGATAATTCACAACTATGTAAACGTTGCCGGATGCTCCAGATATGGTCTCAGAACTGTGAATTTTCTGATACTCTCGGAAATCTAGGCAAGAAATCCAAATATTGTGATCTATGCCAACTTCTTTCACAGGCAATATTGAAACGCGCCGCTAGACGTGATGAGATTATCACATTCATTAGGTCTGGTATGTTCTTGTCCGTTGGAGTGATACATCGGAGCCCGATCCTTTCTCTTTGCACTACATCTGGTACGTACATGTCAACTTTTGTGACCCCGAATAATTTCTAACCTCACAATGTCTGTGGCGGCACAAATTGGCATGATTCTGATGGTTATCTTCTAGAATCTAAAACTTTGAGCTCGAACGGCATACCACTTGGCTTTCCTTCGCTTCTAGATGCAGGAGGCGAAACACACATTAAGATTCTCTCGGCGTGGATCGATAGATGTAACAATACTCAACATCTTCCAGCCGGTAGTAATTTCATCCCTACTCGTCTCCTGGCCGTAGGCGATGCAACATCCAGACGTGTTCACCTGGTATGCAATCTTCAGGGAGAATCAGTGCATTACGTGGTCCTTTCGCATCGGTGGGGGGCATTGGATCGCAAACAGCCAGTGGAAGTCAAATTTCCAACCACCAATAAAGACAATATCAACCACATAAAGGAAGGTGTTGATGATACTGATCTCCCCAGAACATTTCAAGATGCCGTCATCATAACAAGGAAACTCAAATTGCAGTATCTGTGGATAGATTCCCTTTGCATTCTCCAGAAAATGAGCAAAGAAGGAGATCTGGAGTCTGAGAAAGACTGGGATACGGAATCAAAGCTCATGGATCGGGTATTTAGTTCAGCGTACTTCACTATTGCCGCTAGCTGTGCAGAGCACAGGTTCGACGGGTTTCTCAAACCACGACCACCACGTCAGTTCGTCACAATGGCTAGTGATGATGGCGCGCAGTTTCACATTTGTGACTTGATCAACAAGTTCGATGCCGATGTCGAACAGGGAGAACTGAACAAAAGGGGTTGGGTTTTGCAGGAGCGCGCTCTCTCCAAGAGAACGATACACTTCACTGCAACTCAGACTTATTGGGAATGCGGGCAGGGAGTATGGTGCGAGACGTTTACCAAGACGAAAAAGTAAGTGCAATCTTTACATGAGATCTTCTCTCTGGAACAAATTTACTCACAATCCTCATAGCCGCAAAGCATCTTTCCTTGGCGACTCGGATTTTCCCCATTCTGTCCGCGCCTATAAAGAAGGCCTAACGCTCCAACTCTACCAAAACCTCTACGAGCGATACACTAGTCTGGCACTTTCATACTGCACTGACAGGCCAAGAGCCATTTCAGGTCTTGAGAGGAGACTGATGGAGGCTTTGAATTCTCAGGGCGGCTATGGGACCTTCCAATCAAACAACAAGAAAAGAGATTACTTTCACAGAGGTCTGCTATGGCAACGTTCTGGAGCCGCACTAAAGCGGATTAAGTTTCACCCCGATGACAAGGTTCCAACTTGGTCGTGGATGGCTTTTGATGGCGGGATTCGCTACATGAATGTCCCATTTTTGGACATCGAAAAGGCTACAGATATTGTTTCGCCATTTCAAGATATCAAGCCCGGAATGCTGTATACAGATATGAAGTTTGAAAAGCCAGCTGAAATCCAGGCCCCAATACACACCTTGGCTGTTGATACAGCGGGCTCGATTATCTGGGATGAGCCAAATCGCAAGTTGCCTAGGCCGCTCAAGTGTATCATTATTGGGAAGAGCGTAAAGAAGAGGGCGAATGGACAAAGAACACATTATGCAATGATCGTGTCTTTCATTGGTGTCGAGGAGGGAGTTGAGATTTATGAGAGGGCTGGAGTTGCGTATTTGGTAACGGAAGAGATTGAATCTGAGGGGGATAAGAAATATGTGCGAATTCGGTAATTTCGCTGTGGTTTATCCATAGTTTCTCACCCTCTGATGTTTTTTATGTTTCTTCTTGAGTTAATTTCATGTAATCGTTTATGGAAATTTCGTCAGGTCTTAATTGCATCCTTTACATTTCACTAGCGTAACCGATATCCCTGCTCAAATCCCACCCCGCCTCAAATCCCAGGCACAGGGCATGTCAGATTATTTATAATTATTAATAGATTAAATCAACCATGAATTCAAATTCTATAAAATTAAGGAATATAACAGTTCTATAATAGATATAATTAAATAGTGAGTCATAATTATTTTTGAAATTTTGAAGGGCGCCTGATCGTGCGCCCGGAGCGACTTGCTTGCACTACCTCCTCCGTAGGCTCAGGGTCAATTGTAGAAGCAACAGGCTTCTTATATTTTTTTATCGTAGCTTTTTTTGGTGTTGAAACATCCCAATTAGGCTTAGGCATACGAACCACTGTTTTTTTGGCTTTTGGTGTTGTGATCCTGACCTTTTTTGGAGTTGACTTTTTTAGAGCTGGTGTCACTAACAGCAATTCCTTTGCCAATTGAGCTTCAGCAGCCCTATCCTCCTTCTCTTGCTGATATTGTTGTTTCTTGAGGGTATTCACAGCTCGTTGAATGCGTCGCTCTTCCTTCGTACGCTCCACTGCCTCTAATTCCGCTTCTTTGGTGGCTTGATACTCCCTTGCCTATGCCACCTTCGCTAGCGAGTATATCTCAACCCCTTCTGATATCTCACTAACAAGATTAAGTCTCTTTCCCTTCTTTCGCTTTTTCTGCTCAAGTATAATTGCCTGTCGAAGGTTGCGATTCTCGTATTAAAGAATAGAGACTTGAGAAGCGAGTATCTCTATTGATCTAAATATCTTATTAATAGCAAGCTTTGTTAGACTTCGTACGAACACTTGCTTGAAGTAACAAATAGATTTAGCTGATTTTGGAGTTCGAATAAGATTAGAAGCCTCTGATTTTACTTATAGAATTATAATTCTAGCAATAACCCTTGAACTATCAATTGGCTAGATTCCAGGCTTCTGAAAAGTATATTAAATATTAGTAGCTATAAATATATACTCTTATATACACTAAAATATAGAATAAAATATTCGCTTTAACATTAATACTAATCCTCCGCTTTTACTTATAAGCTTATTAAGCTCATTAGAAAAGTAAATAGAGAGTAACTAAAAAAGGCCAATATCAAGTAACTAAAGACGATAAGTACTATATAGCGGAAGGATTATAATAATAATCTGGTACTGATTAGTCCAATTAATAAACTTTATATTAATGTAGCTTGAATAGCTATTTACTAATAGTAATCGTCGTACTCGAGATAAGGAGGGCTTCATATAATGTTTAAACACTTTTTTTAGTTACTTAATACTTATTTTATTAGAACTTTATTTATTTTCTGTTATCGCGAAGTATATATCGGAATCCTTCGTAATATCCTCAACTTAGCTATTCTATAAATCGCCAGAAGCTCCCTTATATATTAAAAGTAATAGTATTGTTACTTTAATCGTGTTGACATAGGCTAGAAGAGAAATAAATTCGCGATTTCTATTTTGTTTATTTTTTGTAATCCGACTAGAATAATATATTTCGTATATTATAATATACTTTATAGAGTGTTCAAAATCAATTAGAAATCTTTTTTCGTCAAAGTTATAAAAATTATTAGAGGTAATATTATATTTTTCGATAACTTGAGCTAACTATATTAAATTACTATATTATTAGCTACTGAGTCTCTTGTATTGTAAATAAGACTATAAAACTACTCACACGCGTAAAAAAGAGTATAAAGAGTGAGATATATTTAGCAATAGCCCGTAGGTTATCGATATTCTGTAAATATAAGCTCTTTAGTCTATTCTTATAGTGCTTGACAAATTCTGAGGTCTAGTTTTTCCTTATAGGCTTATTACGAAGCTCCTCCGCTAAATTTCTCACAATAGAACTTGTTGGAGGCATCTGTCGATTCGTCAAATTGTTGATATGTGAGATTAAAACCTCTTCCTGGTCGTTGGTGAGGCATTGTCGATAAAAGCTGCTGGCATCGCGTTTTGACTTGGTTAGGCCACGAATGCGCTTGGAAATGGTCGTGCGATCGACATTGTACTTTCTAGCTGCTTTGGAGTAATCTTTGACCTCTCCTGATCGAATAGCTTCAATCGCCGCCTCGATACGAGCTGATTTGTCGACTCTAGCCATTTTTTAATTCGTGGTGTTGAAAAAAATTGGGGCTCGCTAAAGTGGGATTTGAGGCGGGGTGGGATTTAAGCAGGGATATCGGTTATCGCTTGAGATTTCAAGTTGTGACCTACTCATCGGGCAGCTAACAAGCGAAATTTTAGTTTGGAACTCGATGGAGAAGATGGAGGAATCGTAGGCACTGAAGAGATAACTGTGCTGAAATAAACAGAGATAAGGAGAAGGAAAGATTAGAAAAGGGGAGTTGACTAAGACACCCCCATAACAAATAAAAGCCACTACGGGACTTCGAATTGTAAGGACTTCCGGGTCCCATTTTGGGCAGAACTTCAGCCCAGAATAGACTGGGAGGAATTTTCATCTCCGTGAATCAGGTGCGTAAGGCATACTATCTGTGGAAATAAGTCTAGTACCTTGAAGCTTTAGATCTACTCTTGTTAGAAGTTTTTAACAAACTCGTATGACTCGACGACGAAAATCTTTTGTTTACCGAAGGCTTTTGTACACATACAATACAATGATCACCTGTGCAGTGGTTTCAATTTATTTCGCTATCTGAACTGTCTTGAGGACATCCGAATCCCTCATTAATAATTATCAGAAGGGGGTTACTTTCGGCAGCCAGAACTAGTAATTAATTTTTTTCCGACATTTTGAGAATCTTCAAACTCGGGCGATGCATATTCCACACTTAGAAACACTTAATTTGATGGATGGCTTCTGCTTGTCATGGATAAACGATGCTCCCTATGCCACCAAGCCAGCAGCTTCGAGAGTGCAGTCATCCATGCTAGGCTCTACAATCAGGAGGGATGCGCTTTCAATAATTCTTATCTAAAGCGAGTGTATAGTATACGATATAATAATAGTGGTGAAAAAGGCTTTGTGTTCGCAGATCGTGCACAGAGGTTCCAAATTCAATGACCGAAAGCCAAAATGCATTCCTGTTCCCTATGTTAAAACACTTGTGTTTTCCCCCTAGCTTTCCCTTTAGATCCTGTTTGCTCTAGCTTTCTTCCCAGCGACCTACTCACAGGATGATTCATGGTGGAGAATTTTTTTTGAATAGAAAAGCTAAACTCTCTATTTATCACAAGTAATGAGAAAGTTACCATGCTTATGATCAAGGATATTTTCTGTTCCCTTCAGTAGGATAGAGCGTCCGGGATATGTTATCTTGTTGATAAAATACTAGCTTTGGGGGGTTGTCGAGCTTCAATAGCTCAGTACCTAGAATACTTATTGAGCTGTTCTCAAATTCTTTAAAACCTAAGAGAAGGTACCATACCGGTTAGCCGGATTTGGCTTTTAATAGATAATCGTTCTCAAGGAATGAGAGCGAATCATGAAACAGGTGATGGTGATAAGATGGAAACGGGATAACAATATCCCGAAGACCCCACCAACGACACCCGCTTCGTTTTTGTACGAGTTGCTTTCATCCAAAATCAAATCAATCCAACATATATACTCATTCCTATTGCATATACTGTAAAGGTTTTTAGCAACGCAATTGAAATCTTAACATCAAAAATCTTCGCCATTCGCCGACCGCCGTCCTCACTATGAGCTGTTGAATATAGACAACTAAGATAGGCAAGGACAACTGTTGCCTTCTATGAGTCATAATAATAGGCAGCAATAGGCAACCTTATGGACTCTAGGTCTATATATATAGCACTTCTCTCTATAGAAATAAGATCATCGTTGAAAATATCCAACAGGTTATGAGCCCGGTCAGCACTTGATACGCTACACCTATTTACTTTTTATATATTTTCAGTACGATCCCACGCACCTACCAACGACATGGACAACGAGTATAGCATAGAGAAGCCTAGAATTTCTAAGCTTACGGGGTCTAACTACAGGCCATGGGCTTTACAAGTCAAGCGTTGGCTGCAGAGTCAGGAGCTCTGGGAGGTGATAGTACAGGGTCCGATCGATCCTAATGCCTTAGATATACCTACGCCAGGTATAGGGGGGCTACTTATGATATTAGTAAATACTGAGGTACTTGTGGCGACTAGTATAGATCAACCTGTAAAAGTCAAGAAGTCCACGAAGACAGAGCAAAAAATCAGGAGTCCCCTGAAAGACGCCAAGGTAGCTACAATGATTATAGGGGTATACTCGTCGGATATCCTTTAGTATATTCTACTATTAAAGACTACGATAGAGCAGTAAGAAACACTTAAGCGACTATATATACTAGCCGGAGCATTATAGCTTAGTATCAAAATCCAAGTATTTATAAAATATAAGACTTCGGAGAGAGCCTCGATAGCTGAGATCGCGACAGGACTCACGACACTTCAAGCGGAAATAGGAGAAATAGATCCTTAGAAAAGGCCTACTGATAGTCTAAAGATAGGCTTATTCTTTCAGGTAGTTAGAAGTCTAAATAGCTTATTTGGACCCCTTATTCTATAGCTAGAACTGTCTAGAATAAATAAACACTAGGAAACTATAGTTGTATAGATAACGGAATTTGAGCGACAAATAGGCCCTAGGATAATAGAGCAGACAGCTCTAAAGGCTGAAGCTAACAGCCCTCCGCCAGGCAATCGAAGGTCTGACAGACGATCTTACAAACAATCTAAGTCAAGAAAAGAATACTATAACTACGAGAAAAAAAGTTATTATAAAAGAGACTACCGAAGCAAGCTTAGAAGCAGGAATCAAAGCTCCAAACAAAACAGCGACAGAAGTACTAGTACTAAGCCTCTGCCTACGTCTAAAGGTATTTAGGCGTCTACCTAGTATATAGCCTAGACAGCTACAGAGTCGTGCTAAGCTGCCACGGAACAAGAATCAAATATATTAAATTGAATAATTGATTCTAGGTACTCGCGACATATAACCTATTATAAGGACACGTTCCTGGATTATAACAGGCTTGACGAGCCAATTATAATAAACATAGCTTCAGGAGTCCAGCTACAGGGTATCACGAAAGGGAAAATAGTACTACAAATACTAAGGAATAACAGGCTAGAACCTATTACTCTCACAGGCGTTTTATACGTGCTAGGACTGTCAGGAAATCTAATATCAGTACTACAACTTCAGGACAGGGGCATTTCTGTACAGACGGAATCTCCAGAAAAGGGCCTATTATTAAGCTTGGCTAAGAAGCTGATCAGGAAAGCTTCTAGACAAGGCAGGGTATATATTTTAAGCTCAAGAGTGCCAAGGGTAGAAACAGCCTACTAGACGCAAGTGTCACCGGAGCTTCTACATAGGAGATTTGGCCATCTGAGCCACAACACTATCTATAGGACTAATACTATAACTACAGGCCTAGCTAGACCTGTAGAACCTATAGAAGGACACTGCACAGCCTATATACTAGCCAAGTCAGTGGCAATCATTAACAGGGCGCGCCCAGAGCAGACTACAGAGGTCCTGGGGCATATATAAATAGACTAGTGGGGTCCCTTCAGTGTACCTAGCTTGGAAGGACACACTAATATACTAACGATTACCGACGAGGCCTCAAGGAAGGTCTAGATATTATTTGAAGTCAAAAGGGATCTTCATAGACTATTTATTAAATGAAAGAATACTATAAAACTAGAATTAGCCTTAAGGGTTAAGGTAATAAGATACAACAATACTCGCGAGTTCAAGGCATTGAAAGCTAGAATAGCGCCTTATAGAATATAATTCGAATTCACGTTGTACTATTCAGTCTAGTAGAATAGAGTCCCTGAACGCCTGAATAGGACTCTAATTACAATCGCCAGGGCTATACTTCTAGACGCTAAGCTACTACTGAAGTTTTGGCAGGATATAGCTGAAATAGCCTGTTATATTAGAAACAGGACACTAGTAGAACTAGAAGGAAAGACGCCTACTGAAGTATATAATGAAAAGAAGTTATCTATAGGTTACCTTAGGGCCTAAAGGTATCTAGTATATACCAGAGTCCCTAAGGAGACTAGAAACAACAAACTAGAACCTACGGCAGTCTAGACGATCTTCATTGGCTATAAGATAACTACAAAACAGTATAGACTATATGAGCCTATAGCTAATATAATAATAGAAGCTATAGGGCCTGAATTCCACGAGAATAAGCTACTACAATAAAATTGGGGTTCAGAAAGAATAATAGAAGACGCGATAGTTTTATAAGACCCCTGGGAAGCTATATAGCCACTAGTATTTGTGGGCTTTTCTAAGTCCGAAGCGACTATTGAGGAAGAGCCTAGCGACACTATTATTGTAGATAACAATACTATTGTCGTAGATGTCCCCGACGACAATAAGGAGGCTTATTTGATAGTAGAAGGTATAACTATTATACCTAGGACCTAGGAAGAGGCTATAAGCGATTCTGTCAATAAATCCTACTAGCGAGAGGCTATAATTATTAAAGTTACGAAACTTTAAGCGCTTGATACTTAGGAAGTAGTAGATCTATTACTAGAAAAGAAGGCTATTAGTTATAGATTCGTCTATATACTAAAATATATCCCTACTAGCTTGATTGATTAATATAAGGTACGACTAGTAGCCTAGGGCTATAGTTAGAAGCCTAGGGAGGATTTTATTAAAATATTCTTACCTATAATTAGAGCTAAGTCGCTGAGAGTCCTACTAGTAATAGGAACTATTGAGGACTTGGAAATATAATAAATAGATATTATTAGTACTTATTTATAATCCAAGCTATATGTAATAGTATTTATAAAGCCAATTAAAGCCTTAAGGGATATTCTAGGAATTAAAGACTACTAGAAAGTTCTATAGCTCAAGAAATTATTATATAGGCTAAAGTAGTCAGGGCAGGAATAGTATATTAAGGCCTGCAGGGGACTCAAGACTCTAGGATTTGAGCCCCTGTTCAGTGAATCTAGTATTTTCAGGAATACTAGGAATAGTTAGATTATAGGACTATATATCGACGATATACTAGTTCTAGAAAAGGACCTATAGGCTATATAGACGACTATTAATTCTATTAGCTAGATCTAAAAAATCAAGAATCTAGGAGATATCCAAATAATTCTAGGAATAAGGGTATAACACGATAGGCTAAATAGGACTTTAAGCCTTAATTAGAGTTCTTATATTCAAAACCTAATTAACAAATATAGACTACAGAATACCAAATTAATTACGACTTCTATAGTTAATCAGACAGCACTAAGCGAGGGATCCCCAGAAGAAGCTTTAATAGATTAAGTAATATACTAGAGCACTATTAGCGAAATTAGCTAAATAACTAGGGATACTAGATTTGATATTATATATATCCTTAATCAGCTGTCGCGATATTGTAATAAACTTACAATATAACACTAGAATACCTTAATTAGGATTCTACAATATTTAAAAGGATTAGCTGAGCGAGAGCTTCAATTCGGTACCCAAGGGGCATATAAGCCCAAGTTGCAAGGATTTTGTAATGCCGACTATACTAGAGACACTAGTACTAGAACCTCCTGCTCAGAGGGCCTATAGCTACTTAATAGTAGAGCTATAGTATAGAATTCAACTAGACAGCGATCAGTCGCACTATCGACAGGGGAATCAGAGTATATTGCAGCCGCCGAGGCAGCTAAGACAGGACAGTGGCTTAGGGGATTACTTATTGAGCTACAATATTCCAAATATTTAGGAGATCACTTCAGTGTTTCTATCTATAGCGACAATACAGCGTGTATAGCGCTGGCGAAAGACCCTGTGGCACACTCGAGGACCAAGCATATTGAGGTCCGATATCACTATATTAGACAATTAGTAGCCTATGGGAAAACTACGATAGCATATTTACCAACAGAGAAAATGCTAGCTGATATATTGACAAAACCTCTAGCGAATACGGCGTTCCAGCGCTGCATTAAAGGGCTATTAAGCTAATAAGCTTATTGAGGATATAGTGAGAAGTGAGGGGGCTGTTGAATATAGACAACTAAGATAGGCAAGGACAACTGTTGCCTTCTATGAGTCATAATAATAGGCAGCAATAGGCAACCTTATGGACTCTAGGTCTATATATATAGCACTTCTCTCTATAGAAATAAGATCATCGTTGAAAATATCCAACATGAGCCACCTAATTTTCCAATACCCAAAGCTCCTCATCTCAGTGGCCTTGGTTGGAACACCAATAACCTACCTCATCTATCTCCATCAATCCCTCTCCCGCAAGATCAATCATGTTAGCAAAAAAGGCATCCTCACTTCTACAACAACACATCGAGTATCTACTATTCCCACATCCGCAATCTCATCCGATCACCTGATGTACTATGACATGTCGTCCATAGTGATCCGAAAAACACTCCTCCCAAGTGTCAGCAAGGGAGAATTACTCACAATGTATCTCCGACATAATATGTGTCTCTTCTCCTCACGTTTTCCACAAGCATGGATCCTACGTCTTATGTGTACACGGGAAGAGCGCGCGTCTTTCACTCAGGGCTACCTCCAAAATCTGAAATTTGAAGAAGGCGATCTTGTGAATGGCGTCTATCGTATCCTAGTACGCTCAGGAGGCAAAGTTGAGTTGGAACTGAAAACAGCGGGTGCAATGCAGGGTGGTCGGCTTTTAATAGAGATTGTGGAATCGGGCGATAATTATATGTTCGTAAATGAGACGGTGATGTGGAAGGAGGCTGGAGAGAAAGCGCAGATGCCAATGGAGAGAGGTCTAGCCAAGGGTTTGCACGAATTGGCCTCTTGGTGGTTGTTGGATGCTGGAACCAGGTTTTTGATTGGCTTAAAGGAGCAAAAGGGTCTATAATAGCATAGCGTCGCTATATGGTAAGATCGGGGATTAATTTTAAGATTTAGAATCTTGTGAAGGAAAAAAAAAAAGCTTCTTGTTAATGAGTAGACTGAGAGTAAAACTTGTGGCTGATAATTAGGAAAGGGAAAGAGATGGAAGACATATTGAGAAATGTTTAATTAAGATAATAAGAGCAGAGTTTAATTGTAAACCACTTCCCTCACAGGCCCACATAAATCCATAACTGAAGCATGTTTAAACCTTGTACAATAGCTGTGTTCACATATATTCTGGAAAATGACATCGTGTGACGCCAGCCAAAGTTTGAGTAATATAATAAAAGCCTAAAGATTTTAAGAAATTTACAATGGTACATTGAAATAATTATATACTCGTACCCTAGGGACTCCGGAGAGCGTTTAATAGGTAATCAACTTAGCTCGGTTTAGAATTCGGTCTAGATGTTATTTATGGAAATTATCAGAAGTTGCGAATACCAGTCAACGACTCCTCAAATTGTGGTTTTCTATTCTAGCCTGAATTGGAGTAGACCACGAAGGATAGAGTTTGACGACCAGCTATCTCTGATGAGAAGCTTGCTTATGAGGGTACGCATATCTAATTCAATTGTTAGTAGTGGTTGAAGAATTTCATAGTTTAAGAACAGAAATAATTTAGACCTTGAGAACTAGACTATACAGCAACCACATTAGTGCTCGGTGCACGCTTTTGAAGTGTGTAAGTAGAGTTAAACTTTTCAAAGCTTAGATAGTGGGGCTACGGTTACGGGCTAGCGAAGCCTGAAAATCGCTTGAAGATCCCCTGGAAACTCTAAATTCAAATCCTGCTTAGTATTGGTGACCTTGCCTCTATAGACCAACCAGATTTTAGTGGCCACCCGCTAAGTTACATCATGCATGAAAATCTATGTCACATTGTCTTTCTCCTCTTGTTCAAGGCCCGATTTCTCAAGCCATAACCCCCTTTACAACGTTTCTTTCTGCGACATTTACAAATATCCTACCTATTCAACATTCTCTAACGCAACAGATTCCTAAATCTCTTCTATCTCCGGCAGCAGCCTGATTTTGCTAGGGTAACTGCTGTTCTTTTCTGCGTGTCTTCGGACGAAATGTTGAGGCCCTGTCGCAAGTGCTACATTCAGGTCATACAAGCTTAACGCTTGTAAGGCGATTGGCAGCGTCAAATGTATGCATTTAACCGCTGCCCTTGTACTCTTCACACAGCGCCCTCCCCGCTTCACAGAACAGCTGAAATTGGCGAATGACCATAGTCAGCTTCCCATCTCCTTGCTATCAAATACGCTTTGACGGGAGGGTGCTTCCTCAGGGCTAGGGGCATTTGGGTCTCGCTACCATAAATCTGCGGATATATATATGAAAGATATGAGATCCTTCCAGGGAAGCATGCTTAATTCAAATAAGGTTACACGACGTTGCACTCTAAATATTTATCTTTGAACATGAATTCTTCTTTTCCAGAAAAGTCCGAAGTATCTGAGATTCAAAATATCTCAATAGAGCCATCAGTGAAGTCCGGCGGGTTCGACGACAATTATGAGCTTTACAAAGCAACAAAGGATACAGAACTCGATCCGCTTGAAGCCAAGAGAGTCTTGAGAAAAGTTGATCGACGAATTCTATCACTGCTCATGGTTACATATATACTTCAATACCTTGACAAGAACTGTGTCAACCTAGCAAGTGTCTACGGCTTGAAGAAGGACCTACACCTGAAAGGACAGGACTACTCATGGCTCAGTAAAATTTCTTACCCCATATTGTGATCATTCTAACGATTCTCGATAGCTTCAATGTTCTATATTGGGTACCTGGTTTTCCAGTTTCCATTTGGGTTCTTACTTCAATACTTTCCTACCGGTCGTCTACTCTCATCCACTATCATTGCATGGGGGGCAGTGCTCATCACGACACCTGCTTGTAAGAGCTTTGCCGGTATTGCTGCTAATCGTTTTTTCCTTGGTGCACTCGAAAGCGCAACAAATCCTGGGAATGTGCTTCTTATGTCTATGGTGAGTTTTTCACAGTTACCTGGGCTTCCAGCAGGAAGGTTGTCCTGTATTGCGATACTGAGCTCAATCTCTATAGTGGTACACCACCCAAGAACAACCACTCCGTCTCGAAGCCTACTATAGCACCATCGGTATCGCGACAATGTTCAGCGGTCTAATCGGTTATGCAGTTGGACATATCAATTCTGGCCTCTCTAAGTGGATGTATATATTCCTCATCTTCGGTTCTATAACAATCACTTGGGGCCTAGTCTGCCTTTTCCTCCTTCCGGACTCCCCATCGACAACCCCATTCCTCACACCTCACGAACGAACCGTAGCCATCGCTCGAGTAGCTTCCAATCGCCAAGGAATAAAGAATCGTCAATTCAAGCCATATCAAGCTCTCCAAATGGTCAAAGATCCCAAAACATGGATCTTGTTCGTTATGGCGGTTTCTGCCCAGATACCTACAGCGGCTGTAACGAGCTTTGCAAGTATCAATATTGAAAGCTTTGGATTTGGAACGTTGCAGAGCCAGTATATGCTTATACCCGGAGGTGCGGTGCAGCTTTTTGGTATGTTGCTTGGAGGATGGATTGCGACAAGGTGGAAGGAGATGAGATGTGTTGTTATGTTTGTCGCAAATACAATTTGTGTTATTGGGGCGGGACTGCTCGTTGGCCTACCGACTAGCAATAAGGTGAGCTATAGTATTTTATTTTAAAGCTTTCTGTATCCCTTCCTTGCCTATATGTTAGTTTGTTCCATCTAGTGTAACTGACAATAAACAGTGGGGGCGACTTGTGGCACTATGGCTCTGCTACACCCAGAACCTCGGTTTCAGCATGAGCCTCACAATGATATCTTCCAATGTAGCAGGTTACACCAAGAAACAACTTACATCTGCAGTTGTATTCATTGGTTTCTGTGTTGGAAACGTTGCAGGACCACAAACATTCATCACAAGCGAAGCTCGTAGGTTCCCATTTCTTGCCCCACCTGCCCACTTTTACCTCGCTTACCAAAACCTTCTATAGCCGGCTATAAAACGGCATATATTTCTATGCTTGTGGCGTACAGCATCAAGCTGCTTATGGTGTTTGTATTGTACGCCCATATGTGGATGTTCAACAAGAAGAGGGATAGGGCGCAAGCTGAGGTTCCACTGGACGAGAAGACGGCGATTGAGTTGGGGATGCATGATGAAACAGAGATTGACAATAAAGGATTCAGGTACAATTTATGATTATAGAAGCTATCTTGCAGCTTCTGGTCCCAAAGTTACTAGTTTTAAATAGGGTAATTAGCACTTGAAGTTATAAGAATTGTAAGAGGCCAGTCTAAATTTAAACCAGATCAACTTGGACGAGTGGAAACCTCGCTATAGCCTTTCTTATTCTTCAGTCATCGTGCTTATATCAATTGCCCTCCAAGTATTCTCTGAACAGCCTTCCTCGCGCCCAGGGAGCCCCTTTATCAAATAGCACGTGACTAGTAATTCAATCCAACAATGCTAGAATACGGGGAACCGAGAATATGGTGGCTGTTTAACTTCAGTTTGAGTCTTGGTACCTATTGCATAATGATTAATACAGCCGTCTTCTTTGTTACCTACTGCAGACAGCTATATTTGTTCCGTTAGAGGGGAGTCACTAGCCAAACACCCACACTACTCAGCCGCTTAAACCCAAATCTGGTCACCACAACACTACAATTTAGGGGAATTAGCATTGGACTCGGGTTATCTAAAATATTATCTATGGTCTATAAAGTTTTAGAAATTTCTAAGAACTTTGATTTTATATTTTTTGGGTGTTCAGATATTCGAAATTAGCTTCAGTTGAAAATAGTAGTTTTATGTAGCCCCATAGTTTTTTGACGCACCAGTGAGGATTAACAAGTATTTGGCGGACCACCGTGCGAGAAAGGGAGGACGAGACTGTGGAAATACTGATGCGATTACTATGGTGACCTTTTGGTGAGGGACCTCAAAGGGGCAAAGTGAGTTTTGATGTGAATGCATCCGCGTTTGTTTGGAAAGGTTGATACCTGTCACGACCAGCTAAAACCCACGTTTACCTAGGCAATCGAGTATCACTGAATTCTTCAATATAACGTAGGCCCTTCGCCAGTGAAATAATAGTATTATCATTTGATAAACTGATCGCTAAGGAAGGAAGGAAAGAGCTTGAATTTGGGTGGGGTGGTGATAACCCCTCCACCATGATAGAATATACAGCGTGACACAGGTTGCTCCTATGCTAAACCCTTACAGAGAGGTCTTACAAGGATAAATAGATCTATTTTCTCTTGATGTCTAGCCTCGAGGATATATTGACTCTGTGCTTACCACATGCTATACGCATTGCGTAATTTGCATGCGGCTAATGGGTTGATTCGTTGAGGGCGTCCATAATTATTGGATTCCTGCAAGCAGGCTCTTAAGCAAGAGGGGTTCCAGAGGTGGGGGGGGGGACGCATATCTGATAGTTCAACAGACTAGCCTGTCCCATCCATCTTCAAATTAGCCGTCATGACAGGAGAGTTAGGAAAAATATCCTTGAAGCTCCCCGCCGCCTAAGCCGCCCTAGTCTTCCTAAATAAGAAAGATACCACCTGAAAAGTTAGCTCTATTATTATGAGGCTAGGAGGAATAAAGCAGAGATTATCAGGTTCCCTTAGACACTCATCCCAGGGTATCTAGGTTGAGTAGAACTCCTCCCGCTCTCCACCGACCCCGCACCCTTCCTATTCTCTGACCTCTTTGCTTAATCCATAGAGGTGCCAGACCCAGAGACGGAACCAATCCCTACTGCTAGTAAGGAGGTAAATATCTATATCATTGTAGAGATGAATAAGCGAAAGCTAAATACGGCCGGTACGTTGTGAAACACGCAGCTATTCTTTGGGCGAGATGGCACCCTTCTATATAAATATTAGAAATCCACCCCTATGAAGATCATGGGTTGTAATTGGGGGCTAATATCTTAAACAAAAGCCTGTTTTCTTACATGTTTAATGAGTATATTTAATGTGTCGATTCTCTGCTATCTTTCTAAAAGAAGGGTAGATTAAGGCACTCTGGGTTCTAAAGGGGTTGGAATATCTCAATCCCGGGTGATCCGAGACTAAGAATCACAGAAAAGAGAAACGATTCGCATATCGAAGGAGAAATAGTGATCGGATGGGGTGGCTGTTGAACTTAGATACACCTAAAGTGGTTTCTTACCCAACGAAGTCAGCTCATCACATGTAACCTAGTATTCTTAAAACTGTGTTCATAAATATTCTATATCACAACCATTCTGTTAGCATTTTCTAAATAACTACTATTCTATCTCCAAAGCTAGCACTTGCTAGTCGTGTTTAAGACTAGCAAATATAATTGAGAAACCTTATTGATGGATCAAGAAACAATGCTTAGGTACATACTCGTCCTAAAAATTTTGATTCCCTTTGTAGAAAAGGAAACTTTCTATAGAAAGAACAAGGAATTAGATAGTTAGAAAAGATTCAAATCTTTTAGGATAGCAACCTTAGGTCAATGTAAGCAATATGCTGGTTTGTGGCGTAGATTCGACTTTGCAGCTTCTAGAATTCTCTAGCTCACGTTAGAGAAGCACTAGAAAATATCCCTTTTACCTCATTTATGTGAGGCTTTAAAGCTAATTTCATCTTTAGGCATTTTTTTACTGGTCTGATTTATTTCATAGTTGTCAATTTTGTCGAATTTGTGACCAAGATAAGGTCTCATTGATTGTTCGCTGTTGAATATAGACAACAAAGATAGGCAAGGACAACTGCTGCCTTCTATGAGTCATAATAATAGGCAGCAATAGGCAGCAATAGGCAACTTATGGATCCAGGTCTATATATAGCACTTCTCTCTATAGAAATAAGATCATCGTTGAAAATATCCAACATTCACTCTAAACAGTTAAGATTGGACAAAAATTTCAACAATCAATAATAATGTAATAAGCTCGCAAACTTGGATTGGCTTCTAACTACGGGCGAGTTGAATACGACCTCTCTTTGAAGTCCACTACTATCATATAAAGAAATGCGTTTTTCTCATCTCCTAAATCCTAATATGATCTCTAGCGTGCCACCAAAAATGCTGGTGGTTTGTGTCACAGTATTATAGTATTCTAATTCGTCCAATGAAAGTCCTGAAGAGCCAAGGTTACTTGATAATGTAAAAATTCTCAAAATTTGCCCCAAAAGAAATCACAATAAAATACATGATAGAGGGAACATCTTTTATCCTGTTTGATGTAGAGCTTTTGTATTTCCTCGTCCATGCAACCATAAATGCAGCTAATGTATTCTGAGAGAGTGACTGCCTAAAAATATAATAAATTATCAGGTCCACCAGTAGGTCAAAGTGCAAGACCATCGAGGACCAATTCCAAAATATGCCCATATCTTCCAAGCAGGAAGACCCGTAGGTCAAGCTCTGGGAAGGGACCATCTTGGTGATGGTTTTGAAGAGTGTCTTCTTGTTCGATTTTCCCCCACAAAAACCAAAAGTTACAAAATGCCGCTAGCTCAAGAAATAAACATCGGAACTCTGCCATCAGTCTCCACAAGATGACTTTTGAATCTCCCTTCATACTCATGCCGCAGAATAAGCCGCAACTACTGTATTATATAACCCAAGCAGGTTGTCACGAAGAGCCTGGAATGATGCTTTTTGGGCCGCTGGTGCCTTCAAAATGAGCTGATCGTACATCAAATCCTCTTCGGTGCTGTGAGCTACGATTGAGTTGAGAACAATTCCGTGGATGTTTGCGGCTCTGAAAAGTGGTTGCTAGAATAAGGATTAATAACATATTTCTCACTGAAGTTGGTTTATAATTTTTGCATACCTTAGTCAACAACGCATTGAGGGTGTCACCCAGAAGTGAAACCAAAGCAGTTGTCTTTGCAAGTAAGGTGGTGCTATCAGCGGTGCTGAATGCTTCATGTGCAGCGACGTCGAGTGTGGTTTGATTGAGTAGGGTATCAACTAGATTGCTTGCAGTGACAAGCGGTACTAGAATGTTACCGTCGAGTCCACCTTGGTAGGCAGTGATGTTGCCCAGATTCCAGCCGACAACAGTGGTAAGTGACGCAAAGTCTGAGACTATTCCAGAAACGTCACGTTTGACAGCAGGGCAGGTACTCGGGGCAGCGAGAACGGTTGAAGCAATGCTGGCGAGGCCAACGACGATACTTTTGAGAACAAACATGGCTGTAGGGTTGGAAGAAGTGCACTTTAAAGATGAAGATCTAGAATGGTGAGCTTGATGAGGGAAAAATCATGTCTTGTCTCTGGGCCTTGACATTATATACAGGAAGTAAAGTTTTCCTCCTCATCTCTCACATCCTCTTTTTTTCATTCGTACTACGGCCTTTGCCGCAATACAGACATAACATGGCGCACTGTTGCTTGCCTTGTGATATCTGACGATAGCTATGCATGCAATCCTAGCCGAAGACAGTCTCATTGAGGTGTAGGGTGTCTTTGATTTTAGTTTGTGGCAAAGTTAAAGTCGCCGTCGCTTGTTTCGGTGCGTTTTCTGAACGTCCCGATCCTAGTGTATTGACGTACATGCAAGGTTGTGGGTAGCAATAAACGTTCCCCGCGCGCCATTGAGCGTAATCTGGAGAATTTATGGGTTGTGGCATGGTAGTCTCTCTTAATTAAGGTTATGCTTTCAATTAGATATGGGTCACAAACCGTTGTCTGCCACGTGCTGAATACGCAGCAAGAAACAAGTCATAATTGTTTATAGGGCAGATTTTCGGCAGGTTGGCGTTCCTGCATTCAAGGTGGCAGTGTTTCTCAATTGGATTCGCACATAATCTATTTGCTGTCACCTAGATGTATAAACAAGATGCTCGGTGTCGCCGAATTCACATCAAAACTTCGAAGGTGCCTTTAGTGTGAATATCTGTTATTTCTTTCTATTTTCTTTGAGCCCAGCGTTAATGACGAAGTGTATAACCCAAGCTTGTTTCAAACTTGACAGGGCGCTATCCTCCCCCCCCCCCCCCCAAAAGATAAGAAAGGCCAGAAGTTAGTTAGGAGCGGATTCTCTCACACGCCACTTACATGATAACATCCGCTAACTTTCAGTGTGTTTCCTTACGCGTCCTGAATCTCTGCTGTTGTCGGCTTATTCGCCTTGTTTAGAACCTCAAACGCTCAGCAATACTTCGGAGGATCTGCAACAACGATAGTTTTGATTATCCCCCCACAATACTTGAATCGTTTTCGAATTCCCGGAAAACTAGATCCCCGAATTTGGGTATCATGTAGAATTCTTTTGAATGCATTTCCATCTTTCCTGTTGAGCCAATCCCCTGTCGAAGCGGTTGTATTTTGCCAAGAAATCAAACTATTGATTGAGGCGAAGGATCGTAAGAAGTCTTTCGTGGTCTCTCGTGGTCTCTCGTGGTCTCTCGTTCTTCGTTCAATCTCTCTCCTGCCTTCCTTAGCTGAGTCTTGGCAAGTGTGGTCAGCTTTATTCTGTTTAACGCTTCAACTAGGCTAAATGCCGAAGGTGTGATCGTTCTTTCCTGGATGAATTCCATATCCAGCCATGTGGCACTCTTTGGGCTGAGTCTATTCCAGTAATGGGGACGCCTCCCGGCTTTCATGATGGGGAGGTAGGGGACACCCATCTTTCCCCGGAGAAGATCTGAGCCTTTAGCGACGATTGGCTGAATCGTAAAGAGGCTAAGGACAAATTGCCCAGTACGGCTAGTGGAAACCGCTTTTCACCAGGGCAAAATATGATTTTACGTGAGCAGCCTCATGTTGAAAGAAATAAGCGTTACTTTTAAGAGGCGTAGCCTGCAGCCCAAAAGTTATCAGGGTCTAAGTCCACCACGAGGCAGTTAAGCTGGGGTTCGATTAAGGTAAATCAATTGCTCTGAGTCCTCCTCTCATGACGCATATCTTCATATTGCAAATCGGCGAAAGAAGTGTTTGTCTTTAGAAGCTATCTTTAATGGAAGGTTCATTGAAAAAGCTTCGAAACTTGTTAACCACCCTCTACCTCTGAGTTCATGTTCGGCAATACCATCAAAAGATCTGGGTGATCGTCGGATTTTGCGCCGATCTCAAGATACTACCCGCTCCACGGGATACCCACGGCAAATGATTACTACTCCGTATTTTCGAACTGCATGTGAAGAATGTCATTCGAGAAAGGTACGCTGCAAACCCAGCACAGAAGAAAGCCGTGGTAGCACTCGATGCGAAGCCTGCCGAATCAATGGCCGCAAGTGTCTATTTTCTTTAAGATCGAAGACCGGTCGACCTCGAAACTCAACGACACTGGCATATAATTCTATCTACAAGCCGTCGGTACCGGCAGCGTCGTCTTCAATTGTGGAGTTTCCTGCCTCATACCCTACGTCGGGATCAATGAAGTTTCCCGAACCGAAGAACAAAGAGCACCCGGGCCTTCATCCTTGGCCCAGTTTGATTGATGAACAACAAAATCATCCTTCTTTGAATTTCAATAGCATCCAAGATCAAAATTGCAGCCCTTCACAAGAAAAGCTCAACACCCCCATGAATGAATATGAAGGTCGCTCAGATGAAGCATGGAGATCGCCAACTCTTCCTTCGCCGACACAAGCTTCATTTCAAACCAGGGACACAACGGATCTGTCTGCATATCTTTCTGAAGATGTATTGTCTATTATGTTCTCCACGAAAGAACAGAACCAGTCTGTGGGATTTTCCAACCTGAAATTTTTAGAAAATACGGCCCAGCCAACTGCCCAAATCTCGACTCCTCAAGCTCCCAGGAACACTTTTCCGAACAGTTCAAGTCAATTCCGTGTCTCTACAGCAGCCTCTAAAATCGATCCTAGAAAACCAGAAACCGTCTCGGATATTGTGCAGACAATAGGGATTTGTAACGAGCTGCGTAAATACGGACAAGCGGTGCCCAGGAAGAAAATTAGTCTCTTCTCAAGTGGAGACGATGCAGAAATCCACCAAATGCTTAACTCAGTCGACAAGCTCTGTACCAAGATCAGCAACAGTATACCTCAGCAGCTTCCTTCCACACCACTTAGAGACCAACCTACCTTCATATTGGTTTTCACTGCGGTCATGCAAGCGATTGAACAGACTGTTGAGCGGCTGGGAGGCATCGCAGAGTTTGAACACGCCTGTGAAACGGGCGATCCTTCAATGAATAGTGGCGATATCAATATGGATTTGGGAGGAATGCAGACTGAAAAGTTGGTATTAAATGGAAGTGGGAATACAGAGAATGCACCTTCGCCATATATGTATGGGCAGCATCGCTCTGTTCTTTTAAGGGAATATGATGCATCGGAAGCGGAGTTTCCACAGCTGCAGCTAGAGCAAGTATTGTCTCTAACAAGGTTAGATTTCTACCTCTTGCAAATGAAGTCGTTCATCGCGCACTTTGACACTTCTTTGGAGCTTCTAGCAGCAACTGAATATATATTCAACCCAGCTCAAAGCTCTGCTCGTCTTCTTGCGTACCACCGATGCCTAGATCGTGTTTTAGGATACTGGAAGAATAAATGGTGGAAATAATAGACGATAAAGGTTGGGTAATATGAGCAAAGTTGCAAGAGTTTAGAAGGATTGACATACATAATTAGACATAGATTCTTGCCTATGAACAGTGTTTCTCATTCGTCCAGCCCACAAAAGATTCGTTCCTGAAAATCAAAGTACTTATTGACTATCATTTTGCAACCTTAATCAGATCAATATAGCTCACTATGGTAATTGATCTCTCCCATTCTGATAGTCTTCCTGAAGTGTTGAATTTTTGACACTACTTATGAAAATGCCACCTGCTTTGAGAAGTTTCCGCTTGCTGAATTGCCCATTGCGCAGCAGCAACTGCAGACTTGACATCTATTGCTGATCTTGGCGTATCATGTTCACCAGCATGCTCCACATATCGAATATTCTTCTTTTCCCAAAGTTTCTTTGCAATAGCGGTCTGTTTAAGAAATGGATCATTTCTCCCCACGATATGTGCTGTCGGAATCTGGATCCTCTCACTCATAATCGCAGGATGGTAAATTCGAGGAAATCCATCTAGTCCACCACTCGCATCCTCGGGGATATGGTGGCCAACACTTCCGTGAAATTTCGCTCCAGTTCTAGCTGATGAGGCGACCGCATCAACAATCTCCTCTACCAGCGCCGCTCGCTTACTCTTGCGTATCAGTTCGACCTTGTGAGTAGGCGCTTTCACTTCTTTTTTCTTCTCTTCATTTTTTTCTGCTTCATCTGTCTTTGCTTTCGCATCTCCTGAAGACTCGCCAGCATGGAGACCTTGTAACGCGGAATCGACATGGTCCTTCGCCCCAATCTCGTAGTACTTTTGCGCAAATTTTGGGTCAGAGCTCACAACAAGGAAGCAGGAGAAGAGGATCGCGAAGCGGAATGGCGGGGGCTTTTTAGGATTGTCGATCTCGTGTTGGAGCAATATCGACGCTAGAAGCGCCGAACCTTGACTAAAGCCCATAACTCCATCGAAGGGGCCTTCATCTTCGATGACCGCCTGAATGTATTCTTGAGCAGCGAGGATCTCGGCTGAGGTAAGTTCTACATTCCATCTGAAATACGGTCCTGAGGAAACTTTTTCCAATCCTGTATGAGGGTCTGTCTTAGAACGAAACCCATATATTAGAGTGAGTGGATTTCAGGCTAACCTATAACACAATTCGAATCCAGCAAACCATCCAAGAAGGTGTATTCATGTCCATCACCTAACAATCTTCGAAAGGCCGCAGTCTGAACTTCAAATAGTTTACCACTCATGCCATTTCCGTGGAGACAGAGAATCTTCATGCTTGGCAACAGAAAAGCCGCAGTCCTCTAAATAGTGAGAGAAAGGTCAGTTCTCGGAGAGGTGCGAAGTTTGACGAACATATTCCGTTCCACCACATGCCGGGCCGCAAGGCATTGCTTGTGTTGTACCGAATTTGTATGGGGGTTTCAATCTTTCACTAAATTCCATCCGAAGGGCTCGGGACGTTTACACCAGCCACAAACGTTTTTCGTACATTTGGTTACGGGTGGCTTCGGGGCGTTTCCAAGCCCCCTGGAGAAACCTTGCTCAGCCCGCTGGCCGCCGAGAAAGCTGCCTGTCAACACTGTCGTCATCCCACCCCTGTGTTCCCCAGGGTCTTCCCCAATGTGCCACACTGAAGTCTCTTTTCGGAATACCCTCCTTCTTTTAAGGGGTTGAGAGCTCAACTGTGCCGCTTGGCACCTATGTTAAATCGTAGAATTGCTAGTTTAGGTTCCCCTCTGACAGGGCTTGGGCTGACTCTTTAACCACCAATCGGACTATTGTGCCGCACACGTCCCTCTACCCTAACAGCGCATAAACCCAAAATTGCTGCTTCTACTTTGCACTGCGCGCGTTCACAAGAATATTTCGTGATCCTTCTGCGGCTGAGGCGTTTTCATCGTGTATTACTCGAGAATATTCAACGCGTCAAATCACACCTAGCATGACGAAACAAGGTGACGCACCACCAACAGTTGATACACAAGAATTAAACATTGTATGTTAGTCGTTGAAACACTTCCTGCTCTTGAAGTTCCCATAAACAGAGTTAATATTCAAACACAGACGGAAAATGAAGAAGTAGATAGACCGAGAACATACGGGTCAACCCAGAGCATCAACAAGCTCTCCGTCATTGAACAAACTGATCCAATGGAGAGCTCAGATACTGAGGGTGCCCACGAGCCAGTTGCCGACGATGGTGCAGATCAACCATTACCAACTTGGAGATTGTTTACTATCATTGGCAGGTTAGTCACTTGCACCCTTTCAATCGACGTCCAGTTCACGATCTAACAATTGCAAGTTTATGTATGGGTCTGTTCCTTACCCTGATGGATATGTCAATCATGTCAACCGCTCTCTATACGATCTCCGTTGAGTTTGACAATTACAACCATACAATATGGGCTGCTCTCGCATATATATTGGCTGACATCGGTATTTACATGTGGAAAGTTTCAGGAGATCAGATATTTGCTAATGGTTTTAGGATGTGGGGTCTGCTTTACAAGACTGGCTGATGTTTATGGCCGCAAAATGATGATATTAACATCGTTTTTCTTCTTTACTTGCTTCTCTCTAGCATGTGGACTTGCACAAACTGTCGAGCAACTCATTATTTTCAGGACTCTTCAAGGTATCGGAGGCGCTGGGTTGTATTCACTTACAATGGTCATCTGCCCCGAAATTTCTCCTCCTAAGTTCCTGCCCCTTGTTGTTGGTTCACTAGGCGCTGCCGTTGCTGTTGCTGCTGTATGTGGACCTGTACTTGGGGGTGTCATTACCGGTAGCACCACATGGAGATGGATTTTTTGGCTGAAGTATAATGAAGCCAGCTCCCAGGGATGCCTTTTGTTCTAACTTGTGAATAGTGTTCCAATTGGCTGTGTTGCGATGGTTATCCTGTTCTTCGCCTGGCCAACCCGAGCGAATATTACTCAGACACAGTCCTCCTCTACGATTAAGCAAGTCGATTTCTTTGGGGCATTCCTCATGGCGACTGGATGTGTATGCTTTGTATATACACTGCATGAGGTTGGCTACAGAAAGTTTACTTGGTCTGGAGCAACTAATGTGGTACTATTGACGATCTCTTCTCTTGCATGGGTAGTCCTGTTTACATGGTCGTGGTTCCTAGGCCACTCGAGCAAATTGACTTGGGTATTGCCACAGCTTCCTTGGAGGATAGTAACACACAGACCTATGGCAATGGCTATTGTGTAAGTTTACGAGGCCCTCGTCTTTCTCCTTCAGTGGACTAAGAAATCACTAATGTTGGTGCTCTTGAATCTAGTACCACTTTGATTGCTGGCTTTGTGCAATTCTCAGCGGTATTCAGCATTCCTCTCCGTGCTCAACTCGTAGACCTCAAGGACCCTGTACAGGCTGGTATCCGACTTCTTCCCCTCGTATCGGCTACAGCGATTGGATCTTTGATTGGAGGTGGCTCTTCGGCCAAAAAGAACTTAACATTCTGGACCATGACCATCGCAATGATTTTCGTGACAGTGGGATCAGGTCTTCTCTCAACTTTACCATCTGATGGAAAGGAAACCAAAGCCATTTATGGCTACGAGGTGATCCTAGGAATTGGTTTAGGAATGTCAGTCTCAACGGCTACATTCATGACTTCAATGGAAGTTGAGTTCGTTGATCATGGTAGGTCATCTATAGTGAGCCCAGACTTTTTGGAGAGAAATATATCTGACTGGTAAATAGCTGTGGCACAAGGCCTTGTCGCTCAGTCTCGCATTCTCGGTGGTTCATTTGGCCTCGTCGCCTCAACGATTTTGATGAACAATCACATACAATCAGCACTTACAGGCCACGTCACCGATGAAGTGCTCAAGAAAATCTACATTTCCCCATTTTCCATTCTTGATTATGGAATTGAAGCTTCTCTACTTTTTCGGTCAAGTTATATCGAGGCGTTTACACAGGATATGCGGGTCTGCATGTACATTGCTATTGTTGGATTTGTCAGTAGTCTTTGCATATGGCAAAGGCACCCTCCAACGGTTGCGGAGAGAAGTGAGCTGTTGGCGAAAGCAGTGCAGGATTACAAAGATGAGGTGAGATTGGCAGAGAGAGGCACGAGTGGAAATACAGGAAGTTAAAGCGAAAATGTGTCGATTATAAAGCACTTAATATAGATTGAAATGGACATGTGAACAGTTCATGTCGACTTCGATAATAGTAAGCCCGTAGCACTCGAATCCGAATCTTAAATGAAATATTTCGCATCCAACCTCCGTTTCAAAGCAAACAATATGGAAAACTTCTATAAAGTAAGCCGTGCTAGACCTCCCACAGAAACTTATACTATAAAATACTACACTAGATCTCTCGGATATAATTAGGCGTAGGCGTTATATGGAAAGAGCAATAAACTGTTCCCAAAATTTGAGGTTCACTTCCAGTGCTTTAAGAAACTTTAGACATGTTTGCGATATGTGACATTGTGCCTGGAAGTGTATATAGTTCGAAATTAACATTTACAAACTTAAAAAATAATGGAGCTTGAGATACGGAAACTCACACCCGTGGAAGGTGAGAGAGAAAAAACACACCTCACTTGCAAAGTGATGCGTTTCCACTATATTAGAAGAATAGAATTAGTGCCCTGTATTTCACCATGCTACCCTGATGTCGCTATTGTATTTCGCAAGTCAAACAAGCAGATTCGATACTGTAAATATTTCAAATCCCCAAACACGAGTTTTAAAGTAATATCACAGATATTGGACTAAAGTGTGGCACCACAAAGATGTGAGAGAGCGAGGTAGGAGGTCAGTCGAGCGAGTAATGTCCAGTAGTACGTAAGTAACGTTTGAGGAATCATGATATATTGTCCTCGTTAAGGTAGTAAGGATAGTTTGGTGATGAGCTATGAAGAGTCTCGGAACACTTCGGATAACCTCGGATTGACTTTCCTATCTGAAATATGGTGTGCTCAGTGTCCAGCAATGTTATGAGGCTTGCAAGGTAATGACGTATTTCGTTAAGAGGAAGGTATTGTAGGGACCATGGTACTGATCTAGTCATGAACCTAACGGTCCAATAAATGCAGCAAGGAGGCGCCAAAATCTACGCCACAACGGTGCAGCATGGAGCATGGGGTTGATAAAAACTCGCCGTACGGAGATAGTACCCGATTAAAATGCCGGAGATACTCTGTAGAATTTAGGAAGATAAGATTTTGGGGGCAATTTCCCAACGACGTTTCCCCTGGCATCCTTTAGTACTACGTGCAACTTTCCAATACCTTACCAAGCAGTGATCAGTGATTTTAAAGTTCTTGGCTTTTAACCTTATTCGTCGCTTAATACGGGAGGTCGGCTCTAGTACTAAAAGGGCATGGTTGTATATTGTGCCTGAGGCCATAGTATAAAGTGTGTTCAAACGACAGTACTTGCACCGCAACCTGGTGTGTGGATCGCCCTTGTTGCCGTAGAGATTAACTCTAAATATCATGCTTGCAGTTTGCGGTCTTGCAGATTCAATACTCTGGAATCATGCATGTAGAGTGCTTCCATGTGTCTCCAAGGATATCTGCATGGCCGGAGGTGAAGCTGACTGTGGTGTAGGGCATGTATTGTCTGAAATATACGACGGGAAAGCCGACCTCCAACCTCTTCTGCACTTCTCATGCGTGCCAGCGGCTCAGAGCAGGCAGATACATTCGCGTTCCTCGTGGGAGGAACCTTGACTATGGAACGAGATAGCAAAGGTAGTACCTTGTGTCAAAGCCTCCGTACCTGCTTTCTCAAGCGATCTCAAAGTCCATCATGTTCGGAAGGCTCGTTCCCTGTGTACTCGCCTTTCGTATCTCTCGGTGTGTTTTCATTTTAGCGAAGCAACCAGAAACATCTGAATAGTTTCTCGGTCTGTTCTCAGCACAACGGTGTATTCTGCCTGGGAATGGCCTCTGTTTGGGGATCGTGTTGATTGTGCCACAACACTTGCTTAGCGATTGTACTCCTAAAGTTCTCGTGTCATTGTATCATTAAGTAGCCGTCATGCACCTCAAATAAGACTGTAGTGCAGACTCATTGTGTGGACACTTACGCGTCGTTGTGGAATTGTTCATTCTTTTGATACCAAGACAACTCTCACTAAGATCACCTTGGCTTTCCTCTAGCTCAGTCTTTTTTATAATCCTTGCTGCTTATTGCTGCGTCGTCAGGACCGGGTGAAACGGGACCGAACGCCATCATGGACAACTTGAAGTCTGAGCCAATAGCCATCATTGGCATGAGTTGCCGTTTTCCAGGAGATGCGGATACACCTCAAGGCTTTTGGGACTTATTGCAACGAGGTGAATCAGCGTGGGGAAAGGTTCCAGCGGATAGATTTAATGTCGACAACTATTATCATCCTTCTTCTGAGCGTGGAGGCTCTGTAAGGCATGCTTCTCCGTAGCTACTTCGTCATACTAACTTGCCGTTTTAGCTCATCGCTACATCTGGGTTCTTCTGCAAGGAAGACGTGTCGAAGTATGATGCTTCGTTCTTTTCGATGACATCTGCTGAGGCCGCTGGCACGGATCCCCAACAGCGTGTGCTTCTCGAGGTGACATATGAGGCATTGGAAAATGGTAGGCTTTCTAATCCACTCAATTGCTACCTTGGCTAAGGGTTATATAGCTGGAATTAGTCTAAAATCCATCGCCGGCACAAATACATCATGGTGAGTGAATGTAGGAGTGTTTTTATGAGTGGGCTTTCCTAATCCGAGCAGCCACGTAGGAGCTTTTGGAAATGACTACCAAACGACTTCAACGGGACAAATTTACGACACGTCTCTGTATCAGGCAACTGGTATTGGGATGTCCATGTTGTCAAATCGGCTTTCGTGGTTTTTTGATCTTAGAGGAGCTAGCATGACAATTGATACTGCATGCTCGTCCAGTTTGGTTGCAATGCATCTTGCTATACAAGGACTACGTAACGGCGAGTCCAAAGTTGTAAGTCTTGCTAGAAACTTATTTATTATCACTTGCTAACGTATGGTTTAGGCTATTGTTGGAGGCGCCAATTATATTCTTCAGCCCGAGCTTTCCAGGGGCTTGAGTGCATTGCATTTCATCAGTCCAGATGGAAAATGTCATAGTTTTGACGAAAGAGCTAATGGCTATGGTCGTGGCGAAGGAACGGGTGTTTTAATTTTGAAACCATTATCTGAGGCTCTAAAAGACAATGACTCAATTAGAGCGGTTATTCGAGGTTCTGGTCTGAACCAAGATGGAAAAACACCAGGAATCACGATGCCCAGCCGGGATGCACAGGCTGATCTTATCAAATCCACCTATGCCGCTGCCGGATTAGATTTCGACCAGACAGCATACTTCGAGGCACACGGAACAGGCACTGCAATTGGTGATCCTATTGAGCTTTCTTCAATTAGTCAATCTCTCACTGCAGATCGGAATCCGGAAAATCCCTTATTTGTTGGCTCTGTAAAGACCAACCTTGGGCATTTGGAACCTAGTGCTGGTGTTGCAGGTGTGATCAAGACAGTTCTTGCTTTGGAAAATGGCAAGATACCTAGTGTCGTGGGTCTCCAGAATGTCAACCCGAATTTTGAACTAGATGAATGGCGGTTAAAGCTTAACAAGGAGCTTGTTGATTGGCCTGTGGCTGGTATAAGAAGAGCAAGTGTCAATTCTTTTGGTTATGGTGGTGCGAACGCTCACGTAATCCTGGATGACGCCCTTCACTTCCTTGAGCAGCACAGTCTCCGAGGCAATCACTCCACCCTTCGAGAGGTTTCCGATGGAGTATCCAATGACTCCTCCTCAGATTCTGGAATATCAATCGGAACCCCAACATCCGGTCAGGGAACACCCGGGTTGAACCTCTCGTCTCGCACGCCAAAGCTATTTGTTCTATCATCTCCTGAGCAGTCTGGTGTAGACAGACTTATCGAAACATATTCAAAGCACATTGAGATGTGGAAGTCAAGCCAGGAGAAATCAGAAGATGAGCTTGCTACGATTACCCAGGAAGCAGAGTATCTAGAAAACTTCGCTTATACTCTCGCAAACCGCCGTTCGGCGTTCGACTGGCGCGGATTTACAATTGCAGGTTCCATGTCTGAACTCTCAGACGTAGTTAAACAGGGTCTCCCCAAGCTCCGTCGTGCCGCCAGAGCCCCAGCCTGTGCCTATGTATTTACAGGTCAAGGCTCGCAATATTACAACATGGGACGCGAACTTCAGAGCCACGCAGTTTTCAGAGAGAGCATTCATCTTGCTGATGAGTACCTAAAATCTTTGGGTGCCGATTGGTCAGTTGTGGAGGAACTTAATAAACCAGAAGAGACGAGCAAAATTAACAATGCTGAAATCAGCCAGCCATTGTGTACTATTCTGCAGGTCGGGATTGTCGATCTTCTCAAGCACTGGGGAATAACTCCAAAAGCAGTTGTTGGTCATTCTTCCGGAGAGATTGGTAAGTCCAGACATCTTCTACCTCTTAATTCAAGGCTAATAGATTTAAGCTGCCGCATATGCAAGCGGTGTCTTGTCCCAAGAGGATGCATGGAAAGTCGCCTATTTCCGTGGTCTCTTTTCAGGACGACTTCCATCCGCTCATCCTGAGCTCGAAGGTATGATGATGGCTGTGGCTTTATCTGAGTCCGCAGCAGAAGAGTATGTTCAGAAGCTCAAGACTGGAAAGGCAGTTGTTGCATGTATCAACAGCCCTATCAGTGTCACCATTTCTGGAGATGTGACCGCAATTGATGAGATCGAAGGTCTCTTCAAAGAGAACGATGTTTGGTGTCGCAAGCTCAAGGTCAAGACCGCATACCACTCTCACCATATGAAACATATCGCAGAGGAGTACCTAGACTCCATCAAAGACATCTCGCCACAAACACCTGAAGTCAACTCAACCACAATGTTCTCATCTGTAACTAAGCAGAAAATAACTCCGACTGAGTTGGGCGCTTCGTATTGGGTCCAGAATATGTTACAGCCAGTTCAATTCTCCGCGGCTGTATCTGCCCTCCTTGCACCAACAGATGCCAGGAGCAAGCGTCAGAAAAAACCCAATGTCCAGTGCCTAATCGAAATTGGACCTCATGCTGTTCTTAAAGGGCCTCTCAATCAAATTCTCACCTCTATCAGCGACGACTATAAGAAGGCGGTGATTTACAACTCTGTGCTTCAGAGAGGGAGTAATGCATTCCAAACAGCGCTTGAGACTGCAGGTCAGCTATGGGGAGAAGGCCATGACGTCAACTTGAGTCTCGTGAACACACTTGAGAAGACAGCGAAGCCACAGAAGGTCTTAACTGATCTTCCACCTTATCCCTGGAATCATGAAAAATCACATTGGCATGAGTCTCGGCTGAATTATTATCGACGATTCCCACCAGGACCTCGAACCGATTTGCTAGGTTACCCCATGGATGGCTTCAACGCTTCATCAAACGAGCAGCGTTGGTCAAATATCTTAAAGCCTTCTGAGATTCCGTGGGTTCTAGACCATGTCATTGGAGGACAAATCATCCTTCCAGGTGCGGCTATGCTTTCTATGGTCATTGAAGCGTGCCAGCAGGTGCTCGATCCAACCAAGACCTTGGAAGGATTTCAGTTCAGAGAAGTCAACTTTAATCGGGCCTTGCTATTTCAAACACCAGATCAAGCCATAGAGGTTGCCTTGCAACTGCGACCTCATTTTCTCGGTAGGTTTTTTTTATATTTATTTTATAAAACAAAGCTATAAGCTTTCACCTTTACATTCCCGAAGATTTACTTCTGCTGTTAAGTACTTCTCCTATGTAGAGGCTTGCGAAATGACTTCTCCCTCAAACTATTCACTGTTGATCATTGCTGACTTTGACTTAATAGGAACCAAAAGCGCGGATTACGTTTGGCAGCGGTTCAGCTTGGTGTCCATCGCAAAAGATAACTCCCTTGTTGAGCACAGCAATGGCTTAGTTCAAATAAAATATGTTGTCAAAAGTGGAGAGGTTGAGAAAGGTATGGAACGTGCAACGCAAATACAGAAATATAAAGACGAGTACGCAGAGGTCCTAGCCAAGACCGTGGACGACATGAAAGTTGATGTGCTCTACCAAGACATTTACGACCTAGGAATGCAGTTTGGGCCTTTGTTCAGGTTGATGTCTGATATGAGAGGCGGCGAGGACGTTGGGTGCGCCACCTTGACAATCCCAGATACCGCCGCAGTGATGCCAGAAGGGTTTGAATATCCTCTCTTGATTCATCCCACAGTTCTGGACGGAGTGTTCCAAATGGTATTCTCACGTGTTCTTTGCAGTGAAGGAAAGGTCGGTATGACTGTTATTGGGGCTATTGGTTCACTCTACGTCTCGGCAGATCTCCCAAATGCTCCAGGGACAGCCCTGAGAGGGTATCAAACATCACACCAAGCAGGCCCACATCAAGTCCTTGGTAACGTTGTCGTGTCTGACTCGGAATTCTCGAAGCCATACATTGTCATCGAAAATATCGTCAATACCACAATCAATTCGGACGATTCGAATTCAGCTGACATTGGAACGATGCTTTGCACACATACGGAGTGGAAGGAAGAATTGGCCTTGCTCGAACAACCAGCCGCTGAAAAGCTATTTTCAGAGCGCATCTCATGCCAAGAGGATCAAAAGAAAGATGAGATTCTAGAGCAGGCTGCAGCCATCTATATCCAGCGGGCTCTCACCTCTCTGAGCTCGGTGACAACACCCTCGGATGATCAATCTACGTTGCGCGAGCAGTGGCTTCGTAACCTACTCAAAGCAGACTCATTAACTTCCACAATGTCCCCAGAGACCCAGGAGCAAATCCTTCTTTCTTCCTCGGAGGCTTCCCCAGGTGGAAAAGCTATGCAAGTCATCGGTGCCAAGCTCCCTGAGATTTTGGTGGGCACCGTGGATGCAGGGCAGCTGATCCGTGAAATGGGCGACCAACAACTCCAAGAAGTCGCAGAGGATGTCCTCGTTATGGACCAATTTAACGCTGCGCTATCCACTTGGTTTGACTTAGCAGGTTTTAAAAATGCCGACCTCCGCATCTTTGAATTCCCAAGTAGATGCACAAGCACAGCAAACTCTGTGCTTAGCGAATTGTCTGGCAAGAATGGTACTGGTTCCCGCTACGAAAAATATACACTCGCACGATCAGACGCATCAAGTGTGGGATCATCAAAGACATTACTAAAAAAATTCTCGAATGTCAAGGTTTCAGCCTCTGAGCTCCTAGAGGAGCCTACCAAGCAAATCCCAGATGCAGGCAAATATGATGTAGTCATTATTCCTGATGTGCTTTACCCAGCCCTTGGGCTTAGCCTTGCACTCAAACATGCAAAGAATCTCCTCATTCCTGGCGGTAAATTAATCGTTGGCGCAATCCCCAGATCCACCGTGGCCGCACAACTTCTACTTGGTCTTACAGACACAGAAGATTGGTGGAAGCTGAAGGCAGACGATTTGGCACAACAGAACAATCTTCAACATGAGAACTGGTCTCGCATTCTTCTTGAAAACGGATTTACCTCGCCAGAACTCGTACTTAATGAGTCTATTGCTGGCAATGGGTCATCTATGATAGTTTCTGGGGTTGAGAAACCCCATGCGATTGCCAGTAAAGACGTTGTGATTGTCATGCCGGAAGCTGCGTCTCAGCCAATTAAGGACTTGGCAAACAACTTTGAAAAGACTCTTGCTTCAGCTGGTTTCAATGCCAGTCAAGAATTGTTGAATTCAATCACTGATCCACTGGAGAAGATCTTCATATCCTTGATCGAGCTGGACGCCGCAATGCTCCAAGCACCTTCAGAAGAAAGCTACGATAACCTTAAGGGTCTGTTACTTAAGAGCGCTGGATTCCTCTGGGTGACTCGAGGGGGGTTGATGGCAGATATGCCACTCCCTGCACAATCAGCTGCAGTGGGTCTTTTCAGAACACTTCGCTCGGAATTGCCGCACTTGTCACTCTTCAACCTTGATCTATCTCTTCAACTTGACATCACCTCAGAAAAAGCAAGCTCCGTCCTTTTCTCCTTATTCAACCTATCTTTTGGCAGCGATCCGGACAAGGAGGTTGTTGATCATGAGTATGCTGAATCGAATGGCACTCTCTTCATCCCTCGACTTGTTCAAGATGAAGACATGAACTCATCCCTCGATGAGAGAGACAAAGCACCAGTCCCGACGATGGAGAAACTTTACCAAACCGATCGCCCCCTAAAATTGAGACTTGGTGAAGCTGGTCTCTTCGATACATTCAGATTCGAAGATCGCCTAGAGTACGAGAAACCCCTCCTTCCTGATCGTGTTGACATCGAGGTTGTCGCAACTGGTTTAAATTTTGTGGATGTGATGGCGGCGCTTGGGTATGTTCCCAACCCTGCCTTGGGTGCTGAATTCGCCGGAAGGATCACTGCTATCGGCAGTGACGTGCCTAAAGACAGCTTCCACGTCGGCCAGATGGTGGTGGGATTGAGCGAAGATTGTTTTGCCACCAATATTCGAGTGCAATGGAGAACAGTACAGCCTGTTCCCGAAGGGATGTCCCCTGAATCTGCGGCTACCTGCGTCATTGCTTATTGCACAGCATACTTTGCTTTATATGACAATGGTAGACTGAAGAAGGGAGACACAATCCTTATCCACTCTGCAGCAGGTGGACTTGGTCAAGCAGCAGTTCAGCTCGCCTTACATGTTGGGGCTACAGTATATGCTACAGTTGGTTCTACCTACAAAAAGGAATTGCTCATGGAACGATACGGCATTCCGGAAAACCATATATTTACCTCTCGAGATACTACCTTTGCCCAGGGGCTTATGAGAGAGACAAAAGGTCGAGGGGTGGACGTTATCCTCAACTCAACCTATGGCGAGATGTTAAGACAGAGTTGGCTATGCCTTGCCGACTTTGGAATCTTCGTCGAGGTTGGGAAACGAGACATCTTGTCAAATAACTCCCTCGAAATGTCGCCATTCATTCGGGGTTGCACTTTCTCTGCATTCAATCTTGCTCAGTATACTGAAGATTGCGAGCCTCATCGACTGAGGAACTGCGCAGAAGTGCTCCGAAAGGTCTTCGAGCTCCTAGGCAAGGGTGATGTTCAGCCTCCTTTCCCTCTTACCCACATGAAGATCACTCAAGCTGAAGAAGCCTTCCGTGGGTTGCAGTCAGGTAAATTTGCTGGTAAGATTGTCCTCACATACGATCGCGACGATATTGTCCCTGTTATGCCAAAGAAGCGAGTTCCGCTCCAACTTGATCCCGAGGGTACATATTTACTTGCTGGTGGTCTTGGAGGAATCGGAAGAAGCTTGGCAGAACTCCTTGTTGAGCATGGAGCGAAGCATATCGCTTTTCTCTCACGATCTGGTGACGCAAAAGACGAGATCAAGATATACCTTGATAAGCTTCGGAGCAAGAATGTCCAAGCCACTGCCTTCGCTTGTGATATGACCAATCGAGAAGCTTTGGAAGCAACTCTTCAGGAAATGTCCACTTCGATGCCTGAAGTGAAGGGATTCGTGCACTGTGCTATGTTGTTGAAGGTAAGTCACTACTTTTATTCTACTATGGTCACATTTAGAAGCGAAGATACTAACAGATATAGGACTCGGTATTCGAGAATATGTCTCACGAGAACTGGATCGCAGCATCTGCTCCCAAGATCCAAGGAAGTTGGAACATGCATGAGCTCCTCCCCAAAGACCTAGACTTCTTCATCATGCTCTCCTCAACGTCTGGTATTATCGGAAATCCTGGACAATCCAACTATGCAGCCGGGAACACGTTCCAAGACGCACTTGCCCATCACCGACGCAACAAGGGCTTGAATGCTACCTCCATCAACCTAAGCGCCGTTTCCGGAATTGGCCATCTAGCTGAGAATGCTGAGAGCTACGACATGCGCAACCCAGCAATGAAGATGCAAATCAACGAGAAGGAAATCCACCACATCTTCCTTGCAGCCATTGCTGGAAAATCTCATGATAAGCCCCTGCCTGCACAACTCACCACTGGTATCATTGGGGGCGAGGTGTTGAGAAGTCTCATGGAGTCAGCTGCATGGGCGCGTGATAGCAAGTTTATGTTGCTGCGAAAAGCAGATGGGCAATCCACCAGCGGTAATGGAACGGATGATCCCACGAGGGAGGCTTTTATTGGTGCAGAGTCACTGGCCGAAGCGGCGGGTGTGGTTGAGACGGCTTTGGTGAGCCGCCTTGCGAAGGCGCTTTTCATTTCGCCTGAGGATATCAATATTGAGCAGCCTCTCCACGCGTATGGAGGTAAGTCACTCACTCTTATCTCATACCTAAAAGTAAAATACTAATATAAGCTTTACAGTGGACTCTCTCATCGCCGTTGAAATCCGCAACTGGATCTTGAAGGAGCTCAAATCCGAAATCTCGATCCTCGATATTCTCTCCCCACTCCCTATCCAAGGTCTCGCAGCGAAGATTGCCGAAGGTAGTAAGATCTTGCCCGCCAAACTCAGAGTCGAAGCTACGGAGAAGAAGCCCGATGAGCAAGAGACTGGGGCAAATGATGAAGACGAAAAGGTGGCGGACGCTGATGCCGTGATCACGGATGTTAACATGCCTGCCAAGGCAGAGGTCGTTACCACGAATGCAATCGAGCTTGCTATACGTCCTGCAACTGAGACTGAACCTACTGAGATTACGGCAGTGAAGGGTGTGGAGACTTCTGTGGAGGCGGTGAAGTCTGAGAGTGATGCGGTTGCGACGACGGTTTCTATCACTGCTCTTTCTTAGGGTGTGTGAATTGATTTGGATGTGTTAAGTGGATGTTGAAATGATAATGTCGATTAGGATGGCGCTGGTGGTTCTTTGAATTTACGGTGGCCTTTTTTATTTTTAATTTAATTCCCTTGGCCATTTCAGTTTGATAGTCTATGTATATGCAGTAGTAAATGGTATTAAGACTAAACCTACATTCTACCTACACGGTTCTTTCTTTTTGCCAGTGCTGACAACGATGTATTGTAGTACACGATCAAGTGTTGAGAGGAGTTTTCGGGCAGTCGCAGAAATGATTTGTTGTAGGGGTGATCACAGTGTTAGAAGGGCCAGGAACCAGGCTTTGATCACTAAATCTCCCTCCGCTGATCCTGAAATTTGCTTCGTTTAACAGAAGTGTATGAGACTTCCAAGTAATAGTGCTGGGTTTCCAATGGTGCGACCGCGAAATCTTCGAAATCGTGACTGAGACCGGGTGGGTGACCAGATTCGCCAACGTCCTTAACTACTATGAAAAATGTAGTTGTGACGTAGTCACCGCCATCAAGGTGCTATACAGTGGTTCAGAATTGCCGGAGGCTACACTACTAAGAATATACCAGGATTCTCTACACGTATCTTTCCGAGTACATAGTTGTCTCCGCAAGATCCTTTCCCCTTACCTTACCCTACGCCTTTCATTGTAAACTTGGTGAGGTGTTGGAGAATATTAATGGTTATCCAACTTCCTGAAAATTTCAAACCCCTTGGGCCTTTGAATCAGGTGGGCCTGTTATCATGTTGCGAGAAAACTAGGAGAAAGGGTTTTATTCGACGCATGTAAATCAATGCTTATACCTCTTGTTCAGACACATTTCTCTTATGGAAATATGAAACGTGAAGTTTACACTTTGCTACACGCTCCAAGTGAATCAATCATTCAATTATAAGAAGAGTGGGATTAAGGATGAGCATCATAAGGAAGACACATACGAAAATGAGCAGCAGCTTTTTAACTTACTAGCTACAAGCATATACTATTTTACCCGAGTGCTAATGCTGCAATTACAAATTCCCTTCTATTCAAACACCAGAAGCAGGACTAGGTGGCAACTCTCCCGTGGCCCACACTGTAGCATTCTCTCCCAGCACAAATTCCAACGTTCCCCCATTCTCAAAAACATCACTCCACTCCAACCAACACTTCTTCCAGTCCTTCCCATTCACCTTCAAACTCTGCACATAGATTCCTCCACCACCGTTCCCATCACCTCCCTTACTGCTTATCTCCAACTTATTCCCCGTCCCCAGATCAATACTCATACTTGCGAACCACGGTGAATGGATCAAAAAGGTTGTTTGCCCAGTTACGGGGTACAGACCAATCATGTTCCACAATAGCCATGTTTGCATAGCTCCTGCATCGCTGTTGCCGGGGATGCCGTTGACAGCCGTGCTGTAGAGGGTTTTAGCGATTTTGCGAGACTGATAGACGGAGCGGTCGGGGCGGTTGATGTAGTTGTAGAGGTATGGGACATTGAAGGTCCTATTCTGTCAGCTCGATCTTTCCATAACATCAAGTTAAAAGGGTACCTTACGGCTCATTCGTAGCATCGAAAATTATCCCATTCGGTTTCTTAGGATTCGCACCAACGGTAAACGTCGCTTCCAACCTGGAGTAGAATTTATCATTCCCTCCCATCCATTCCACCAGCTTCGCCATATCGTGGATATCCCCAAAAGAATTTCCCCAAGAGGTGACCTGATAATTTGGATCTCCCCAGTATCCTGCATCAGCAAGAGGGTTAACGGGGATGAAGCTTGTGAGATTGCGTGGCACGATGAAGCCTTTGAAGCCAATCGATTCAAGGTCGGAATTCCAGTGGTTGCGCCAATTGCGTGAGCGGTTGAGGTATTTGTTCGCATCTGTAGTCTTCCCAAGACCTTTAGCGACCTGAGAGAGCGCGAAATCATTATACGCATATTCTACCGCTCGAGTTGCTCCTCGACTAAACTTAGGGGTCCTGATAAAGCCGTATTCCAACCAGTCTGGAAGTGCACCACGCCCTTCTTTCGTGGAAGAGTCTGGCGCCATTGGATCTGGTGGGATTGTATTTGCAGGTGTGACTTCAGCGTCCTTCACCATGGCAGCATATCCGTCTGCCCAGTTTACAGCACCACGCACACCTTTTACATAGGCATCTGCCAATACATTGTCTGCGTTTGAGCCACCCTGCGTTCGTCCATTATAGTTTGATGATCTGCCATCCGGCATGTAACCATCAAATCTCCATATGTCTATCAAAGAACGAATATACTCTTCATATGTCACTGGTTGAAGAACTTGCATAAGGGCAGTTGAGCAACGGAAAGTGTCCCACAGGGTGAAAGTATCATCATAGTATGGCTCTGCCGATTTCCAACTTGGGTTCTCGCCTGTGCGATTCGTCGGGAGGAGATTCATGAAATACAGTGAAGTGTAAAGTAAACTTAGTGTGTTAGTGTCTGTGCTGGTTGTGATCACCTTGGAAAAGATCTGAGAATTCCAAGCATCTTTTGTGTTTTGAACGACCGTTGAAAATGGTGTAGCTTTGGGAATTTCATTGTTGACGTTTCGACACGCCTGTGATTTTGAAACCCAGGAAATGCCTACCCGAGATGAAACGTTTGAATTGGTGAAAGTAAACAAGCCACCAATAGGAATAGTAGACGTGTTGGAATTCGCTGATTTGGTCGACTGTGCGACATCACCAACATAAGCAGCAGATGATGAGGGCGTAGTACTAAAGTAGCCACCTAGCAAGGTCAATTTCTGCATCCGTAAGTTCAATTTCGACTACTCACATGAGTATATTTTCCAGTTTGGTGATCTGTTCCAGCCATTATTGTATATACCAGAAGTCTCATAGTGGTTATCTTCATATATGGTGAACTCTCCTCCAGCATATCCTTGACCCAGACCTTGACCACGAAATGAGGGAAGTACATGGCTTATATCAATTAAGATATTGTTGCTGGTACTTGAAGCGGGAAATGTGTACTGATACATCCCAGCATGTGAAGTAGCAGCCATCTCAACCACAACGTTGTCACTCGTTTGCGCCTTATAGTAGCCAGCAGAACCTGAATCAGGAACTAGTCTCCCAACTGTAATGTTTGATAATGGCACAGTGATGTTTCCAACCAGAGGTAATTGCGCAACTGTGCCATACTTGGGCGCGCCGCCCGTTCCTTGTTCGTGCATCATGCTGAAGCCAGAGAATCTGCCCTTTGGAAGGTATCCAGAGTACGAGTCCGTTCCAGTGTTGAGAAGATCAGGGCCAAGTTTTACCATGCCGAACGGTCTCGCAACTCCTGGGAAATTATTTCCCCCATTCTGAGTCCCAGTGCTAGATCTGTCAGAACGCAGAAATTACGATTACTTCAATTAACCTACAAAACATTAACGTATTGACTATAGTCAATTGCGACTACAGAGTCTACAGCAACCAGAAACGAAAGTAATAAGGAAAACATGATTACCGCAACGTGCTTTGAGGCCATCCCAGAGACTTCTGGAAGGTTATGTAGTACACCAAGCTTGACCGAGGAACATCTCACTTATCTCTCTGATGCTAGTAATCGTTCCTGGTCGTTCCAGGTCGCCAATGGCAAGATCGTAGATTCCCGGAAAGGACGATCCTGTGTGCGGCGAAGCTACTTGACTAAAAGCATGGTTCGAATGGGGCTTGTGATAGGAAGGAACAACACCCCAACCCCACAATCTCCGCTCCAGCAAAAAGTCCTGGGGCACCGGGAAGCAGTTCGATCGACAAATCATCAACCAGGTCCTGGGCTTGTGCCTGAAAGGCCGGATGATCTTGGCTTGAGGTCCCCTGTCCAATCCCATCTTTCAAGCGCGCCATTGTGATGACCACAATTTGATCACGGCCAATCTTGGGAGTTGCAGCCTGAACGAATAACGTCAAACTGTTCCTGTCGCCAGGTGCCCAGAATGGTTGAGTGATAGCAAGAGAATAACTGTGACTAAATGGTATGGTTCTAGAGTATTAAGAGTCCTTTTTAGCTGATTGTAGCAGGATTCCCTTGGTTGTCGCTGTGGAATATGGAGTCTGTTACTTGAAATAAAGTTGGAAAGGTTTCAGTGAGTGGAATACGGAGCTTAGGCATTAATTATTCAGTGTATTCTTCAGTATATTACATAATCAAACCTCGTTGGCCCTTCAAATACACCTCTCTATCTTCACAGCTTTTCCGAAAACATTCAAGACTAATTTGACAATGCTTTCATTTGCTTGTCAACTATAAAAGAATTGTCTCTCCTGCGTCATTGAGCGAATACCGAGATCCTCACATAGCACAGGCCACCTAAATATAGATCTTGAGGGTTTGATTCTGAGGGGTCAATGTTGGTCAGGGGGGGACTCCTTTAACAGAGAGTCAAAATATGAGAGGGGGGTGGAGTAGAGCACTCAACTAGAAGGTTTAATAGAGTTATGGAAAATTAATCTAGATTGCGCTAAAAATGCTGGTTTCGTGATGGAGGCTCGGGGAGGTTTAATTCTAAGTGCAACCGGAATTTCACTACATCCCAGTCTTGAGATGTGTCTCTTCTTCTCTCCTATTTCCACGCCTTTCACTACTCGATAACCATATAATCACTCATATTATTAATATAACAACAGAAATTTGGGTGGTTTAAAGGTTAAAATAATTATGGTGAACTTTGATTAAGTTAATAATACTGTGTTGAGATGCACAATTTTAAATCGCAACTCCTACAATGCTAATGATTTTGAGCTAATTCTTATAAATTCATTAACACTTACCAATTACTCCTTGAATGACTACACAAAAGAATGGAGGAGAATACTAATCGGATTTTGAATATTCATATCAGGGTGCCTGATTTATTAGGTATGGATTTTAATGCAACACTATGTTAGCATAAAATCTTGAGAGCTTGACTTCTTTGTATTCGTCATCAACTATGGGAGCAGCATTGTCTAAATGGGGTTGTTGATAGAATTTCACAATAGGCAGAACATAATCATAGGTTTACTAAGAGCTTTCATGAGAACCATACGAAAAATACAAGGTCCCATTTTCCAAAGACAGACTACGCATATATGTTAGTTTCATCTATTCCAAAGACCTCAATTTTGAGCAACCTCGTGACATTTGTAACAAACTAGAATGTTTTTCGAAGTCTTGTCAACCAACTACTCAGGCCTCTCCCATCCAAGGATATGTAGATGGGTGATGATCAGTGCAGCTGGAGAATAAATAAATATGAATTCCCCGCTATTGAATCATAAACCCACTGTGCATTATGATATTTCGTTGAGAGATGTATATGAAAGTGTGGTGTTCAAGAATTTACACTTCAAACTTGATGGAGAATGGGAAAGATTTGCCTGTGCTACGCCACTTCCTTGGCGAAACAGGCTGAAAGCCAATCGTAGCCGACCGCTGAGATGCACTTCTAGGGGGGTTCCTCGCTTGCACTTTCTCCGCCAGCAAAAACCAAAACTCTGCAACAAACACAAAGAAACGTAAGACTTTCAAATGTATTTTACGTGTTTATTGTAGGAGGTCCCGTTGAAATTAATCGACATTCTATCATGTTCTGACCCTGATTCAACGAGTTGCCCCTCCCCCCGTTGGAAATTGTGACCGTCATGCTCCCGCACTTGTGAAGCCAGTGCTCGAGTCAACCAAGAAAAATGTCTCAGGTGATTGACTCAGGTATCGCGTTATATCTCCCTTCAACTAGCACTTTCTCGACTCCCTATGCACAAAGCAAGGGTACGTCATTTTTGTTCTTCAGTATTATGAAAAGCCTTTGAAATATACCATTTCTTCAAGTTTTCGGTCGGATTTATGACTTCAATCTTTGATACCGCTATCATATTTGGCATCAACCTCATCTGAAATCTGGACCGTGCCAACCTGGTGGCCTCAACTCCAAGAACTCTGCCGTGATCCCGCATGCATAATTCTCTCCACCCTAGCAGAAATTATGGAAACATTACGAATGGACATATGTCACTGGCGGGACCCGTATAATGAAAGAATATGGTGTTTCGGAGGGGGATGGGGGAAATGTAGACGTCAGTGTGACCGCAATATCCTTATCTGGCTATATCGTCGTACATTTCTGGTGATATTGCCACATTCGTTCTTCGTTCCGTCCCCACCACATCATGTAAAATCCCCTGTTTCTTTCAATTTACAACCCGTAATAATTGCTGTGTCATCTCTTCTTCATCCCTGAAAAATCGCTTTGGGAAAGTTGGAAGGCAGTGCCTGCCAAAAGTGCAGGAGGCGCAACGGCGAGTCGTTGTCGTTCTTCAACTGCACTGAACAATATTGCAGCGCGTCTTGAAAATGTTAGCTCAACTGTCAAGAAATAAGCCGTCAAAGTTTGTCGTGATTTCTGTCAGTGCGGCGGTTTTGCTGTTGCTGCTGGTCTTTCGCATCAGCCACACAGATGCTGCGTCGAATTTTATGTCGGGGTCGAAAGGCCGGGCGACGCCAAAGGGGAGGATGAATGAAACACTCGGGGTATGTCACTTTCTTTTCTTCTTGCTCGAGAAGTGACTGACGAGTGGGATAGTTTCAGGAAATCTTCGTGGTCAATCTGCCAGAACGAACGGATCGAAGAGATGGGATGATATTGGCGACCGCCTTGAGCGGGTTGAAGATAGAATTCATCGACGCGGTACTCGGCAAGAACGTGTTAGATAAGGCGCTTCCACCAGGTGGACGAAAAGGAATGCCAGATCCGAATATTGGTTCATGGAGAGGACATATGAATGCGATCGCAGAGTACGAACCCCTTCCTCTCCCCTCGATAGATACATGTTGACAGGAAATTCTAGGGTGGTACGAAGAAATCTCTCCTCCGCGTTAATATTAGAAGACGACTCCGACTGGGACATCCGCATAAAAGAACAACTCTTCGACTTCTCTCTCGCCGCCCAAGCCCTCATACAACCCCTCTCTACCGATCCCTCCACCTACGCAGACAGCACCTACCCAAAGCCTAAGAACGGGCCTGAGGAAGTTCCTAAAGCCCCAATATTATTCGAAGACCTGCCGAAAACTATCAAGCCGCTCGATTCCCCATATGGCGACGATTGGGATTTGCTTTGGGTTGGGCATTGTGGGATGCGCTTCCCGGGTGCTGGATCACCAGGAGATCCAGCCAAATTGCCAAAGGGGAGGGTGATAAGGACGAATGATATTACGGTGCCTGAAAAACAGTACCTGCAGACTTCAGCAGCGTTCGATATCAAAGCTCAATATCCTTCTCACACTCGAGCATACCATCACGTCTCCGACGGAATCTGCTCTCTTGGGTACGCCATATCGCAAAAAGGGGCAAGGAGTTTGTTGTATTATTTAGGCATGTTAGAGTTTACACACGCGTTTGATGTTATGCTGCAACAGTATTGTGTGGATTTGGCGGGGAAAGGATATCACAAGTGCCTGACGGTTACGCCGAGTGTTTTTGAACATCATCGTCCAGCGGGGAACATGACGTATGAGAGTGACATTTCAGGTCACGGAGACCAAATTCGAGAACATGCCAGTACGGATAATGTAAGGTGGAGTGTGCGATTGAATGTGAAGCAACTTTTAGAGGGGAGCGACAATATGGTTGATCAGTTTCCTGATACCGAGCCCGCAGGAGAGCCTGGGAAGGCGGAAGGTTCGAGATGATAGACGACTTCGAGGAAAGATATGAGCTGTACAACAATGGGAGTTCGGGAGGTCACATTGGATATTGGGATACCATGAGAACATGCTAATAATTATATGAACTCAGATGTTGAATAGACGTCGTTAATTCCTTGGCTCTTTGGTGTTACACGCCTCGAGGCGTTTTGCGGGGAGCATCTGTCAAACCAAGTGTCTCATATTTCTTTTTTAGCGTTGTCTCACAACGAATAAAGTTCGAAAAGCCCGATGGCCGTTCCAAACCTAAATTGTGTGTGGGGAGGCGCCGAGTGGCTTTTCGTCAATCGCCTTTCATCACACGCCATAAAACCTTGAAGCATGTTCATAAATTCTGCAATTAAAATTATTTTCATCTACAAATATTGTCATCAAAGTCGTCATATAAAATCGTCATATAAAATTTCCACCTGGCCGACTGCTGCCCGCAGGCAAACTGTCCGCCCCCCCTTCATCTCTTGGTGCTTCTTTTCTCCTCATTCCTGTTTTCCTCTGTCCGGAATTCCTCATTCCAGGAGCCATCTCGGTCGCTCCGGGTTGAGAATTTATTACCACTCCATGAGCTACTTCTGTCCTCGCTGTCCTCGCGCTGCCAATCCCGCTCTTTCTTGCTTTATTTTCTTCTCTCGGCATTATCATCTGATTGTCCTTCTCAGGCACCGTGGACCCTTCCAATTCGTACACCACAGTGTCCATCTGATACCCCCCGTATTTGCTATCCAGCTCCTGCCTCACGTGGGTACCGCCCAACTCATATCTCCTCCGTCCCTCATCCCCCAGCTCGAACCTACCCCAGCCCGGTGGGAAACCCCCCTTCCCATCCCTTGGCTTTCCCCCCGCGGCTTGCTCCGTATCCCTCCGTCGTTGTTTCCGCCGCGTGTGCCAAAAGACCCCAATTATCGACCCGATAAACACCAGACAGAATACCATAATCCCTATGGCCATCCCCGCCTTCCCCCCGGCCGTCAACTCGCCCTTCCCTAACTCTGCTGGCAGAGCGAGGCCAGTTGGGTTGAGACGGGTCGTAGAGCCGGCGCGTACTAGAGTTCCAGTTTCGCTCGTTACGCTTGACGAACCGGCTTGCGTTGTTGTACTTGAAGAAACGGACGTGGTTGTTGAGCTCACGGCCATAGAAAATGTCTGCGCTTTGCGATTTGGCTGCGAGGTGAATGTTATTCCTACAGGGTCATCGAAGCCTTGGCCGTAGACGGTGACGGCGAGTTGGGCGTGACATGCTACGGGAAAAGTTTTCTGATTTTGGTTTTGGGAGAAGAGGATGTAGGGGAAGACGCCGGAGGGGAGGACGCGGAGTTGGGAACCTGGAGAGGGGAGTGAGTTTGAGGATTGGGAGGTGATGGTGTGGAGACGTACCAATGTTTACCGCTGGTCCAGGACCGTCGAGTTGGCACCACATCAACAGGTAGGCTTCATTTGCGAAGTTGGAATCCCATTGTAGCATGATGGTGTCGACCCAGTCAACCGTGAAGTTTTCCACAAGAGGGTATCTCCATATTGCTGACGATGGCTTCTCAGTCGTAGATGATGAAGTTGTAGTAGACTGCGTCACGACCGACTTGGTCGCCGCAGTCGCTGATGCTAGATTCGAGGTTTGTGCCCATACACCGGAACTCGAGCAGAAGGGCAACAGAGCAGAGAGATATAGAACGAAAACAGAAGTCCTCATCGCAACTTGGCTACATAAGGGTGAAAAGGAAACTATACACAACAGAAAGGAAATTCATGACAAGATCATAAACCAGAAAAGTAGTGTGTGTCCACAGCATTTTGAACCTCCATATTGCTCGTCGTAACCGCTACCCAAAAGATTAAGCCCAACATGATGCCTGTCATGTTGACACTTTTGGCCAATATAGAGGCGAACCATGCCGTTGGAACGACCAGGAACACTAGCAGTCGCGTCTACGATTCTGGAAACTCTGGTTGGTTTCCAAGACCCGAAAACACTAAACTGTTTCGAAATCTGCAGAGGGTTGCAGAGTAAGATGGCCAGTCTCAAAAAAGAAAACCCGGTGTTGGAAGTGCCACTCAGGCCTTCTCGTTTGGGGGGCTGAAGATGTTCAAAGTGGTACTATAGTGATGTCTAGCTGAAGAGTATATGAAATGTATGTGGAAATCTAGGATAGGTCCGCAGCTCTAATGTGTGGAACAGTTCATTGAAGAACGGTGAGCTCATCTGCATCAATCTTGGTGAAGTCTCCAGAGCTCCTCTTTTGAAAACGCGAGCACTGGAGGAAAATCACGTGATTGGTTTCAGGAAGCGCCGACCTTGATCTCTTTCGAAAGTGGATATCTCAATGAACTTTCCCGTTGCTCCCATTGCTTGTATAAACGCTGTGTTGTTTACATTCGCTAATTGAGTTATTTCCAATGGCTATCTCTCGGGTGAAACGACGGGTAGGGCGATCTTGTATCCATGACGAGACATTTGCAAACAGTTTGTTGGTGTTTAGTTGGGGGTTGGACTGAGAACGGGAGGAAGTGATTCCAGTCGTGAAGTCAATAGAGAAATTGTCGCGCGCTTGAGAGTTGTAGTTACTGGTGATGCTTTTTGTCATGTGAAGTATTCCCGTGTCGTGACTTTCTTAAAGCTGCTTGGGTTGATTGTCGTATTCGGACTTCTAAAGGAATGGAACGTCGCAACAACAAATATCACAAGGAAGCAACCGTCCCTCATCTCACCTTCAATAAGATGTGGGATAGGAGAGGAATCCGAATGTGGGGCAACCCTAAAATTGGAAGCTCCCCAGAAATCGTCGGTTCTCAAATATAGTCGATCTTGAAATTGAGGCTATATTCCTCAAAATGCGGGGGACATTCAGCCTCTGTTGCCAAGATTTCTCCCACGCTTCTCATCCACCCCACAAATCGACGGGATGATCGGCTCCGGGATATAGTCGTGAAGATCAAGGAGAAATGGAACAGCCTGAAGCGTTGAGCTGTAAATGAACTCTTCCAAATGCCTGTGGGTAACGCTCGTCACTTCGCTCGGCAGTCCGATTTCTTGACCAATGAACGAGATGTTTGAACTCCGCGAGTGGATGAGAAGCATCAAGGTCAATATATCTCCCTTTGAACCCTCGTCCGAAGAGCTTCGAAAGTAATCTGTATAGATTGAGGTGAGCTTGACATTGGTCGAAAGGCAAACAACATCCGTTCCTCTTCGACTCGACTAGGCTACCAAGTTCGAACAGGCTCTTCCGAATCGGCAAATCATTTCTGTAACCTTAGATAGCTTGATTTTTCAAATCATGAGGTTTCGGTCAGATGGGCGTGAAGAGCTGCCAAACATTCTTCCGGAGGGGCGACCTCGGGATTGGAATTCGAGGAGCATATAACTCCAAGCTCCCCAAACCTATTCTCCTGAGTATTCCCATTTCATTTTAAGAAACTCTTTGGAAAGCGTCACCATCATGTATATCCTCACCACCGTCGTCTCTTCGCTCGGCCTGGCTGCCCTTGCCAGTGCCGCTGCCGGATCTCTCAAGAAGGAGACGAGCTTCAAAGCGGGCCCAACCGCCGCAACAATGTACACCTACGTACCAGCGAACAAGAAGTCTCCCGCTCCTATCATTGTAGCCATGCATTACTGCACGGGCTCTGCCTCAGCCTACTTCACCGGAACTCAGTACGCTACTCTTGCCGACAAGCTTGGGTTCATCGTTATCTACCCTGAATCCCCATCCAGTGGAAAGTGCTGGGATGTGGCATCGAAGGCGTCGTTGACACACAATGGAGGTGGTGACTCGAAGACGATTGTCAATATGGTTGACTATGCCATTACCACATACGGAGGTGATAGGGAGCGTGTATTTGCGACTGGATCAAGTTCCGGAGCTATGATGACAAATGTGTTGGCTGGTGCTTATCCAGATGTGTTCAAGGCTGGATCCAGTTACTCTGGCGTCCCAGACGGATGTTTCTACGTTGCGAGTGCTACCGCCGGCATGGCGACTCCAGGCTGGAACAACGAGTGTGCGAACGGAAAATCCGTCAAGACCGCACAACAATGGGGTGATTTGACTAGATCTTATTACCCAGATTACAACGGCACCTACCCCAAGATGTTGATGTAAGTCACTTGCCCCTTCTCTGGGATTATTGATAGGGAAAAAGGGAACTAACCTCGGTATGTAGCTGGCACGGAACCTCTGACAACACTCTCGGCTACCCCAACTTTGCTGAGGCCTTGAAGCAATGGTCCAATGTTATGGGTCTGACCCTTAAGGAGGATATTTCCAACAACCCGCAATCAGGATACACCAAGAAGGTCTATGGTGATGGAACCCAGCTCATCGGTTACTCTGGCCAAGGTGTTGGACACACAGTCCCAGTTCACGAGTCTATTGACCTTGCGTGGTTCGGAATTTCGTAGATCGAGGCTGAGAAGAGGAGTGGGATTGCGATTGCGATTGAGAGAGCCAGGGAAATGAAAGAGGAACTGTATATAAGCCAGGAAGGTAAGCAAAACAACTGTAATTAGGCAAACAAAAGACCCAGGATAAGCTGAAGTATCAAATCATGATTGAAGAAATAAAAATATACATGTAAACTAGAAGGTGATATAAATAATTTGCCGCCCCAATTTCAGGGATAACTCCTTAAATCAACGTTATACATCGCCCAAGAGAAGGCCATCCCACTTGTTTTGACAAGATTGATTGCCCGCCAACACCATAGGGTATCCAAACAAAAGAAAATCTCCTCCCCTTATGCCTTTTCCCCAAAATTCTCTGCGTTATGATCCTTGAACGTCTGCGTCGTACACATCCTATACTCAGGACACCAATTATATATCTCATCCATATGTGTCGGCTGCCACACATTTGGCTGGTGGTATCCCAGTGGTTTATCATACCATATCGTCTCCACGGCAAACTTCTTCGCGATTTCCTGCTTTGGGAGTCTCGTGTTATTCATTTCTCGCATCTTCTTCGTGAACCACTGATCCTCATAATCGACATTTCCATGCTCGTGATCCCCATGCCGCTCCTCCTGCCAGTTGTGCGTTTGGGTGATCTCCAGACACTTTTTCCGATTCCGCAGCGATAACCCGCCATTGAATCCCACGCCCAAATGCCTTTCTTCGTCGATCGGCGCACCCACAAAATCATACTCGAGGAAGTCCTCAACCTTCTGCGGTGAGTTCGAGCAGATGATACTGTCAGCTTGGAACAGCAAGATATGTTCTGCTGGTGCCATCTGCTCCCAAAACCAGGGCTTGGTGAAGAATCCCGACACACTGGCATGTGTGGCAAGTGCTTCTTCATCTGGTAGTGCGCGGAGATGAAAGCGTCCCTCGTCGAGCGCTCGCTGGAAGGGGCCAGAGTGGTTGAAAATGCCCATATTCGCTTTGGTGGTGAAGATGTGGATCGGCCATTCTGGACCAAGAACGGAGGAGAAATGGAGGACGACGGGGATGATATTGGTGAGAGGGCGGTTTTCAACAATTGCCGCTGCATTTTTGGGGGTAGATGTCGAGGTGGGCGTTGAGGTGGACTTGAAAGATGTGACAGAGGCGGTAGAGATTGCCATAGGGGTTGTAGCAATAGTCTTGGTCAAGCTCGACTCAGAGTTTGGCGTGGGTGTAGGTGTAGGTGTAGATTCCACAACAGATTCTTCCTCTTCCTCCCATGGCGTCGATGTGAATTGTGGTACTGGTGCCTCCTGCTTGGTGTTTATATCTTGTGCTGGTGCGCCATTGTGTTCCTTCACAGGGCTATTCTCATACGCGCCTGGGATTGTGACTTGCGTCTGTCCCTTCCGCAGAAGATCTCCATCGCTGGTGAGTCTCTGTGCTGAGAACAGTAAAACGAATGTAATGAAGAGGCCGATCGCAGCGATGGAGATGCGTTTGTTTCCACACAAAACTCTCTTCTGCGACAGTGGTGTTGACTCCGCAAAAGGTAGGAAATCATCGGATGAACGCCTAGGAGCCATTGCGCGGCTGTTCCCACTGTCCACTATCCACTGTCCACTGTCACGGTAGGTCGGTCGCCGTCAAATAAACCTCACGTCTCCAGACAGGACAGCGCACACCAGACGAAAGGAAAGACAAGGATTGTGAGAATGAAGAGATTAAAAAATATAGAGTTTGAAAGAAACGAACGGCGAGGCCGCTCACGATAATACAGTCAGCCAGGTTTCGGTCTTACCCTTGTCGCTCATTTGGCGGCCAAGCCTACCGTTTGGTCCTTGGCGTCGCAACATCCTAAAGGAGGAGAATCAGGGGCGATATCATGCAGAGATGTAGGCTGTCTATTGCCAGTATAGCTAGTTTACCCCTCTAGCTTGAGAGGTGATGATTCTGCGATGTCACCAATCTCTTGGAAATTGCTCGCGTGCAAAATATACGTTCTTCAGCATCCCTGGGAATACAGATTCGAATGACCGGAATCTAGAAAAAACAGTTATCTGGGTCAGATAACCGTTTCCAACAGTCGGTACTGGTTCGCTTGGCTTTAAAATACGAGGTCTCAGGGGGAGAGTGAGCGCCAAAGATTCAGGAACCAAGCCCTATCATATCTCATACATCGACTCAGCCACCAAGCCTTCACCCCGCAATCTGTAAAGCATAAAGCTCACAGACAGCAATGTGATAAGGGAGTAAAGAGGCAAGCGGTGTAAAAATCGCATCTTGCCTCTCTTGTTCTATATACATTTCATCCCGGAAATGAATATGCCAATTGAACAGAGGAGTTCTATTTTTACCTCCAATAGTACGAATACCCGAGGAGCTTTTCAGTGCTGACATCTCGCCTATTGAGGGGCTTCTGCCCCTAAGTGGCGTGCTGAAAAAGGATGATGGTGGTGGCAAGAAATGTCACGGAGGCACGTCGAAGATCCAGACGAAAGGGGGAAATATAAGTAGTAGAATAATGAAGACGGATGAGAAGGATGATACGAGTGTACACATAAATATATGTTGATCTAGTGAGCGCATAAATTCTCACCCTCATAAGCTAGGTGAGAGAAAGAGGTGAGAAGAGGTGAGAAGCGTAAGCACGAAAATAGTCATGTGATTTGCGAGCACACACCCTCGTAAAAGAGGAGCCAGACTCATTTGCGTGTGTAGATGGACGTGCATAGAAATATTGGGTAGAGATAATGAAATTAATCCATTGGTATGTAGTCAAATTCCCTTTTATCCATATCCTCCTTTCGTGCACTCCCTGGTATAGAAATTACAGATATATACATATGATGATGAGAAACCCATTTTTCGAAGCCTTTGCCTCCCGATTATTCTTTCCTCCATAATAAACATTTGCGTACGATGATAACAAAACAAACCAAATGCAGTAATGCGTGTATAAATCCCAATAACTCCCATGTCCCAATGCCGTATACAAATGTAAAAATGAAATATGTAAAGAAATCGTTGGTTGAGAGGCCGTGCTCCCATCGTCTTTTTTGGGTGTCGAGATCGTCGAAAAAACTAATTCATTTGAGAGTGATCAAACATCAAACAAATAGGTTTCCCCTTCGACAGCAACCTCATGTTCTGTAACTCTCGCCTCCGGATTAAGATATACCTCCTTCTCCTGCTTGCTTGTATATGGTGGGTGGTCCTTAGCTTGGAACAGCGTATGTGTGGCCAACCCACGTTGGAAGTGAGCGAAAGCCTTCTTGTGTCGTGCGTTGAGCTTCTTCTTGTACGCCTCAAACGTCTTCTCATCAATGGCAGCGAAAAGGTATTTAGCGTTAATACCAATAGCTTGTGCACCCTTCTGACCAAAACCAAAGCTTGTTACGGAGAAAGCCTTTAGGCCATTGGTCTGGATGGCTCTGTTGGGGAAGAAGACCATGTCATTCTTCTCCAACTTTTGATCGATATTATCTGCTGCTCTGTTTCCGGGGATCAAGCCAGAGGAGAGAGCCTGGAGAGAACCGTTCAGCATCCAAGCACCGGCTGCGCCCTTGGAGTGACCAGTGAGGTACTTTTGAAAGATACCGAAGAGGGGGTGACCTGGGGTACGTCCGAGGTGGAGGAGCTGAGATTGGAGGACTGAGGTTTCGTTTTGGTCATTGAGGACAGTGGATGTACCATGGAAAGAAGCGAAGTCGATGTCATCTTTGTATCACATTAGCACAAATCCAAAAATGTAGATAGAGATTGGAAGGAGGAGGGAACTTACCAACTGTCAAGCCCCAGACAGCAAGCGAGCCAGCAATAGGTGAGATCTGAGGATTATTCTTCCAGAACTCATTACCCCAAGTGTTCAATGCTTCGCTCAACTGTCTGTTAGCTTCCAGCTCAACATAATGCGTGCGGTGCTTGATCTCCTCCTCTAAGTCAGATCGGCTATCAGCAGCACCGAATACCGAGAACTCTTCTTTGATGACCTGAAGTTCGGTGTCGAGGTATTGCTTGATCTGCTTCTTGCGAAGTGCGAGACGCTTGCGGCGGTACTCAATGCTCAATAGCGGGGAGGGGAATTTAGAGGGTGCAACTTGACGAGCGTTGGTCATTATACCTTGCCCTGGAGCAGGGACAGAGCGAGAGACTTTATCAGAAGATGTTCCGGCAAATGCAACGATTCCATGAATCGGAAGACCCATGGCCAAAGCAAGGCTGGCAGTGGTAAGAACCTGCACACCACTTCCTTGCGATTCCATGAAGCCGGATCGAGTGGTGGTTGTTGGGCGAGACATATCAGCTGGGGTGCGACCCTTGGCAAATTCCTGGTCAGAGTTCGAGGTGGCTTTCATGTTGGCAAACTCATACGCAATAGCTTCAGCCATGTCATCATGACCTCCTACGAGACACATCTTAGCTTTGCCCGAGACAATAGTCTCATAGCCGCTCTCGACAGACTCAATCGAGGTAGCACAGGCACCGACCGGAGTACGGATTGGACCAGAAGAAGAGAGCAAGAGCATATTGATCCAAGCTGCAGTCGTATTGATGAATGTTTCAGCGAGGACATCATTCTGAGCGGGCCTATCAAGGAAGCGGCTGAGGAAGGTCTTCTTGAGAGAAGCAGTCCCACCAATTCCGGATCCGATGCAGTTACCGATCTCAGAGACATGGATGTATTTGTACAGCTCATATGGATCGGTGATACCAGATGAAAGAAGAGCCTCAACAGTGCTGACCAGCGAGAAGAGAGTCACTCTGTCGACAGCCTGGATAATATCATCATTGATACCATACGTCTTGGCACTCCAGCCAGCAGGAATTTGGCCAGCAACTGCTCGATCGAACTGAATGGCCTTAGGAATGAAGAGAGTTGCTCCTCTCTTGATGTAAACCTGGAAGCCATCCTCACTTGGCGAAAGATGAACTTTATCGCCATGTTCTCTCACGAACTGCTCAGCTAGCTCCTTAGAAGCAGAGAAAGGAGCCATGTCCTCATCAAGCTGCACTTCTTGACAGAACTGCTTTTTCTTTGGATCATAGCCCTCATCAAGCTCGGGCTCAACAAGTCTAATACCGGAGTGCTCCAAGATCTCAGCCTCGTATTTGGCCTTGACATCTGCGTCGTGAACTGGCTTCTTGGACTTGGCGTCGATCCATCCGCAGTATTGTTTACCCTCAAGAGGGCCATCATGATGCTTAATTAAGCCCATGATCCAAGCCATCTCAATAGCTCCTTCCAGAGAGAAGCGTCCATGAGCCTCCATTTCCCATCTTGTTCGAGCATTACCCCAAGGGCCGACCTCAGAAAAGCCAGTCACGACAACAACACGGTCCAAGTCAACCATGCCGTTAAGCTTAGGTCTCAGGGCTTCAAGCTCACTTGTATCTGGAAGAGCCGGGAAGTTGAACTGGATATTGGCTTTTGGCAGGACCTTGGTAGGAGCGGGAGTCTTTTCGACGACAGTAGCTGCCTTGTCAAGGGTATCCTCACTTGCAATTGCTCGTCGGACTTCACTAGTATCGTTCACGTTTCTGCGAACTCGGTCTAATGTAGACTTCAGGTTCATGATCGAGTCCAAACCGCCAGTAAGATCAGCATACAGCGGCTGAGTTTCAGACTGAAGAGCCATGGATTGACCCATGAGAACAAGAATATAGAAGGCCATCTCAGACTGAGAGAAAGTGCGAACACCAAGTTCTTCGATGCCAGCCGCGACGATATTGTTGTCTGCCATGAGACCAGTCCCACGAGTCCAGCCGATCACCGCGCCACAGATTGAAAGGTATGCAGCCCAATTCTCGGAATGCCATTTATCAAAGAGTGACTCAAGACCGATCTTGGACTCAGCATACAAACCGTCAGATCCGAAGGCACCGTGGTTTGGCGACAACGGAAGAATGACCTGCGCGGGTCGAGTGTGGAAGCCTCTAGTCTCCTTCTGCTTCTTCACGAATCCGAGGAGGCGGATTGTATGGGTCAACATGATACGATGCGCCAATTCAGACTTAGAATCGATACCATCGATCTGACGACCAGCTTCTCCAATAGCAGCGAAAGGAATAATATGGTCCAGATCCCATCCAAGTCCCTTGCTTGGGTCATAGATGTAAGAAACAAGCGAATCCAAATCCTGTTGACTACCTTGATTGAAAGGTACAACAACTAATTCAGACCCCTTAGCACCATGCATCTCATACAGTTCTTGGTAGTACTTCAAGACCTTGGGAGAATAGCTGCTTGTAGTGACAACGACTCGGCAACTGCCACTAAGGAGACCTATGAGAATTTCGGAACCAATCGAAGAAGGACTAGCACCGGTAAGAAGAACATTTGAACCTTGGAAGGAAAGACCCATTTGACGGATATCGTCAACGTGGCCGAGGAACTTGCTTGTGAGTTTCCGATCTTGTGCCCAGCCAGAGGGTTTCTTGGTCTTGATATGGACCGAGGCAATTTCTCCAACTGCCGAGCGGGCAACTTCACTATATTGAACTTTGCCTTGTTTGTCGACGTGAGTCCTTGGTGCCTTGATACAAGTGTCCTTGAAGGCGAAGAGAGGCTTATAGCTTGGCTTCTTCGTAGATTCACAGAGTCGAAGAAGTTGAGCTAGAAGATCCTTTGCGAGATCGAATCGTGGGCCCCATGTCTCAGAGGTGCCACTCATCAAATATCGCATAACTTCGAGAAGTCGCGGGTTTGAACGATTGGCAATGCGAATGCTTCGGCTAGCGAGCTCGCTTGTGTTGATGTCGGTTGCGCCGCTCAAAACATTGTAAAAGAGCTCAAATGTCTCTTGAACAACCCAATTCCAGTGGGAATCGAAGCGACGAACTTTGAGTGCAGACCACATCGGCTTGATGCCAGTAGCGAAAACATCTCCAAGCTCAGCATCGAACATGTCCAGCTGGCCTTGAAGTTCCTTAATAGTCGCCTGTGACTTCTCATGGGTCGATTCATTGGCGCGAAGATCAACACCAAGAGATTTGGCATATAGCTCAAGCGTTTTCCTCCTGAAAGCATCCCGCTCTTCGGTAACAGCCTCGAGTGCCTTATTGTCAACCATGACTCCAGCAGGGGATGCTGGTCCACCCGAGCTGCCACTACTGGCACCTCCACCAAGACTCAAGCCATTCTCCTTACCATACTGTTGCACAATACCATCGAAATAGGCCTGGGCATCGCCAGCAGATCCAAGACGCGAAGCTGGGAGTGCTCCACACGCCTTCATGATGACAGAGTCCTGTCGGCCAGCACCGAGGCCCCACCGATCACTGAGGTGGGATCTGAGAACGGATGGGTTGTATCCACCAGGCATCTTGAGAGAGAAAAGCTTGCCCATCAAACCGGTTGAAGTTTTACCCAGTTTGCCCCCGAATGATCCGCCATTTTGAATGGCTGAGCACAACTCGTCAAGTGGCAACTCCTCTGGCTTCTCTGGGATGGAACCAAACTCAGCACCCAAATCACCAACAAGCTCATTCTCTAACGTCGACCTGCCTGTTAAGTTGTTAGAAACCTCTCTATAGTGTGAGCTAGCAAAATACGTACCGCCAGTGAGTTGTTTGATATTCTTATCCAATGGAACTTCAGAAACAGACTTCTTAAGCTTCAATGCGATGATCGTCGTAATAATATCCTTAGCCGACACAGGTGTATCAGCAACTGAGGCTGCTGCAGCTACAGGCGCAGATAGTATAGGTGCTGCAGCTACTGGTACAATGTTCACAGGGGCAGGAGCGGCCGCTTTTGGTGCTGGAGTCGGCTCGGGCGCAGCCGGCTCAGGAACAGCGTCACTCTCATAATGAATTTCTTGGAAGTCCTTGCCGTGGAACATCAACTTTCTGTTAATGTGACGAGCAGTGTCCTGCTTTGAGTACTTGCTAGCGATGGTCTTCTTGGCCATCCCAGTCAAGACATCGGATGGACCAATCTCGATAAATCTCTCGATGCCTTGGTGATCAAGGAAGACATCTTGAGTCTCAATCCTAAATTCGAAACACGTTAGACAATGCGAGACACTGAATAGATCTTGTGTATATACGTACCATCTAACAGGAGAAGCAAACTGGTATCTGTAGGTAGTAGTTAGGAACTGCACTCCAACACTCATGTGATATGATGTCACTCACGCAAGGAGCTCTGTCAAGAGAAGGTATGCAAGTTCTTGCTCCACCTGGGGGTGAAGCTGAGATTCGACTTGAGGATGCATGTTGGGTCGGGAGCTGTACTTCGAAGAATCAAACTGATGAGTGCCGCGTGTTCGTTGCTGAATTCAACCACCAGAGCCCTTCCATCCCAGTGTTTTTAGCAAATTCAGAGCACCAGAGATTCGGCCAAGATCTCGGCTACCCCCTCATTCTCAGATGAGATTCTCCTAAATCAGGATCATCTCACCACAGCATGACAAGATCCTCTTGTCGTGCTTTCTACGGCGCAGAGCGCCATCGGATGGCTATTCTGCCTTTCCGGAGGCACTTTCAAGGGCAAATTCAGCTTTGACTGCCTTGTTGGCCAAGATCTTGGACGGCGTGGGCGCCACGTGAATGATCGATACCACGTTTTGATCATCGTGCCTGCAGTTTACACAAATTTGGGAACTCGAGGTTGCTAGGTACATGCTGTAGCGTAAGACATGGATACATTGATCGGGGCAAAATTCCAGGTTTGGGGAAGTATTACTGCTGTACTTGATAAGCTGGGTGGGTAAGTTTCGACTCATATGCCACGTTTTAGACAACGGTTCAACGGAACAAACAAATTTGGAATCTCGGTTCCATCAGGTACACACATGTTGGGCCTGTAAGACGTGAATACCTTGAATAAACTAAGACTTCAAGGGCAGCTAATTATCCTATAGTGGTATGGAGTCAGCGTGGTGGATAATCAGAGACATGTTTGCCACGTTTTGGCCAACGTTCCTGCATAACAGTCAAGTCTAGGGGCTCCGACTCGATGAGTGCACATCTAGCGTCAGACACGAACCCCTCGAAGCTAGATCAAGTTAAAAACGCAATTTAGAGGTGTGTATTACTATAATACTTGATAAGCGTAGTAAAATGACCAGAGTATTTTGGACTGGAAAATAAATTAGAATAAAGGCAAGAAGGAATTAACCAGTATAATCGGAGGTGAAGGGCCTGACCATATAAAACATCCTACTTAGGAAAATCATTGCTATAATAATTGATAAGCAGAATACAGTGAAGCTAGGTTGCAAAACCTGGCATGAAATAGAGCTGGGATACATTTCATGCATATAGAAAGTAAATCAGCCAAAGAGATAGTGCAGAACATAGAAAGCATCAGGGCCCTGCAAAACATAACTGGTTCATTGAATGTAAAGTGACGGCTAGCTGTGGTATACGGTAATAAATGGTAAGCATAATGCGCTAAAGCTGAGCTGAAGCATCTGGTTTGGGTGAGCAGTGCTGCACCATTCACAAGCATAAAAACAAGAATTACGAAGCAGACAAAATAAAATACAGAGAAAGACAAGAGTTTTGCGAGTGATGATTGGTGTGTGCGGTGCAAAAGCCCAATGAGGTAGTGGTAATACAGTGGTAGTGGATAAGCAAGTAATTGTTAGGTAACTTCCAGCTCAATGCCATAGGTTAGCTAAGTTTCAGCAAGAATTTACAGAGCTAGAAAACACTGGCAGCAGGGAAATATGGCTAGACCTATGGGATATGTATGGTTCATTCAATGTAAATATCTAAGTTTGGAGTAATATTACTTCAAGCATGTGAATAAGCGGGGTAAAATACACATGCACAAATCACCAAGCCTACCAGCGACCCTCCTTTGGTTGTAAATTAGCAGCTTGAACTAATCAAATACACTCGTACTGTAAGACAAAAACTTCTCGTTCAATCCAGAATTCCCAGACGGGAGAGCGTATTATTATGGTTTATGATAAGCGGGTTGAAGTCCCAAGTACCTGCTTACGCCGCAGCCTCATCGGCTAAAGCCTTGTTACCCGTAAGCCTCTGCTGATGGGCATAAGCCACGTGGTTTCGCACTGAAATCGAAACATGGCTCTTATTCTTCTATTCTGAGGCTGCGCTCACTTGAGCTGCTGATGGAATTGTGTAATTGCTATGGAGGACGCTGAAAGTGCAATGATTCAGGGTGGATTTCCTTGCCGGGGATATGCCCTCGGGGACCGCTTTGCTTAGGAGGGGAGCGAGAGAGTAAAATGAGCCTATGCGATGTGGAAATCGCATGACTTAAGGATTCATCGCACGATTGAAGCTGTAAAATAGAATTTCTCGGTGTACGAATTTGAGGTTCAGCGAGGAGAAATTTGGTGTTTAAGTCGTTGAAATTCCAAATGAAGCAAGAATCAGAACAGCAATCTTTTCTTCATTGATCTCTCGAAATACTCTTGGGATCCGCACATCCTTTTACTTGTTCATCGCATCTTTGGCCGCGCGTCCTTCTTGGCATTGGCAAGATGGGGCTCATTCCTAGTGTTGGTGTTTTGCCAGTTGTGCTTTGCTTGGTCGCTGCCGGGCCAGTATATGTGAGTAGCACATGGCAACAAGCATCCTGCACTTGCAGTATATACTAACATCGTTGTTTGCTAGATCATCGGCTTGGTTGTATACCGATTATGGTTTCATCCTCTAGCCAAGTTTCCTGGTCCGCTGGCTGCTAAAGTCAGTAATCTCTATGGAGGATATCATGCCTGGAAGGGCGATATCCACATTGATATGTGGAGGTGTCATGAGAAATATGGTTTGTATCACAACAATTCTTGCCTGAAGCTGTGGACTAACATTCTCAGGGGATTATGTTCGATACGCACCTGACCGTCTTTTGGTCAACACAAACACTGGGTTGAAAGGTCAGTATACTTCAACCATACACGAAAAGCGATATTAACGTACCTCGATTGCAGAAATCTACAGCTACAGCAAGAACTACCAAAAGTCTCATGTCTACAACACCATGGTGCATCGCGCACCAAACACCTTGACTTTGATTGACAAGAAGAAGCATGGCCGCAAGCGGAGAATTATCTCTCAAGGCTTCTCTGACAGCGCTCTTCGTGGATTTGAGAACACTATCATGACCCATGTGCGCAAGCTCTGTACCCAGGTATCGCCAGATGATTCTCCAGCGGACAACAAAGGTTGGGGGGCTGCTCAGAACATGGCAAGATGGGGTATGCGCTCAATCACCTTCTCTTCACGGATCATAAGCTAACCATCATTTCCAGCCAACTATCTGACTTTCGATATCATGTCCGACGTCATCTTTGGCGAGTCATATGAAATGCTCGAGAAACCCCATAACCGCTCCGTCGTAAAGGCAATTGAAGATTCGAACGTTCGTACCAGTGTTCTCATCCAGGCAGAGGAAATTGGCACTCGCAGGTTCGACCGCTGGTTGTTCCCTGAATCCATTGTCGCTCGTAACCAATTCATCGGCTTCGTGACCAAACTTCTCAATGCCCGTATGTCCGCAAAGCCCATCAAGCGCGCTGATGTCTTCTCTTTCTTGTTGAGCGCAAAGGATCCCGAGACGCAAGAGGGATTGAGAATTGAAGAGATTGGCGCTGAGAGTACAACGATGATTGTGGCCGGTAAGTTGATATTTTCCAGTCGGGAAGACATTGCGGTGGCGATGTTCTGTGCCAGTTGCTGACATGCCACGCTTCACAGGCTCCGACACCAGCTCAACTGCCATCGCCTCAACCTTCTTCTACCTGATGCGCAACCCCGAATGCCACGCCAAAGCCGTCGCAGAAGTCCGCTCCGTTTTCGAAACCCATGAAGATGTTCACATTGGCCCTGCTCTCAGCTCTTGCGTGTATCTCCGCGCTTGCATCGATGAAAGTATGCGCATGTCTCCACCAGCAGCTGTTGCTCCCTGGCGAGAGGTTCTTGGCGACGGCGTAACCATCGACGGGCATTTCATCCCAGCCGGTTACGATGTCGGCACGGCTATCTATGCTATTCACCACAACGCCAACTACTATCCCGAGCCTCATGTCTACAAGCCCGAGAGATGGCTCGCAGAGAGCGCACCGGGAGTGAAGGCTCCTTCCGCTGTCCTTGCTGCAAGTGCGTTCAATCCTTTCTCGATTGGCCCGAGAGGGTGTGTCGGGAAAGGCCTGGCAATGACTGAGTTGATGCTTACCTTCGCAACTATGCTTTCTCGCTTCGATGTCCAGATTGGCCCAGGACCTGAAGGCTTGGTTGGTGGTGGAAAGACTGGTGATGAGTTTGGTAGACATCGTGAGGGTGAGTATCAGCTCTACGACCATGTCACGGCGGTGAAGAATGGACCAGTTGTTCAATTCCGACCACGGGCATGAATAGACATGATGGAGAATTAGGGGTTGGGATTAGGATTGGTTTGGGATGGGAAAGGATTGGACTGTGATGGGTTTGCTACAATCGCTCCTGTATAATATTTCCTTTGTTTGGAGACACAAAATTGGTAGTTGTACAGCTGGTAGACTAGAGGAAAATGAACGTTGTAATAAGGTTATCTTTCCCGTCCCAAATGTATATGGGGATACTGCCCATTGTGGAAGTTGTCTCGCACATGGCTTATCTCCCGTTGACGCCAAGCTATTTTTACCACCCTCCTTTTTACTTAAATTCGGGGTCTCCTCTTGAAATTTGCTTTGTATACTTGAGTTTATTGTTCAATTGCTCAATATTACATACTGATTGATTTCGCAAATTCTAACGGCTTTAGACAGAAAACACTCAGCGCGAAGGTCGCCTTCCACGATATCTATTACCCAAACATCAGGAAGTCGTGATGTAAGGAAACTTCACATCAGCACTAAATTTTAATGTAAGTTTGCAAAGTATAAAAGAACTTATAATTTGCAAGAATTCGAGTTCTGAGACATACACTAGGTTAAGCATCAAGTTTCATTAGGAATACATTGAGATATCCTTAATACTTCTAGGTTTTAGAGTCTCTGCTACTCCTACAAAATTGTTTAATAAAAAGAAAGATCTTATTAATTATTTAATTGTCCGGGTTGCATTTACTAATATAGAACGGCAGCTTATTATTTACTTAGGAGTTAGGATTATCTACAATAGTTTGATAGAGTAAACTACTAAGGGTTCTCACATTATAAAGGTTTACTATAAACGTAGTATTGACAAAGGGAAAATCAGAATTACAGTACAGTACTACAGTTTTAAAGAAGGCATACCGAAGAGTAGCACTAAAGGTTGGCATAGAGAAGATATAAGGCTATGTAGTAACAGCTCATATTAAGTTCCTAGGTAGAACTCTATCTATTAAAAAGATCAATCCTCCCAAACAAGTGGAATTTAATCCAAAGTAACATCTTCAGCCTTCACCTCCTGGCACCAATTCCACTCATCAAGCACGTCTCCCCTCTGCACACCGTTCAAGTGCTTATACAGCTGCTCACAAACTGGTCCTGCAGCCTTTCCATCCGCTGAAGACTCGTACTCGAATTTATCCTCTGCAGACTTGCAGGTGATGGATCGAATCGGTACGAGAGCCGCAGCGGTACCGCATGCAAGAACTTCGGAGAACTCTGGAAGTTCCTGGTACTTGATCTGTTGATATGGTTAGCGAGTGTTGTTATTCATACCGACGGGAACCGAAGCAGAACATACTGATCTAATCTGCACCTCCCAGCCCAAACTCTTTGCAATGTGCACCACGCTATTCGAGGTAACACTATCAATAATATTCTTGCTGTCCGGCAGCACCAACAAAACCTTTCCATCCTTATCCTTCTTCACCCCCACGAACCCACTTGTTGAGAACTCCTCAATCTCAGTTCGTGTTTGAGAATCCAAGTGCAACGTCACCGGAAATCCCTCCTTCCTCGCCTTCTCCGTCCACCGAATAACCGGCGCATAATTCCCCCCAACCTTTGCATTCCCGGTACCTCTTGGTGCAGCCCTATCATACTCCTCAAGGATCAATGCATCAAGCGGTGCAATGCCATGGTAGGTACCGAACGGCTGCACATAGATGCAGAAGAGATACTCGGGAGGAGGAGTCAAGCCAAAGTGAGGCGAAGAACCAAAGACAACGGGGCGGATGTACAAGGTGCCGCCTGAGGAGTGGGGAGGGACAAATTCGGCGTTGTTAGCGACTGCAGTGCGCACGCATTGCTCAAATAAAGGTTCGGGGATGGGAGGGATAGAGACGGTAGCGGACGAGTTGGCGAGACGCCGGGCATGGAAGGAAGGGCGGAAAAGGAGAATATCGTTTTTGGCACTACGGTAGGCTAGGGGAGGGGTGAGTCATGTTGTGTGATCGAAGGTTGATGCAGAAGCATGACTTACCTTTCAGGCCTTCATAGGCTTGTTGCCCTACATAGAAACAACCAAAATTAGCAAGTGATTCTATATTGTGTTTCGACTCTTCGACTTGTCGAGGTAAGCGAAGGGTAAAGGGACAGAGTACGTACCATAGTTGAAGGCAGGTGACAGACCGTGGACTCTTAGGTATGGGTCCTTTACAAACACTGGGGGACTCCATTCCCCTGTGTGTATACTAAATCGAGACTCGACATGGCCATTGACTAAAATTAAGGGCAATTTTAGTCAGTATTCAACCTCTTGCAAGCTGACCGTATAGTTTCCCGGGAAAAGAACAAGAAAAGAGACCACAAATGAGAATGGAAAATGAAAAGAAGAAATGAGGTGATTGCTTCGTGTTTGCGTACCTATGTCCTTAATGTCCACGCTCAAGTGTGCCCAGTCTACGTGTAAAGCCCAGTCAGTGGTCCAGCGTCACGTAAGTCCAAGTCGACCAAAACTAACCAACATTATCCGCAACAGGTGGAGGAAAAGGCATTTTCGTGGAGTGAGGCATTGCAATGAGTTTCGGTATGATCTTCGGTGGTTCCGTGAGAGGTGTTCTTCAAATTATAAATAAAATTGCCCAACCGCCCGATTTCGGGTTTCAAAATTGTTTCCCCGAAAGCTCACAAAGCAGGTCAGACGTGCTCAACAGAATTACAAGAAGCGAAAATGGTTTCAAGATCACTAATGATGTATGCTTAAACTTGTGCATCAAAATAGGAATTTAATATATTCTTTTCGTTCCGATATATAGAAGTGTTCTATGCCGACCAACCCGAATCCCTCTCCTATGTTCTCACGAGAGATACCAAAATATGGCAACATAGAAAATCAGTTGAGGAACCGAGAGGCTCTCAACTCCATCTCACCAGTGGTCTTTGCTTGTTGGAAAGCTGATTCCAGTGTCCCATAAGCATAGTGAGATTCCAATCTGGTTAAGCCACTCGTCTACCCGAGTAATGTATTATCCCCGGTTGCATCAGCCCATACCGGGAATCAAAATAAGCAGCGTCAAGCATATGCCGATAGGGCTCACAAAGGCGTCTGGGGTAAAGAAAATTTTTAGAATGTGCGGCTAGAATGTCCATCTTTGGATTTCTTGGATTTGCTGATTCAAATTTCAGTATACGACCCGTGACGGCCGAATGATGACTTTCCTTGCCGTACACAAGAAGCTTTGACATATCAAGGTATCATAAGGATTATACAGGCAGAAGCTAAGAAGCTTGGACAGTGTGAGCTCAGACTTTCCGAGATCGCTGCGTGGGTTCTAAACCATAGGAACCTGGTGGCGTTGTCTTTAATCACAGATGAATATGCGTTGAGTGGGAAAGAAGGGGACCCCAAAGGGCCATCGCTTAAGGACATACACGTCAGCAGCGACTGCCGTGCACATATATCCTCGTAAAGCTTTGTGAAATCATGTTGTGAAACTTATGTCAATGTCTAAAAAGGCTTATGTTTATCTGAGGCACTCTATAGAGGGACCGCGTTCATTCCTCCCAAGCTAGTTTCATGGTTTATGAAGAATGAACATATCGAGTGAGAATTTAGGGCCTCTGACGTGCGAATGGTGATGGCGTGATAGTGCACAATCTGCATAATGCAGAATGCACTTCTGATGTTGCACTTCCATCGGAGGATAGATCGTGAACCGACCCATTTGAGATCTCCCGTAAATGCATCACAACGTAAGATTTCCTTCTTAGATTGTTCTGTGCATAGCACTATCCGTAACTGAATGACGACGGGGGCGGATTTGTGTGATCTGTCTTCCCGTCAGCAAATCTCAGCCGGAACGTCTGCCTTTAAGGTTATATGGTGAAGTCGGGGAGCTGGTTGGAGGTCGCTCACGGTCGAAGCTTGGCAGGATCTCAGACAGGGCACGCCACGCAGCCGCATTTGGGAAGAGGGATCCCCCATAGGATGGCCCTTGACGCCAGGTGGCACATTTCACAGGGCGTGACTGGAATGGGAAAAGCGGCCGGGTGTGCTGTGCCTCTTACCTATCAATTACCCTGCTTGCTAGAGGGGTTGTTGAGACCAGGTGTAGATCTGGAGCAGCTGCCAAAGCCCGTTAGGCTGAGCCCGGCATCTGCAACACGCTGAAGCCGTGGTGGAAATTAGTGATGAGGCCCTGAAGAGAAGGCTGTAAAGCCCTACGAGATTGCCTGTGCACGCTATCGGAAGCCCCTAGGCTCGGCCCCTTAGCGAGTGGGTTTAGTGCTTAGATGTTGTACTCAAGCGCTGTCTCTGTGGTCTTTGCGGTCTCTATGGTCTCTGCTGTCCCCGCTCTCCCTACTCTCCCTGCTCTCCCTACTCTCCTTGTTGTCTCTATAGTCGGCCTCCACTTTTCCCGGACGTGCCGTTTTTCTCATGCTACTTTGCTCCTCGTAACCTCCCAAAGAGCCTCTGCACGACTCTCGACCCGCACATTGACTTCGGTGCGAGCTGCAGTAGAGAACACTGGAGCGGGTATCAATAGTGTCCACAGAGTAGCGATGCTGCACAGTGACCGGGCTGGCCTCTCACCACCTGCCTGACCTGCCTGTGCTGACTCGTCTTTCTCAGCAGAGCCAATCGTCCATTCCCCACAGATTGCGGTGGGTTCGCAACATCCATCCGGTGTGAGAAACGTGCTCTAGCTCTTGGGTTCATCTGTGGTACGTCTCATTGCAGCCAGCAGCGCCGAAAATAGGCATATCCGTCTATCGCCCAACAGTAAGAGCTTCCTTAGAGCTCGTATTATGGCCAGGGGAACTTGTTGGCAAGAGCCTTCAGCCTCTCTTAGCGTTCTCCAGGCTGCTGATCTTCACGGCAGTGCGTTACATACACTTCCCACCAGCGCTGAAGTTCAGAACTCCCCCGTCCCGGGGATTCAAGTGAAGGTATTTGGAAGTGTTCACTGGATGCGGGATACGTGCTTCCTTGCCAAACCACCTCTCCAACGCACACTGGATTCGGGTGCCGTACAGGTGCCTACGCAAGCAAACGGCACAAAAAACGGAATACTCTAGGATTCCAAAGCCACTGCATGTATATTGCTTCGATATTGCTTCGATAATGCTTCTAGCGCCTTTCCAATGCTCTTCCTTCACCATTCCCTGCCACGTTTTGCACCCACACCACCATGCAGGCGTTCGCAACTAGGGCTAGACACACCCCCTGAACTCCCCGACGTTCTGCAGCGCCGCAGCTCATGTCAGACCGTCAGGTGGGTGGGTTAGTCTCCAACGGATTCCAATCCTAGCAAGGGAGCGTTGTAACGAAGGCCACCAAGCTTTTATCTGAACATATGGAGGTCCACTTCCCTCGTGTCTTTAAACCGGTCCTACCATCACCATGTTTGGTGGAGCAACATGAAAGAGATTGCAGAACAATGGGCGAGACGACGGAGACAACACAGTGGAATCAGCACTGGAGCTCAACCAGTGCTGAGCAATATGATGGCCAGGCTTCAATTGAGCGATACCAACCTAAGGTTCTACCAGATGAAAACTGGGAGAGTCTAACAGATCCGGTTGAGCGGCGTCGGGTGCAGAACAGGATAGCCCAGAGAGGATATCGTCACCGTAAGTCCAACCTGAGAGCTCACATTTCACCGTCAGGGCTAATCACCCAGCAGGTCTACGAGAGAGCAAGAAATTGCTGAAGCTCCAAGCTGCAAAAGAAGGAAGTCCTGCGGCGAGTGGCAGCACCAACGGTGCTTCAAATTCCAACACATCCAACAGCAAAAGTGGCAGCAGGGCAGTTTCCCGTGCAAACTCTCGGGTCCACTCTCCGCGCCATGAGCAACAAAGCACACCTAGTGAGCAACAACAACTACAACATAATTCTTCTACCACCAGTCAACATGGTTCGCCACATCTCAGCGACCACATGTGCCTTTCTACGGAGCCAGATGACTATTCTCGGTATCTAGGAAGCCAAAGCCCAGGACAACCACCACCTCTCTATATGCCCTCATCCGTTTCTAGCAGTGTGTCTCCTTTTGAAGACTTCTTAGATCCGGTTTTAATGGATTGTTTGCCTCCTAATGACCGGGCAACGAAAATTCCAGATATGCAGAGAGCGAGAGGGAGAGGAAATGGCCTCTCAGATAATGTCGCTTTTGTAAGTGCAATTCCTTCGTATCCAATACCTCTCAAATCCTACTGCCCCGCCTTCCCTCATCACCTACTTCTTCACACAATGTTCTAATTATTAGCAGGATTCTTCAGAGCTTTATGGTGGCACACCACTACACCGGGCGGCATTTTACGGACATGAGGGCGTAGTTGAGGTACTTCTCGAGGCCGGGGCGAATCCTGAAGTACGCAACGGACAGGGCTTTTCTCCACTACATTTGGTTGCTATCAAAGGAGATCATCTCCTAGTTCGGTTACTACTCGACCACGGAGCGGATCCAGAGGCACGCACTCCTACAGGAAGGACTGCTCTGCACTTGGCCGCACAGAATGACGAAAGAGCTATTGTGAAGCTGCTCCTTAGACACAGACACCAACAGCAGCCAACACCAGGTCGTGACAATGTTGTTCGTCGAGCGGATGTCAACGCCGCTGATATGCGTGGCTGGACGCCGTTACACATTGCAAGTGAGCAAGGCCACCAAGGCGTGGTTCGCCTCCTCGTTGAGAACGGTGCGGATCTCGAAGCAAGAGATTTCGATGGGCTCACTGCCCTGCACCACGCTAGTATCGCGGGCAGAGAAGCGGCGGTAAAACTGCTCCTCGACATGGGGGCTGACATTCTCGCAGAGTCCGACAAGGGCTCAAGAAATTTTCTTACCTTTGGGATTGGTTCGGAAAACCAGGAAAACATATAGACAAGGCAACGGGCCTGTGGAGTCAGGAGTTCTCAACCGCCTACAGTGCTTTGTTGCGGGTTTCGACATCATTTTCTCAAACATTACCATTGCGCCGAATCTTATGCCCGCATAACAGCCTGGTTTTGGCCAATTTCAAATTTCAGCGAGTTTGCATAACAGCTAGAAGGCTGTGTACTATATATAGACGGCACATCTTACCCTCGGGCGCTTGGCCACCACACAATAGTTGGGTTCGTTGGATAGGCGAAGTAAAAATTATTATATACCTCAAATACTTTAAAATTACGAATTTCTTTTGTCGGATTTTAGACTTTATTTTGTATTACCATTAGCATAAGCATTTGGCGCTCATACATATCAAACACATAAATAACTTCTCTGTTGTAAATTGAATTGTGTGTGACGTGATGTGAGTTCGCTGAAACCAAATTTTGTCGCTGATAGAGTCCATCTACGCTATGGTCGCATCAGTTAACTTTAGCCATACGAACGGGCGCTACATACCTCTGAGGATGAGACAGGCCAACTGCTTACATGGAACTGGGAATTCTTTTGGGTATCCTTGAACCGGGGGCAAGATAGATGTCGAACAGCTGTGTTGATGAGGAACCGAAAAATACACCCTAAAGAAAAGATCCAGAGCAACCCTCAGTGAATTCCTTCAATCGGATATCCTTTGATGTCGGAGAATTCAAGATTGAATATCTTCAAGTGAAAATAGGTGACCGGCTTTCCGTTTCGTGTAATGCTGTTGTCACACTTGGAGAACAAGATCTAGACCAGCGACGTTTTTTAAAAAAAAGCAGTCAAATATATATACGCAGCAATTTTCTTTCCTATCTGATCTCATCCCTCACATCTACGCTTATTGAGGGTTTTCTCACCTCTTAGAGTGATCATCAGCTCTATATGCTTTGCTCATGCCTTCAGAGCTCAACCAAACCGTATAAATCATTGCATACGGTACTAAAAAACATGAAACTATCCATAGTGACATCTCGTACCATCCTCATACGCTGTATAAATCAATGCAAGTGCTTGACTACTGGTTGCCCTTGTAGCATCTTATGTATTACTCTTACTTGGTGAGCGCTCAGCACAATCATCATCGTCATTCAGCAGAACACAAAGTTATGTGACTTTACATAAGATTGAATATCTGTCCTTCAGCAGGTTTCGGAGTCAGAGGTGATGCTACTGAGTGGGAGAAATGCTATAAGTATAACTTCATGTCAATTTTCAGTGCATAAAACAGAACCTTAATTCCGTCTACATTTGAAGTGTACACCAAACTCTTACTTCACAAAGCTCAGAGGAAGAAATAATTAAGCATGTGGTGCTTTAATCAGGATAAAGCAGTATCATCAGTACTGTTGTGCACGTGAAAGATGCACAAGAGTCGAATGTTATGTTTCTGTTCACAATCACTAACTCAGTGGTTTTCATGAGGTCATTTCGAGATTTCACTTGTATACACAATTGCTCATAACAAAATTCAGTAAGCGAGACAACCAGCCGTCATCGAACACTTCGGCACTGCATGTCAGACTATTTTTTGGTTGTGTGCGTAATTGTGTTACCACAACAACATATGAGTACGTCTCCCTCTCACGGTTGAGAGGCTCAGATTTAAACACGATCTGCGCATGCACCACGGTAGAGAATGCCAAGCTTACAACTTACATCTAAGCATTGGGTGTCTGAGCATCTAATCACCTTGCCGATATCACCCAACACAGCACGGCTGCGGTAAGACGAGAGCGTAAGCCCGGGTAAGCCACCGGTTGAAACGTGACGTGCGTTATATGTACGTCGGTTATTTCCCAAATATACAGGGGCTTTAACCTTTAACCGACCAATGGTAATCAATTTAGCTGAAGGATCACAGCCAGCGTCTACCCACACTTTGCTTGACCAACAGAAAGCCACCTAGCAAAAAGTGTCATGGGCGAGTGCTCCAAAATTGCATTGAGCACCCTGGTAGTAATGCCAAGGGGAAACTGATCATGTACGGCTTTGGAGTGACAGGACCTCGCCAAGCGTTGGGAGTTGCGCGTCCTTTCTTTGCTTGAAGCAGGTGAGTGCTACACAGAATTCGTCAAATGTTGGCGCAGCTGCACGGCTTTGGGGATCCTATTTTGAAATTTGGTCTCTAAAAGAACCAGAATTCGCGAATATTGATTTTCATCTGATCATCTACATCTTCATCTTATAATCGGTTCTTACTTTAGCTGCTCGGCTTTCATATCTAATCTCAAAAGCATTTGTTCCGTATCCGGAAAAAGTCCTTTTTCATCAGTTTCGTCTCAACAACTACCCTATTATCAACTCATCGTCCGTGTACAACTCTTCTTTAATCATTGTCATCAATCTTCTGTCATAAATACAACCTATAAGTGAATCAAAGGCCATTTTGGCCTTCCCTTCTTCAAAATGGGCAACATTTGTGGTATGTCACTCTACTCTCATGCTTAAGCAAAGGAATACTAAGTCGAATCTCAGATCTCAACAGCAAAGATGCTGTCTACAAAAACTATTGTGCTCAAACAGCGCCGGCCGCTATCTTCTCAGCTCTCTACGCAATGATTCTTTTAGGTCACATCGCTCAAGCAGTTATATACAAGAAAGTATTCTGCTGGGTTGTCGGAATGGCCGCGCTATGGGAAACTGTAGGATATATTGCAAGAGCTTGGTCGACGAGAGATCAGTTACATGAGAGCGGAGAATCGATAGCTGATCTTCTTGTTCTTCTTGCCCCGCTGTGGGTTAACGCTTTTGTCTACATGGTATTTGGGCGCATTGTTTACTATTATTTGCCGGAGAAGAAGATCGCTGGGATTAAGGCGATTAGTATGGCAAAGTGGTTTGTCTGGTTGGATGTTTCGTGAGTTTCTCGTTCCGCATTCCAATTTTCTTGGACCATGACTGACCAGCGAACAGAACCTTCATCATTCAAATCATTGGGGGTATCATGACTCAGAATAAGGATAATATCGACTCAGTCAAGACTGGCCTCCGCTTCTACACCGCTGGTATTGCACTTCAAGAGGTCTTCATTCTGGGCTTCACAGGTGTGGCTATTAGATTTCATTATCTGATGGCAAGTGGTCATGGAAATCTAGAGCGAGGAAACGGATGGAAGAGACTCATATTCACCACTTACGCATCCTTAACATTTATCACTGTAGGTGCTCGCTTTAAGAAAGATTGGGAATAATAAACTAATCCTGTCTCAGATCCGTATCTGCTTCCGTCTGGCAGAGTTTGCCTCCGGCAAAGTCGACACAGTTCTCACAACAAAAGAAGTCTACTTCTACATCTTCGAAGCAACCCCCATGTTCTTCGCCCTCTTCGTCTGGAATATAACTCACCCCGGATCCATTCTCCGCGGCCCAGATTCTGATTTCCCAAAGATGACTCGTGCCCAAAAGAAGGCGGCGAAGATTGAGAGAAGCTGGAGAAAAACGAACAAAGGCGCTGGTGATTTTATTCCCTTGACGAGCAACGGGGCTCCAACTGGGGTTAACGGAGGTTTCCCAGCTCCACCGAATAATGCGTACAATGGGGGCCAGTATGTGCAGCAGCAGACGTTCTCTCAAGGGCCACCACAGTATGGACAGCACCAGCAACATGCATATTCACAACAGCACCAGCAGCCATATGGACAGCAAAATCACTATCAGGCTTACAATTAAAGGAGGGGAGTTGATGATTGGACATAGAATGCGACCGTAGAAGTTTATCGGTATGATTGTACATAGATGTACGATAGAAGGGGGATTGTGGATTCTGGGGATGATACATACCTGAGCCACGGGCCAGAAGAAAATGTTTAGAATGAGGCATAAGCGGGTGAATTTATGGCGTTGAAGCATGGAGCAGCATAACTAAAATATACAGCTTGAAAAATAAGCACATTACTTTTGTTAATTGTAAAGAGCATTTATTGTTACAAAATTTTCTTAGCGATCCACTATGATGAAGCTGGTATGTCCATGATGGGTGCTCAAAATAATTCAGAGTCGGTGTAACATGTACTTTACTCTAGGGACATAGCTCAGCGTTACAACTTCAGTGCAATGCTTGGAGATGATACTCTATAAATTAGTGATAATGTGCCGGAATTTAGCGAGAATGAGTGTTGTTCTTTTTAGTGAGTTGGCTGGGTCACACAGGGGATCATGACCCTCACCATAAATCTAGGTTTTAGGGGACTCAGTATATGCTATATAGATACAACGTGAGTTAAACTCTCGACATAATCTAAAAAAAAATACATGAAAAAATATATCACTGTACTATAAGAATGTTTTGATATATTTCGGGCTGGTCATGTACGCCATGACAGAAGTCCAGTCTGACATAACATGAAATTTTGAAAACGTAACTTTCCAAGATCCTCTAACAAATTTATCTGATTAAAATACAGTTAAAATGTTCCTTATCGCCCTTTCCCATAATCCACAATAATCTTGAGTCATACTGTGACTTTCTCCATTACAGAGGTACAGGATTCGCCTCCTCAATGATCACAGGCCCGGCAACAATAGTAGCATCCGTAACCTCCTTGTTCGAGTTCGTGAGTACGAAATAGACCTGGCCATTCAAAAATGGTGGGATTACAAAATGGTAATGATAATGTCCCCTCTGCCTGATCACTGTCGCATCAGTGAAAACAGAGTCAGAAAGCGTGATGAAAGCAATATATAACTTTTGCCCTGCCCTATAAGCCAATCCTGGTGCTGAGAGTGTGACAGTGTCGGGTGTCTTATATGGAGGTGGAGTCTTGACTCTGAGTGTTGGGTAAGCTTTGAAGGGTAAAGGTAGGTTTGTTGATGGACAGGATACAAACAAAGTAGGGGTGGATGAGTGTGCGCACTTCGTTACCTGTGAGGAGAGTGTCGAAGATTTTAGGGGTTGGGGATTGATAGAGGGTCTGGCGGAGTAAGGTATTGTGGCGAGTCTCTACAGTTAAGATGGAAGTGTATCCGAGAACGTATTTATTTGCTCCATTTTATATAGTTAGCATGAGATCTCTCAATAATGTGGAAATTCAGAAATCATCACAGGTTATCCGACTTACAAATGCTTTCAACTTGCCCAAGGAGAGCCGATGCCCCAATAACCTCGAAGATACTTGCAAACTCCACAAACGACTTGACATCAGTAATAGGAAACTTGTATGTGCACTCTGCTACAGCTGGGGATCCAATAAGCCCTCTCAAATAGTCGACATGCGTAATTTCGTCGAATGTAATCTCTCTTAGGTAGTTATAGAAAGGGTCAGGAAACCCAGCTGCGATAAATTCGGCTTGAGTGTAATTCTTGAGAGCGTCTTGGTAGAGTTTTGCTTCAAGATGCTTAAGTGTTAGAGCATAATTGAGAATTTGAACTGCCTTGGGGTCTCAGTAAGTTTGTATCTGAATAGTAGTGAGAGCCTCACCGTCCATCAGAGACTGCTCAATGGTAAGGGATCGTTGGGTACTAGGATCCGCTGAAAGTCATCCAGAAGCGGTTGTTATCAATTGAATTATGATTTTCATAGTGTAGGATGAAGGGTTGCTTGAAAGGGAAGTATACTTGTAGCAGAATTATGCTAGGGAGAGTTAATGTAGCAAGAATATAGAAGATTCAGGATTTATTGCGCCTTGTCTGGCATGAATGATTGTTATAAACGAAAAACGGTGATTCGCAGTTGTGATAAGTATTCTAAAGCCTTATTGCCTTGAATATACCGGGTAAGAGTTGTACTCTCTAATTTGACAGTGTGCAACTACTCAAAGCGGATTGGCCCCAAGATTACAGAGTCTCTTCAGGGTCGCCCATAGAAATCAAAAATCCATCGCACCTTGATTCCATATTCACCACAACCGTGGAAGTCTGGTTGTAAGCTAAAACTGACCTCAGACTCAAATAATATAAGAGCAATTTTTAGCTACGTTTGCGATGGAGTATAAAGAGGATTCATCGTGAATCCCAATTTTTAGAATTTCATAATTTCGCTAGAGCTGAAAGAAATCAAAAAATTTCGGCATGCGTTGTATCACATTTGACAAAGTGCATGTAACAATTCGCAACGTACTCGTCATCCTTAGAAGCAAATTCCCATACACAACAGCTCTGACGTGTAAATTGTCCTTCGGTTGATCCCTAATTCATTATAGGTCGAATAAATTACCTTGCTCTCTAGAATATTAGAGATTGTTACACTTTTGTTGCCTATGAATTTCCAAGTCGTATGGGAGAAGCAACCAGAGGAATCATTCGGGAACGCCCCACCCACATCCGTAGCTTCGTTGCACATATTGTTCAAAGATCAACACCAATTCATCTTACAAATATTGAGTACAAATTATAGGATTATGCAGCGCTTGAGTAACAATGAAGATTGAGTAACTGATATGGATCTAAAATACAAAAATGGTGACGCTCTTGGCAAGCATACGGTGCAGGTACTCTCGCAACCCGGACAGGGTAGCACGATTTCTTTCGAAAAATTGGATTCCTGGGATTTTTCATAGTCATTCCTAGCTCATACATTTTGTCTCTATGATATTAAATACATACTCGAATTGTAAGTTAAATATGTTGTATAAGTTCGAGCCTTACAGAAAAGTCTCGAATTTAAGGCCTATGGATTGTTTTGTGAAGCAATATAAATATTAGATAGAGCTAAGATATAATTTAATTGTTTAGGCTATACTTTGAACCTTTTTGGCTTCTGGTGTCTTCAAATCTTAGAACTGTTGGCAGTGAATTGGTCTTGAATGATCATGTGCTTCCATTGGATTTGGAGAACCATTCCAGATCTCTATGGGCGGCCATTGTCAAACAACGCCCATCCAGCAGGCTTCTCTAGTAAAGCATATTATTAGAAGAGCACACTCCAATAGTATTCGACATCTGTTTATTGTGGTTGATGATAGGTGAAAGTGATGTAGGAATCTCACGTGCACCTTTTAATGTACCTCGGTAACGTGGGGTTAGCAATTTATGTCGTTAGTGTAAAGATCCCAACGATCTACGAGAAACATCGTTCGATTTCTTGCCTGTTTTCAAGTTCCCCATACAAATCAAGCTGGAGTTGCAGAATGCATTGCGCACTTTGCCATTAGGGCGACACGATCGGCCCACATCTGCTTTGTTGAAATCCCAAACATCCCAACAAATTTACTTCTCCTTACCTTTGCCATGCTAAATTTCAAGAATAAGATGACGCTTCATTCCATTGCTGTTTCTTTCCTCTTTCCCTTCTCTCCATGTACTGAAAATATCACGACTTTCTTTCCTCCATAGCTCAGCTCTTATTTAGGAGAAACGAAGCTTGCAGCAGCTCTTGAGGATGGCCGCCGACAAGGAGCCTATCTCTCATGATAAGCCGGCCATGTTGCCATCAGTGCACACCACCGATCAACCTTTCACATTAAGCAACTGGTACAAACAAATCGAGTGGATAAATGTGTTATTCGTTATTGGTATCCCACTTGGGGGCATTATTGCTGCTTATTCGACTCCGCTTCTCCCAAAAACCGCTGTCTGGGGCTTTATTTATTACTTTCTGACTGGACTTGGCATTACTGCTGGTACATACCATTATCCACACGCTGTAGATGTTTTCTAACACGTGGTAGGTTATCATAGACTTTGGTCACATAGCTCCTTCTCCGCCCGACTTCCGCTTCAAATATTTTTGGCCGCTGTTGGTGGTGGTGCTGTTCAAGGAAGCATTCGCTGGTGGTCGCGCAACCATCGCGCACACCACCGATATACCGACACTCTCAAAGACCCTTACTCTGTGCAAAAGGGTATCCTTTACTCCCATATGGGCTGGATGGTCTTGAAACAGAACCCTAAAAAGATTGGCCGTGTGGATATCTCTGACCTCAATGACGACCCACTCGTCATCTGGCAGCACAAGAACTACGTCCCAGTTGCCATGTTCATGGCCTTCATCTTTCCCATGCTAGTCTCGGGCTTTGGCTGGGGAGATTGGGCTGGCGGGCTCATCTATGCCGGGATCTTGCGTCTCTTCGTTGTACAACAAGCCACCTTTTGCGTAAACTCCCTTGCACACTGGTTAGGAGATCAGCCATTCGACGACAGAAACTCCCCTCGTGATCATGTTATCACCGCGCTTGTAACCCTTGGTGAGGGCTATCACAATTTCCATCATGAATTCCCCTCAGATTATCGAAATGCCATCGAGTGGCATCAATACGATCCGACAAAATGGTGTATTGCCATGTGGAAGTTCATTGGACTTGCGACAAACCTACAGCGCTTTCCCCGCAATGAGATCGAAAAAGGTCGCGTACAGCAGCTACAGAAGAAAATCGACGAAAAACGTGGCCTCCTTGACTGGGGTATTCCACTTGAAGAGCTTCCATTGATCGAGTGGGACGATTTTGTTGAGCGGTGCAAGGATGGGCATGCACTTGTGGCTGTCGCAGGTGTTATTCATGATGTTTCTGCATTTATTCGTGATCACCCAGGTGGAAAGGCTTTGATCAGCTCGGCGATTGGAAAGGATGCTACCGCTATCTTCAACGGGGGTGTTTATGATCATTCGAATGCAGCACACAATTTGTTATCCACAATGAGGGTGGGTGTGTTGAGAGGTGGTGTAGAAGTCGAAATTTATAAAAGGGATAGAGCGGAAAATGGGGGAAAGAGATTGCCTATGATGAAGTCGATATATTAGCGAATGATTTTGTAGATGATGGATTGTGCTAAATTGAAATACTCTAAGGTTTATTTCTGTTTTACTCAAATAACGACATTTGTCTTGTCTACCAGGGGTGATTTTATTGCCCCCCAAAAAAATCCCCCCTCCATTCACCCACCATTTTACATCCCTCACACTTGACATGTTTACTTGAATATGGTCGTGTAAATGTCCAAATCATGATAAGATATTGAAAGAACGAAAATGGTCAGGTAGGCTGATCAGAGGGTAGGAGAAAGGTCAGAAGACTTTGCACCCTGATTTCGATGTCGCCTGTAATGTGGAAATATACTAACTAGTAAATTAGTTTGGCCAGTGGTCACTTCGCAACTTCTCAGCCTGTAGAAGCAAGAGCTGGATGATGCTGATGCAGAACTGCGGAGATAAGGTCTTTCAATGAGGCTGGGAAATGGAGGGCTGGAACTTGCGCATTTTCTGAAAGATTCATTGGCGAAATACAAAAGCCTCCTATTCTTGGCGATACAAAAAATTTGCTTGGCCTTGAAGCGAAAGCGCAACACATTACAGTGACTGGTTCCAAGCGAAAAGCAACAGCAAAAACACTCCTTTTCATTGATAAGGCTGAGAACAAAGGGTCCAGCCTGCATTAGTGGCAGCGAACATAGCATCAAATCTGCCTGGCTGGATCTACATAACCACGAGCCAAGAACAAAAGAGAAATTGAAGTCGCTTGGCACTTGAGTGTCTGGTAGATACTTTTCAGCTAAAAGACCATTTAATTATTCTGTGGACAATAGAGGTGGCTCAGTCCATGGCTGTGATGTCCGAAGTGGCATTAAATGGGAGATAATTGGTAGAAAGGGATTTTCTCAACCTTTCAGGTCTTCTTAAAATGTCGATTCCTTTCCCCTCTTTAACACTCACCTTGCCAGAACTTAATACTCTATAAATTCTCTGCAATCACAACACAATTTTTTGGTGCGCTTTCTCCCTTACCAAAATGAGGTATTCAATTCTTTTCACTGTCCTTGAGCTTGCTTCTGGCATATGGGCTCAGAATACCACGGAGAAATTTTGTGGCTGTAGGTATCCAAATATTCTTCCACTGAAAGATCATTTTAACATGTTACCCGAGATGATTTCAAGTGCAGTCTTTCTTGATTTAAATCCCTAGTACAAGATGAGCATGCTCTAATCAAGGCTATAGATACTGCAGTGAACGGGCTCACCAGCCAACGGAACAACCAAAAGTGTGGCCCATTACTTGACGATGCATTTATACCATACAATGCATATTTTATGGGTACCATTACTCTCGCTCTCACCGGAAACGCCGACAGATGTAAACAGCAACTCTATCCGATGGAAAATTATACAGTCGGAATTGGCGGAATGAAAGTAACCGGAAATTCAAGCTTCAGTCGTTCAAGCTATGACACAAATCCTTTTTATTTCTGGTTCAAATATCAAGAAAACAAGAATATATCCGCAGGGTTTCTTAGCAGCACAGATTACTTTGTGACCGAGTCACAGTGGTGGACACTTCAGTCAGCAAAAAGAGGCGACGGATTCGATATTTCTGGAAACTACACCGGCAAACTTGCACCATATAGCAACGTGTACAATAACCCCGCAGATGGATGCTGGAAGGTCAACATATACAACCATATCGTCAGCCCTGATCTGACAAGCTCTACCAAGAATTGGTGGACCATTAGTGGTCGTCTCACACCTACTATGGTCAACATCACCATCCAACAGACCATTCAAGGCCCTAACGATAATCGACAAGCCACTTTCGACTTTGTCGGCACTCCTTTCGCCGGGAAACCAGGAAAAGGAGCACTATTGGTGACAAGTGAGTCGACGCCAACTACCGACTTGGCTCTGAAAGGAGTTGCAACAACTGGGAACGCAAATGGGACCACTAGTAGCGGAAGTTCGAGCACCAACAATACTGGAAGCAGTACAAAGAAGAGTGATGGAATCATTCTTGGGCCGTCTCACTTTCAGGGATTTGCCATTTGCGCTTCTATACTTGTGCTGCTTGCTAGTGCTTTTGCCTTGTAACAGAAAGACGCTAAGAGAGATTGGAGAAAGTTTTAGCCGGACTTTTGAGATTTGAGTAATATTGTGTATAATATCTTCTAGTTAGGCATAGAATGGTACGAAGGCAAGAGATCTAGAGTGAGGTGAGCCTTGGTGCCAGAAACATGACGACTGATCATGTCAAGAATGCAGATATTCAAGAACTAATCAAATTCTCTATGTGTTAATTGGTGATAATTCAACCCCTAAAACTATAACGACCTCTGAAGAGTTGATATAATACTGTTGCAACTTGAGCTCGTTGGGATTCCTTGATTTCTCTATCCTCCTTTAACTAACTTCTACACACACCTCGTTTATAGTCAAGCAACTTAGCAACGAAGTTACATGATTTGCACTAGCGCTGAAAGATGTATGCTACAAACATTGAAACACATATTCCTCAACACGATTACAAGGATCAATAGAGCATTTCATTAAACTATTGGCATTGTGCTTTAGACTCTGCAGTAAAATATAAACAAAATTTCAGTTGAACTCATTGCTGATTAATGGGGAAAACATTGGTGTAGGTGATCACCAACAAGCTTACATATTTCTTCCCTCCATGGCAACCATCAAGCCCATGAGTAGCATGTACAGGTATCAAGAGAGCAATATTTAGAAAGAATAATAAAAGGTGCAAGTGAAATACAGGGGAAGATATTTAGTCTCACTGAATGCTGTTTCTCTTTATCTTCCTTGCAAAGGATAGGTAAAACACAAGCAGAGGAGGACAGATTTTCTCATTTCAAAATGATTATAAGAGTTACGGGACTTGCTAGAAAAGTGAACTGGTCAGATATTCATCTCTTGCGACTACAGGAAAATCTTGGATAGAAATTAATAGAAACATAAAGACAACTGATGCGAAAGCAACATGTAGGCACCACTAGGTCACGAATAGTCACGTGTAAGCAAAGCAGAAACAATCCATCATGATTAGAATGGATTCCAATTTTCAAAATGATGAAAACCTGACCAACTGCTCATAATAAATCGCCTCGCAGAACCTATTGCCAGTAAGAGAGTAAGCCCGTACCTTTTTCTAGAGCACTTAAAGCCTTACTCAAAGGCTTACCCAACTTACAATGGCTCTCGCTTGTGGAGTAGTAAGCCTCCCTCCTCCGATTGGCTGTGCTGATCACTTTAGCGAAGCTTAGCAATTTCTTTAGCCCGAAAAGCTAATTGTGACAACCTTTGTCTTCGGCAGGATCTTCATTTCCAACTTCAACATCGAGATACAACCAGCCCTGTCAACCACTTTCCCCTTCTCATCATCCGGTCAGCCCTCGGTGCTGTCAATTCGCAATTATGGCGTTTTATGGCATGGGGTTGGACCTCTCTTTCTGCGAGATCCAGAAATATGCGATCTCGGGGATTGAAGTACCTTGCGCCGCTGGCAATGCAAGGTGTGCTAAGCCCGTGCCTTTGACACTCACCTGGACCGCATAGACTGTCACTTGGGAATTGTTCGAGTGACCCGGTACATCGTATCCTTCTCGCTGCAAGGCAGTGTTGATTGCATCGATTGTGATCAGACCAAAACCGAGATGGTTAAGGTGAGAATTACGGGGCTGCCGCTCCACGTTTAGCCCACGTTCAAGTCCCTGCCAGCTCCTCCGACTCACTTTTGGCCCCTGGCACATGGACTTGGTTCAATAACTACCAGAGAGGTTCCAGGCACAAGGAAAACAGTTTCCGAAATACTGGCCGTTTCCATCTCTCTGCTCGTTGATCTATGCCTGCCCACTCTATATTATTTGTCGACGATTAATGTTTGAGCATTTTCAGAGCTTTAATTAGCAATCATCGTTGTCTTTATCTTTTGATGCATTGACGTCAGTTGTCCACCTCTTGTCCTCAGCGACATCTCCTCGCTGTACCTCAAAAGGGAGTAACAATTTTCCCTCAAAGTAACCCATCTCCTACGGAACACAGGAGATTCCCCGCGGTTACGATTTGTGGCAGGAAATTCATCCACCATGATTTCCCTCTCCCACCGCCCCTTTGCCTCCCGGCCATCGCCTCCCCTACGATCAGACACATTCTCGAATGTAGATACCTTCAGTAGCAATGTCTCCATGGGAGAATTGGTATCCGGAATCTGTACCCCAAACTCAGGAACACCTTCTTTCCAAAAACTCGATATTGCTCACCAAACCGTCCATTTCCATCTTATGGTTCCGAATCACATATTTTCAGCATCTCTCTCAATTCGAGACCAATTCGTCTCCAGTGTCACAGAAGCGCCACCGGCAACGATCTCTTTTGTAGCCAACTTTGTGACTTTCCTCTCGCAGCAAATCGAGTCTCGAGGCAGCGACTTAAATGATTCCGACACACCGAGAATTTTACTGGCTTTAGCCTTCGACACTTTTGAACATGACATCCTCCACGGAAACGAGGTCCACACGGTGGTTTCAAATTTGGACGCTCCTACTGAAAATAAGACTGCGATTATTTCAGCATACTTCCAGGCTCAACACATTTTAGCTCGGTCAAGTGGGCGTGTCTCGTCTGCTCTATGCCGTGCTGCCAATGACGGTAAAGCTGCTATATACGCCGCTTTTGGGGGCCAAGGAAATGATGAGAAATATTTTGAGGATATCCGACAAGTTCACACGACTTATCGTGTCATAATTAATGAATTTGTTGCTTCTGCTTCACACCACCTGAAGCAGATTGCGTCAGACCACAAATTCCGGGGTCACTACCCACATGGTCTCGACGTCCAGAAATGGCTTCAAGATGAGGAATCCGAACCAGAGACCGACTATCTAGTCTCGGCACCGGTGAGCTTTCCGCTGATCGGACTCCTACAGCTCATGCATTTCAAGGTTACTTGCCATGTATTGGGCTACACCCCTAGAGAGATGCAGGACACTCTTACTGGAACTACTGGGCACTCCCAAGGTATCATTATATCAGCTGTTATTGCAGCTGCAACATCTTGGAAGTCATTCGACAAGTTGGCCTTGGATGCTCTTACTATTCTTCAATCTATCGGCGCCCGAAGCCAAGAGAAATTTGCTGTGACATGGCTTCCAGCTAGCACAATCAGCGATTCTGTGGAACATGGAGAGGGATCACCTTCTCCCATGTTGAGTATTTCAAATCTTCCAGTGACAAAGGTTCACGATCTAGTTGCATCTACCAACAAACATCTTCCCAAGGAAGAGAGGGTGGAGGTTGCCTTGATTAACGGCCCAACTACTGTCGTTGTCGCTGGTCCACCGCTCTCACTTTATGGCCTGAATCTCGCCCTGCGGGGCATGAAACCACCTCAAGGCGCGAATCAAAGCAAGATTCCTTTCAGCCAAAGGAAGCCAACTATCAATAGTCGATTTCTTCCAATCAGCGCCCCTTTTCATAGCTCTTACCTATCTGAGGTTTCTGCTTTGGTTGTTGAAGACGTAAGGGATATTTCTCTAATCGGCCATGATTTGCGAATTCCTGTTTACAGCACCAGTAATGGAGAGGATCTTCGTCGAAGAGGGGCGAATACGCTCATTCCAGAGCTGGTGTCAATGATTACAGAAGACCGACTTGAATGGGGACGCGCAACTGCTTGGTCTAATGCCACTCATATTCTTGATTTCGGACCTGGTGGTGTGTCTGGAATTATGCCTCTTACCAACCGGAACAAGGCGGGTACTGGTGTCCGAGTGATTCTTGCTACACTCAATGAAGGTACCAAACCAGAATTGGGTTATAAATCAGAAATATTCAATCGGGATCACTCTGGGCTTCTCTACAGTGATATCTGGGAAACAAAATATGCACCCAAGCTAGTCAAGAATGCAGTAGGGCAGGTATTTGTTGACACAAAATTCAGTCGCCTGCTTGGTGTTCCTCCGATTATGGTCGCCGGGATGACGCCAACAACTGTTTCGTGGGAGTTTGTTGCAGCTACGATGAACGCAGGATACCACATTGAACTTGCTCTTGGAGGTTATACCAATGCAGAGAAACTGACAGCTGCGATCAAGAATATTGTCAAGCGCGTCACTCCAGGGAAAGGAATTTCTTGCAACATCATTTATGCAAACCCTCATGCGGTACGCTGGCAAATTCCACTTCTTACCGAACTTCGTCAGAAAGGAGTCCCGATTGACGGCCTCACTATTGGAGCTGGTGTCCCTTCAGTAGAAATATTGCAAGGCTATATCAACACAATGGGTCTCAAGCATATTTCTCTTAAGCCAGGATCTATCGAAGCAATCAACCAAGTCATTGAGATTGCAAAAGCAAATCCCAACTTTCCGATAATTGTTCAATGGACTGGCGGCCGGGGTGGTGGGCATCACTCTTATGAGGACTTTCATCAGCCTATCATACAGACTTATAGTAAGCTGCGGAGCTGCTCCAACATCATACTCGTCGCAGGCAGTGGCTTTGGAGGCTACGAAGACTCTTACCCCTACATGACTGGTTCATGGAGCAAAAAATTCAACCAGGCACCGATGCCATTCGACGGTATTTTGCTTGGGAGTCGTGTCATGGTGGCCAAAGAAGCTAAGACTAGCAAAGCTGCAAAGGAGGCCATTGTCAAGGCCTCTGGAGTCGATGATTCGCAATGGGAAAATACTTACAAGGGAGAGGTTGGTGGTATCATCACTGTCATTTCAGAACTAGGTGAGCCCATCCACAAGTTGGCCACCAGAGGTGTTAAGCTTTGGTCTGAATTCGATAAGACCTTGTTCAAACTTGACAAGTCTAAACGCGCTGCTTGGTTGCAAAAGCAAAAGTCGTATGTCATCAGGCGCCTCAATGATGACTTCGCCAAGCCTTGGTTTGGCAGAAACAAAGCTGGCGAGGTGGTTGATCTCGAAGAAATGACATATCAAGAAGTGGCTCATCGTATGATTAGCCTCATGTATGTGGTCAGCGAAGGCCGGTGGGTTGATAAGTCATGGCAAAAGCTACTCTACGACTTCCTCCTTCAAGCCGAATCTCGTTCGGTCACTGAGGAAAAGTCGTCCTCATTCTTCCAGGATGTGAGCGATCTTAAAACTCCAAAGGGCAAAGTACAAGAGTTTTTTGACCACTACCCCAATATTACGGATCAACTAATAGGGTATCAAGATGCTAAATTTTTCGTCCAAATCTGTAAGAGAGGTGGCCAAAAGCCAGTTCCGTTCATTCCGATCTTGGATGAAGATTTTGAGACGCTCTTCAAGAAGGACTCTTTATGGCAATCTGAAGACCTTGCAGCGATAGTCGACCAGGATGTTGGCAGAATCTGTGTCCTACAAGGACCAGTAGCTGTTCAGTGGTCTAATGTGGTTGATGAACCTATCAGTCAAATATTAAACAATATCCACAATGGTTACATCAACAAAGCCCTGCCCCTCACTTATGGCAGCGAGATGGATAACATTCCGCAGGTCGAGTGTTTTGGTAATTTCTGCGATATGAATGCAGACTCCAGGATCCCTGAGGGGGTGACTGTATGTAAGCAGGAAAATGGTACTCTCTATCAAGTTGAGAGTGACGCATCAGTTGATCTCGACCACTGGCTCAGTGTCCTTGGAGGTGGTAATAGCGACTGGAGACACGCTTTCTTCAAGGCCCCAACCATTGTCCAAGACGACACTACCTGCCAAAACCCAGTCAGAAGGCTTTTTGTTCCTTCTGCCGACACTTTCGTTCTGATGGATGATACAGAGGACCCAAAGAATCCGACTATATCTCTGTTTGAGCATCCCGAGCAATCTGATAAAGAGCCAATGAAGGTTGTGCAAATCAAAACTCAGAAAAATAACGGAATAGTGATGGAGATCTTTGACCACCGCAACGCACTCGGTCAACCCATTCCTCTTGTTCTACTCTTCAGATATCATCCAGAAGCCAGCTTTGCTCCAATTCTTGAGGTTATGCATGACCGAGAGGATCGTGTTAAGGACTTCTACCATCGACTTTGGTTTGCGAAGGAGAACCCATCCAATGCCCCCTCAGTGAAATCAAAATTCACTGGAGGCTCTTTGACTGTCGAAGGATCTTCAATCGCTGAATTTGCAAGTTGCATTGGCAATCAGGATGATGCCTTCAGCAAACGCTTTGGGAAAGCACTCTCTGCGCCTCTGGACTTTGCGGTTGTCGTGGCTTGGAAAGCTCTCATGAGACCTCTCTTTGCAAATGGAATCGAAGGTGACCTCCTGAAGTTGGTTCATCTGTCAAATGAGTTTTGCATGGTTCATGGTGTAGACCCGATTCGAGAAGGTGACAACCTCACGTCAGAAGCTTTCGTCAATGCAATCGTCAATCAAGACTCTGGAAAAATGGTCGAGGTCCAGGGCCACATTCTAAGAGATGGACAACGAGTTCTTGATTTTTCTAGCCAGTTCCTTTATCGTGGGACGTTCAAGGACTTTGGGAACACTTTCCAGCATGTCAAGGAAGATGAAATGGAGGTCCACCTCGAGTCGCAAAAAGATGTTGCTATTTTACTTTCCAAGACTTGGTTCCAGCTTCACGATCCAGAGTTTGACTTACTCGGACAAAAGTTGGTTTTCCGCCTTCGATCAGCTTACCAATTCGAAGACAAGACTTCTTTCCGAGCCGTAAAGACGACTGGAGAGGTTGGCTTGAAGTCGAAAGCTGCAAGAAGAGATGCGGCACCAATTGCCTCGATCAAATATCTCGCAGGACAATCGAGTGGAAACCCGGTCATGGAGTATTTGACCCGTCATGGTGTAGCAACAGTGCCTCGCCGGACATTCCCAAATGCTGTTCAGCTTGGTGAGCCTGGCAAGATGATTATAGAAATGCCTCCTTCCAATGATTTATACGGTGCAATATCCGGGGATTACAATCCGATTCATGTGTCGAGATCGCTTTCTCGATATGTCAGTCTTCCAGGAACCATCACCCATGGCATGTATACCAGTGCCCGAGTGAGGAGTCTGGTCGAGCATATTGTCTGTCCTTCCCGAACCCAGCTGTTTAAGGCCTGGAAATGTTCTTTCACTTCTATGGTTCTACCCGGTGACAAGCTTGAGGTTAAGTTCTCTCACATTGGGATGATAGCCGGACGGAAGATTCTTAAAGTAGAAGCCAGCAATATCGACACTCAATCAGTTGTTCTCGTTGGTGAGGCAGAGATCGAACCTGAAGATACTGCGTACATCTTCACTGGTCAAGGAAGTCAACAGAAAGGAATGGGCATGGACCTCTATGCTTCTAGTGAAGCTGCTCGATATGTCTGGGATTATGCTGACAAACATTACTCTGCTAACTACGGTAAGTTTATTTACATGATAGAAATGCCATTTCTAATTATGAATAGGTTTCAAAATCACCGACATCGTGCGGAACGATCCTAAGGAGTTGACTGTCCATTTCGGCGGCCCTCTGGGAAGACACATTCGAGAAGTGTATATGTCAATGAAGCACGAAACGGTTGACGCAGACGGAAAACAACACTTTGTCCGTCTGTTCAAGAATATTGATGAGGACACCAAATCGCACACCTACTACAATCCAGCTGGCCTCCTATCCTCGACAGAGTTCACTCAGCCAGCTTTAGCCCTCATGGAAATCGCCACATACTATGATCTTCAGGCACGAGGACTGATCTCTGAAGATAGCCCATATGCAGGTCATTCTCTGGGAGAATATTCTGCCCTCTGTGCTGTAGCAAACATCATGCCGATTGAGGATTTGGTGAAGTTGGTCTTCTATCGGGGATTGACAATGCAAGTCGCAGTTGAACGTGATGCTTTAGGTCGTTCTAATTTCGGCATGTGTGCTGTTGATCCAAGTCGACTTACCAAAGGTATGTAATTTCGCGTTCCGATCTCAAAACATTCTAACGCTTAATGCAGGATTTAGTCAAGATACGCTTGAATTTGTTGTCCAGAGGATCAACAAGGAAACTGGGTGGTTGCTCGAAATTGTCAATTACAACATTGAGAATTTGCAATACGCTTGCGCTGGCGAGCTTCGCGCTCTTGAGTGCCTTACCAACGTACTGAACGCTGTGAAAGCACAGAACGTAGTTATCGAGTCAAGCAGCACGCCTGGGTCCTTCGATCCTTTCCACCAAAAGCTCACACCAAGCGAGCAGCAGGTTTTGACCATCATCCATGGAGAAGTCCGTGCTATAGGCACAACCAAGATCACCACTCTAAAGAGAGGAAAAGCCACAATCCCGCTCAAGGGAATTGATGTTCCATTCCACTCTTCCTTCTTGAAGCCTTCTGTTGGCAGCTTCAGAAACATTCTTCGCCGTTATATCGATCCGAACACACTTGACACTGCAAAATTGACAGGTCGATACATTCCAAATTTGACAGCGAAGCCCTTCTTTGTCAACAAAGAAGCATTCAAAGAGGTTGCGGCACTTACGGGAAGCCCATTGTTACAAAAAGTTGCTGATAACGTAAGTTCATTAATATCTTTCAATTCCTATGGATCAATTCTAACACTTTGTCATAGTGGGAAGCATATGCCGCGGGAAAGAAATCTGCTGCTAATCTTGCATAAATATATGTCATTCTATTTTTGTTATAATTTATGAGTAGCCGGAGTTAAGGTTATATAGTTGTCATGGTCATGGTCATGGAAATAAGGAATCATTATTGTTTAAGTAAATTTATTGTTTCTGAGTATTTCTCTGATTGTAGACTGAACGTAACTATGTCATAAAGCATCACGGCGCTATGAAATTGAAGGGGTCCCCAGGAGATGCATTAGACAAATCCCATGAAACCACTTCCAACGATTATGCGTAAAATGCTTAAATGTCGGCTTCGGAAGTATTGATACCGGTCGCAGGATCTCCTCCATATTGCAGTTGTTAAATGGTACTTATTGTCACATTACACTATCACCAATATCTTGTGTCAAATGATTTTCAAAAGGGAAAAAAAACTGGAAATAAATGCTTCACACCACCTTTCACCGTCGCTCTACTATCCAACAGATGGTGGAGAACTTCACGTTCCCGAAATTGAATCATTAGAATAAGTATTTACGTGATCGTATTCTTTCACAATCCAAATTCCAGAAATACTTCTACCTGTGATTCATATTCCCGAAGTATTTCAGTTCTCAGTAGCTAACCACACTAGCACAAGGCAGATCGCAAGATATCAAAACGTTTGGAATCAAAATAGGATTTGAATTTGGCATCACCATCCGAGATCTCACACATCCATATCAGCGTCCTCGCTTGAATTTAATTGAGAAGTACTGTCAATTTAGACGCCAATGTATTACTGACATTATCCTTCTGTTCGGAAGTCATGATGTTGATGCACCGTAAGCTAGCGTCTTTACAGGGCTTCTACCACCCCTGATCACCCCATGATGATGCTTACAGGGGGCTTGCTTATCTTGCAGCATGCTTCAGTTCCCTGTAATGCGAACACGCCGCTATTTCTAGTGTCCCTAAGGAATGAACGCATCTTTACGACAGGGTTGCCACGCGACACGCATCACGAAAATCTTCTCCCATCCTTCGAGAACCACCAGTGTTGTTCCTGCATCTACATTGTTGACCATGTAGCTCAGGCAGGCGTCCATGACCGTCAACACTCACCTCCGAGGTACCGGAACATGGTTAGCCATGCTCACTCTTTCCCGGGCTTCGGGGGCCTCACAGACCTATCCATTCTCCTCCCCGAATCATTCAAGAGAGTCAACAGTCAGCAGCGTTCGTCAGCCTGTGGCTCTTCAGCCCTGAGCACCTTGGCTCATACCAAATTCGATGTGCTATGCTACCAAAACGAGTCTCCCATGTTCAGTTGACAAGGGACCATGTATTCTCATTAGCACTGCCGTGGATACACGTTGCCCTCGGCGTTGTCGAGGATAGCCGCCACGTTTTTTCATAATGTATACTGTCTTGTGAATTCCCTTGTTCCCGAGAATTGCTCTGGCCCTAGTTCTGTTGCCAGACCCTACTAACATCTAGATTCGAATGTCGCTGAGGATACTTCGCCCAGGACAATTCACGACTTTCTCTTCTCCAACCTAGTTGTCTATGCCAGCGACGACAACATCAAAATAGTCGTCTAGGACGAACATAGGCAAGATGGCGTTTCTTTTCCAGCGAAGTGAGGCGTGCCCGATACAGGTTCAAGATCATTTTGGCCCATGGGTTCATGGTTGCAATGGGGACTTTGACTTTACTCTTCTTTTCCAAGAGGGTATCATGGTAATACCATTGATGGGAATGGTAATACTGACTATGGGCCCACGATTTCGGTATCTTTTGGGCCAGCCAGTCAAAGCTGATGGTGGATGGCATCATATTGCAAAATTGGTGAGCATTCATGAATTTCCCACCTGGCTTTCTTCCCCTTGGGAAATCTAATGCTAACTGTCGAGGATAGATAGTTACAGCAATACTTGCAGTTAACCAACTGTTACTATTGGGATTTTGGGCGAAATCTTCAACCCCAAAAACCCGATTGACTTTGGCCGCTGCTGTGCTTGTAACTGTAGTGACACTTTTATCCATTCCGTTGTCCCACCTCGAACACATGCGCTCCATCCGGCCCTCTTCGATTCTGATAGTCTCTTTACTATTTTCAACGCTCTTCGACATCGCTCGCACGAGAACATTATGGGCACTTGCCGACAATCGACTTATCGCAGTCATATTTTCAGTATCTGTTGGCGTTCGGGTTTTGTTATTTTGGTTGGAGGCAAAGGGAAAACGGTCTCTACTGAAATTGAAGTATCAAGATATCGGGACAGAGACAACAACAGGAATAATCGGACAGAGTCTATTCTGGTGGCTTAATCCTCTTCTCAGACGTGGTTATAAAGATATCTTGTCTATTGGAGACTTGATGACTTTAGATGATGCATTTGTTACGGCCCCTTCAGGCAAGAGTAAGCTCCTGCTTGAATGGGAGAAAAGTGAGTAATCCTGTAGTATTCTCAAAATTGATATCAATTCTAATGCATATTTCAGCTGTGTCAAAGGGTCGAACAACACATGCACTTCTTTTCGCAGCAATGAAACATTACAAATGGACAATCCTGGTCGGTATTTTGCCCCGAGCAGCACAAATGGGTTTCTTTTTCGCTCAGCCATATCTGGTGGGAAGAACCACTTTGTACGTTTCAGACTTGGAGAGTCCTAAAAGTGTTGGTTATGGTCTCATCGGAGCGTTTGCATTTGTTTATGGTGGTATTGCAGTAAGTTAAACCCCTTTGCCCGAAAGTTGAATACTAAACATCATGTGAAGGTCGCTACAACGGTTTCTCAACACAAAGCATATCGACTAGTTGCAATGCTACGAGGAAGTTTAATTGAAATTATTTACAGCAAAACAATGGTTATGGAGGCAACTTCGATTGAAGAGAGTGCGCCTGTAACATTGATGAGTGCTGATATCGAGAGAATTGGAACTGGTGGACGTTTCATTCATGATGCCTGGGCTTGCATTGTTGAAATTCCTCTTGCTCTCTACCTTCTATGGAGGGAACTGGGAGTTGCAAGCATGGCCCCTCTTGGTGTTGCAATCTGTAAGTTCTCATAAATACGCCTAGGCATACGCTAATGGTCAACAGTGGCAATGGTCGGAGCTGTGGCAATTTCAGCAATGGCTGGGGAACGACAAGACATCTGGCTGCAAGCAATCCAATCTCGAATCGACGCAACTGGTCAGATGCTGGGCACAATGAAGGGCGTAAAAATGACTGGGTTAACAGACAAATTGTCGAACATGATCACGATACACAGAGATAAGGAGATTCGTAAATCAGAGAAGTTTCGAGAGTTACTGATTTTTATGGTCGGAATATGTGAGTATAGATATCCATTCTCAAAGCCATTACTGATAACTGGTAGCTTTCAGCAACGTCATTGTATCTCCAGTTATCTGCTTCGCCATCTATTCGATTTTAGCCAAAAAAAACGGAACTCCTGCACTCGATACTACTAAAGCTTTCACCTCTATTGCACTCTTCAATGTCTTGGCCGTTCCAATTCAAAATCTTGTTGAAGCTGTTGCAGGTTTGGCAACAGCTGTTGGATCAATTGAAAGAATTAATCGCTTTTTACTAGAGGAGCCTAGAAAGGATGGGAGAACTCGAACAGAATCAATCAGTAGTGAAAAGACTTTTGTAAATGAGGATGGTGATAGCTCGTTTGAGATGGTTTCTCAAAAACGGCTCAGCAACGGCAGTCTTCTCTTCGAAAGTCGGGATCGAAGTTCGGGATGGACCAAGGACAAGCCAAATGTCGTCAGTGGTTTGAGCTTCAGGATTCAGCCGCTGAGTCTGACAATGATCGTTGGCCCAGTTGGATGTGGCAAGTCGACCTTTGTCAACGCTTTACTTGGAGAAACGCCAGTCTTCGATGGTTTCATGAATGTCAACACATCTGCAATCGCCTATTGTGCTCAGACATGCTGGCTTAAGAACGACACGGTGCAGAGCAACATTCTTGGGGAGTCCCAATTTGACCTCCAATGGTATAATACTGTGTTGCGAGCGTGTGGCCTGGACCATGATATCAAGATATTCCCAAATGGTGACCAGTCAATGGTTGGAAGCAAAGGTGCAGTTCTTAGCGGAGGTCAGAAGCAAAGAATTGTAAGGGAGAGCTCGCGCCATGTATATTCGTCAAAGCTAACTTTCAATTAGGCTATCGCTCGTGCAGTATATTCCAAGTTGCGCACTGTTATCCTTGATGATGTTTTTAGCGGTCTAGACCCAACTACTGAAGATCATGTTTTTAATTACCTGCTTGGTACGCGGGGTATTTGGCGGGAAGCCGGGACTACGGTCATAATGACCACAAACAACAGTAAGCTTCTTTTCTAGACCTGGTACCAATTGCTAATGATTTAGTTAATCGTTTACCATATGCCGACAACATTATTGTTCTCGGGGAGGATGGCAAGCTTGCTCAGCAAGGTACCTTTACTGAACTCAACTCGTCTAAGGGATATGTACAGAGTCTGGATGTACAAGATCAAGATACAACCTCCAACAAGACTGTCAAAGGAGCCACACCGCAAGAGCCATTGGCTAACCCAGCAAATGAAATCCCTCGAGATGAGGGAGATCGGCGAACCGGAGATACCACCATTTATGTGTACTATTTCAAGGTGATGGGCTTCACCCGCTCCTCAATTTTCGTGTTAGGCCTATCCATCTATGTCGTATTTGTAACATATCCTCGTAAGTCGTTATGATTGTATCCTTCCAGCAGTTCAACTTGACTAACTCCTTTTTAGATATCTGGGTTGAAAAGTGGGCACATCATAATGAGATCCACCCACACGAGGATCTTGGATACTGGCTGGGCATTTACGCTATGCTTGCGGCTGGTGCACTAGTATCTATTATGGCGGCTTGCTGGCATCTCATGAAGAATCTTGTAGCCCGGGCTGCACGAAACTTTCATTCTGAGCTGCTTAGCACGGTCTTGAAGTAAGAATATCTTGTGGTCCACAACTTTCATTGCTAACATGTTTGCAGTGCTCCCATGTCATTCTTTTCCACCACAGATGTCGGTGTTACACTGAACAGATTCAGTCAAGATCTGCAGCTTATCGACATGGAGCTGCCTTTGGCTCTTCTTAATTCGGTCCTGGCATTACTGACTTGTATTGCACAATTAGTGGTTATCTGCGTTACCACCAAATACCTTGCCGCTGTAGTCCCATTATCAATTTTTGTCTTCTACATGATTCAGAGGTATTATCTGCGCACATCTAGGCAATTGCGATTCTTGGATATCGAGTCCAAATCGCCCCTCTTTTCGCACTTCCTCGAGTCTCTCAGCGGTTTGGTCACCATTCGTAGCTATGGATGGGTCGAAAAATACTGCGAACGCAACGCAAAACACATCAATGATTCACAAAAGCCATTCTACCTACTTTACTGTATCCAGCGTTGGCTCGAACTGGTTGTCAGTCTTTCTGTTGCTGGTTTGGCCGTCCTGCTTATTGGTGTGGCCGTGGCAACTAAAGGTCAAATCAGTGCCGGTTTCATTGGTGTAGCGCTTATCAATATTGTCACATTCAGTGGGAATCTTCAAGCTCTCCTTACCCATTGGACCGTTTTGGAAACATCCATTGGGGCCGTATCTCGTATCAGAAGCTTTGTCAAGACACCATCTGAGAACAGACTAACCGAGAACTCTACACCTCCTGACAACTGGCCCGACAAGGGTGGTATCGAATTTAAGGAAGTCGTTGCTTCTTACAAGTAAGTAATGCAGGATAATCTAACACCTGCAACCCGGCACTAATCATTTACAGGGCGGATGCGGATCCAGTTCTGAAGAGCATATCGCTTCGAATTCCTGGCGGAAAAAAGGTTGGCATTTGTGGACGAACGGGAAGTGGGAAGTCCTCATTAGTTTCGACACTCTTCCGAATTCTAGATCTTGACAGCGGCTCTATATTTGTCGATGGAGTCGATCTATCCACACTTCCTCGACAAACCATCCGGTCTCGATTGATTGTCGTCCCACAGGATCCATACCTCTTTGACGGTTCTGTACGCCTGAATGTCGACCCATCAGAGAGTGTACCGGACGACGCAATCATTGAGGCTCTAAGAAAAGTCCAACTATGGGATACCATCAAAGAATCTGGTGGGCTTTCTGCACGTGTCACAAACGATTTCTTTTCTCATGGCCAGAAACAACTCCTCTGCATTGCCAGCGCCATGCTTCGGAAAGGAAACATTCTTGTCCTAGATGAAGCTACAAGCAGGTAAGGATCATCACACTTAATACAAAGTTGAATTAGCAGCTAACATTAAAACAGTGTTGATGCTAAAACTGACGCCATAATTGCTTCCCTAATCCGCGAGGAATTCGCGCATCATACCATTATTGCCATCGCTCATCGCCTAGACAGTATTATAGATTTTGACCAAGTCATATTCATGGATAAGGGTGAGATCAAAGAGAGCGGGAATCCAAAAGCTCTTGTTGCTACTCCCGGTAGTCACTTCCGAGATCTCTACTTAGATCTCAACCAAGGGAGGAAAACGAACAGGACGCCACTGCCTTTCTAATTTATTCCTGAAGTGCAAACTATCGTTAAGTATGTTATGTGCATATTGATGTCTCTTTAAGTAAGCGGGTATAAATCATGATGAATTAGAGTGGAGCATTAATGGCGTTCATAAAAAATTGTGTATTTGGGGTTAATGTAGAATAATTGAGATGATTAATTCCTTTCTATGTGAGGAGTAGTGAAAGTGATTGCCCCCAAGACAATATCCTGTGATACCAAAGTATTACCTGTAACTGTACTCAGGGACATGGTGTTTCAGCGATAGGCAGCTCCCCGGGTCTCTTCACCGGAGCTAGGCATTCCTTCTGTGGCACAGTCGGGGATGGGGAAAGTGTCATGATAATAAGCCCTTAGCATAAGCAGTGATAATTTCCTCTTACTCTTACTCGTGCTCTTCAAACGATCATCAAAATTACACCCATCGGCCATGACCGAGGGTTTAATGACATTCCTATTTGCACTATTCGTTGAATCCTGCTTCTGGCGGTGGGAGCCCTGATTGAGCCTAGGAGCTCCTGTGCTAAGTGCATTCCCGATCCCCAAAATTCTGCTCAAAGAGATGCCTTAATTCTGTCATAAGATTCACGAACAGTTACTGCCACGTCATATGGGAACTACATATGTTTAATTGAGAGAAAACCTAGAATCCTTCAGGTATTAGATAAAGTACGGGATATTCACTGGCTGGATGCATTACCGCTAAAAAATATAGTGAACACACTCGCTGAAAATATTCTTCTCCTTCCACGAAGGCAAAATACAATCCAGTAGTAGAATACTAATATCACCTAGCGTAAATAAATGAACTAGGGTATCAATGATTTTCAAGGAGCGTGTTGTTTGTGATTGATTCCAGAAATGACGAATACTATGGGTTCAGGAAAATCGCTGCGTTGGTGGGGGTGGTTGCTTTGAGCAGACAGGTGGTGAGACATTATTTTCCAACGCAAAATTCTATCCTACCAGAACTGCCTTGAAATCCAGCAAAATTCAGTATGCTCATTTCAAATCATACATAAAGAAGAGTAAATTCCAACCTAGAAGTTTGTATGGTATTTATCATTGTCACGGCGGCAGTAAGATAATGAATGGTATTAGAATTGGTTGAACATGACAATATAATTAAGGAGATATAAAAATAAAAATAAACACTATGTTAACTCCTCTATCCTAATGACAAATGAAAGTTGGCCATGTCGTCGTGACTGTATATAAACTATCGTAGAACCACAGCAATACACAGACGTACAAAAAGAGCAATCAAAGAATCCTATAGTCCAAACTCCAATTCAGAAATTCCAAACCCACACCTAATCAGATAATACACCGGACGCCGGATCATATTTTACAGTGGGTGAATCCTGAGAACAAATGAAAACTAAATTATCCCAAGATTTGCTTCGCTTTTCTGGCCTGTGTAGAAAGCAAATCAATTTGCCCTTCAATAGTCGGGAAGCGCACGAGGTCTTCCACACTGACCTCGAAGCTCTTCTCTCTCAATAGAACAGCAACCTGCGCGGCATTGATTACATCACCGCCTAACTCAAAGATAGATGAGTCGAGTTTGATCTCTGCAGTGCTTTCTAAAACCTCAGTCCATGTCCTTCGAAGGACTTCTTGTAGTGCTGCGGCGTCTTTTTTATCGAGCGTCTCGAAGGAGCGCGAACTAGCGACGGATCCTGGGGATCTCGGCGCAACTGGTAGGATGGGGTTTGCTTGTGTTGATGGCAAAGCCACTGCCAAAAGTGCGTGTGGATTCGTGGTGAAACCCAGTGCGTTCTTGCAAACAAGCTCGAGAAGTTCTTCAGAAATTTCGATCGGAACACTTGGTGAAGACAAAACGCTGATGTCAGTCAAGCCGTCCGCAAGAGATGTAGATAAGACGCAGACATCAACCATGTCAAGATCTGTAGCCATGTATCCAGGTTCGTAGTTTGTGCCACCAAGATTGATAGTTGGATCCTCGTCACTAAAGCCACGGTGCTGCACGACACTGCCATATTGTGTCCATTTTGGCCAATTGGTGCATTTCTTGATAATATCCCGATAGCCCATTGATTCAAAGGCAAGGTTGTTGAGATGTTGCGTTTGAACGTAATTGAGAAGGTCGATATTCTTCCAGTCGGATTGCAAATTTACACGGACTGGGACAATGTTCAAGCAAGCACCTACAATGTTCTCGATACCATCGATCGGAAGGTTGCGACCATTGACAGTATGGCCAAAGACGATATCGGATGAAGATGAGAGTTGAGCCATAGTCAAAGACCAAGCAGCCTTAATAACCGTCGCAAATGTAATCCCTTCGCTAGCGAGAGATGGGGCCTGAATAGTCTTAGATAATGTTGTGACCTTGTCTGATGTTCTGCGTAACTCTGGGGCTTGACGAGAAATAATATCTGTCATGCTAGAACCAGAGAGGATCTGCTTCCAGTGCTTTTGAACCGCGCCCTCGGAATTGAGGGTATGGGCACGAGAAGCGTAACGAGAGAAACCAGGAGTATTTGGGATGGGCTGTCCACTGAAAGCAATTTGAAGAGCAGTCCAGATAACAGGCATTGAAGCCTCGTCATACTGTGCGTGAGATAGACGCATCGTGATGCGATGCTTGGAAGAATAGAGCTGCTTAATGACGACGAATTGGACAAATGGATCCTCAAGGGCGATATCGCGGCTGAAACTGTCTTCGTAGAGGCCTTCGCCAAAAGCGTCAATGTCTTGATTCGTTTCGTAGACGGAGAACATTGGGGTAAGCGATTTTAGAACGACTTGCATGAATTTACCTTCATGGAGAACATAGACAGTGCGAAGAGCCTCAAGGCTTTGTACAAGCTCAAAGCAGCTTCGTTGGACCTGTTCAAGATCAACTGGTCCAGTTCCTTGAAAGTAGAAGTAGTTCAACATCCAGCGAGAATCTGTGAGAGCCCCAACGATTGCAACATCCTGGGAAGAGGTGGTAGGAAGCACGTCGATGATGTTGTTCTTCTGGACACCAGCCTTCTCGGAGATAATGCGGAGGAAAGCATCCACATTGTCGGTCTTGATAGTCGAGAAGGGTTTGTAAGGCATATCATCGATGGGAACGGTCTCGCTCTCATAGGCCGGTTCAACTAGGGCCACTGGCTTTCCGGCAGTAGGTGCAGGAGTTCCAACCGCCTTAGCATGCTTGGAAACTGAAAGTGAATAAGAGGCCAAAGCCTCAGCTGACAATAGGTTTGCAACTTGTCGAAGAGATTTTCGATCCAGCTTTCCAGATGTTGACAACGGCATGTATCCAAGGGGGATGAACATTGTTGGTACCATGTAAGCCGGTAAAGATAGTTGTATCGCAGACATCAACTCATCGAGCATTTGTTTGTCTTGCGCAGAAAGAATGCAATTCTCGACACCCATAGCAGTCGCGTTGGTCTTGCAGTAGAATGCTGCAAGCATCTTGTTCTTTCCTCGAGACTCTGGGGTGATTACTTCGACAGCAACTTGGTAGGTGCTGTCGGGAAGCGCGGCCTTGACTTGATACTCGATTTCTCCCATCTCAATACGTTGGCCATGAAGCTTAACTTGTGTGTCGCGTCTTCCGATGAACTTAATGCTCGAATCGGCGTTGTACTTGACTAGATCACCAGTCTTATAAAACTTCTTTGGGTTCCCTGGCATACCCTTTGCCCAGGCAAGATCCTGAACAAATGCTGCCTCCGTCTTCTCCTTATCATTCCAGTACTCCCTTGCCACAATTGGGCCCTCAACTAACAACTCTCCAACTCCACCGATTGGTGCAAGTCTGTGGTGATCAGCAGGATCCACCACCCATAACGTGCAACCGAAACCAGTTCCAATATTCGAAATATCTCTCGTCTTTGACAAATGAATATTGCAAGAAGTAGAGACTGAGCATTCACTAGGGCCATAGGTATTGACGATCTGGACGTGATCTGCCCAAATCTCAACAACTTCCTTCGTCACCGACTCACCACTGAGCGCCAAGGTCCTTAATGTAGGTACCATACTTGGGTCGAGGAGACTAGCAACTGTAGGCGTAAGCTCAGTCCAGTTGACACGCATCCTCGTCATAGCACCGGCAACATCATTCATTCTCTCGAATGGTGATGGCACACAAACTGTTCCACCCAATATCAAAGTCGCAATAATCTCCTCTAGACTAACATCGAAAGTGTACGCGGCAAATTGGAATGTCCTTGTATGGTGGCCCATACCCATCTGGGTACCATGAGCAAGTAAGCCGGTTGCTATAGAACGGTGCTCTAAAACAATCCCCTTCGGTTTGCCGGTGCTGCCAGAAGTATACACAACCAGAACTGCATTCGAAGGAGGAACAACAACAGGTGGCATATTTCGAGTAGGGAGGTTGTGAACGAACGACTCATCCATGTGGAAAATCTTTGAAGCTGGAAGGATAGTCGTAAAAATCTTGCTTGATGGGGAATCGCAGAGAACCATTTTACATCCCAGGTCTTCAATGATGCCACGTACACGCTCAACTGGATTGTCGGGATTGAGCATAACACAAGTTCCTCCACTCTTCATAATACCAAACATGGCGACGATGACCCAGGCCGATTTGTCGTAGCAGACAGGGACCTTGTCTTCAGGTTTAACGCCTTGGCTGACCAAGAACTGGGCAAGGCGGGTAGCCATATCATTAAGTTGAGCGTAAGTAAAATTACCGTCAAAGGATTCAACTGCCGACGCGCCTGGTCTTTTGAGTGCCTGCTCTTCAAACAAGGTGTGAACGCAAGTCTCGAGCATCTCTGGTCTAACGGTGTTCCACTCAACAATCTGCTTACGATCCTGGGCAGTGAAAGTTTCGATCTTCTCAAGTTTGACGGGAGAGTCCATACCAACTGCGTTCAGCTGGTTGGCAACGTGCTCAAATTGATGCATAATCCTATCAACTTGTGCTGCAGATAGAATATTGCTATCCCAGGTAGCCTCCAGTCCAATAGCAGATGCGTCGATGTTGCATTCAATAACAAGGCTGTAGGAGTGCGCATCTTCGATATCAAGGTTAACCCGGCTCAAGCCCATAATATCGGAAGTCTGCTTTTGACGATTGATAATAAGAAGATTTTGGAAATTGAGAGCTTCGGATATTTCTTTGCTGATTTGACGAATGTTCTCTAAACCTGTTTGTTCATAAGGTGCCATGACAGCTGCTTGGCGTTTAACTTGCCGAAGAAAGTCTGCAACAGACTTAGACCTATCCATGCTGATTTGTACTGGGACAATGGATGAGGTCGGGCCCATGATCTGCAAATCTTCTACCTTGGCATCACGACCGGAAACTTGAGCACCGAAGATAACGTCATCTGCATCAGCGTAAACAGAGACGACAATAGCCCATGCTGCACGGAGAAGTACTGAAACCGGGATTTCATTATCAGCGCGAGAAACTTGAAGAGTTCGGCTTGCTTTCTTGTCGGTGCGAGGTTGGTAAGTCGCAGAAATTAAAGATGGATAACTCGAAGACTCCTGAGCAAGCTGGGAGCGCCAGAAGGGCTCGACGGAATCGGCATTAACCTTTCCGAGAGACTGAATAAATTTATTGAAAGGGACATGTTCCGCCACTATATCCTTCTCATAGATAGAAGCGACCTGTTGAGCAATCATGGCTGCTGAGAAACCGTCGGAAACAGCTTTGTGGGCAGTCCAAACCATGTACTTCCTTCTTGACTTTCCAATGATGGCATATCGAGAGAGTGGTCCGCCATATGTAATAGGGATCTGTTTATCGTGCTCGAGATACTGCTCAAGAGTCTCTGAATCTTCCCACTTAAGCTCTTGCTTAATGACAACCTGGAAGACGCCTTCATTGGTCTTAACAATTCGGGTTCTCATGATAGCAGCGGTGGTTGAGAGAATTTCCCAGGCTTTGCGGAAGCGTGCGAGATCAATGGTAGAAGGAATTTCGTAGGCGTGCTGGGAGACAACAGACGAGTCATAGATCGCCATCGAGCTCTCTTGCGAAGACGTGCAAGGGTACATATCCTCAATTAATGAGCTGTCAATGCCACACTCTTTCGCCGCTACTTCAACCAGTGACTCAATGTCGGTTTTGTCGTTGATAAGAGAGAAAGTCTCCAGTGCATCAGAAGTTGCTGTTGAAGACTCAGCTGTTTGGCCAAGTTTCTTGAATGGCTTCGACATGGCGGATAATGTTGGGTTCTGGAAAATGTCCGGCACAGTCAACTGGTAGCCCTTTGTACGGGCAACTGTTACCATCTTCATGGCGGCAATAGAGTCACCTCCGAGGCGGAAGAAATGGTCAGCTGCACCAATTGACTCGACCGGCACATGTAATACCTGGGCCCAGATTGCAGAAAGAACCTTGCCCTTAGATGAGGAGACTGCCTTCTTCTGGGCGATCACCATAAGAGAGTATCGTACAAGATCTTCCTCGCTCAAACTTCTAGCCAAGTCTTGCAAGGCCTGACGATTCAACTTCATAGCAGAAGTCAAAGGTAGTGAGCTGAGGGGAATGAAAAGGCTTGGCATCATGTACTGAGGAAGTAATTTGCCAATCTCAGCCTTAATTGCTGTGAAGTGCTTTTGCAAGTCATCCGAGAATGGTCGGAGAAGATCTTGGCCGGTGACATTTTCTCTGGTGGCAGTGTTGTCGGTAAAGAAGGCTGTAAGAGTCTCCTTCCCTTGTCGTACAGAAGAAGTAGTAAGCCCAACCGCAACCTGCTCAGATCCTGATAGAACAGTTGCAATTGTATTTTCAAGTTCCACGATGTTGATGCTCTGGCTGTTGATCTTGACTTGGCCGTCCATGCGGCCCACGAAGTCAAACGTACCATTAGAATTGCATCGTACCAAATCTCCGGTTTTGAACATGCGAGTTGATTCGGACAAGGCGGCAGTTTCATCATACTGTTGTAGCCACATTGGGGCCGTAATGAATGCGGTTTGAGTGACCCCGTGGTTCCCGAGATAACCTCTAGCAACGAGGGGTCCATCTATCAAAAGCTCACCAATACCACCAACTGGCACAAGGCGATTGTGATTCGCAGGCTCTACAACCCACATTCTCGAAGCGATACCCCTTCCGATGTTCGAAGCAGAAACGGCTCCACTCCTCTTTTGCCAGGCATTGGAAGACCAGACTGAAGCCTCTGAAAGACCGTAAGAGTTGACAGTTTGGACTCTTTGCCATTTCTGAAGAAGGGGCGCTGAGACGGGCTCGCCACCGAGGACAAGAGTCTGAAGGCTTGGAACAGTGGATGGGTCAATAAACTTAGCGACCGTTGGCGTGAAGAATGCCCAGTTCACGTCCATCCTGTTAATGGCGCCACTGATATCATTTACTCTTTCATCATCTGATGGGATACAAATGCAACCTCCATTAATCAGGGTAGATAGGATTTCGGAATTGCTGATTCCTGATGTATACGGTGCCAACTGAAGAACAGTGGCCCTTGGAGTCATGGACACGGTTGGTCCATGCTTTGTCGCCTTTGTGGAAATTGATCTGTGTTCAAGGACAGTGCCTCTTGGTTCGTCGGTACCTTCTGCGGCGTATAGAACCATAGCAGCATTAGTTGAATCAACGTCATCAGCAACAAAGCCAGTGTAAGCAGGAAGTTGTTCAAAAGAACTGTCATCAATCGAGATTACAGTCAACCCCATACCTGAAAACTGGGAGGCATATTCCGGTGATACGATAACCATCGATGCTGCGGTATCAATAAGAACATTCTCTATTCGCTTTCGTGAATCAGTAGGGCTGAGCATTACATATGCTCCTCCGGCTTTGAGAACAGCCAGAATAGTCACAATTGACCAAGAAGACTTCCTGAAGCAGAGCGGCACGAGTACCTCCGAGCCAACTCCAAGAGTGCGAAGATATTGTGCAAGGCGAAGTGCAGCTTGATCGAGCTCAGCATAGGTGAAGGTGGCATCACCCTCCCAGGAGACGACGGCTTGCTCATTTGGCTGATCAATCGCGTGTTCCGCGATCAAGGAATGGACGCAGTTGTCGACAAATCTCGGGCCTCGTCTATTCCAGGACTTGATTTGATTCTTGTCCTGCTCACTGATGAAATCAAGGCTGCCAACCGTTTTGTCATAGCTAGCCAGGAGTCCCTTGAGAATTGTTCCAAATGTGTTTACAATGGCCATTGCACGGTCTGCAGGGATGTGTGATTCGAGATATTGCATAACTAGTTCAATCTCTGGCCCACCGGTAGTAATGTATAGGGAGAGTTCGTAGTCAGTAGGGTCCATTTCTCCCATGATCTCGAGCGCAATTTTAGGTTCCGGTCCTGGTGGAGGAAGCCTTTGTAAGTTGATGAATGTGTTAAAGAGCTTAACGCCAGAATTGCCCAACTCCTTCTGGATTTTTCCAAGGGCTGCATGCTGATGCGGCAAGGATGTGAGGTAGTCGTCTTGAAGCTGTTTCAGTAGTTCGCCGACTCCAGTATCTGTAGAGAAATCCAAGTTGGCAACCAAAAGATTAATGTATGGTCCAACAGCGTCATAGACATTCTCCACAGGAACATCTCGACCAGAGGTCATATGTCCAAAGCAAACCTTGCTGGAGCCGGTGTACAATTTCAAGACAAGACCCCATGCTGCTTGCATCACGTTCCCGACAGTAATCTCATGTTCCTTGCAGAAACTGTCCAAGTCAACATCGATTGCCAAATTGACCATGAGAGATGTAGGGTTTGGTGACTTTGCCACTGGAGGGCCATCTCGCAAGCTTGGAAAGTAGCAGGGCTCAATTCCACCAAGATAACCACTCCAATATCCCATAGTATCTGCTTCATTCTGATGTTGCAAATACTTGACAAAGTCGCTATACAATGGCCCTGTTCCCGATGGCAAAAGATCCTGATACGCGGCAGTGAAATCACGCATGACAACTGCCAATGAAGTGCCATCAACAATTGAGTGAGAGATCTCCAGGTGCATATAAATTCCATCTGATGCTTCACATAGAGTAATGCGATGAGGAGGACGGCGCTCGGTGTACTCGGGAGCGGGTTGGCTCTCAATAAAGGCAACAACATCAGAACCTGTTCCCTCATATGCCATGAACTTAACATTGGCAGGCGTCTCTTTCAGGACAAGCTGATCATAAAGAACTTCTCCTGATTGATCAAAAGTGTCCAAAAATATGGTACGGAGAGCGCCATGATAATCAACCACCTTCTGCCATGCCTTTGAAAGCCTCTCGAAATCGATTGGGAGTGACGAATCGTTCGATGTCACGCGGTACAGTTGACGGACTTTGTAAGTGGATGGGCTTCTGGCCTGGCTGATGAGAATTCCCTCCTGAACATTGGAGGCTGGGTACAGGGACTCGACGTTGGAGCTGTTAACACCAATCTCCTTCAGTGTGTTGGTGAATTCAGCGAGGCCGTTATAATCCATTGACATTAGTGGGAAATCGGTGAGCGTTTGTTGCACAGGAGATTGTACAAGTTCTTGAACTGTAGATCGAATAAGCTCATCACACTTAGCAACCCAGTCGTGAATCTTATCCATATGTTGGGTGGTACGATTAAAGAAGAATGAGAATCGGAGTTGACCGTTGGTTACCACAGCGGAAACATCGAATACAGCGACACGCCGAGTAGCATCACCAACGAACTTAATCTCCTCACCAGCCAATAAAGGTTCCTCACGAATCAGAGCGCCTTCTTTCTCCAGTTGTTGGTAACGACCCATGTAGTTAAAACATATCTCCATATCTGAGTGATGTTTGAATGCCTCGATACCTTCGGTTGAGAAATGACGGCAGGTGAAGTATTCCCAACCGTTCTTAGGGGTCTTCCGGCGAATGTCCTTTGTACGTTTGACCAATTCAATTGAGTCGGATCTAGAGTCGCCAGAGACATGAATTGGGTTGAAGGTGGTGAACCATCCAACGGTGCCAGATGGGTCGATATCAGAATCCCAGGTTTCACGACCATGACCCTCACAAAAGATAGCGGGTGCCTCACGATCACTGAAAGCTTGACGGAAAGATTGCTGAAGTACTGCTAGAAGGATTTCCACAGGTTCCGTCTGAAGAGTATCATTAGCACTGCCGAAAAGTAGCTCAGTTGTCTCCACGCTGGAAGCGAATGAGACCTCCTCGACATCTTTCCAGGATGGAGGCGCTGGCATGCCCCAGTATTCCAAATTGGCAGCAGGTACTTCGACAGGAAGGGCTTTACTTGGAACAAGTGCCTTAGCTTCTTCAATTTGGAGACGATTCCAGGTCTGGAAGGGCAGCGGGGTCTCGGTCGTCAAATTCTTCGATTCGAGTAATTCTTCCAAGTTTTGGAGAATGACTCGCCATGATACCAAATCAATGACTAAATGATGGGCGCAAAGAGATACCAATTGGCTACCATCTTTCATATTGAACAAATCCACAGCAAATACTGGACCTTTCTGGATATCAAAGCTTGTTTGGCGCTTGTTGACCAGATCGATCATCTGCTTTCGAGTCATGGATTCGTGGATGTCGAAAACGCGGTACCCAGTAGTATTACGGCTAACGCTCTGCATCCACTTACCATTTTTGTCTTGCTTGAAAGATGCACGAAGCATAGAATGAAGCTTCACAATCTTGGTAACAGCATAAGCGAGCTCTGCTTCCTTGACATGACGAGTAAAGCGAGCAAGGAGATTCTGGTTGTACTGAGTTCCTCCAAGAGGGTTGGCGTCCAAGGAAACCACATCTCTGAAGTAGAGCTGTTGTACTGGCGAAAGCTCGAACAAAGTATCAAACTGCTCATCTTTCGAAATGACAGGACCGGCTGACATTTTCGCTTTCGTTGCCATTTCCGCCAAAGACTTGCTTTTAAGAATATCTTCGACACCAAGAGAAATCTTCAAGGCTCTGCAGCGAGATACCATTTGCATAGCAGTGATGGAATCTCCACCAAGACTCAGGAAAGAGCGATTGGCGCCAATATTGACAGCTGGAATATCGAGAACAATGCTGACAACTTCAATAAGTTGTTTCTCCATAGAGTTTGTTGGCTTCTCGTTCTTCGCAGCCGTGGCGTCTGCAACTTCGAGGTATTCTTCCTTGCTCATGTTGTTGATCCACCGAGTAATAGGGACTCTGTTAAGCTTTCCGGATGGTGTACGAGGAATTCCATTCAAGACCATCCAAGTAGATGGAATCATGTAAGGTGGAAGCTTCTCAGCAAGTCGCACTTTGATATCGCTAACGATTGATTGCGCCTTTTCTTTAAACTTTTGATCTACCAGGGCAACAGATTCGCCTTCCAAAGATTGTGGGTCAAATTCTGTGATCGCGACTGCTGCCACAAGCTTGCCTTTACAAAGACCGAGTTTAGGCATAGAGACCATGACAATTTCAATCTCCGGCTGGGACTGAATGTGGAACTCAATTTCTCCCAGTTCGATACGCTGTCCATGGAACTTAACTTGAGTGTCTTTTCGCCCAACAATGATCAACGACCCGTCGGAGGTGTAACGAACTAGATCACCTGTCTTGTAAAGGCGATGAGTGGCTGAGCTACCTTCTTCCATCCACACCGGGCTGTCGATAAATACAGCCTTGGTTTTCTCTGGCTCCTTCAGGTATCCACGAGCCACAATTGGGCCTTCGATAATGAGCTCGCCAATGCAACCAACAGGAGTCAACCTATTATGGTCGGAAGGTTCAACAACCCACAGTCGCGAGCCATAGCCGAAACCAATATTTGATGAATGGAGATCCGGCCCAGTTTCAATGTGCGAAGTCCAGATAGTACACTCAGAAGGGCCATAGGAGTTAAGAGTTCTAACATGGGCTGCCCATTTATCAATCAAGGCACGTGGAAGGGCTTCTCCACCCAGGACGATAGTTTTGAGAGTTGGAACGTCCTCAGGGTCGACCAACGCAGCAACAGTAGGGGTCAAGAAAGTCCACGTGATCTCCATAGATCTCATAATACCAGCCAAGTTGTTGATTCGGTCGTACTCGGTGATGATACAGATAGTTCCTCCATGCATCAAGGTGAAGAAGATTTCGGCAACACTAGCGTCAAAGGTATAAGTGGCAAATTGAAGTACTCTGGAGCCCTTCCCACCAAACCCAAGACCTCGTGGTCCTCCATGCTGAGTAGAGACTGTGCAGAGAGAATTATGCTGAAGGAGAATGCCCTTTGGCTTCCCCGTGCTACCAGATGTGAAAACCATAACGGCTGGGTGGTGAGGTTCAATCCGAAGCTGCGAAATTTGTTGCATGGTAGGCTTCGGTAAACTCTTAATGAAGGCCTCATTCACTGGAGTAGCAGTTTGAGGAAGCGTCTCGAAAAGATGGCAATGTTCCGGTGCGCTGAGAAGAACATGAGAATCAACATCTTCAAGCAACCCACCGAGACGAGGTACAGGATGCTCAGGATTTAACATGACATATGCACCGCCAGCCTTAACAACGGCAACAATAGCTACAACTGTCCAAACAGACTTGTCAAAGCACATCGGGACTAAGACCTCAGGCTTGACCTGGAGATTGTTGCGGAGGAACCAAGCGAGCCTAGCAGAGAGATCATCCAACTCTTTATAAGTCAACTTGCCATCCCAAGAATCAATGGCTAATGCTTTTGGGTGTCTAAAGACTTGTTGCTTGAAAATTTTGGTAACACACTCGTCGTTCATAGTTGGAGTGATAGAATTCCAGTCCCAAACTTGTTGCCTGTCGTGCTCGCTGAAAAGGTCAACTTCCGAAATTTTCGTAGTTGTAGACTGCTCATTGAGTTGCTCAACAACTGTCTCAAATTGATGCAACAGTCTCTCAACTTGATCACCAGGAATCACGTCATTGTCATAGCTGGCTTTGATCGCAATTCCACCATCCTTGACATTGCACTCCACTAGTAGTGCGTATGTATCGAAGCCAACCATGTCGACCGGTACATGCTCCATGTCTAGGAAGTCGGGAGCGCCGTGAGCGTATGGTTGAACACAGAAAAGATTCTTAAAATCTGCAGCCTCCGCTGCGTCCGCGCTTACACGTTTGATGTTTTGAAGACCTGTATGCTGGAATGGAATCATATCGATAGACTGCTGTTGGGTTTGTGAGAGGTACTTTGACACGGTCATATCGTTGTCGATCGATACCTTGATTGGAACAGTCGTGATTGTCGGGCCTAGCATTTGTTGCACGCCAGCAACTGATAGATCTCGTCCAGAGAGTGTAAGCCCAAAAACGACATCATTGGAGTCAGCATATCTGGCAACTACAATTGCCCAAGCAGCACGAAGTACAATGGCCTGAGTGATACCTGTATCTGCCTTTACCAGCATATCCATCTCGTGCCACATAACCTCTGTTGAGCGTGCTTGATAGGTTGGATTTGGAAGCTTGGGGAAGCTAGCGGGTAAGTCACCCGAGAGCTGCGATTGCCAAAAGGCCCTCGAGTCCTTGGGATCGACAGCTTCGAGGTGCTTGATAAATTGATTAAATGGTGCTTCAATTGGAAGAACCGAATCCTTATATATCTGAACAACCTGATCAAGTACCATTGGAACAGTCCAGCCATCATAAACAGCATGGTGCGCCGTCCACACGAAAGAAAAGTGACCAGTTTCCTCATCCTTAAACAAGCCATAACGGGTAAGCTCACCACCGTAGAGAATAGGTCGTTGCTTGTCTTGTTCAAGGTACTCTTCGAGCGAGGAAGCCTCTTGCCAAGAAATAGTCTGTTGTCGCAGCACTACTTGGAGGAATCGAGTTGTAACTGGTGAAATAACTCTGGTTCTTAGAATCGAGTGAGTATCAACCATGATCTGCCACGCATCTTTGAAGCGTTGCAGGTCCATAGTTGCAGGTAAGTTGAAGGCACTTTGTGCAACGTAGGCTCCTGGTTGAGTCGTAGAAATGGCGACAAGCGCTTCTTGAAGGGGTGTGCAGGGGTAGACGTCGGCAATATTTTCTTTCGCAATCCAGTAGCGCTCAGAAACTTCTTCCAGGAGACTCTCAACATTTGTATCCTCCGAGAGGAGCTGGAATGGCTCTGGTGCTACTTCGCTTACTGCTTCTTGAATTTCTCCTTCCACTTCACCTAAGAAAGCGGCCATTTTAGAGAGTTCTGCATACTTGAAGATATCCGCAACACCAATAGTAATGCCTACAGCTCTAGCAGCGGTCACTAGCTTCATTGCAGCAATGGAGTCACCTCCAAGTCGAAAGAAGCTATCGTCCGCCCCAATTGTCTCTGGGCTCTTATTCAGGACCTCGGCCCATAATTTTTGGACACTCTTTTCAGCCCCTGTTGCCGGGGCTCTCTTGTGCTTGCTGGATAACGAATATGTTTCGAATTCTTCGGTGGTGAACTTTGTGGCGCTAAGCTTAAGTAGCTTTCGGTCGACCTTTTGGGTCAAGGTCATTGGAATGTATCCAATTGGCACGAACAGCGAAGGCACCATATAAGTAGGAAGGCATCCAGCCAGTGTCTTCTCTAACTGGCGAAGAGTAACGGTCGTCGCTTCATCGAGAGGAACAAACATTGAGTCGGTAGTCAAATTTTGGACCTTGAGGAAAGCAACCAGGGCTTGCCCACTTTGAGGGAATACCACAGAGTCAACAATAACATGCTCCAAGGATGGAAAGTTCTGTACGACGGCGTGTTCAATTTCTCCCAGCTCAACCCTTTGGCCACGGATTTTGACCTGGGTATCTTTGCGCCCAATGAACATCATTTCGCCATTCGGAAGATAACGCACCAAATCACTGGTCTTATAGAAGCGGCGAGGTGGCGACCCAGCTTCTCTCGGCATCCACTTTGGATTCTCAATGAAGGAGATAGCCGTTCGTTCAGGGTCATTCAAGTAGCCTCTGGTGACAAGAGGACCTTCAATGAGGAGTTCTCCAATCACACCTACAGGGGCAAGTTTGTCATGGTCTTTGCTATCCGTAATCCAGACCCTAGTTCCAACACCGTGTCCAAGGTTTGTTGGATCACTTGTTGGGGTCAATGGATCAGTACCCATGCTGTAAATGGTGCACTCAGTTGGGCCATAGACAATTCGCAAAGAAATATCTGCGGTCCACGGGTCAACATCTTCAGCAGAAATGGCCTCACCTCCCAACACAACTGTCTTTAAAGAAGGCACCGTGATGGGAGAGAGGGTACCCAAAACTCTTGGCGTCAAGAAAGCCCAGTTAACCTGCATGCGGTTGATTGCTCCAACAAGGTCGTTAGTTCGTTCATACTCAGAGGGAATACAAACAGTTCCACCCCTTGTAAGTGTGGTGAAAGTATCGGAAACGGCAGCATCGAAAGCGTAAGCAGAAAACTGGATAACACGAGTTCCAGGATTGACGTCCCACTCAGAACCATGAGCCTGAATACTAGTGATCAAGGATTGATGCTCTAGCACAATGCCCTTTGGCTTTCCTGTACTTCCTGAAGTGAAGGAAACGAATGCAGGATTCGAAGGGGAGACCTTGGGCAAACGTGCACCACTGACCACACCAGGAAGTTTACGAATATATTCGGAATCAACCACAATGACAACGGTATCGATTGATTCAAAAAGGTGTGCATGCTGTGGCTCGACCAAGATGAGTTTGGCGCTGCACTCCTCTATAACGGCTTCGAGTCGTGATTTGGGATGGGAAGGACTCAAGCCAACACCAGCTCCTCCGGCCTTCATAATAGCAACTGTGACCACGGTGGACCATTTCGATTTATCGAAACAATGTGGTACTAGGACTTCTGGTCCAACTCCGCGGTATGCAAGGTAGAATGCTAAGCGGGTTGAAAGGCGATCGAGCTCGTGGTAAGTAAACTCGCCATCCCAGGAAACCACGGCAAGCGCATCTGGTTGAGCAAGAACCTGTTGGTGGAAGTAGTCATGCACAACGCCTTTAGCTGCAACAATCTCCTGGCTATTCCACTCCCAAACTTGTTGTCGGTCCCTGGTATTGAAGAGATCAAGATCACGAACTTTGTCCTCACTGGAGTTCAAAACAGCAGAGATGGCACCGCTAAAAGTATTAGCAATGTTGGCTGCCTCCCCATCTGACAAGATCGTGGACCAATAATCAAGTCTGATGTTGATCTCGTTATCTCCCAGGTATGCATGAACAGCAATGTCAAACTAAATTTCTTTTAGCAGAGCCCAAATCCCTAGAATATGAACAACTCACCTCGCAAGTATCTACTTCATCAATAGCTGAGAGTAAAACATTTCTACCTTTGACATTCTGCTCCGACAGCTTATCAAGAGACATGATTGTATTGAACAATGGCATCCCCTGCATATTCAGGGCATTCTGGATCTTCCCGAGAGGAGTGTACTGGTATGGGTGTCCAGAGACGTAATTCTCTTGAACGGTTTGCACCAACTCAGTAGCAGTGATATCTTCGTTGATAGCAAGATGGCAGACCATCATTGTCAAGAATACGCCCACGGTGGATTCAATATCAGCAACAGGGAGATCTCGGCCGGAGGCCATGAAGCCAAATAGAACTTCCTCCGATCCAGTGTAGGCCTTCAATGTCAGAGCCCAGGCAGTTTGAATGACATTCGAAATAGTAACTCCGTTTGACTCTGAGAACTTCATCAATCTGGCCCATTCTGAGAAGGCTACCTTCGTTGACCGAGATTTCTTCTCGGACTTCTTGTCACCACCGTACATAGGAACAATGGTAGGTTGAGAAGTTGCGAGGGTGACCTTCCAAAATTCGAGTGACTCTTCTTCAGGTAGCCTCTGAATATGGGCAATGTAGTCGCTATAGAGAGGGCCTGACTTAGTAGGAAGTTGACCCTCAAGTGCCAGAGCTAGGTCTCGCAAGATTGTCTCTGCAGAGATTCCATCGACAACGGCATGACTAACATCAACTAAGAGAGCAGATCTACCATCAGCCAGCTTGCAAATAGTCAGGCGGTGCTCTGGTTTGGAATTTCCATAAATTGGCCCTGGACAGTTCTTCAGAAATGAAGATATCTTGGTGTTTGTTATTTCACCGTTGTACTGAACTTGGATGATGTCTGCCTTGGCTTGCTTTAAGACGACTTGATGAAACACGGCACCTCCTGGAATACCTTTGATTGCATTGATAATGACCGTTCGAAGTGATTGGTGCCGATCAACCACCTTTTGCCACGCATTTCGAATGTGTTCAGCCTGTAGCATGGCAGAATCCGCCGATTCCAACATAATGACTTTCTGCACCTCGTACGTGCCTGGGAATCTAGCACGTGTGAGGACTATACTCTCCTGCATTGGCGAGCAGATGAACACATCTTCGACCTCAGAGGTGCTGGATAGCCCAAGCATTGAAAGGACCTCCGGTGTAATCGTCGAAACTCTTTCCGACACCGAAAGTTCTCCAGAGGTGTCGTACTCAACTTCCTTAGCTAGGGGAGCATTAGACAGAACTGCACGAGCTGCAACCTCGACCAAATTCTTGCCCTGGAAGATGTCCTTCACAGCAAGAATTATGTTCTGCGCTCGGCACCTGGAAATGACTTTCATGGCTGTAATGGAATCACCACCAATGCTAATGAAGGATCGACTCAGTCCGATTTCGGCGGTGGGAATGTTCAAAACCTCACTCCAGATCTTTTGCATGACTTCCTCCATGTCGGTGGTAGGTTTCTCGTTTTCAGTCAAGGCAGCGACATCGGCGATTTCATTGTATACCTCCTTGGAAACATTTTCGAGCCAGGTAGTTACGGCTCGGCCATTGATCTTACCTGAGGTCGTCAAAGGTAAGGCCTCAAGAATAAGCCACGCGGTCGGAAGCATATATGTGGTGAGGTGCGGTCTAATACGCTCACGGATCTCAGCCGCAAGAATTCTAGATTGCGCTTTGTATTCTGGCTTGATGACATTAATGTCTGCAGGATTGGCAGACGCAGACGGAAAGTCGTGGAGAGAGAGAACAGCTACCAACTTCTCTTGACAACGACCTTTCTTCGGGAGAACAACAATACCATGTCGTACATGGCTATCAACATTCAAATGATGCTCGATCTCTCCAAGTTCGAGGCGCTGTCCTCGGAGTTTGATTTGGCCGTCCTTTCGTCCGATGAATGTGATAGTTCCGTCACTATTATATCGAACAAGATCACCGGTCTTATAGAAACGCATTGCAGTCAATGAAGGGAGTTTTGTCGCAAACGCAGGAAGCTCATCGATGAATACTTCCTGGGTCTTGCCCTTGTTTTGGTAGTAGCCTCTAGCAACAATTGGTCCTTGCAACATCAACTCACCAACGGCACCAATAGGCACAAGCGAGTGGTGGTCATCTGCTTTCACAACCCAGCAAAGAGCACCAGCTCCTCGGCCAATATTCAAGGGATCGGTTTCGCGACTGATTCCGGCGTTGATGGTTGCAGCAACTGAGGTCTCGGTTGGACCATATCCATTCACCAAATGGACTTTATCAGCCCAAGTGCGAACATCCATCGCCGAGAGTGCTTCTCCTCCAAGAGCGAGTGTTTTGAGACTTGGTACATCCTGAGGCTCAATCAGACGGACCAGTGATGGGGTCATGAAAGTCCATGTAATTCCAAGCGTTCTAATGACATTTGCTACGCCAGTCTTCATGAGCTCATCGCCGCAGGAGCACACACATGCGCCCGTGCTCAGAGCAGTGAAAATCTCCAACATGCTAACATCGAAGGTATATGGTGTTCCTTGAAAAATGCGGCTGTCTTCGGAGATTCTAGCCGCTTTGACGTGTTCCATAGCGGCAGTGAGGAAAGACTCATGCTCAATCACGCAGCCCTTGGGGGTTCCGGTACTGCCAGATGTGAAAATGACGTACAGGATGTTGTTAGGTGTTGCTGGCGTGACGGGTGCGCGAGATCGCTGTGCTAATTTGGTAATATTTGCTTGATCGACGACGAAAACCATCATTCGATCCTTCCATAACATCTCGTTCTTCTGTGACGTTAAGACTAGGGGAGAATTGATCTGATCTAATAATCCATTCAAACGAGCCATTGGCTGATTGGCGTCCAAGTTCACAATTGCTGCTCCTGCCTTGATGACAGCCACCATGGCTACGATCGCCCACTTCGACTTCTCGAAACAAAGAGGAACGACACTCTCTGGGCCAACACCCAATGCTATAAGGTGGTGGGCTAGTCGGTTCGAGAGGTCACTAAGGACACTGTACGTGAAGTCGCCATCTTCAGCAATCACTGCTGGAGCTCCTGGTCGGCGGAGAGCTTGACCTTCGATTAAATCATTAACACGCTTCGAGACGGCCTTTGGCATCTCTTTATTCCATTCCCATATCTGTGACAGCTGGGCCGGGCCAACTAAATCCATCTCACTTATTCTCTGTTGTGGTCGCTGGATGATCTCCAGCAATGCTTGGCTGAAAGTCGATGCAACATTTTGTGCTTGTGCCTTGGGAAGAAATGAGCTTGGGTAGCTGAGTTCTATCTCAACTTGCAAGAGTGTCTCGCGCACAACTACGCTAACAAAATCATTCTGTTGCCTTGGTCAGTGTCTACTCGCAGGACGACAAAGGTAACTCAAACCCAGCGACTTACATCCCGATAATCCACCTGTGCGTCTGTTACCGACGACACTCCACCTAGTTTTTCGTAAATAACCATACTATTGAAAGCCTTGCGACCTTCCGTCGTGACTGGAATCGGGAATCGTGAAGATGCGGTTCTGTCGTATGTCACGTAGCTTCTCTTTACCACCTTCTCGGCCACCCGTAAAGCATCCAAAACTATGCTCTCATTTTCGGTTTCCACCTCACAAACTCCCACCTCGTGTCTATCACTCCGAGACTTCACCACAATGAAGCTCACATTCTCACTACCGAGATAGCTTGAAAGGACAACGCTCCATACAAATTGGAAGAGGGTTGATACCTCTAGATTATGCTTAATGCAAAAGGCTCGAAGCCTTTCGCCGCTCGCGAGCCGACCAAGGTCAATTAATGTGGTCTGGCGGTTGTTGTTTGATCCCGTGGGGGACACATTTTTTTCTATAAGGACACCATCAGTTAGTAGAGGGAAGTAGCACGCACCCATTTTGGTTTCGATTTGAGTTTGCTCTGCAGGCAGCTCGAATGCGGACGGTTCGGTATATTCTCCCATTTTAACGGTGAGTGAGGATCGATGGCGGTGGATAGGATGATGAGGGAGAGCAAAGAACTTTTGTCTAGATTACAAGATAAACAGTAGCATGGAGCAAAGATAGCTGCAGAGCACAGTGGGTATGGTAGCGACCAGTACTGTGGTAGAGACCAAAGATGTCGGAAGAAGACAAACACAGAGATTCGTCCTGGCTTCTGAAGAGTAGAGAGGGGAAACAGGCACATTGTGCTATCCTTATCCCACAGTACATCCCCTTCTCGAGACCCACCCCACGCGAGGAGGATCCTGGATGGCACCATAATGCCACCTTTTCCATGCATGGAAGCCATGCTTCGCGAGAATCTCGACGCTGACGATCCCCAGCAGCCGGAGGCAGTGGTATGCAGTGGGCTGGCGCGGGGCTGAAGGCCGGATGACCAGGTGGTGAGAGCAGGGAGAAGGGAACCACCAGGGGAGTTCTCCAGGTTGGCAAGCGATGAAGGCTCCTTGAGGCCTTCCTGAGAAGCTTCTGAGAGGCTTCATGGAAGGCTGATACTGGGGTGCCATGTGGCCAAAACGTGAGCCGCTGACAAAAAGGCTTGAAAAAGGCACAAATAGAGTCCCGACGGCAGCCCCGGAGATGATGCTACTAGCACCAAAGCTGTATCTGATGCTGGGGAGCATGTTCGCAGCGTGTTCACGATGCGGCACCACATGTTGCGGCGACCACGATGCAGGTCCGATGCAGGAATGTCGTCCAAAGAAGGCTCGCTTCAGGGAGTGTTTTCCTCGATAGGCATGCACGTGATCTTAACACTAAGCGTTTACAGGGATCTTACTCTCGGCTTATGGCTCACCACCCCGGGAATGAGCTTAATTTGGTGGTTCCCGTCCCGGCAAAGTACCGGGCCCGTAAGCATAATCAGTCCCGGCAGTCCAGCCTTACAAAATGCGGGATAAGCACAAGGGTGCCACGCAGAACATCAGCGTGAGACCATAAGCATTTAATGAGCACTTCTGTGCCAAAATGCGCAAAGGAGGTAAGATAATACCGCATTTGATTTTAAATAGGAAGTCACGTGTGCAATTTATAATACTATTCTCAAAATGGGTCTGACATAAGATATTGTGCACCTGTCAAAAGCTTACCAAAAGATCTGGTTAATTCGCAATCAGATCCCCGAGAATTCCACATTGGATGTATGTCAAAATGCACCTTCTATAGATCACTCACAAACAGAGTGTAGCAATGAAATTAGAATCACTTTTTGCATGCAAATGCTTTGTAATTTTTGGAAAATCATGATCAATTCGTCTCGCTCACGGCTTTTGTCCCCCTTAATCAAATCTCGCTCTTCCAGCAGTCTAGTTGCTTTGCCAGGAAAGCTGAAGCAATTTGACACTGAGCATCGACCAAGACTCTGGCGAGCATTGCACTCCTCATCTCGGCAACCGTTTACCCGATCCGTAGTGGTGAATCTTCTTCGAGTGATAGACTCTAAGTACCAAATTCAAAGCTACCTATCAAGATTCGGATCCGTCCAAACACAAGCCCTTGCCATCGTTGCCGTAGAGCGCGATGCTTTGCTCCCAGGCAATGTTGATGTCTTAGCAGCAGCCCTCGTCTTCTTGAAGCACGTCGGTCTCTTTCCAATTGTTGTTCACAGTCACTTCGCCACCCCTGATATCAACACCTTGACAAACAAGGGTGGAAAGTCACATCGATCTTTATCTTTAAAGAACGCGCGTTCTTGCATCAGACATGATGGGATACAACTCGCTTCCGCCATTGAGGATCTCGGTGAGGAAGCTAGACCCATCACTTGTGGAGTATTCCAGAAAGCCAAACAGTTCCAAGAGCCTGGTTTGGAACTTCTAGCATATGCTACAAGTCTTTCCAGAGATGGCATCGATGCGGCTCTTAAGGTTGGTTGCATACCTGTGCTTTCTGCCCTAGGTCACACGGATGGGAGCCGGGTGCTCCCTCTCGACGTCAATCTCGCTGCCACCGCTTTGGCAACTATTATGAAGCCACAAAATTTGATGTTTGTTTCGGAATCAAGACGGAAGAAGGAAGTGATGGAGGAGTTAATCGAAGATGCTTCACACGAATTATCTCCACGACAAGATGAACGATCAATCCGGACATCTCGCGCACTTGAGAATCTTCTCAACAAACCTAGCCAAGCACCAACAATCTTCTTGGGAAACATCGGAAACCTGCAAAATGCAATACTTCAACATATCAGGGCTGAAGATGAATCAGATGCAGGGACTGTGCTACAAAAAAGAAGAAACATTCGAGTGTTAACTTCCTTGTCACAGGTAGAAGATATCGAGATTATCCAATCGGTTGCCCGTCGTCATTGGAAAGATGGAGGCAGAGGAGACTGTGAGACGAAGGTGCATCACTTCATCGAAATGCTAAAGCATCGGTCCTTTGTAGCATACATAGAAGGGACAGAGTCACAAAACATTGCGATTGTTACCACAACCCCTGTCCCTTTTCTTCCCGTGGATGAAGCCACACACTACATGCAAGAACTCCCTCTATTCGCAGTCTCAGAAAGTGGATGGCAAGATGGAACCGCGGAATACTTGTGGAGCCTCCTCATCCAAGACAATCCTCGAATATGGGGCGCAGTCTCCGAAAAGGATGAGAATCTAGAGTGGTGGTTTGAACGGGCAGAAGGAAGTATAAAGCAAGGTACACAAATCAATTTCTGGTGTGGAAACGTCTTGAAGACAACACATAGCGATGTAAAACACTCGGTGCCAAGACTGGCAGTAGCAGAATCTTGATAAAGATAGGTAGCAATATACTTCATATTCACAAATAGATAATTCTTATATGATTGTAACGCCAAAGATGCGATGCGAAATCCAGTTCTAATCTAATTGAGCCCGTAGCCACTCGTAAACTGCAAATATTAATGCACTTGATGGTGCCGACCGGAATAGAGTAATGCCACACCCACGATAGAAACCTGCCAATCCTTGTTGTTTCCAAATAGACATCCCTTCTGCAACAAAAGTCCTTCGCGAAACTTGCGTAATCGGAGCGGCGATGGAAGACTCAGCTGGCACAACTGGGAGCACACCGATAACACCATGATTTCTCTTGATGACGTGAGGATATTTTGCCAAAAGAGGTGGTGGAGAGAGTGGAAGAGCTTCAGTCTGTAATCGAGACTTAATTGTATCCGCAGGATAGAAAAGAAAATTATACGTGAGGCCAGCACTGGCACCAGCAAGCAGTTGCTGTGGGAGTGAGAGAGCAGCCTGTGCACCCTCTAATGATCCCGTTGAGGTACCTGTTATCGATACCGTATTCGACTGCTTGAAAACGTGTATCAGATATTCGTACGTTCCAAACCATGCAGCCCCTCCTCCGGTCTCTCGGATGAAAGTACCCAATTGGCCATGCCAAAATCCAAAGAGACCATGCTGACGATATATTTGTTTGATGAGGGAAGCGATTCGTGGAGGATATACTGTATCAGCAGGAACCTGCATCTTGCATTTCACCAGCTCGACTGGAGTGAGAAGCAACGATGTGAAGGCCCCCGCAGCAGCACCACATGCAACTAAAGCCTCAATGGGAAGCTTCCCCCCATTTTGTTGCCGGGAATAGACACCGACGTGGTAGAGGGCCTCTTGACAAGCCTGGAAGCCGAAGAAAAGACTGCTATTCTCCACGGCAGCACTGGCTAACGGGGCCGAAATACCGCGATAGAGACTGCGCCAACCATCACGGGCCAGCGATTGGCGGAAACAATCAATCGGACCGGTGTATAGACGCGTGCGGTTAACGGGTTGCGACTGCAGCCTGACTTTGATGGTGTCAAAGGGATACTCGATGAATTTTCCCAAAATACCAGCAACCTATATCACGCAATGTCAGTCAGGACTCCAGTGTTGAACGTATGGAAAGGAATTGGGAAAGAGTGTGTCTTATGTGCCACGTAAGGAATACTTACGGAGCCGCACGTGAGATCCTTCACTGCATCGCCCATTTTGATATTGGTTCGTCGATACGCATGGTGAACTTAATGGTACGACAAATTTTTCACTCCAGTTAAGGGATATCGAGGACTTCTTCACTTGGAAAAAGCATAATCAAACCTATTTCACCGCTCATCTGTCAGGTCACTTAGGCCGAAGTCTCGGTCTCCGCCTTTGTGGAATGCTCACCTCGAATTTTTCCAAGCAGCAGCAGGATTCTCTGACAGGTGCAGGGGTATGGGAAGATACGTCCACGCTGGTCAGATTCCCATAACAAGTAAGCCACTTGAGCCCCCAATATCTCACAACCCGACCATCAACAGCCTGCAGCCTGCAATGTTAATATGGCAGTATGGTACCAGGCTAGTCAAGCTTGGCTAGAGGGTATGTTAATTAGGTATGATCATCTGGTACGAACACGCAAGTACTGGTGATCAATCAAAGGTGCGACCCAGCGATTCAAGGAAAATAGATTCATGAAAATTCTGATAAATTCAGGATGCTCAGTACTAAGGTTTCGTATAGAAACCAATAAGCGGACATCTGCAATGGGTCGGTCTGCATTTATTCCTCAGCTCGCAGCTTGATCGGACTTGACGAAATCCAATTTCCATAGGCTCTTCTTGATCTGAATGGCGGAACGGACTAAGGTTTTTCCATCCCGGGAGCTGGCGTTGCCAACACAGCCGAACCCCTGACAGTCTCGCCTATGCCCGCCGCCAAGCCTAGCCCTACTTAACCTTATGATAGCTGTCATCCCCGAAACCCAGTCTCTTCCCCGATTTTTGCCCAGGTGTGTACAACACTTCACTCTTGTCAAACACGCCCGTCAGCCTCGGGCTCATCTCGTTTTTGCTCCTGAACGCCTCCCGATGCTCTCAGAACCCAAAAACGCCTCTATTCATGCAGACCCAATACGCCATTTAATAATCGTCTTCATCTTTTTCTCCTCTAGCGTCGATGCGCCGCAAAATGTGGCGTGCCCTTCCCGTGATTTTTTGAGCCCAAGTCAATCTTCCTCCAGGCACCATCGAGATTTCCTCTCTCCCGCCAGCCCTACTCGCACGTACCGATATTAGTGTGTTTTCACATGGATGCAGGCTATCCGTCGTATCTAAGCTCCAATAGGCTTTGAATCTTGTAAGCCACTGCAAGGCTGCGAAACGCTGACAGCTCGTGCTTGGTGGTGAGCTCCAGACAGGCTGCTTCGTTTTGCAGGAGATGCAACCATACACTACCCCTCATTGCTCTTGGCGTTGACATCTGCTCCTCGCTCCAAGACTAGCTTGACTACAGCTTGATGTCCACGCTCTGCAGCTGAGTGCAGGGCGGTCAGTCCGGCTCCTGACCGAATGTTAATGTCGATCCCTTTTTCCAAAAGCAACTGCACAACGCTCAAGTGGCCAGCTGCTGCTGCAACGTGAAGTGCAGTCTGTCCGCTATGGTCGCAAGCGTTGATATTTATTATTTCTGCCTTTTCCAAGAGTAACTTGAGGACACCTTGGTGACCACGCTTCGCGGCTAGATGGACTGCGTTTTCTCCACTGCGGTTCCTCGTTTGCGGGTTAGCGCCAGCTTTAAGAAGCAAACCAACCACAGTTTCATGTCCATGATATGCTGCCTTCTGTAACGCGTCAGCGCCCTCTGCATCACTGGTAACGGCCTTTCCGGTTCGGCTTGCAGACGCTGCGTGACTTAGATACTGTGACTTACACAAAGTCAATAGCTGGCTTATTGGTCACCAATGCGGAATGAACTTACCAATTGTGGGTTCCAAGAATTAAGGTCAAAATTGCCTATCCCCAAAGCTGCTGTACTAGAACTCGCCCCGATCTGTGGTGTTACCCAAGGTTTTGAATTTTGATTTGAGTTGCCCGCTATTCCAAAGCCGTGTGGCGATGAGAAATACTCTGTCGGGAATGTTTGGCCTGCCAGGAAATCAGGACTGGAAACCTGCTTTGGAGCAAATATTGATTGGGAGAGCGACGGAGTCGATGCCTTTGGTAGACCCTCACTGTATAATCTAGGCACGGAGGCTGATGTATGGAGTTGATGGCGCGCCATAGGAATATCGCCTGCCTCTGACTGCCACTGGCTTATAGGGGAGATTGTGGACCTAGAATCCAGAGATGGGGTGGATAAATCTGGGCTCTGACCACGAAAATCATATTCAGTGCCTTGCTGTTGATCCATCCATCTCCTTGGAGTGTTGCTCCCAGAACTAGTGCCCATTTCTTTCTGGTGTCAACAGAGTCCAGCTGGTAGAAGGGAGTGCCTTACGAGATTTTGGCGATGAAGCATTCAGGGAATTTTCATTATACAGAGAATCTTGTCTCGAGGAGTAAGGTCGACTAGGAAGCCGCTGCGAGGAACTTGCTGCAGCATACTGGTTTCCTGCAGCTCCTGAGCGATCCATCTCCTCAGATTTCTAACTTGATAAATATGCCACAAAAACAATATTTTTCGGATGCTGGGTGTTGAAAGGGAATTTGTTATCGGAACTAGAAATGTTCTTGTACGTGGCTAGGATACGACTGGAAGTTACAGAGAGCCTCAAGCGTCGCTCCATAAGAGTGCTTAAGAAGATAGAGATGGTAGGGTACAGAAGTTTTCAAATAGAGCCGTGCCCTCCGCACTTCATGATTCCGGAACCTTGGAAAGGGGCCGTGGTTTGCAGGAGTCGCCGAATTCCCTGCAACGCTGCAAGACATAGTGGGAATAAATGTACCACTCAGAGTCTTAAGAAATATCGAGGTTCCTCAATTACCACAAAATGCAGGGAGACTGCTACTATTCTCTAAGTTCCGAAAGAAATGATGTCAGCATGACAGGCAATTCCATGTTTGCCAGTGCTTGGAGGGAATCAACCGTGTAACTTCCTAGGAAGCATCAAGCAGCTTCGAGCATGGGGGGAATGGTTAGGTTGGTACCTATAATAGAATCGAAACATTTATCCTACTCCCCAAATAAAAAGAAGGTTCTCACTTGGTGGGGTGAATAATCACACCCTCCGAGGTTATAAAAGGTGCTTCAATTATTAACCGGATGCGTCCCGACCACCTATCAACTAGCAGGGGTAGACTTCAATTACCCACAGTAGGCAGGTAGAGAGAAGAAAATGTCGTGATGTGCCATACGTTTTTGAGGATTTTCGGCGAGTCCGAAATGACCTTAACCTCTTGTTCGCTATGCAGAATCCATATTTGAGCCCAGCGCCGTCCTCGCTTCAGATAGAATGCACAGTGCTGGATTTTTGATCGACAGAACAACATGAGAAAAACACTACATCAGAAATGGATGAAAATGATTAAAAAATAATCATAGATAGCATAAGAGTGAGGGTTTTTCTTGTGCTCGTCCGTTTGGAATATCTTTTTGCCGCTCTGCTCGTTTCAGATTATTTGCCATTGTCTGTGTCTAATGAAATTAATCTCCAGCTACGAGCTCTTAGGCAGAGCTAAGATTGGGGGCTCAAAGTTGTTTTTTCGAATTCAATCCAACTTATCTTCAAGCACCGTCCACATATCCGATAGCTATTAGCTTCTAGAAGTCCTTATGAATCAAGTCAGCACGAAAGAACTAGAAATATTTAAATGCTCAACTATACTTCCCTAAGTTATTGACCATTGCGTTTCTTCCTCTATTCTTGCCTTGAGGGAAATGATTCCAAAAGCCTAGAATATCCGCTGAGTGAGAATATAGTAGCATGGATAGCGAAATCGCTCTGTTGGTGATTGTCAAGGCTATCATTACTCCGGACGGTGATCTGAATGCCCTTGTCACAGTGTAGAGGAAATTGTTGTGACTGAGATTGTCTCGGAATTTTAGGATACTTTTATTCGAAGTTCAATACCAAAGAGTGACTTAGAGATAAGACGTGGCTACGGATAGAATTAAAGTACGTTGAGAAGCGGTAGATATACGATCTTAGACTGTCCAAAAAAAAGTCCCAATATTGAGTCTTACGCCGTTGACCACCCCTCTAGCAAAAAGTTTCACATCACACTGTTACAATGAGGGTACACGCGTGTTTCTGTGGCCGTAAGCATTAATATCAAATTTACAACACGGTAAATATGCGTTCAGGGGATCCAAGGTACTCTTGCGCTAACCGAACGCTCATGCTTTAAATTTTCTACATAGATCAAGCCTTGGCTGGCACAACCTCTTCAACGACGTCGAATAGCAGAGCACCACTAGTAGTTGTGTCTACTTTGTGACTGCTGCCTCGCTTTATGGACTCGTGGCCCTATCTCGGTGTTGACAACATGGTACATGGTTGTCGCCATGTCTCACCTGGTGGGCTTACTCTGTTCTATTCTTGAAATACCGCCCGAAAAACTCCGAGATTTCTGGAAAGCGTCATCTCTGATACCATGAACTCATATCAAGAAAAGGCATAATTACTTAAAGGGGGCGCTATGTACCAATTTGCAAGACTCGCATATGTTTTTAGATACAACCAATCCACAAGTCAAAATCGTAATACCTTACCGTGATTTATATTTAATCAAGAACGAGTTCAAGCTACTGATCAAAAATTTTAGAAAATTTTTTAGGCGAAAATGGCGAAGCTTAATAAAATCGCTATTTAGGTCATTGAGCCCAATAAGCCTTGAATTTTAACACTGGTAATTCACCTGGCTGTTGCCATCAATGACGGCCAATTACCAATGCAACAGGTTGTCTGCTCCCTAGCAAAATCCAATTCCATCGAATCTTCCAAGAGCCCGAGAGGATGGCATAATCGGAGAATTTTGCAACTCATCGAGGCTGGCAAAATGTTTTGCAATCTCGAGGCCGCGTTGCTTCTCTTCCTGCACTTCTTTCGAGCCCCACTTGGTTCCTTCCTTGCCCCTCACCTCTTTCTCAGAACCTATTTTCCCTGTCTCCTTCTCCGCTCCGCCATCCATGTGTGGCAATTCAATGTCTCCTTTATCATTTAGGTCTAGGGTCGCAGGAATTAGATTGAGTTTCTGAAAGACTTCCTCTGGTCTAATAGTCTTCCTTCCCTGCTTAAAAACATATTTTGATATAGCAGAAGCAAATATTGCCTTCCCAAACTCATCACCATCCTTGCTCTTCTTCTTTCTGGACGATACAGAAGGTTGAAGTGTATACCCAGTCGGTAATATAACCCCATCTTTGACGAAGTAACTGGCGATATACATCCATTTCTCATCCCATGCCAAGACTCGCGACCAGATCTGGTATTTTTGATATGGCTTGATCTCCCGTTTAAAGGTGCATGATACTCCGCCCAGCGCAAGTATCAATTTTCCCAAACCCTGACCGGCACTAGGTTTTGCTGCTGGGGATATCACTTCCTTAAAAAGTGCACCAAATAAATGCATTCGGTTCACGTCCAGGTCAGAGTAAAATGTACTGT